>JAFVMD010000011.1:0-600000 GCA_023758005.1 Alternaria sp. BMP 0032 | reverse complement strand
CGTACAAGCAGCTGCTCCTATTTCTGAGCTGGTATGAGAACAGCGCGCGTGTTCCCATGATCATCAACGGGCCCAACATTGCGCCCAAGAAGGTCAAGGAGTCGGTGTCTCCGGCCTGCGAGCCTTGTGCTCACTTCGCAGCGCGCTGAGCTTGACATCTCTCCTTCGAGCATCGTGATTCCCACACGATGGCAAACGACGCGGATAGGCTCCGGCCTGAGAGCCTTGTGCTCGCTTCACAGCGCGCAGAGCTTGACAGCCCTCCCGGGCACAGTCGCAGCCCGAGCAGACTCGGACTCATCGCTGTGGACTACCAGCAGCGATGAGTCTGAGGCGCCCATGACGCCAATGACGGAGGTGGTGCGGGTAGTTACCGCAACTCGCGTACATGGATGTCCCCGGATGTACTGCTGCGCGCGCATAAGTCGTCGAAGTCCCGGCGCATTGCCATCCATGGGCACAAGTCGCCGAAGTCCCGGTGCAACACCAGCTATGGGCCGCCCTGCAACAGCATGGGTGAAGTCGTCGATAAGCCGCCTCTTCAACAGATGGACTTTTTTTGTTGATGGACCTTTTCTGTTGTGGCCTTATGATTCATCTGCATCGAGTTAGACAGACCCCAGTGACCCCAAGGCATCCCAACTTGCCGACCGACCATCGTCCATGGCCGCATCAGCCTTTCTGGGAATCGCGTGGTTTATCTGCATCGAGCTCAACATCCGCCTGCTGTACAGAGCCACACGTCGCAGCCTTTACTTCTGGAGCTGCCTACTTTGCAGTTGGGGTCTCATTGTCCACGGCATTTCGATCGTCCTAGCCAACTTCACCGAATCGACTAAGATATGGCGATCTTGAAGTCTGGGGGCACTGCGTCGGAGGCAGGCGCGTCAAGAACATCCCCGCCATCGCCGACGACCTCGCCAACCATATCATCGTCATCTGTCTTGACTGAGGGCATTGTTCCCACCGAACGTCGATGCCAGAGTGGCGACACAACTTTGAATCATGAACACTTCTTCTCGAACCCGTCTACTGAAGCGGAGCTCACACGGGTGTTGGAGAAGGTGCGGGAGCGTACAGTGATGACGGACCAGGATCTCATGTCCAAGATCAAGGTCACAGGACTGATCGCACTGAGGAAGAACGGCTAGGTCATGTGAAAGCAAAGATCTGATGTGGCGCACCAAACCAACCCGATAAAGACTTCATGGACGGGCGCATCAAACAAGCCAGTGACCTTGAAGTGTGGGAGCACTGCGTCGGAGGCAGGCGCTTCCAGAGTCTTGAACTTCTCGGCAACAGTCGTCGCACCACTCGAGACAATCTCCGCAATCTGATCGGATCGCCAACATATGCGAGGACTGCGTTCGCTCGTCCTGCATCATCCTCTTCACCACTGCCGAACCTCTTTGTGAATGCCGCGATCATCGCGGTCGAGGCCCGCTTCAAAGAAGCCAGCGACCTTGAAGTGTGGGAGCACTGCGTCGGAGGTAGGCGCGTCAGCTGCCCTGCCTTTACAGTGCACATTCTCTCTGGTCGAAGTAGGATTCTCTCATGGCCCCAAGCTCCAAGACAAGATAGCATTCGTGGTAAGGCGCGCTCATGCCTTATGCACACCATAAACGCTCAACCCCTACCCCGAAGTCGACTATGCCATCAAGTCTACGCGAACCGCGAAGACTGCAACAACAAGTTGGATATTCGACGCTACGAGGGCGCGGAGAAGGACTCTCGTGGTGCGACGGTCTTGAGACGGCGAGGTGACCGCCAATATCGACGCGGACCCAGCCAAGCTGAAGTACACGGTCGACATCATCTACGCGAGTGCCATGGAAGACAGGAACTGGGTATTTGTCGCAGTCAAGCTCCTCAATTATCTCTGCCTTCTCATCCCAGCAACACTGGCCGACCCAAACGTACTCCCCGATGGGCTCCTCAAGAAGACATGCGTTGGTCGTGCTACCGTCGGCAAGGGCGTTGCCTTCGAGGTCTGCGCAGAGAACAGCTGCTTTGGCTCGATCTCGCATGAAGCGCATTGGGTTCATCTCCGACTTCTACCATTTGGAATTGTTCGATAGTTGGATTCGTAATGCGGAATAAATAGATAGTGAGTCTCCAGCCTATGCCGTCCGAGAGTGAAACAATGCTGACGTCTTCCAGGAATTAATGAAGTTTGAAACATTTATCTGGTTCTTCTTCCTTGCGTGATGTCGATTCGGGCTACGACGGCAGCAGCCGACCTCGACGGTGCTGGTGATGCTAATGCTTAGCTGTTTCTCGCAGCTGCGAAACTGATGAGCATCTGGTACGTGAAGATGCGGCTTCCATGGTAGATTCCAGATGGTAGGTCGAGAGCTCTGATATGCTCTTTTGCAAGGCTAACGATTCCGTAGTCGATTTGTCGCTGTCAAAGTCTCACTGTCGATGGCTCCGCGCCGGTGTCTCGCTGTCGAATGTCTCGCTGGCGATATCCTGCAGTTAGTGTTTCGCTGGCGAAGTCACGACGCAATACTGTACAGCCTTGTCGATCATTGCTCCGCTAGACTGCACGTCAACCGCCATACCATGCGGCCTGATCAAGCTTGCTCGACACACTAGCCATGGAGGCTGAGCATGACACACCACATGCTCCATCGACAGCGAGATCGAGCCAGCGCTGCGGGCTTGACCCGCGCCTGCGCCGATGAGCAATGAACCTTTGGGTGCTCCGGTGGCATGCCCATAGTCTCCGTCTCTTGCTGGTGTGTATTCTCTCCGTGGATCCCTCGTGGTTGCCCAAGTCCCCCGCCCAGTATGTTGTAGGCCCATACCCTTCATCCGATCGGAGTCGCCTTACTTTCGAGTGAGTGACAGCGTCGAGTCTTATCGTCTTCGGTACGCAAGGGTTACGAGAGCGTCAAGGGTGGTCGCCATGAGTGCCGATCCGAAGATGCGAGGTAAGGCATCGATAGTCGGCTCCGAATGTCAAGCTTGACGGCTCTCACCAGGCACTCCGCGAGGGTGTCGACATGGCCAAGCTACTGCCTCCCAGGTGAGAATGGCTCAGCATCATGCCGCCAGGAAATCGACAGCGAGATGGACTATCGTTATGGTAGTTGCCAGCCTTGGGCCAGCCATGGGGGGCTTGTGCTTCGTCTCTTGCGCAGTGCTTCAGCAATGCTTGTCGCTGAGGGTTGTCGGCGGAGGTGAGGGCGGAGGTATGTAGGAGGCAGCTTTGAAGTCAACCCAAAGAGGATGTCGCTGCCGATGCGAGGCTACAGCAGCAGCTTGTTGTCTGTAAGCCAAAGCATCAGCAATGTCCCTGCACGTTCTCTTGCCCTTGCTGGGTTATGTGTGTGGCTTCGAGGCGGGGTAGCTGCGGAGGAGGCAGGTTCAGGGAGGGGCAGCGAAGGTCAAGGACGTCGACGGCAAAGACGAGAGGCACTTACTGCGGTCTTTCTGAAGCTCCTCTCGCTGTGTGAGGCTCGCAGAAGGATGCCAAAGACCTTCGTTCGGCGGGTGAGGTTCGCAGCGACGGCTCCCGGCTGTCCTGAACCTCACTCGCAACGCCAGAAGCTGCGACAAGCGCGCAGGCTTACTGAGCGGGATGAAGGAGGTGTTCTGAAGCTTCGAGTCTGCTCCATGTTGCTGTCGAGGGTGGGGGAGGGCAGGAGGCTACGATGGGTTTTGGAAGACTTCCGCGGAGGCGGTTTCCGCGCTGTATGCGGCCGGGGGCAGTCATACAAGTCGATGATGATGATCTGCTAGTACTTGTAGAGCTCCTCAAGAGGCTGCAGCTCGATCGCAGGGGGTTGATGTGGGAGCCGCGGTGGTGGAGGGGCATGGCTGGGAATTTGGTGATGGAGACTTTGGTGTTGCAGCAATGAACTTCAGTTGACCCAAAGACCGTGCATTGTTCGGCTTCACCAACCAGCGCCACGCTACACCACACCCTCCCCAACTACTCAGGCCGAGTCTATGGATTGCCCATCTCCGTCTGCCCGTACTGGCTGCCTCGAGGCCCCTTCCTCGCCTCAGAATGGCAGGCAATACCATGTACGACGTCGTGGTACTATCCTCGAGTCCGCCGGCCGCTTCCCCGCTACATGATGCCCCCTCCCGTCGCGTCGCCATGCCTGCATCCTCCCCTCTCGCATTCTCCCCTCCTGCGAGCCCCCTCAGACCGACTGTCGGCGCGTCCAAGAGCAATGCACGAGCTGCTCCTATCCCCGAGGGAGCTGTCAGAGGATTCGCCACCGTGGGCAGCCTCATACGCTCTGAGCACTTCACAAGCCGCCTCGACGACGACTTCGATGCAATACAACAACCGCAACCACGGCGGACTTCACAGGATATCATAGAGCCTCCTTTGGCTGCGGAGAAACCCAAGAAGCGGACTGCGAAGAAGGCTACAGCTGCTACTACTACCGCTGCAGACGGATCCGAGAAGCCCAAACCGAAGCCTCGAGCGCGCAAAGCGAAACCCAAGTCAGACAAAGAGATCCTTGACTCTGACGATGAGCTCCGACGCCCGCCGCAACGACCTACAAAGTCTCCTTTTTTCGACGATGATGCGACAGAACCTCCGGTCGGCCCTGCGGCACCAGCTGCGGATGCGCCGAAGCTCACCAAGTCCGGCAAGCCTCGAAAGCCTCGCGCAAAGAAAGTCAAGACTGGAGAAGATGGGGCGGAGCCTGCGCCAAAGCCAAAGAAACCGAGGGTGACAAAGGCGAAAGCAGGGGCAGGGAAGGGCAAGCAGGGAGATGCATCGACTGTGTCTGCGCATTTCGGGGGTGGAGCAGACGGAGGCCAGGAGTCGGCAACACGGCCTTCTGTAGAGGACCGCGACACTCAAGCCAAGCCTCAATCGATCTGGGAAGTGCCAGACAGCCCAAGGCCGAAAAAGAAGGCTGCACCCAAGCAGCGACAGCCAGATCCCATCGCAGAGGGATTGGAGTTAGAGGAGGCTGTTGTAAGGAGGAGAGACTGGACGCCGCCACCCGATACCACAATCGCATCGCCGTTCACCGACTCGACCGGAAAGGAGAACAAGACCTTATCGCAGAACGCTGATGGATCCTTCACGAACCTCCTCTCCAACTTCGCCTACGCACAATCGCCATCTGCGCAGATCGCTGCGAAATCGAACAACGCAGCAGGGGCCGTGGCAGCGACAAAGCGGCGCAGAATCGAGCTTGTCGAAATACCCAGCAATAACACCAACTCTAGAGACTCGTCTCCAGAGAAAGGGAAAGCACCGAAGAAGAAACCGCGTACCATCACCGACCTCGTTACAGAGCAGTATGCCTTGAAGGATGCACAACCAGTTGCAGACGATGCGACTAGCAGCTTCTTCGGGTCTCGAGCTTCGACAACTACAACAAAGGTGCCGCTGAACGATGCATCGGCGGTGGACGGCGATGCAGCACCGAAGAAGCCAGTACGCAGGCGTAACAGCTCAAAGTCAGGCACAGAGAAAGCAGATCCCAAGCCAAGAGCGAGGAAGGCGTCTACGAAGGCAGCCGCCAAACCCAAGCCCGTTGCCGAGAAGTTGCTCAGTCCTTCATCTGCAATGTCGCGTCTGCAGCAGCAAGACGTCTTGTTTGGAACGTCAAGTCAGCTTGTGCTTGAAGAGTCGCCGACAATGGTGCGTCAACTACAGTATGCGCTGAAGGAGTCTGAGCAGGACGCCGACAATGTTGCGTATGGCGCGCCGCCGCGATGGTCACGGCTCGGCAGGGTGGAAGGCAAGCGCGGACTTTGGGCTGCGAGTTCCCGCGACGACGACGGCGGTATGCTTGAGCACTTGAAGGACGTTTACATACCCGAGCCCGACCGAACGCAAGACATCCCATTGCTCATGGATGGCACTACCGATGCGCCTGATGAACAAGGCGATGATCAATCTGACTTCATAGATATTGACGATATACCACCGGATCCGTCGCCACCAATTGCCATATCTTCTGATCCGCCAATGCCTCCTCCCAGCATTTCACGCGCTACCCCAATGGCGAAGTTTCGCAACGAAGATAACAATGTAGGAGACACGGGCTTCAGGGACATTGACGACTTCATGCAAGAGCCTCCACCTTCCGGTCAGAAACCTGTCTCACCAGATAGCTTTGTTGACATCGACGACTTTGACTTTCCGCCCTCTGCGCAAATGCGGAAATCGCCAGTCTCGATCTTCAAACCTCCCGCCTCAGCACCAACGCCCATGGACGGCTCTCCCAAGAAACGCGGCAGGCCGACGAAACCGCATTCTGCAATACCCACATCAGTCTCAGCGTCATCGACACCAATCCTGAAGCCCCGCGCGAAGTCAAAGACCAGAACTAAGATGCCATCAACTCCTCCCACAGGCTCAGGTCGCTTCATCGACATAGACGAGATCCTCGACTCCGAAGACGAAGCCATGCAGCTCCTCTCCCCCACGCCGCCCCGAACAACTAAACACGTCAACTCGCAACCTCTGTCTCTGATCACACTCTCTCCCACAACCTCACCCAGCAAAACAGTGAAAGCGAAAGCCTCAGCGGCGGATCCAAGTCTAGTACCCATCCACCGCATACCCACCCCGCTTCTCGAATGGCCGAACATCAAAGCCCAGGTCTTTGCTCAGATAACAAGTCATATCCGGTCCTTGCCTCCAACTACCGACCCCAGCAAGCCTACCTGGCACGAAAAGATCCTCATGTACGACCCCATCGTCATCGAAGACTTTACCGCGTATCTCAACGCCCACACACGTATCCGTGTGTACAAGAAAGCTACGCAGAAACAAGTTAAAGTGTGGAACGCGGATCTGAAGAAGCAGGACAAGGAGGCGGTACATCTGGGCGTGGGGCCAAGCAGGGAAGGGGATGGATCGGAGGTGTTTGCTGTGGAGAAGGAACTCGAGAGCACGATGGTGCAGGGGTGGTGTGAGAGCTTGAGTGTTTGTTGCATTTGGGGGGAGAATAGGACGAAGAAGGGGACGGCTAGGAAGGGCTTTTATTGATGATATGAGATACCTGGATACTGAGCTACGTTGGCCAGATAGCCTCAATTGATGATGCAGATTTTGATAATTTTCTCAGAGACCGCGGATACCGGTGACATCCCAATGATACATTATCTAAAGCTGTTCTCGCTCATTGCGATATAAGACACCGGGAGGTGCGAACAGCCCTGGCAGCTCACCATCATCGACTTACCAACCCACCAATGTACACACCCAAAGTTCCTTGTGTGAAGACTCCGAGCGCGAAGCCCAGAAGAAGATGACGTCGTAGATGCACTGGAGCGGGATCGGACGGACGCTAGCAGATTAGATCCACTACCACCACACGGGATAAAACCCACTCCTTCCCATTCCTTCCCGTGGGTTCATGTGCGAGATGCTTACGCGACCTACATGCCTCCCGCAATCCGCACAAAGCATCAATGCGCGGTATGCGACAAGGTCTACTCCACCAACAGCCATCTTCGCCGGCATGAAGCGTCACGTGAGATTACCTTGCACGATTGGTTACTCGCAGCTCACAATAGACAGATTTCGGCAGGCAGGACTTGACATGTCCATCATGTCACGCGCAGTTTACGCGACGGTGGGTTTAACTCAAGATGTAATTGTTTGATGATAGCTGACATAAAACACAGAGACCTCGCTCGACGCCATTTGTCAAACTGCGTTTCCGCCCATGGCGATGACGTGAGCTTACCCACATTGAGGCGCGGCAGGAAGCGAAACTCCTGCGATAGATGTTCACAGCGCAAGCTTTCGTGCGATACCAAAATGCCATGTGTGCGTTGTCGCGATGGTGGCGCGGCGTGTACGTATAAGCGGTTGGACGGCGTATCTGCAGGTGCGACTGCATCTGTCGGAAGCAGCCAAGATGGTACTGAGACCAGTACCGATCGACAGCGCGTGGGCATCTCCATTGACTTCCTCCTCAACTTTACGAATCCCTCGGGTTACCGCCCGTCCGCTGCTATCGCTGCTGAGGCTGCTGAGCTCGATGGTGCGGATGGCGAGGCGCACGTACAGCCTCACGCTCAAGATCAAGACATGACGCATGACCAGTCGTTTTTTGAGTTCGCAGATTTACCTTCTGTCTTCTTCAGCTTTCCGTTCGTGGTATCTGGACGAGAAGTCGACTACGCGTCTCCGATCATAAGCGATGGTCTGACACCTGAACTGGAAGATGCGTACGCTTTCGAAGTACGCGTGAGGGAGATGCTACAGCAGCTGTCTGCCAAGCACAGCTCGATGCTGGAACGTGGTGATGCAGTTGATGCAACATTCGACTATCAACTGGCCGAAGCCGTCTTTACAGTCGGCAATGTGCGGCACTTTGTTTGGGCTTTCTTCCGTTACTTTCACTACTCGTTTCCTATTCTGCATAAGCCGACGTTCGATATACAGACGGTTTCTTTCCCGCTCTTACTGGCGCTTGTCTTGTTCGGGTCGCTGCCGACTCTAGAGTCTGATACCTCCATCGGCGTACGACGGTTCTCACACGTTGCGGAGGCATACGTTTTCGATCAATTGGTGTTACTGCAGACATCACAAGCTGGTCATTCGGCGTGGGTCGAAGATGAGCATCTCCAGTTGTTGCAAGCAGGTCTATTGTTCTTGGTGTTTCTGAACAACAGTAACGACATCGTCACAAGACGGCGAATCCGCCTCCAGCGTATTCCATCGCTTGTCGCTGCTGTGCGAGCTTCAGGCTTGTTTGCGCACAAACAGCGTCATATCATCCCCAGTCAAAATGGAGATGACTGGCAGGGCTTCATCAACGATGAAATGCGATCGAGGTACCATGACCACGTCCACACTATGTACATGAAGCCACTAACAACACCCGCAGATTGGGCATGTGGACCTGCCTCTTCGACAGCACGCTCTCCGTATTCTTCAACAATACCCCACAAGTTGCCATCTGTGAGGCGATAGGTGATCTCCCCTGCGAGGAGAGTTTGTTCAGAGCTGAGTCGGCCGCCGACTTCGCGCGTCTTGCATCACATCAGCCTCCGCGACCACGAGTCGAGACATTACCTGAACTCATGTCACGCGCCCTTTTTTCTCCTGTTGCACAGCGCGCTGATGAGCCTGGGGAAGCCGTCTCACCACCACATATGCTGATACTCATCTGCGGTCCGTTCTCACATCACCCATTCTATCATGACCACGCTGACTCTCATAGCCCTGCTATCAATCGTCATGACATCTAGAATGAATTTCCTCGCTTCTATGAACATAGAGCCGATGCTTCGCGCCACCGACCGATGGAAGGCGCTCTGGGATGTAGTAAGCCGAGATAGCGAAGGAAAGTGCTTGTCTGATCTAGGGTTCGAGAAGCACGCCGCGGAGTACTGGTGGCTTACCAAGACCATCCTGAGGGTCTCGAAGTTGGGAGGTAGGAGCTGTCGTTACATGCAACCTGCACCTTGTGACTCGACGCAAGACTTACATGATTTCGTGAGGAGGTATAAGGATTATGGTGTGTAGACGTGGGTAATTTGAGATAATGTCAGAGATGTTATGTTGTACAGTCGATAGCACAGAATTCAGCACAACGTGTGCCCTTCTACCAAAGCGATCGCTCCTCAGTCAGTAACGTTTGACAAGACAGGACTAGCGTGTGGGTCCATCTCCGAAGGCTGGGTCTATCGCCGAGATGGGTTCATCACCGAACCTTCGATGCGCTACCGCGCCTCCGCACTGCATCTCGCGAATCTAGATTTCAACGCCCGCGGAATCCAACGCGATCATAGAGACGATTAGCGCGTTCTTATGCAAGGGCCTAGAGCTATAGAACAGAGAGAAGTGTAGAATATATTAATGTTCTATATATAAAGAAGTGTGCCCCTGTTTATATAGAGAAAAGGAAGCGCTAGTAAGTACGCTAGTAAGTAAATTACGTAAGAAAATACCTAACTAACAGCTCTCTTAAATCTAAATAGAGAATAAATTAAATAAAAGAAAAAAGAAAAAATAATTTACTTAAAATAATATACTATAGAAAGAATAAGCCTAATAAGGTATAGGTACTACTAATATTATAAAAGAAGTTAGACCTATTATAAGGCCTAAAGTGTAGTAGACCTTTTAGAACTTAATAGTATTAAGAGCTTTAGTTAATATATTAGTAGAGTTATCTTTACTATTAATCTACTAAATTATAATATCTTTGTTACGTACGTAATTACGTATAAAGTAATACTATATATTAATATACTTACTCTACTAGTAGAACTCTAGATTCTTAGTAAGCTTAATAGTAGACTTATTATTAATATAAATAGAAATAGAGTTAAAGATAATACTAACTCTAAGATTATTAATAAAGTTATAAATCTAAATAGCTTCTTTAACAGCTTTACTAAGAGTAATATACTTAGCTTTATATATAGAGAGTACTACAACCTTTTATAAGCTTAAAGACTAGAAGATAGAATCTCTAGCTAGTATAAAGATATAGCTAGTTATAGATTACTAGATATCTAGATATCTAGCCTAGTTAGTGTCTATATATCTATATAAACTAGGTTCTTATTTTATATATATAATACTAACGTAAAAGATACTATTAATATATATATAAGCCTATATAATACTATCTAAATAAGACTATATAGAATAGCTATTAAATTATCTATATAATAAGGCTGCGTAGGTAAGATTAACGCGCATTATAGCTAGTAGGTAGTTAAGAAAGCTAAACTTCTATAAATACGCCTTCTAGAAGTAAGGTAAAGAAGTAGTATTCTTATTCTTAGCTAGTTTTACGTAGTAGTTATATAGCGTGCTTATAATAGGTAGATTTATAAGCTTATACTACTCTAGTATACATTATATATATTTAGATTAGTAAATAGTAGTTATGTTTAATTAGTAATTAATATGTATACTAAGATATAAGGCGTCTAGTTCTAACGTAATAGTAAATAACTTAGATAAGTTATCTTTAAAATAATTAATAATACGCTAGTATAGTGTATAGATCTAAATATTATCTACGTAGATAGATATAATAAGTAACTTAGTATTATAGATATAGATATAAGAGTTATATAATAAGATATAAAATTCTATTATAATAAGTTAGAAAGTAAGAGTCTTATACTAGCTATATAGAGACTAAATAAAGCTATATAGAGATTTTCTTAGTAGCTATATATAACTAGTAGGTAAAATAACTAGAGAAGAGAGTATATAGTAGACTATCTTATAAAGTATAGTATTAAGAAAGGTAATAAAAACGTCTATTTAATTACTTATCTATTCTAGTAGTATATAAATAGTAAGTAGTATATAAATAGACGTAGAACGTACTATTAGAGAGAACTTTTTAGTATAGTTAATTTCTTATTATTACTAAAAGCTATAAGCTACTACTTATACCTTTAGCTTAGTAAGTTTACTTATAAAGGTTAGTTTAGCTTTAAATATAAACTTAGAAGAGATAACTTTTATTCTCTTAGGCACTAGTACAACATTATAGACATTCTTTAGAAGTAGATTATTAAGCTTCTTATAAGTTACCTTATACTATTTTATAGCCTATAGTAATGTTATAGCCTCTTTATAAGTTTTTAGTATATAAATTAATAAAGCTAAGACTATAGCTATTACTAGGTTAGTATAAAGACTATAGAGATTAGTATTAAAATTCTTATTAATAGTAATAGGTGTATTATTAAGAGAAACTAAAGTAATATCTTAAAGATTATTATCTAGTAGTTCTTTAGTAAACTTATTACTATTATCTTTATTAATAGTTACGTGTACGTAGCGTATTATACTCTATATTAGAGAAACCTATATATTAGAGTTATACTAAATTATCTATTCTTTTTTATTACTAATAAGATTATAAGTAGCTAGATTCTTATATATAAGAATATATTAAAGTTAGAGAGTAGTTATAATTGCTTAATTGCAGACACGTAATTACTTAGCTCTTAGGTATATAGCTAGAGATTTTATTCTAACTTTCTTTTATAGTAGATAAAAAATTACAATATACTCTATTATCTCTAATTATTAATTATCTCTAGCTCTAATAGTTATAAGCCTAGCTACTTAATTATAGAACTAATTTCTACTACGTATTAAAGCTTACTAGAAGATAGATTAGTTAATCTTGTTTCTACTCTACTCTCTCTAAACATTCTATAATTAGAACCTCTCTCGCGTAATTACTTACTTACTACCTACTTCTCTATATTACTATATTAATTCTACGCTCTAACTTTATAGATATAAGTAATTATAATATAGCTATTATAGCTATAGGTGTGCTTTTTAAGAAGTAATCTAACTAGAATATCTAGTTTACGCTTCTTAAGTAATACTATAATAAGAAAGGTATTTAGAAAGAGATTAATTCTAATCTTCTAGATATTAAATACATAGATACTTAAGAACCTAAGTTTTCTAACCTTCTAGTTCTAGAACCTATAGCTCTAGCTTCTCTCTCTATAGAGCTAACTAAGAATTAAAAAAATAAGTATAATAAAGCTACCTATAAGTATAATACTTTCTTATAAGATTATAATTATAAAACTAAAAATAGTACTACGCTTATAGCCTACTAGAACTATAAGTCTAAGTAGTAGTTAAGAAAGAGCAAGAAGATTAATAATATTAAGACCTAGATTATACGCACTATTACGCCTAATTAGTTATTACTTATAACTATAAGTAATAATAGAAGAATAGTCTAGTCTCTTATAAAAACTCTTAAGACTATACTTACTTCTATAGATTAGACTACGCAATATATAGTTTACGTAAAGTATTATACTTATCTTAAGAAGATCTAGAGAGAAACTACTAAGAAGTAGTTTAATAACTAGTTAATACTCTACTAAAAAGTAAAGATTTTTAAGCTCTTAGAAGTTAAAGAACCTTTTATAATTACTAACTTTCTTACTATAATTAAGAAGTTTAATTCTAAGTAGGCCTACTAGTAGTAATATAATTAATTATTTGCTATAGCTTTTAGAAAGAATACGTTAAGTCTTAATAATCTTAGTAAGATATTTAGCGTTATTCTCTAGAAGATATTAATTACTACTAGAAAGAGAAAAGCTAATATAATCTTTAACACTATTATAGGTTAACTCTCTACTTCTACTAAGTTAGGTAAAAAGTAGTTAAGCTTACTACCTAAGCCTTACCTCTATAAATCTAACGCAAAGTATAAGTAGAAGCCTATCTTATATTACTAATTATAGACTATAATTACTAGATCTAGGCTACTAGATATTCTACTAATAGAACTCTTAGCTTAAGATAAGTAAAAGATCTAGAAGCGCTATTATAAAGAGAAGTAGAGTAGCCTATACAAGAAGATTAAGTAATCTAGCTAGAAGATAAGCGCTCTAGCTTCTAAGTATTTAGGTAATATAGTCTTAATAATTATTTACTCTAAGAAATTAATTACTAAGTTTAGGCCTTCTATCTTTAGTATAGGCTTTAAGCCTTACGCGCTTTTAGCTAGTACAATTCTTAATAGTAGAGCTATAGTCTACTTAGTTAATAATAAAGCTTTAATTAAGCCTAATTTCTTTATTAAGACTAATAGAGAAATAGTTAAGATAGATAGCTAGATTCTTCTAGTAATTAGTATTAGTAATTGCGTACTTTATCTTGTTCTTAGTACCTCTAAAGAACCTAGAAAAGCTAATCTTACGCTTACTAGCGTTAAGATTATCTCTAGTTTCTACACTAATATTATCTTAGAGAAACTTCTTAGAAATAGTAGTATATAGTATATAAGCTATAATTATATAATTAGAATAGGTACGCTAGAGGCGTCTATTATTCTTATAACTCTTAAGTATAGATTTAATCTTTTATTTATTAAATACAACTCTTCTATCTATTCTTCTAATTCTATTATTATAAATGCTATTGCCTACTTATAAGTTCTATAATTACGTACTAGCAACGCTAATCTTTAGTACTAAAGATCTAGCTATCTAGATAAGAGAGCTCTTAAGGCTTTTATTAAAGCTATCTAGAATATAGAGATTATAGGTATATAGCGTAGCAAATATAATAATTACGCTACTATCTATATATCTTAAAGAATCTTTTATTACTCTTATAAGCTATTACTACGTCTTTTCTTTAGAGTATTATAGAACTTGTTTAACTTCTCTATAAGCTATACGCTTAATAAATAGGCTCTAATTATTAAGAAGAATTATTTAGATAAGCTATATAATTATAACCTAAAGAATAAGACGCTAGACTCTATAATAGAAGTTATTATAAGCTTTATAGCTATAGTTAAGCGCTGCTATTAGTAGAAGATTATAGAAATCTATTAGAATAATAATACTATAATATTACCTTAGAGAGAGTACTTAAGATATAAGAAATAGGCTAAAGAGAAGAGAATTATAATTATAACGCCTCTACTATATACCTATAAGCCTAATAGCTTAGCAGAGAGAGCTAGCTAAGAGCTTATTACTAAGTTAATTAAGATATATATAAGCGCTAATCTTCTAGCTAGGCTCTAGCTAGTAATTATAAATGTAGTAGCTTAACTCTATAGAATAAGTCTATTATAGCTTTATAGCTATTAATCTCTAGATTAGATATTATATAAGTAGTTTAGAGAGTATTTCTAATATTATTAGCTATCTAAGATTAGATACTAAGCTACTAATCTTTGCCTAGATTAGAGTAGAATCTATACTTATAGCTATTAAGCGTATCTACTTAATAGTAATTACGCAGCTAGAAAGCACTATTAAGACTTTAAAGTTAAGCTTTATAGCTATATAGAATATCTTATTAGCTATTAAGCTTCTAATATATATTATATATAGGTACTAGCAATTAATTAGGTAATTACAACTTATAATATTATCTTTAATAAGTAGAAGTTCTATTAAGGTAAGCGTAAAGAGAAGCTAACTAGAGATTAAGTAATTAAGTAGGTTAAAATACTTAATAATAGTAAGCTTAATAATTCTATAAAAGAGTTTAATATTCTTTCTATTAATTAAATAGTAAGTATAGTAGAGCTATTAACTACTAAGTAAGATTTTAGAAGTAACGTAAGCTATAATTAAAGTAATAAGGTTAGCCTACCTATTAAATATAATTAAGGCTCTATTAATTTAATAGAGATAAAGTATAAGGCTAGTATTCTATTAGAGATTTCTAATAATTAGTAGCTTTTTACTAGGCTTACTACTCTAGAACCTACGTCTAAGCGTAAGATTTTAGAGATAGGTAATTAAAGTAATTATAGAGTTTCTAATAGTTAAAGAGTAGTGTACACGCCTAAGAGAGCTAACTTATTAGAGCCTAGAAGTAGAGAGCCTTCTATATATAGATTAGAAGATCTAACTTTATCTATTAAGCCTATTATAATAGACTCTAGTTCTATAGAAATAGATAAGAGACTAGCTTAACTAGAGTAAGCGCTAAAGAGACTAAGAGGTAGACTATTTAAATTAGTAGCCTTCTCTTAATAATTAATATAGCTATAGAATTAGCTAGTAGCTAAATTCTCTAGAATATACTATAGTAGAAGAGTTATAGGTAAAGAGTCTAAGCGCTTTCTTTCTATAAATATCTATTAACTATTAAAACGCCTAAAAGGTAAGAGCATATAGTCTACTTAGCCTAGTAATTAACTAGAGAGTAATAGCGTAGGTAGCGTAAATATAGTAATTATAGGCTTAGTTAATAAGTAAGCCTAGATTAACTTTTATAAAATCTACTTTTCTAGTCTTTAAGAAGACTAGAATAATTAAGCTAGCTATAAGACTATAAACTCTATTATTATAGCTACTACGCTTAGTAAGTATAAGCTAAAGGCTACTTACTAACACTATAATAATTTTTAAGAGCTGCCTAGGTTATAGAAATAACTAATCTAGTATCTAATATGTATACTCTTTAAAGATACTTCTAAGAGAAAGATTAATTAGCTAAGTAAAAAAAGAACCTAGATAGAAATCTATAGGTTAAAAGCCTAAGATTAGCTACTTCTATTAAAATAAGTATAGACTTATAAGTATAATTAGAATAGCTATCTTCTTAAATATAAAGCTTAAATTATAGTTTATAGTAATCTCTAGAAGAAGAACTTAATTAATATAACTTATATAGTAATACTTACTATAAAGTTCTTCTACGCTGTAATAGTAATTACTACCTAGAGTAATCTAGAGATTAAATAGTTTAATATTATAGAAGTGTTTCTTAATGTAAAGATTATAGTAGAGAATCTAGTAATTTATAAGATACTAAATAGCTTTAGAAAGCTAGAATTATGCGTATAGCTTAACTACGCGCTCTATAGATTATAAGACTTTCTACTATTATAGTATAAGAAGTTCTTAAAAACGCTAAAAGCTATTAGTATAATAGCTTCTTAAGAAGAGCTCTACCTCTTCTTTAATTAAGAATATAAGATTCTTATTCTCTTCTATATTAATAATATTCTATTACTCTATTATAAGAATATAGAGTAATAAGTAATAGCTATATAAGCTAAGATCTCTAGTAAGTATAAGATCTAAGATTAGAGAGACGTAGAGTAGTTTCTAGGTATTTATATAATTAGAGACTAATATCTAAAGATAATTATACTTATTTATAATATATATATAGATAAGATACTTAAGAAGTTTAAGCTTAGAAATAGATCTTTCTCTCTAACGCCTCTACTATTAGAGAAGCTAATTAAGAATACTAGAAAAGTAACTAAGTCTAAGATTAAGAGATACTAGAAAATAGTTAGCTCTATACTTTATATAGTAATTATACTCTAACTAAATATAGCGTATACTATCTTAAAGCTCTTATACTTTTTTATAAACCTAAGTAATAAGTATAAGAAGGCTATAGAGTAAGTAATTATATATCTCTACTATACTTACTTTAATATAATTTAGTATAGCAACTATAATAGACCTAATCTAATAATTACTAGAGATATATTCTTTGCTAATAATCTAGAGACCTACTAATTCTCTTATAGATATATTACTATATTATATAGAGGCGTAATTTTCTAGAAAGCTATAAAGTAGAGTATAGTTACTACCTCTACTATAGAAGTAGAGCTACTTACTCTTAAGTATACTACTAAGAAAGCTATAGCGCTTAGGCGCTTTCTTAAGAAGCTAGCGCTTAATCTTAGAGAACTCTAGATAGTCTAGTATAATAATTAGTAGATAATTAGGCTAGTTATTAGAAAGAATAAGCGTATTAATACTTAGCTTAGGTATATTAATATCTAGAATATATAGCTATAGTAGAAATATACTAAAGAATTATTTAAGGTTAAGTATTTAGAGACTATAATTATGTCTATAGATAGATTAACTAAATTACTTACCTAATAATAGTTTAAGAAGTTTAAATAGCTACTTAACTTATAAGATTTATAATATTTAATTCTTAAGAAGTAGATAGAGTAGAGAGATCTTTATTTAGACTACTACTATAAAAATTAATTATACCTAAGCTAGATCTTAGTTACTCTAACTAGCGCCTAGTTATAGAGAAGTAATTACTAATAATTAATATAAGCATAAAGCAGACAAATTACTAAACTTTTCTACTAGACTAATCTATATAGCTACTAACTTACTAACTACTATAGCGCTAATCTTTCTAATTATAACTCTTATAGTTATACTTATTAAAGGCTAGCTTATTATTCTAGCTATTCTTAAAATTCTTAACCTAAGCTCTTAGATAAGTAGTCTTAGTAGCTTAATTCTATATGTAAATCTTAAGCTATATCTAATTATACTTAGTACGTAGTAACGCCTTCTAGTGCTTAGCCTTAGCTAGCTAACGCTAAGTATAGTAATAAAACCTATTACTTATAATACTAGATATAGAGCTATTAGACTAGTAACTACGTAGCTAAGAATTATAAGAATTATAATACTAAGAATAATTATTACGTAGCTAAGACTAATAATTACGCTACTAAAACTAGTAGTTACACTACTAAGACTAATAATAACTATACTAATTCTGCTGCTAATTCTATAGTAGCTAATTTCTAAATTAAGAAGCCTACAGCTAGAAAGTTAGTAGTAGTAGCTACTAGAATAAGCTCTAATAATAGTATTCTAAGTGTTATAGTGTTAGATTAAAGGCTATAGGTAGATAACTCTAAGTAGAAAGCGTAGATAAAGCTATCTAGTTACTACCTATATTAATCTCTCTTATTTTCTTACTTAGTATTATAGACTTACTATAAGTACTATATTAATTAGAATTTTAAGAAGTTATAGGCAAAGTACTCTTTAAGCTCTTCTTACTTAAGAACTTAGAAGTTCTATCTAATAATTTAGCTAGTATCTTAGAACTACTCTTAGCTTCTTTCTTCTACTTCTTATAAGTATAGAGATCTTAGTAGAGCTACTTATAATGCTTTTAAGTGTTCTTAGTATTCTAGCGCTATTATTAAGTTAGTAAAAGATTAAAAAAGCTAAAGAAAAGAGAATTATAAACTTACTTTAGAACTATAGTAATTAGCTATATCTATATAGTAATCTTAAAGGTTTTAATTAGCTAGATAGTAGCTATAAGAGTAGTAGAATAAATAATGCGTAACTTAGTATAGCTACTTAAAGTAATTAGGCTCTAGAATAGAATTAAGAAGTTACTAATAGATATAGCGCTTATACTAGAAATGTTAAGAAGCGTTATAGTTAGGTAATACTCTAACTTGCTTACGCTAATAACTAGTGTGCGTTAGATATAAATAATCTAAAAGAGTCTTAGGCGTAAAAGCCTTAGCTTTAAACTTCTTATAAGAGTAACTATAACTATAACTATTACTTAGAGACGCTTACTTCTCTTAATCTTAAGCGCCTTAGTTCTTAATATAGTTAGATTACCTAAAGCCTAAATTCTAAGTCTAGAAAGTATTATTAGTAATAAAAATACTACTCTTAGAGATAGGCTTAATAGTCTCTTAGATATTCTTGTTATTAAGATTATTAAACTAAAAGCTCTTATAACCTAAGTAGACACGCTTAGTGTATAACTCTAATTACTTATAATTCTTATAGAGGTTATTATTACTAAAACTACTAGTTGCTTTAAAGCTCTAATCTAGTTAATTATTAGAATTTATAAAGCTTTAAGATAGTTAAGTATTAGAAGCCTAATTATCTTATATAAAGCTACTAGAGAATAAGCTATTAGCTACTATTATTCTAGAAGAGAGAAGTAGAATTTAAGTAGCAGCGTCTTTAAGTTAAGCGTAGTAAAAAGGTTAAGCGCTTAACTATAGAGCGCTTAACTATAAAGCACTATTAAGTAGAGCGCTATTACGCTAAGCGCTATTACGCTAAGTGCTAGCTTATATATTATAATTACTACTACTAGAGGTATTATAATTAGAGCGTAGAACGCTATTATAGTAAAAGCTAAAGCGCTAGCGCTTATAGCTAGAGTTAGAGTTAGAAGTTAGGTTATTAGACTAAATTATAATAGTTAGCTATTAATTTAAGTATAAAAGTAAGAACTTACTATAGTAATAAAGGGAATAGAGAAGTAAGTAAAGTAGAGAAGTAAGTAGAGTAGAGTATTAAGTAGAGTAGAGAATTAAGCGTAGAGCTTAAAAGCGCTAAGGCTTAAGAGCTAAAAATCTTAAGTAGAAGAGTTAATTAGATAGGCAGCTTATTAGCTTAAGCGTCTTAATAATATAGAAGTAGATAATTATAGTAGAGAAGAGAAGAATTAAAGGACTTATTATTATAAAGTCTCTAATTCTAGCCTAAGCGCGTACCTATATAGAAAGCTAGCGTAGCTTATTAAGCTATTAATTATGCTATAAACCTTACCTAGAAGAGATTAGAAGTCTAGATCTTGCTATTAGAATTATCTCTTACTAGTTAGATGCCTAGATTTCTATAGCTATTAGCTATATTCTAGGCTATTATAAGATAATTTCTAAACTAATAGAGTTAATTTCTAGGCTATTAGGCTTTATTTAAATAAGTAAGAGATTACTACTATTAGTGTTAAGTATAATTAAACGCTTAGTTAGGCTGCAATCTACTACTACGCTTTAGATTCTTAAGCCTAGACTCTACTAGAGTATACTAATTATAGTAGATTTAATAGAATTAGTTTTAGTAAGGTAAATTAATACTCTTGCTACTCTAGAAAGTATGTTAAAGTTAGAAAGTAGTTGTAATTACTTAATTATAGATATATAATTACTTAGCTCTTAAGTATATAGCTAGAGATTTTATTCTAACTTTCTTTTGTAGTAGATAAAAAATTATAATATACTCTATTATCTCTAATTATTAATTATCTCTAGCTCTAATAGAATATTATTAGAGATTTTCTATATATAAGACTAGAAATTGTTTGTAAAATTCTTAGTTATATAGAAGTAGCATAAATACTTACTACGTTTACTAGTATAGTCTCTATTAAAATAGTTATATTATATATATTTATATAGTAATAAGTAATCTAATACTCTAGATAGATAGGTAGCTATCTAAGTACTATTATTATTACTAAAATAAGTATAAGTAGAGCTAGACTTAATATAATTTAAATATAGTAAGGTAAGGTTACACTATACCTCTTTACCTAAATATCTAGTGCACTTTTTATTACTAATGTTTTCTAGCAAAATATATAGATAGTTAGTATTCTTATATATATTATAAAAGTAGTTACTATTATATATAGTAGCTAGTAGGTAATCTTTTTATTAATAGTATAGCTATATTTAGTTTTAGCACGTATAGTAGCGTTAGTAAGATAGAAGTGTAGCGTAAACTTATACCTACACTAGTTTATAGTTAAGATAGTTATTAGTAGTAATATAAGAGTTATAAATAGAGCCTAGCGCTTCTTAAGTATAATACTTCTTTTTCTAGTAAGATATATAGTAGTTACTAGCCTATATAATTTATTATAAGGTAGCTAGAACGTATATAGTTTAGCGCTTAATATAATAGTTATATTTAGAGATTATAGAAGAAAGTGTAAATCTACACTTTTTTCTATACTATAAATATAAGGCGTAGAGATATACTCTAGTGTTACGTATTATACTATAATACTAACTATATCTTTTATTATTTTCTAAGTCTAGTTAGAAGTTAGAAATAATAGTATTATAGTTACTATTATAGCGTATAGTAGGCTTATATAGCAATAGCGTACGTGCTACTAGTACATCTTTAGGTATACCTACTCTATTTATTAAAACGTCTAGTAGTATCTTATTATAGTTACTATTATAGCGTATAGTAGGCTTATATAGTAATAGTGTACGTGCTATTAGTACGTCTTTAGGTGCGCCTACTCTATCTATTAAAACGTCTAGTAGTATTTCTAGTAATAACTAAGTAAAGTAGAAAGAAGTAGTAGGCTATAACTTAAAAGCTTATTTCTACTATACTTTATTATTTTAAGCTATAAAAATAATGTTTTAGTTTACCTAAGTCTATATATAATAGTTAACTTTTATTCTAGTTATATAATAACTATAGAGAAGATTAGAGTCTTTTAGATACTTATAATATAAATGTTAGCAACGTATATAAAGTCTATAGAACTAGTCTAGAGGTACCTTCTATATAGTTAGAATAAAAAGAAGTATATTATTCTAGTTAAGAGCGTCTTCTATAGTAGTTAGAGTAATTAGCGCATAAAGATTATTATAGTTAGAATTAGAGTTAGAATTATCTATAATAGTAGGCGTAGAGATAAAATTTTATAGTAAACGCTAGTTAATATATTAGCTATAAGGCTATAGATCTGCTATACTAGTAGTGTTATTAATATAGGTAATAGAGATCTATTTAACTTATCTAGTATTAGAGTTCTAGATATAGTAGATATTATTACTTAATATATAAAGAAAGTATATAATATAAGCGTAAGAAGTATAAAGCTTTCTTAAAGTAACTACGTTACGTAGCTCTAGTAATATAGTAATATATACGTAAGCTCTTTATATACTAGCTTTAGATAGGTTAGATTACCTCTAATATAGTACTTTATATAAAGTCTTAATATACTTAAGAGCTTTAAATAAAGAATTATTCTTTTTATAAACTACTTTAAGTAGTATATACGTCTATAGACTCTCTAAAAGTATAGTATTCTATAGTATTTCTTTAGTATAGTTAATAATAGCTATAGTTATAATAGAAGTAGAAGTAAAGTTCTAAATTATAGTAGCTACTTACTCTTATATAATATAATATAAGCGTTTAACTACACTTACTATATAGTAAGTATATAAAACGTAGAGTTTTATAGTAATACTATAGTTAGCGTAGTATACCTTAATTACGTTAGTAATAAACTTATTATTATAACGTAGCTAATAAATAAGTTTACTATACTCTATAACAAGACGCGTAAAAAGTAAAATAAGTTTAGCGCTAATAGTATTCTTTAAGCTAAATAGCTCTACCTATATAAAGCGTATAGCGTTATTAATAAGAAAAAGAGTATACTTTTTACTATTTAAACTAGAGACTAGGTAAGGTCTCTAGATATCTATAGTAACTAGCTTACTAAACTATTAATAGTGTTAGTTAGCTAAGTTACGCAGAATCTTATATAAAGCTTAGATAGTATAGTATATAGAGTAGTTATCTTTAAGCTTAGCCTTAATTTAAGTATTAGTAATAGTTATTTCTATACTTATCTAAGTAAGTTACTATATACTCTCTAAACTAAGGTAGCTAAGGTAGTAGTACTTAGCCTAAACTAGATTATTAAAATTAACTATAGTAGTAATAATAGGCTAAGAAGATAGTTACTTAATAGAGAGAATATAGATATTAATATAAAAATTATAAGGTATATAAGTAACTTTAGCCTTAGTATCTTTCTTATATATCTTTATATAATCTTTAGTAGTAATTATAATAAAACTAGGTTCTAAATTAGCTAAAAAGAAAATAAAAAAAAGATTACACTATACTTAGAGCGCGTAGCGTATATTATAAAGCTAGAGTATAATAATCTTATCTTAGAAGTTTATAACTATTATTTTAATAGTCTTTATTCTAGTAATCTTAAGTTACGCATTTTATTTACACACGCTTATAGTTTCTATATAAAGTATAAGTTTAGTAAATAGAAAGTAGTTATTAGTAATATATTAGAAGGCTCTACTATTATAGATCTAGTAGTAAGTAGTTAGAGTTAAGTATATAGTTATAAGTATAACTAATAATATATTAAAACTATAAATACTATCTAAACTATTCTTATATAGACTACTTAAGAGAGCTCTCTATACTTCTAAGTAAATACTTTTATACTTCTAGATAGCGTTAGTAAGTACTAGGTAAGTAGAGTAAGAGTATATATAGTTTAGGTCTATAGTAGAGTTAAAGTTAGCGTTAAAGTTAGTAACTACTATAATAATATAGTTCTAGTTACTACTAGAATTAGTAGAGGTGCAGAGAGTAAGAGCTATAGTAGATTTAGCTTTAACCTTAGTAGCGCGTTCTTTAGCGTTATACTTATCTTTAGTATATCTAAGCTTTTTATAAAATATACACTTAGAAGTGTTTAGCTTACCTATATAATAATAGGTATTAATAGTATATCTACTATAACTATAGTAATTATAGTTAATATAAAGTAAATCTTATTTACTAGCCTTACTAGACTAGCTAATCTTAGTCTTATTCTTAGAAGTAGTGTTCTTAGAATAATTCTTAGAATAATTCTTAGACTTATTATTCTTATTAGCTTACTAATAAGCGCTATTATTATTAGCGTAGTTAAGTAAAAGTAACTAAAATTTCTTAAAGTTATTAGTACTTACCTTTTTACTAAAGTACGTAAGACGCTAGTATTAAATAAATAAGTTATAGAGATAAAGTAAAGTAGTAAAAATCTTAGTAATAAGCTATAAGCGTGTAAGAGTACTATTAGCGTTCTAGATATTATTATAAATATTCTTAAACTTAGTAAGAAAAGAGTATATAGCTATAATATTATTAAGCTTAATATAGTCTAACTTAATAAGAGAGCGCTTAAACTATATCTTATTATTAAATTTATTATTATTAATAATAGAGGCTATAGCTAATAAAGGTAACTCTAAATTACTAATTTTCTTCTATATCTAGAGTTCTATAGCAGCCTAAAAAAGTGTAAACATAAAGTAATATAACTTCTTATACTCTTTATACTTTTAAAGATAAAGATTATAGTATATTAGTTAAGACTATAAGTCTAGCCTAAATAAGTTACCTTAAGTAGTAATCTTAGAGTTAGTAGTCTAATAAGTATAATAGAAGAAGGTAAAATCTAGCGTAGTAAGTTTAGTAACTATAGCTAAGTTATCTTTATAAAGATATATATATTTATTAAGACTTATAATAAAACTAAACGTCTTAGTTTACTCTAAGTAGTTCTTAGAGCTAAATAGTTTAGTAAAGTTCTTATCTAAGATAGTAGTAGTATTAATAAGCGTACTTATAATAATATAGTATATTAAGAGTAGATAAAAGTATAAAGTATAGAGTAGGTATTTCTTAAATAAAGTATAGTATAGTTAAGTAACTATAACTATAGTTAGTTGCGTAATATAAAGTGTAAGTATAGTAATTTAGTAAGCTAAATTACGCATAGTTACGCAAAGGCTTATAACTTATAGAATAGAGAGAAGTATAAAATATATTAATATTTTATATATAAAGAAGTGTGCTCTTATTTATATAGAAAGAAGAAAGCGCTAGTAAGTACGCTAGTAAGTAAATTACGTAAGAGGATGCCTAACTAACAAGGGCTGCGACTGATAAAGACGTTAGCGTGCTGATTAGTATATACCTTGAACGCGTCCGCCGAACTTGTTCTAAGAGGAAGCGCGTCTACAACATTGTCTAACACCCTTGCTACCTGCATTTTTCTTTATGTTAATTTACAGCATGGCTCTACGAAGATCGGCGAGAGCGGCGACACGCACTGCGCAACAGACAGCGAGTACTGCGATAAAGAGAAGACACTCTGGTTCGTCGACTGGTGAAGAGACGCTTAGCAAGCGCGTCGACAGCCGAGCAGCGAATCGTTCCGCAAAAAGAGACGGGATCGCGCAAAACAGTGATGGAGACAAGAAGAAGCCAAACGACCAGGCCAGCAAAGTCAAATCAGAGGAGCCCACAACCGGCGACAACGCCGGCGCAGACAAGAAATGGAAAGCATGGTCCGCCCATGCGACATCCACGCCATACCCTGACTTCGGGCACCCCACAAACCGCGAGTGCCAACTAGCCTACGACATCCTTCACAAACTGCACAACACCGCCGTAGAAGCCGAATTCGAAGACACCAACACACCCGAGACAATCCCATTCGTCCTCGACGCCCTCATCGTCGCGGTCCTCAGCCAAGCCACGAGCTGGAACAATGCGAAACGCGCAATGGACAGTATGAAAGACACCTACGGCTCGGTGTTCGCCTACGAAGAGATATATAAGGGGGGGTCGGAGAAACTACAAGAGACTATTCGCTGCGGCGGCTTGCACGTCAGGAAGACTAAGATCATCATGTCCATCCTCGAGGAAGTGAAGCGCCGCTACGGACGCTGGAACCTGGACCACCTCCTTGAAGCAAGTGACGAAGATGCCATGAAAGAGCTCATGAGTTACAAGTACGTGGGGCCAAAGTCTGCGTTCGTAGTAATGGGCTGGTGCTTAAAGAGGAACAGGTTCACGGTTGACACGCATGTGTATCGCATTGCTGGCTTATGGGGATGGAGGCCAAAGGAGGCGAGTAGAGAGAATACGCAGTTGCATTTGGATGCGGTCATTCCGCCGGAGCTGAAGTTCAAGCTGCACTTCTTTCTTATTCAGCATGGAAGGACTTGTCCTGCGTGCCGCGGTGGGAGCAAGGACACGAAGGGGTGTGAGGTGCTCAAGGAGGTGAAGCAGGAACTGAAGAAGACGGATTGAGAGGTGAATGATAGATAACACTGCCAGTATACGCGTCCATCAGCGGTGACGCCGTGCTCGACGCAACACCTTCAACAGCACCTCCAGCGTGTCTCAGTCACTTCACCATTCACCAACACCACCCCATCGCTGTGCTTCTCACCCTCCCTCTATATAAACCGCTATTTCCAAGCCCAATCCTCTATTCCCTTTCCAACAACTACCCACTACCACAATTCCACCACATTACCCCAAACTCCCAAAGCCACATCACACCACCACAACAAACCACCTTCAACCACCTCCACAAAAACCACAACAATGACCACACCAGCCCCAACCTCCTCATACACCTACTTCTGCTGCAACCCCTCTTGCTGCGCCGCCAACATCGTGCACAACGTTCCGCGAAGCCCGTACCCGCAGTTCCAGCACCAGTTCAAGTGCGCAAAGTGCGGCGCTCAGCAGCTCACTGGCATGTGGCAGGAGTACCACGGTGATACTGGTGAAGGACACAAGGGGTTTTGAGATGCCGTTTGGGGCATACGATAGATTTGGAGACGGTGGGACGAGGGTGTGAGAAGGCGGTTGCAGACGACATGGGGGAGTTGAGGTTTGCAGGGAGTGAGGGAGGAGGGCGATGTAGCTGTCACGATACCCACTGATGATGAGAATGAAGTTTGTATTGTACTTGACGACCTCCTAGCTATCGTGTGATGTTTCGTGTGACTGCGGCCACCATCCTGAAGTCGTACACAGGTTCCTGCCTGTACTATGTAAGAAGTCTACAGGTCTTTCATTCCGCCCTCCTCTAAGTGGAAGTTCCACTACGTGTACATTCTTCCTCTGCCATTCTTGTCCCTTTTCCCCAGGATGCGGCGGCATCGCCAATTTGCGCGGAGGCTCCTTGCTCACATCGATTCTCCCAGTGGAGTAGGTCCCTGTTCTGTTCTCGAATTCCATGTGTAGAGCCATTTCGCCTTCTTCGGGGACGAAGCGCACGCGTGTTGGAAGCCAATCTGGCATCTTCTCTCCGGATAGGGCTTCTAGAGCTTCTATGAGGATTTCTTCGTCGACGGTGGCAACGTTCCAGTTCTTGTGTATCTTGTTGGTTTCGTTGACTATCCAGGCTTGCATGCGCTTGGCGCGTGTGACCTCCGTCGCCACGTCCGAGGGGGTGCCTGGCGAGGCGGATGGTGAGCGTTGAGTAGTAAGATCTCGGGTCCTGCGGTGCCATGGGGCAATGGCCATCTGGAGTGGAGTGTGTAAGCGCATTGTCAAAAGCGGAATGTGTTTGGAAACTGAATCTGCCCATCTGTGCGACTTCTGGAGACAGAGTGCGCTATCCACGTCAATGATTCGTAATTGCTGAGGTGACGGGAGTAGCGATAACGCGGCCTCAGCTGGAAAGTATCGATAAAGCGTATCCGCAAGACCGCAGAGGAGCGACTGTAACATCCAGCTTCTGGTGCAAAGTATGAAGTCTTGTACCGAATCGAACTCGAGGGTGTCGGGCATCAGGTCGGCGACGTCCGGTGACGGTGGAATTGGTACCACAGACACGGTTGTTTCAATGAGCTCAGCTACGTGCTGCGACACGTTGATTTGTATCAGACCCTCCAAATATGACATGGCGATTGCAAGCGCGATCGTGTCCTCGGGGTTCGAAATGGCTTCTCGGATCAATGCTACCGCGTAAGGGCACTGAATGAAAACGTGCATGACGGCCATCGACGCTCTCTGTGATGGCGACAGCATGACATCTCTTGTATCGATCGGAGGTGGAATTGTAGCAGACAGGTAATAGTCGTTGTGGTATACTGACTTCCGACCCATCATCATCGCCTCGTGAACCTTTCGACATCAGCAGCGAACTCCCAAGACCTACCAGTACTCACATCGTCGACATAGGTATTGTCGATCAAATTCCAGAAATGATCGTCATCAACTTCCGCCACCGCACCTGACCTCAGCAGCTCGGCGATTCCGAACGCATGAATCGCGTAATACATAGTATCGAGCCCCAGAAGAGCCTGCATGTGATCAGCAAAACACGTCGACGTCTGACAGGCTGACTAACCTCAGCAGCGTAGTGTAATTTCGTAGCCAACAGGATGTCGTACGTGACCTTGTTATCAGTGTTCATCACGGCGAGCTGCAATTCCTTGAGCGCTTTAGCCTTTGAAGCTCTCGCGACCTTGCGCTTCGAGTGCATATCATCTCGATACGTAGCGTGACTATCGACGAAGAACTGAACGGCCAAATCAAGCATCTTGTTCGACCCGATGCGCGAGGGAATAGACTGTATCCAGGTCCCTAAGACCTCAAAAGGCTGCCTACCGGCGGGCTCTGGTCCGAGCACGCCAACGTATCGGGAGATCAGGGTCGTCTCGGGCGAGGATGGCTGATATGGTACGAGAGGGCTTTCTTCTCGTAGTTTCTGGAGATGTACTTGAAGCGCAAGATTTTGCCGGTATTCTCTCATCTTCGACGGCTGCATTCTAGATCTTGAACGCGGTGCCAGGGTTTGAAAGCAACCTTGGCGATCTTCGGTGTGTCTTTCGGTAGTGATACACAGGTCTGAGGAATTTGTCGAGGACGAGCCGGCTGAGAACGATGTTGTTGAAGACAAGCTTGAATCTTTGTCAGGGGAATTTAATGGATACATGGCAAGGCTAATCCTAGATCTTCCATGTTTCGTCAACTGCCTGGGGTCCTGCACGACGAATGCTGCGGCTTTGCCGTAGGAGTAGCTACATGGTCTGTCTTTTTTCTTGCATGCGCTACATTTGGGTCGCACTTCATCGCACTAGGCAGCCATTAGTAAAAATGCAATCCAATCCGCAGCGACTTGCAATGCTCTGCGAAGGATTCATGGCGGGATTCGAAGGGCGTCTTACCTTGACCTTGCGCTGCCGACACGTGTCACACTTCCCAGTTTGCGTCATGACGACTATTTGATCGCGTATGCGTGACACAGTTTTGGAGCCTCAAAGGTGCCTGAATGCATTGGGTGATGGCCGTCAGATTGCGATGCGAGGTGGCTCGATCATAGGACGCGGTTGCCTAACGCTCAGCTCCGACGCAAAGTCTGTGCGCATTGGCCACAGTCAACCCATCCCAGGAACTGTCGATTGATGCGTGTACGCGACCGAAAATTGTGAGCGAATATGTTTCCGACGTCAACTCGCGAAGGCGGACAGCAGAGGGGATGCCGCTCCTGCGGGTGGAAGATCCAGGCCGCAGTAGCGCAGCCAAATGCGGTTAGCCCACAACCTACGGATGCTTGGCCGTGCATCCAGCTGAAGGAGACCCTCCCGTCCTAAGCCGACTCTTAATTTGACGTTCCTGCTGTTGGAATAAAGAGCTGAAGTATTGGATGCCGATATGCGACATCCGGTGATGTGACAATCGCCCTTCTTCCGACTTCTTCCCAACACTACACCACGTCAATAGTGTATACGTGCTTTCCGCCTCATCACCAACGTGGAGGAGAATACTTCGCTACATTGGCCTCAATATTCAGACAGATTACATGAGTGGGCGTTGAAATGCGCGCGATCAAAACATTTCGTAATAAACTGCGGCTCAGGAGAGGAACTTCGGAAGAGCGACAAGCAGGTAATGCATATTCTCAGTATCGCACAACACTAGCTGACATTCCTAGTGCGGCCTGTGAGCCGCCTGGAGTCACAAAAAAATCTCAAACGTCTCGGAAAATTATCGAAGCCTTACAATTACCAGCCCCTGGAAACGCCCGACACAATTCGTGTGATCCAAATCAGACTTGATAAAGAGTCTGAGGGTGGTTGGATTTTTTACTGCGATATCGAACATATACGAATAGGCCAGGTCCCTTATGACGCTTTATCGTACGAATGGGGTCCAAGCACTGAGGACGACCCATCTATTGTCCTCAATGGCCGTATTTGTCGTGTGCGGCGTAACCTTTTTGAGGCCTTACTTACTCTTAGACGTACAAACCTATTGGGTTCTCGTGCCGTTCCGGTATGGATTGACGCGTTGAGTATCAACCAATCAGACACACTAGAGAGGAATCATCAAGTCGAGCTAATGGGTATGATCTATCGCCGAGCCGCTGCTGTGATGGTCTGGCCTGGTTTGACAGAACACTATGATCAACCCGCTGTTCACGCCATCAACGATCTGCTCCATGAGCACAGTATCTACAACAGTGTATGGACAGACAACATATCTCCTGCGATTCTTGAGCTATGTCAAAAGCCATACTGGAACCGTGTCTGGGTTCAGCAGGAGGTGTTTCTGGGTCATAAGATCTTCATCATGTCCACATGGGGGAGTTCGGTGAGCTTCTCGGACTTTGATCATATACTGGGTCTAATAACACAAGATGCTAGTCTTTGTGACAAAGACACATCTTCATTGATTCAGAGGAGTGCTGCCAACGCCCTTATCACACGAAAACGGCTGCCTATGGACTCAAGCCGTTTGATAACATGGTTGCGATTGGCATGCCACAGAGGTCTCGAGACTTCCGAACCACGCGACCTTGTCTATGCGATGCTCAGTATCAGCTGTGACTGTCAGGACGGCGGCATTGAGCCTGATTACGACAAGCCATTGATAGATGTGTACCTCGAAACGATCTATTTCTGTGGATTGCACAAGCCAGGGCAGGAGAACGTTCGATTTCGAAAGACGCTGGCTGAGAAACTTGGACTGTCCTGGGACAGTGACATGGAGACAAAGATCAAGGAGTATCACGAACGGAACATCACGGTACAGCGGGAAGCCTAGATCAATGCCACGCCGCTGGTTCTGCAGCGGACTGAGTCTGCTAGGGGCTGACAAGCCTCTCATAACTGTTGACACAGTGCTTGCTCACGCACTGACGACCTCCACGCTGAGTTATGTGCTCGTCGCTGGGAATATATCTGTACATTTTGAAACGTTCAATGCGAACTATCTTATGCTCCTGTCGATCCAGATTGAGTACATGGAGCTAAAGTGTAGTACGCAGTCCGCACACACACAGTTACGCGATAACGAAGCTGCTACCATCGATACCATAGTTCCTCGTCAATCTCCTCCCGTAATTCCTTGCCACCTCAAACCTTAACTTCCCCTCAGGATGCGGCTCGTGGAAATTGATTGGCTGCTTTACCGTAATGACACCCCCCTCTCTCGGTGTGAAGCGCCATACAGAGCCATACACCTTCTCGGGTGAGAAGCCAATCGTGTTCATAGCTGAGAGGAATTCAGTCCATGGGACTTCACCGGGATGCGAGCTTGCAGACGGCTGGAAGAATATAGTCGAGAATGTGTGCTGTGTCTTTTTCCCAACGGTGAAGCGCGGTGTAGGCGGAGTGTTTGTTTCCTCAGAAGCGACTGGCTGCAAGTCTGCTGCGACTTCGACAGGCTCAGTGGAAGGATCATTCGCAATCCCCCTGGTCTTGCGCTTCTCACTCCGAATTGGGAGGTCTACAGGGTCGGGCTGCTGCTCCGGTATGAGAGGCGTAATGTATTCCTGCAGGGCAGCATCTTTCTTCGCTTTGTTGGAAGGTTTCGCCGGTTCTATCCAGTCTGGCGTCCGTTGTATTTGTCCTCTTGACGGCGCTAGGGATTCAAGAGCCTCGAGATGTATTTTCTTCAAATACTTCTGCACGTGAGCATCGAACTTGCTCCAAAGCTCATCGAGCCGTCGTTCAGTAGCCTGCATAATCTCTACGTTCTCTTTGGTTCTTCGCTTGCCGACAGGGTACGGCATTGTCTTTGGATGCCCGAGCTCACCAAGAAGGAGAAAATCATATCGGCGTTTGGCATCGTATTCTGGACCGCATTCCGGGTCTAAGATCACGTTTAGTTCTTTCACAGAAACCTCCATGACTATCTCGTGATAGTCGCGGTCGGCTCCAACGGTACAGTACTGCTCATCAGGTTTGAAAGCTTGTGGGCACACCAGGCGCAGGCGAGCTCGTAGTTCAAAACAAATAGCTAGGTCTGACACGAGCTATCAACGTGTACGAGGTCAGTGGCTATCTCATACACATTTCTTACATGGGTAATGACTGACCTGTGCGACCAAGGGTGTGATTCTGTACTTCTGGTCCTTGTCCTGTTGTATAACTCGAGCCATTTCCCTGACTACAATTTGAGGAACCCCAAGGCCTTCCTCAGACCAAAGCAAGGAACACAGCCATAACAAATAGTCTTTCCCAAAAGAGCTCGGGTCTCTGAGCAGGGGTAATTCCTCTGGAACTGCATGGTCACGTACGAACATGCCGCGCACCGGTGGTGAGCCAATGAAGCAACTCGGCAACCGTGAAGCTAGGCTTTTGATAAGGCGCATATCAAGTAAATCTTTCAAGTCCGCGACAGCCTCTACCCATGCATCATGCCCTTCTTGTTTCTCCAACCGTGTCAACAGCAGCCGAGCAACCTTGTGTAGAGCAGCTTGTGCAGCATGCCACATGACAAGATTCTCGTAATAATCCATGATGATCGAGTATATCGTAATGTGCCAAAAGTCTTTTTGAAGGGCTGGATCAGTAAGATGGGGGCTTTTCCTTCCCTTCCTGTCCAATACATGTGTAGGGCTGTGTTCATCTACATGCATCGGGTCAGCGTGCTTCAATCGATGCTCCTCACGGCGCCTCGCACTTACAGAACTCGCTAACAGCATTAGTGAAATAGGATGGATCATCGCGCATAGCCCAGGCATGGTCCTTCCACTCGTGTATTCTAGCCGCTATAGAGGACATGATTTTGAGAAAGTCGTCCCATTGTGGGGCGGTATATGGACTGTCTTGGGCTAGTGCGAAAGCCGAGTCCCATCCATCCTCTTTTGTCGTTCTTATTTCGGGGGGCTCGGGTTGTTCGGGGGCTTGGAAGAAGGCCTTGAACCCGTCCAGACCACCTTCTACGTCGGGAAGTAGCTCAAGGCAGATCTTGACGAGGAAGGCCATCAGAGGCTGCTGTATCTGTAGGACGATAAAAGCCTCGCTCGCGCGCCTCACGTGTTTTTGAGATTCCAGAGCGACCGGAAGCTTGACCGGAAGCCTGTATTCTTGTAGATCAGTAGGATGCATCATCAGATAGTAACCCCATTCGCTGGGTTTGTATTTATCTTGCCATTCGCGTACTGTCTCATTTTCCGAACTAGGTGAAACTTCCCTATCTTCGGGTTCCTTGCCGTTGGATTCGTCTTCCAATATAGCTTTGTGTTGGCCTTCGTCGTTTGGGTCGTAATATATCGGACGCACCTTGATAACATTGATGTTGCGACCGAGCTCTGAGCTTTGCCAATCCATCTCGGCAAAATTGTTGGGTGTATACCGTCCGCGAGAGTTCAGAAGCTGTAAGACATGTGTTGGAGTCACGAGGTCCTCTGTATTGATATATGGCCATTTGTATACATCTTCTCTGATCGTGGAAGTGGAAGCCTCGCTGAACTCTCGTCTTTCGACTCTGTAGTAGTCGCGAAGGTCTGGGCGATGCTGGTGTGGCATTTGCGTGTGCCATGATCGTTCAAGAATAGCTTTACGTTGAGTACGCGTCTTCTTTGTCCATCTCTTCCGTATAACGCCCTCGGATCTTATCAAGATGGCGTTCAGCATGCCATAGTCGGCCATTATTGACTTGACTTTTCCAAATGTCTCTTTGTGAAATTCTCCATAGGGCATTGGCACCGTTTGACCACTGTCAAGGAGCCGCCAGGGTCTCTCTGCGGGTTCTATTGGTTTGGGCTTGACGAAGTTGGTACATTTTGGCTGTTCCATAGCTGGTCGCGGTTCCTCGAGGTCAACTCCTGAGGGGGACGGAGGAAGCTTTCACGTGAGATCCTGCAGAAAAGCTGATCAATGCTGATGCGGCGGTAACGTAAGTAACCATGTAGGGATTCAATAATGACGCCAGTTCCAATCGACAACAGCCGTGTTTACTGTTCCTGCGTTATTGCGAGAAGGAAGATGGGGAACGCGACAAAAGCGATCTGGTCGAATTGCTCGGGCCGACTGTCGCGCATTAGCCCCGCACTGCAGATCCCTACCACAAAAAGGGGCGATTTGACTGATCTCAGTAACGGATCGCAATGCACATGTCTTCTGAAGTTTTTGGTGCTGCGAAACTCCTCATTTGAGAGCAACCTGTTCCCGCACACTTCAACACATGGTCGAATAGATCCAACGACCGAATGTCCGACTCGACTTTCCTTGCGTATAAGTCGTATAGATTGCGGAAGATACAACTATGTCGAATAGAGATGAATGAACGGTGCCCAAGCAAACGCTACAACTGAATTAAAGCCATTCATGCCTCAACATCTCATGAACAACTCTTCACGCAGTGTTCCTCCCAATACCAGCCTTATACCTAGCCAAGCACCTCTCCCTCGCAAACTTATGCTCAACAACCGGCTCGGGATAGCCCTTCGCCTTCGCAGTCTGCGCGGCCTTTCCACCCGCCGCATACGGATTATGTATAGCAGCCCCCTCCACCTCTGCCAGCTCCGGTAGCCACAGCTTGATAAACTCGCCCTGCTCATCGAACCTCTCCGACTGCGTCCACGGGTTGAAGATCCTAAAGTACGGTTGTGGATCTACACCTGTCGATGCACTGAAGCCCCAGCCGCCGTTGTTGGACGCGAAATCGCCGTCGATGAGGTGCGTGATGAAGTACTGTTCGCCGAGGCGCCAGTCGAGGAGGAGGTGCTTTGCGAGGAAGGAGGCGGTTATCATGCGCAAGCGGTTGTGCATGTAGCCTGTGTGGTTGAGGCAGCGCATTGCGGCGTCGACGATGGGGTAGCCGGTCTGGCCTTGCGTCCAGGCTTGGAAGTGCGCGTCGTTGTACTCCCATTCGATGTTTGTGTATTCGAATTTGAAGGGCTTGTTCATGCTGGGGTTATGTTAGTATCTTCATGTCATAGAGGGTATTGATCAAGCATACCAAACGTAGGGCCAGTGTACAAGCACATGCCGATAAAAGTCCCGCCATGCGACTTCTCCCAACCAGCCTTTGACGCCATCCTTTCCTCCATCGAGCCTCTTCGCGCTGTTGACGTCTCGAGCCATACGTATACTGGTTCGTGCGGCCAGCGTGCCAGCAGCGTGATGCACGCTCACGCGCGCGGTGCTGTTCATCGCGGGAAAGTTGCGCGTGTCCTTGTATTTTACCACCTTTTCCTCCAAGAAGCGCTCAAGACGATCCATAGCAGCGGCCTCACCCGCGGGCCACAGTTGCTGGAAACGTTCCTTCTCTTCTGCCGTCAACGCTTTGCACTCTGGTAGATCGGGGACTTTCGTGTCGAAGAGCTGAGTGAATTTCTTGCGGAAGGCTGGAGGATTTCGCTCAGGCACAGGGCGCTCGTTCATAAGATGTGGATGCTCATGCAGATGTGCAACCCATGATCGGAACCATGGGCTGTACATTGCATACTGCTTTCCACCTCCTGTCTTGAGACTACCAGGTGGTACCACGCCGTCGTCGTGGTGCGGCTCGAAGTTAATGCCCTTCTCCAGCATCATGCGTACCAAGCGCTCCTCCCGCCGAAGCTCGTCGGGTTCGTATTCCAAGTTGCAGAAGATGTTCTTCGCATTCCATTCTTCTGCCAACTCCACCAACCGCTTTGTCACGTTCTTTCGTTCGGGAATCGTTTCGATGTAGAGGGGGATGTTTAGTTCTTCGAGCTCCTTCTTGAGTGTCTCCACAGAGCGCAATTCGAAATGACATTTTGGCGGGCTGACCAGATGAGCTTCCCAGTCTTGCGGGCTCATGAACCAAACGCCTATCAGGCCCACTCCCTTCTTCTCTGCCAATTCTGCTGCCTGAGACAGGCCAGTATTATCTCCTATCCGCAGATCCCTCTTGAACCAGTGTACCACCGCGTCGCCATGTTGCGCTTCTTTCCCTTCTCTGATAGCCTTTCTTTTGTCTTTTGTATCCTCCAACGTCTTGTTCAGAATCTCTATCGGGCGCGGTACCTCATTCTGATTGTACAATGCGCATCGTTCGTTGCTCATCTCAGCAGGATAGTATCGTCGATCGACGATGCCGGCTCTCTCTTCTGGTCTCGAATGGTCGAATCCTTCTTCCTCCTTCTTCACAGCCTCTCCAGGGGCTCCATTCTCGGCGTTCTTCGCTATCGAGTCAACGGGAGGCGCATCTTTCGAGGTGGCTTTTGGGAGAGGTTTGGCGATGCGCGAGCGCTTGTTGGGAGCGTCGCCGGACACGTCGGTGTAGTTCTTCGCGAATGCCGCATTTGCAGGTATGCTCGCTTTACGTTTCGGTGGCATCGTGGCTAGTGTCTTCGCGGGGAAGGATGGGTGTATGCGTAGAAAGGGTTTGAGGGATAAGAGGAGCCTCGGGCGTGCGAGCAGCATACGCGTTTCGTGGAACCGCAGAATGGGCGTGATGAGGATAACCTCCTGAAACAGGATTTAATGAAGCCATTGCCGTGCTAACTCGACGCGTTCAGCTGTCGCGTCCCTTTAGCACCGATCGATGACGCAGATGGTCCCTGGAACATGGAGAGTTCAGATCGATGCCAGATAAGCGAGCCGACCCCTGCATACTTCGAGCCGCACCATCACGTGTGCTCGAATACTTCACTTTTCCATCGCGAAGAGCAGCCAGCGTTAGGATCGCCCGACACATCTCGCTATACCTGCACGCGAACCTGCCTACGTAAATTCTGCTCCCACGACGTCTAGTGCAGCCTTTTGAGCGACCGGCCCGCCTTCGGAAAGGATCATCGCGCCAGCAACCTTGGCCTCGGCCGACTGTCTTGGATCCCAACGATAGATAATCGGAACAGATTCGAGCATGGCCTAAGCAAGATACCCACCGCCCAGTGCGGCTCCGAGAGACTCCGCTATACAACAACGTCTCGAGGTCGTTGAGCCTTGGCCGCCCACAAGTCGACTGTGCCCAGGTTTTAGACATCGTATATAGCGAATCCCAAGGCTTACTATCAAAAGTCTGATCCACTTCTCGCTCAAGGCGCCTGACCGGATAGCCATGACCATCCGTCCCGAGCTCGCTTCGGGCCGACTACCTACTATCAAACGAGTACGCGAGACACGTCTTTGGAGGCTCAACTTGAATGTCGTTTGATGCCATTATGTGTAGCTAGGTGGGTACATAAGTAGTTCGAGAAACCCTTTCGGTAGGTGCCTTCACAGCGGGTAGATCGTCCTCTTCCCCATCTACTACTTCCCAGACATGCTGGACATCAAGGTCAAGACATTGCTCCTGTATCTTCTAACAAACATAACAAGCGCCTCTACCCTCTATCCGACAGTCAAAACAACCAACGGAACCCTCACTGGGATACACAACCCAGACTACAACCAAGACTTCTTCCTCGGCATCCCCTATGCCCAACCCCCAACCGGACGCCTCCGCTACCGCCACCCTGCGCCTCTTACCCATCCCTTAGGACAGTTCGATGCGAGCAATTACGGACCAGGATGCATTTCCACTCCCATAAACCTACCCGTATTCTCACAAACCGCACCATTCTACCCCGAAAGCGAAGATTGCCTGACGCTCAATATCGTCCGACCCGCTGGTCTCGACAAAGGCCCTAAACTCCCCGTCCTGCTCTTCATTCACGGCGGCGGTTTCCAGGAAGGCAGTGGTGGGGATCAACGCTATAACACGTCTTTCCTCGTGCGAGAATCAGTCACAGTCGGCGCGCCTATCATCGGCGTCACGATTAACTACCGACTATCTGGTTTTGGCTTCCTGCTCGGAAGCGCAGTACTCAAATCCAACGTAGCGAATCTGGGTCTGCACGATCAGAGGATGGCGCTTTGGTGGGTGAGGGAGAATATCGCTGCGTTTGGTGGAGATGCGGGAAAGGTTACGATACAGGGAGAGTCGGCGGGTGCGATGTCAGTTGGGCATCATCTTGTTGCGTATGGTGGCAAAGATGAGGGGCTGTTTCGCGCCGCAATTGTACAGAGTGGTGGACCGGCAGTTGATGCGAGGGGAATGTCGGTGCGAAATCAGGACGTCTTCTACGACAACTTGCTCAGGCAGACTGGTTGTATGCTCGAGGAGGACACGCTCGACTGCCTGAGAAGTGTACCCGCCGAGGCGCTCAAGGCTGTCTTCCAACATCAATCATTGATCCCAATTCAGGACGGCGAATTCTTCGAAGGAAACTCGCGAGTGGCTCTGAAGCAGGGCAGATTTGTACGGGTGCCTATACTTGCTGGTGCGAATACCAATGAGGGTACATCTTTCACCATAAGTCAGGGTTTGAAAGGTATAAGTGACACCACCCAGTTCCGGGCAGTCGTTGCGGGATGGTTAGGTCCTGGCATAGCCAGTACGACGGTGGATAGAATCGCTGCTGAATACCTCGAGCGAATATCGCCCGCAGATCTACAGGATTCCCTCGGTACTGTGTTGCCATCATCCCGCCTGGAGAACGGCAGTCTCTACGGAAGAACTACCTTATTCGTAGGCGACCATATTTTCATTGCTGCAAGACGCTTCGCCACAAAGACGTGGGCTGAATATGGCGTTCCTGCTTACAGTTACCGCTTCGATACCGTGGGGAGCGGTGTTTCGGCCGAGACTCTAGGCGCTGCGCACTACACAGAAATTCCATTTGTGTTTGGCAATGTCGATGGTGTTGGACATGAGGTTAATTTTCTTGCTTCCAACTCCACGGAAGAACGCGACGACTTTGTCAGACTCAGTAAGCGCATGTGCAGGATGTGGTTGAGCTTTGTCAATGAGCTCTCGCCGAATGCTCATTATGCTCTGGACTCTAGCACGCACAACCTGGCCTGTGTACACAAAAGAGAGCGCTAGGAACATGCTCTTTAGGAAGAGTGGCATCAGTCTGGAAGACGATGATTGGAGGGCGAGTGCGATTAGTCGGATGCAAAGCGCCGCCGTCGGCTTGGAAGCCTAGTAAGCTGTTCATATACAGTCTGTAGGTTTGATAGTGGCCTACGCCGGCGACGTGGATCGTAACCCACATGATGCCTTAGTATGAAAACATAGGCTAGCGGGTATCATCAAAATGGTGTCCAAGGCTGGTGCAGCTCTCTACTAGTATAAATGATTTCGCAAGATAAGAGTGAATGCAACATGTCATCGGCAATACAGGTCAACATAAGGTAGATACATCAAGCTGATGACAATATACCCGGCATCAGAGCCGGGCAGATGCAATTTTTCAGTAGTATTACTATAATACACAGGCTTACTAACAGCCCTTCTAATTCGCATCGTTCAGTAAAGACTCAAACCCGCCCATCTCAGCCCAGCACAGCTCTCTATCGCATAAAAACAATCAATGAATCAATCAAGCACGTATATACTGTCATCGCTATCCTCGCCTCCATCTTCATTACGAGGCGACAATCGCTTCTAACGACTTCCTCTCCTCTCTGGGGCTGGACCGGGGACCATGACTTTGAACGGCATCTCACGACCCGCAGCACCTCCGACATTCATCGGTGCGTACGGGCTGAAATGCTGTCCTTGCTGCTGCTGGTGTTGTTGCTGAGATGGGGCGGGTGCCAGTACCTGTTGTCCGTTTTGGCCGGTAGTAGCAGCACTCCTAGGCAGTGACTGGCCACTGCTCTTGGGTCTGCCTCCGGCTGGGCTTTGGGGACCGTACGGGCTGGGGTATGTGGGCATGTTCATGGGTGCTGGGGCGAGTTGGCGGGGACCTCCAAACGGTCCGCCTGCTGTGCTCGGGGGTTGGGTAAGGGGAATTCCGCTGTGGGCGTGTGGCGCGTGATGGGGATATGGGCTAGGGAAAGAACCAGTGGGAAGGGCCGCAAGTGGCGAGTACTGCATCATCATGTGTTGTGGTGGAGGCGGTCCGCTGAGGTACATGTAGTGTTGCGGCGGGCCTTGGGTATACTGCAGGTACGCTTCTGGCGGAGGGTGATGGGGACTGTGTTGAGGAGCGTGCTGTGGATGGTGTATCGGAGATGCTTGCTGGGAATGCGAAGGCTGCGATTGCGGTGTAGCGCCAGTCGCCGAGCCTTCAGACTGCCGGGCACCCTTTTGCGTCGCGGATTTTTCGCGCGGATCGGGTGTTGGGGTAATTCCGGCCTGCGCTTCCTCCTCCCGCTTCTTTGCCTTGCGTTCGGCCCACCACATGGTCATGGATTGACTGCGCTTCTCTGATTTTACGCGCGGTTTCCGTCGCGAGCCTGACGCTGGGGATGAGTCGTCCGCGTAGCTGTTGTTGGCTGTATACTGACTAAGGGGGGCAGTGAGCATGTACGCGTCAGGAGTACTGGATTCGCTCGGATGCACAAGTGGTACCTCTGTGTTGGGCGCAGAATACTGTAGTGTGCCTTGAAAAACCGTCTCAGCAGAGTTCGGTGCCATTATGGGTATGCCTTCCGGGAACGGCTGGGCATCAATAGTAAACTGACCTTGACCTTCACTCATTGAGTTCAGTGCTGGTGGTGGAGCGTTTGGGCCATGTGCCGAGGGTGCTGGGGTTCCTGATTCGCTGGTCTTCTTTCGTGGGCCTTTCTTTACTCCAAAGTCACTACGGCGAGCTACGTTCTTACTACCGGCTGGACGTCCACGCTTAGGGTTAGCATCTGAATACTCGTCTACGTCCATGGTTGATGAGTCCTCGTCCCCGGAACTACCGACAACTGATTCCTCTCTCATTTCTTGGATGCGTTGATGGAGCAAGTTACTAGCCGTTGTCCGGGCTCGCTTTACGCCTCGTCCTTCTGGCTCTGGGGTCTCGGAAGTTGGCTTCGTGAATCGACTAACACCTTTCTTGCGCGCGCCGCCCCAGCCGTTGTGCTTCTTGGGGGTGTTGGCACCAGTTCCTGTGTCAGTACCGTCAAACTTGCGGGTGGCTCGTCGTTGCCGCTTAGAGGGTCGACCTTCACCGTCTTCTTCGTCTTCCTCTTCACTGGGAGCTGCCGACTCAAGCTGGTCCCGTGTGCGACGCGTGCGTAGTTCTCTCTTGCCACCCTTGTCCGCGCCTGGCCGCTGTAGGAAAGGATCCTGACAACCGGGTGGCTTCTTTGGGTCGTAGATGTAGCCATATAGGTCGGCCTCTTTCATGTCCTCGAAGACTTCCGGAGCCAGCGGGATACGTCCACCGTTGCAAGCCTTCTTTGCTGGATGCATGTGAGGTGCAGTCTATGACTGTTAGCGGATACATATGAAAGGATGACAGTAACATACCCTTGCGTCCAACACGAGATACTCGTCCTGCCAAGCTTTGAGGATCTGTTGCGTGTTCTGCGTCAGAGCGTAGAGATTTTCAGTACTCCGTTGCGCTGCTGGAAACTTCGTCAAGGCGGCAATAGCAGCTTGTACGTCAGTCATCGGCTTGAAGCGCTTCTGCAGGAGGTAGTCTGCTCTATCTTCGCACTCGGCTTCGATCGGAGAAGGCGCGTCTTCGATGAAGGGGTCGGGAAGATCTGACTCGGAGAGCATATCCTCCTCAGGCTCTAGCAGTCTTGGGACTGCAGACTCAGCGGGCGTCGATGCAGAATCTCGCGGTGTCTGTGAGGCTGACTCTGGCAGCGCGATCTTGGGCACCGCAAGCTTGGTGGATCTCCTAGACGTAGGCTCTGGCCTTGATTCGCGTGTCGGTGCTGATGTATGTGAACCGCCTTCGAGTGAGTCTTGACCGGGTGGCGCAGAACCTTGGGGTGTCCTGGATGGTTTTTGTACAACGTCTATGCGATCGTACTCGGCCTCGCTCTCGTCATCCTCAATCGCTTCTTCGTTCTCATCATCAGAACTATGCAGACGGTTGTTGTTGAGAAGTCGCATGGATGGCTTGGCGTTGCCGTTGGGTGTGCTCTGATTGGATGGCTGATCATCATCATCTTCTGTAAGTGGAAACATGGCGGCAGCATTGCGAGAAGCTTTTGATGGCGCAGATGAAGTTCCTCGTGAAGTACCGCCGCGACCGCGTCCTCCTCGACTGCCTCTGCCGCGACCGCCTCGTCCGCGTCCGCCACGTGAGCCTCGACCACCGCGTCCACGACCTCTTGGCGCTGGCGGAGGCGCAACAGGCACTTCAACCTCACTCTCTTCGGCACTCTCATCTTCAGACTCCGAGGCTTCTTCCGGAGTAGGTGAGCGCTCTGGCAGTGCGCCAACGATAGACTTGCGTTCTTTGGGAAGTTTTCCATGGTGCTTCTTCAGACCGTCAAAGAACTCGGGTGACAGACCAAAGACCATGAACAACGGGTGCTCATAAGATGCGTAGATTTCGGACGCGGACGGCGCCTCGAATGAATTACCAGAAATGTTGGAAGCTGAGCGAGTTGTCTTCCTAGTGATGGTAGGACTCAGTTTGGTAGGACTGAATGCTGGTGCAACCGTGTCTGGCGCATCTGGTTCTGATGGCGCTTGTTTTGCTGCTTGACCACGGGTCCGGGAAAGCGTGTCATCTTGCTGCGAATTGCGACGTGTGGCACCGCGCGTAGCCGCACCCCGTGGACGTGGCATCAGGAAGATACGCGGGGCCAATGCAGGTAGTGAATGTTGTGTTGAGTTTGATGTGGGTGTACCTGTCGGGACAATGTCTCCATGTAGGGGCCGAAGGGGCGTAGCGCGAATCGCAAGCCTTCAGGGTGACAAAAGCTGTGAGCGAAGAAGATGAACAGAACCTTGCGCTTCCGCAAAGAGCGCGCGCAAATAAAAGCTAGCAGGTGATAGAGGGTATCTTGAAAAGGAAATGGGAAATGGAATAGTCAGTGAATCGAGTGTGATGATCTTTGTTACGGGGCGTGGCTGCTTCAGCAAAAGCGAGCCGAACCATGATCGCGCTTGGCGCATGCGCAGGCAGCCAATGACATCAACACGCTAAACTGACTGGCATCTAGCTGTCAGATGGTCCAAACAAGACGGCCATGACTTGAGGTTTGCAGTGATATCCGCCGACTATATACGCCTCCGCTCTCTCAGTGACTCGTGACTGTGGGCACTATCACCTTGAACTAGCCTCCTTATATTCCATCCATCATGCCACCCAAGACAGCTGACGAGGAGCTCGCGGAACTGGAAGCTCTGGCTGGAGAGACTCCCGCACCCCCGCCGAAGCATGCCAAAGGGTCCCGCGCACCACGCCAGAAGATCCAGCGCCAGCAGGATGAAGATGCTCTGAAGGACCTGGACGAGCTGGAGCAATTGGGCAAGGCTCAACCAGCAGCTCCCCGCCAGATCAGTCGTCCAAACACACCCAAAGTAGCCTCGTCGTCGACTACATCCAGCAGCCGCCGCGCACCAGGCGTAGCTACTCCCTCTTCCACTGGATCAGCACGTACAAGCGAAGACAACCGACCTTCAGTGCCGAGGAAATCAGGGGAGAGTACCCGTTCGTACCACCAGAGCTTCGCGCCAACCCAAGAGGAGCCCGCCAAACAACAAGTACCTGAGCCCCAGGAGGAGAAGCAGTCAGGCGGATCTTGGTGGGGAGGTGGATGGGGAGGACTGGTGTCAACAGCCACTGCAGCAGCAGAGACGGCGAGGAAGCAAGCGGAAGCCGCCTACCAAGAGATCCAAAAGAACCAAGAAGCCCAGCGATGGGCGGAGCAAGTACGAGGGAACGTTGGTGCTCTTCGCGGCATTGGTACAATTCCATTTCCCACCATGTCATCTCAGTCTAACATGCTACAGGAGGTGAACTCGGCAAGCGTGCCGTGCCTACCTTTACCAACATTCTAAACACCCTCGCACCACCCATCTCCCAGCATGAACGCCTCCAGATCCACATCACACACGACCTCATCGGGTACCCCTCGCTCGACCCCCTCATCTACCAGACCTTCGCCGGAGTCATGGCACAAGTCGAAGGCGGAGACCTCATGGTCATCCAACGTGGCTCCGAGTCAACACAGCGCGGATCGCTAGACGGCTACCGGGGCGGCGGCGGAGGCTGGAACGACGGGCCATGGTGGCGACACACCGACAAGCGCGACCTCTCCGTGGTCAAAGGACTTGTAGAAGGCACAAAGCTCGCACGCGTCAGCGCAGAGTCGTACGCGAACGAGTTCTTTGGTGCGAGAGGAGGTGTTGAAGAAGCGGCCAAGCAAGCGACAGAAGTTCTGAGCGAGACGAACCCCGTCAGGAGCAGCGACATCTTTATTGCGATCCAAGCTATCAGCTACCCTGTACAAGACGAACTCTTTGCTACATCCTCCTCAGAAGAAAAGTCGGATGTAGAAGAACAGAAGGAGGACGGGGAGGATGTGGCTTTCGCTATCTACCTGCACGACCCCATCCACGGCATCTCCTTCAAATCGATCAGCCAGTCTTTCCCGTCGAAATGGGTGGACTGGCTAGATGCGCCGGCCAATACCGAGGCTGAGGGCGAGGAGCAGCAACTACCGCAGGAGATTTATGAGATTATCGAGAGCGGTGGTGTGGATCCACGGGAGTGGATTAGTGAATGGATGGAAGAGACGATCAACTTGAGTGTGGGTATTGTTGCACAGCGCTATGTCGCACGGAGGATGGGCGTTGGAGAGGGTGGACTAGGTCGAGGGAAGGCGAGGGAAGCGGTGGTGGATGCTGGTGGTGGTGAGGCTGCACGAGCGGGTATCATTTGAGGACGTGACATGGACTTGATCGTTTCTTTCATTTCTCTGGTCGCGGCAAGGCGCTGGGATATGCTACCTGAATACTCACTGGATGGGCTCGGCATTTGCCTCGCGAATGGACAATGTTGTTCAACATATGATATCTTCGGCTTCCATCCCATGTCCTTCAAGTATGCCTTCTGTCGTTGATTCCTTCAGGTAATCACTAATGGCCTGGCTTCTATCGCGTGATACCGATCGCACAAGGCTCATCTTTCCCCACGCTGAACACCATTCTCGCTGTCCATGAAGCCTCTCTCGCGTCGGGGCGCATTACTTCATGCCAAACCTCAGAGGCCCAGGTCATAATCCTACACGCCTTGCCAGATATCTATTCCACGAAGTCCGCAATTCAACCACTCTTCTTCTTGTCACCGGGTTCCCTCTTATCCCTCTTCCCTCCCTTGAGTATCTCGAGATGCCCCGCCTTCTGCGCAAGCATCTTCTCTGTATTGCCCACGAGCCCTGAACTGCTCTTGTGCTTGATCTTGTTTTGTGTGATGATGGACGCTTTCTTGGGCTTGATGACGCGGGCGCCGGTTTGTTTGCGCGCGACCGAGGACCTAGAGAGCAGATGTTAGTATGCGTGTTGGGAGAATAGTTTGCGCTCGATGGAGTGTTGAGCGCGGGGAGAGAACGCACTTCTTCGGAGGAGCGGCCTTGGTCTTCTTGATTGCGCCTTGGGCCATTGCGACGGTCGGCTGTAGACGCGTACGTGGGGTCGAGTATGCGGAGGTTTGACAAAAGTCGGAGCGTCTTGGACTCCCTTCCGGAACGGTGAACGAAGGCTTAGTCGGGTGATTGATCTCCGAAAACGACTAATCACACGATAGTATGCAAATCTCCACTAATCGAGTCGGACGTTGGTGTGACGCTATTGGGGGTAAGACGGCTGTATGTTTCTTTGGATAATTCGCGCTTCCAACATTTTTCGCGATGCTTGGCGCCTCGCCGCCGCACTAGGCCCAGAGCGGTTTGAGCAGTTTGCGGGGGACTGCATTTAGCCTTTTCACCCACCGTGGGGAGTGCCGCTCCATGAGCCCGTAGACCCGTTTTCCAAGCCCCTTCGCGCTGCACCCTGCGTTTCTTTTGGAAATCTCCGTGTGCAAAGAGGGGGACCAGGCGGCCACCTGTTTGTCGTCGAGGGAAAGCCTGGCGAACTGGCACGGAACAATTTCTGCGTCGTCTCAGCATCCCAGAGATGGTATCCGATTATCTGGACGCCGAGTTGGTACCAATCAATCGCACAGTACCATTGCTACCGACTTTCCATGTGCAGTGCATGGATCCGGATATTTGCATGCTGCACGTGTCCTCCGACCTACCGCCAAGACTGCTTGCTTGCTCTTCTAGAAGTCTTGCAGCGACAAGGCGACTGGCTCATGTACGTCACGTCAATTTAGCCATAGAACAACCGGTCCCGGCTGGGGTAAAGCGACTAGGGTCCCTCAATATCGGGCCGTTGGCCAGCAACTGCATGCTGTTCCTGGATATGCAGTTGCTGCTAGACATATCACGGGAAGGTGGTCATTCGATGTACGAACATGCACGATGACTAGTCGACTAAACGGTTAGGGCGGTGGGGATCTCTTGGTAACTATGGGGTTACCGTCGTGGCTATCACCGCGGCGTATGGTCTGGGGAAGCCATTCAAAAGCTGGGGATTCTCCGCGTTTTTGTTCGCTGTTCAGGACGTTGCTCGACTACTGACCAAGCCATCATGGAGCTCTTCTCTCGCACCGTGGTCAGCGCCCTGTCGCTTTCCGTCGCCTTTGCTGGCTCGGCTTCCGCTCTCGAGGCCTTCCGCAAGCCTACTGTTTCTTCTACAGAAGGCGATGGCTCGTCTCTTCTCGCCGCTCGTGGCTCTCCTGTCAGTATTCACGCTGATGCTGCGGATTGGCCCGGTGTTCTGCGCGCTGCTCACGACCTTGCTATCGACTTCGGACGCGTTACGGGTACCAATGGTACTCTGATGACTTCTGGAACGCCGACGGCTAACGCTTCCATGATCTTCAATGTCACTGGAATCAGCGAAGACTGGAGCGTTAGTGGCAGTGCTGCATCCAACTCATCAGCTGGCACTATCATCGTGGGAACCATTGGCAACTCAAGCCTGATCGACGACATGATCGCCAGCGGACAGCTCGACGTCAGCGAGGTTGAGGGTCAATGGGAGTCATACGTTAGTGCTGTGGTGAAGCAGGCTGGAAACATGACTGGCGACGCACTTGTCATTGCTGGTATGTATCCCGAGATTGGTCTTGATGCTCCACGCTAACTCTTCATAGGCAGCGATCGCCGTGGTGCCATCTACGGTATCTACGATATCTCCGAGCAAATCGGTGTCTCGCCATGGCAGTGGTTCGCCGACGTACCTGCGAAGAAGCACGACTCCATCTACATGCTACAAACCACCAAGGTCCAAAAGACACCGTCTGTCAAGTACCGAGGCTTCTTCATCAACGACGAGGCCCCAGCTCTGACCGGCTGGGCCAACGACCGCTACCCTCAGTCTCCCTATGGCGCACCCTTTGGAGCTCAATTCTACTCCAAGGTTTTCGAACTGCTGCTCCGCTCCAAGGCCAACTACCTCTGGCCCGCTATGTGGAACGGCATGTTCAACGTTGACGATGCCCGCAACCAGCCGCTTGCCGACGAGTACGGTATCGTGATGGGAACATCACACACTGAGCCCATGGTTCGTGCCACCCAGGAATGGAGCAAGGTCGCCAAGGGTGCTGAGTCTGGCTGGTCTTGGGCGACCAACAACGCCACTCTCTACGACTACTTCATGGAGGGTGCCGTACGCGCTGCTCCCTACGAGAACGTTGTCACTGTTGGTATGCGTGGATACCACGACACTGCCATGTCTTCCGATGTTCAAACCTCAGTTCTTGAGGCCGTTGTCGATGCTCAGCAAGACATTCTCACCAAGGTCCACGGAGACGCGTCTGAAGTTCCTCAGATGTGGTGCTTGTACAAGGAAGTTCAGGACTACTTTGAGGCTGGCATGAAAGTTCCCGACTGGGTCACTCTCCTTTGGACTGAAGACAACTGGCAAAACATTCGTCGTCTCCCAGTTGGCGACGAGAAGAACCGATCCGGAGGTGCCGGTGTCTACTACCACTTCGACTATGTCGGTGACTCCCGCAACTACAAGTGGCAAGATACGATCCAGCTTCAGAAGACCTACGAGCAGATGAAGTTGGCCAAGGATCGTGAGGCTGACCGTATTTGGATCGTCAACGTCGGTGACATCAAGCCCGCCGAGATTGCCATCAGCCATTGGTTCGACATTGCCTACGACATGGACTCTTACAACCACGACTCAGTACCAGAGTGGCTCGCTGGATTCGCCGCCCGTAACTTCGGTGAAGAGCATGCTGAGGAGATCGCCGAGATCATGGACGAGTACGGTTTCCTCGCTAACATGCGCAAGTTCGAATGGGTCGAGCCCTCTTCCTTCAGCGTTCTCAACTACGAGGAGGCTGACCATATTCTCGCTCACTGGGAGTCACTCGCCGAACGCGCCAACAAGGTCAACGCCGCGCTTTCTTTGGAGCAACAGCCCGCATTCTACGAGATCATTCTGCACCGTGTCCTTGCTGGAGGCAACCACGTCGATGTGCAGGTTTCGGGCGCGAGAAACATCATCTACGCGCAGATGGGCCGCAACAGCGCCAACAGATGGATGCAGCGTGTGATTGATGGCATGAACAAAGACCACAACCTCACCCGCCTTTACCACACCCAGCTCAACGGCAAATGGGACCACATGATGGACCAGACCCATCTGGGATACCAAGGATACTGGTAAGTTCTAAAAGATCTAGCGATGGAAGTCATGATGCTAACCCATGCAGGCAACAACCTATGCGCCAGTCCACCCCCGATCTCCGCTGGGTACAGACTCAAGAAAGATCCCTAGCCGGCGACATGGGCATTTCCGTCGAAGGCTCGAACGCCACCATCCCCGGTGATGACATGTGGCACAGCAACGGCGGTGGGTCGCTCACCCTGCCGGCCATGACACCCTTCACCCCCAAGCGCTGGATCGAAATCTCACACCGTGGCACCGGCGCCTTCAACTGGAACATCAGCGCCGACCCCTTCGTCACTCTCTCCGAAGCCAAGGGAACCATGCAGCCCAACGACGAAGATATCCGCATCTACGTCGACGTAGACTGGACCAAGGTCGAAGACGGCTTCGGCGCCCAGAGCAAGCTCAACTTCTCCAGCTCCACCGACTTCGGCACCCAAGGCGGAAACCCACAAGTCATGTTCATGGTAAACAAGACATCTATCCCCTCCGACTTCAACGCCGGCTTCGTCGAATCCGCGGGTCAACTCGCTTTCGAAGCAGAGCACTACACGCGCTCCACCCCTGGTTCCTCCGACAACGAATACATGGTCCTCCCCAAATACGGCCGTACCATGTCTGGCGTCAAGCTCGCGAACAACCTAGCCGAGGGCCTCGATTCCTCCAGCGCACCAAGTCTAGAATACGACTTCGTCACCTTCACGCCCACCACCAAGGCCAAGGGCCTCAACCTCACCCTCATCCTCACACCCACCCACAACATCAACCCCAAAGTCCCCCTCGCGTACATTGCTCAGATCGACAACAAGACCGAAGCCCGCCGTCAGTTCGTCATCGACCAGCCGCAGCCAAACTTCCCCGTTGGATGGGGTGTTGCGGTCGCGGACAGCGCGTGGAAGAACACGACTAACCATGGTGAACTTGCACCTGGTAAGCATACTCTCAAGCTGTGGCTTGTAGAGGCGAATGTTATTCTGCAGAAGGTTGTCCTGGATCTTGGTGGTGTTGTTTATAGTCATAATGGGCCGCCGGAGAGTTATCGCGTTGGCGGGAATGCGACTATGCACTAGATAGATTGGTGCTAGAGGGGATGAAGAGGATAGTATGTGAGATGGATTCAGTAATGTAATGTGTTCATTCGCAATGAGTTGTCGAAACGTGTGTGTGTTTGTGTGATTGTGTAGAGGTGCGGTTGTACGAAATATGATGACAACGGACCGATGCGGTGAGATTAGCTGACCTGTCGCCATGGCATGGCGGACCGATTCTTGTGCAAATGGGGAAATGCTGCTCGAAGAAGACACAGTATACCTGATATATTGATAGAGAAGTGAATATCCTCATGCCCATGCATCGCTATGCTACACCCGAAGAAAACAACCGTGAACGCCAGTGAACCATGCCCACATCTATCTTCAACCCAAGTTGTCAATCTGCCTCTACACCATACAATTATCCTCCTTCCCTAAGCAACGCCACCGGCCCCTCCCCCCGCACCCCCAGCACTCCCTCCCACATCACTTGTAGCACCCCCTTTGCCCGCTTTCCTCCGCATGCTCTTGCTACGGTGTGAATAGTAATTGCTCGGTTCCTTCATCTGCTCCTTGTCGAGGCGCTCTTGGCTGGGTTGCAGTTTGCCGTCTGTGGCGCGTTCTTTGACTTTGCTGACTTTGGAGCCCATTGTAGGGGTTGTGGAAGGAGCGTTGGGGTTGGTCGAGGTTGGTGTGGATGTTGTGGTGGTGGGTGAGGTTTGCGCGTGTGGTGGTGAGGTGGTAGACGTAGAGGGAGAAGAGTGGGTTTGGTTGGATAGGATGATTACACTGCCATCTCATCAGCTCAACTCTAGCAACAAGTCGCGTGTGCGCATTCGCGCAAGGCTGTCTCCCCAAATTACTTACGGTGGCGCAGGATGAGGTTCCGGTTCCGGTTTACTTGGAGGTCGCGATGTCGCGTCGGTGAGTTGAGATTCTTGTCGTGAGAGTTCAGGTCTAGAAATAAGGAGAGAGAGTTAGGAATTGGACCGACAAAAGATACGAGATGGTTGCACAAACTACCTAGGTAAGATTGGGCATACGTACGACAGGGATGACGTAGGTGGGTGCGGCTGGAATGGCGGATCGGCAGGGTCTGGTACCTGGAAGTGGGGCGCAGGTGCTTTACCGGATTGGGCGAGGATGATGATTCTGGTTTGGAAATGGTTAATGGGGGTGTTGTTGGTTTGATGGTAGTCATCTGAAGATTATTGAGTTGGAAATGGAAGGGGTGAGAACTTACGGTGGTGCAGCTGGCGGTTCTGGGTCGTTTCCACCATCCTTCATCTCTTCAGAAGTTGAGTACGGCCCTCGGTGGGACATTTGACTTGAGTATTGAGACTGTTGAATAAAGTGCCAGGCAACTCTGTATACTTCGAGTAAAAGCCTGTGTACCTCTATGACAGCGACTGCGTGTATAGCGGCGATGGAAGACTGCTCGATGTTGTTGATAGTACGAGATTGAGCTTGAAGGGAAGTCATAGCAAGAGCCGGCGAGAAGGAGATATCCATGATGTTCATTGAGTTGATGGCCCTAACCGTGCCCCATCCCGACTCTTATATATGATATGAGGCCTCTCATCTCAGCACGAGCATGAGCGCATTTCCAACGATCTCCCATCGACTCACAGCCGGAGTCATGGCTGTCGCAGCACTCTACTCTTTCGATTTCGCCCCATCACCCATCTAGCTCTCATCTAACGAGTAGGAATGGTCGTTTCCACGTTGAAGAACGCGCTAGAGCAACGTTGAAAGCTCGGCCAGAACGTGTAGGGTCGGATATAGGGCTAAGTTTGGTAGCCGTGACCCGCTTGACAGCCTGTATAGGAAGTATCATTGGATCGACCCGGTTTTAGTCAGAGGGAAGCCTGAGAGGAGGCTCAAGTTAAGCTTTCTGGCATGTGTCTCAGAGGTGACCCGTTTCGGTGTCTAAGTGCGAGGCAGTTCGGTCAACCGAGTCGGCGACTCGGAAGACTGAATTAGGTGCATCAGGCGAGCCATTGCCTTTAGTCGGGTATCGACACATTCTTCACCTTCAACCAAGCGGATCGCGTCGCGGGCGATGCTGTAGTGATGTGGCTGTGCGTGGGATATGGGCATCGTGTAATTTAGCTAGGGCGGTTAGAACTTCCGTTCGTGGGAGGCCTGGTAGGCCGAGCAGGAGGCTTACTCTGGATCGCCACCATGGCGGTGTTGTGCATGATAAGGCCCTCAATCATCTGTGATGAAGAGGGAGAGAGAAAGAGGAAATTGCGACATTAGTGACGGGATTGGGGACGTCGAGATGTTTGGCCGTTCGCGCATGGCGCATGGTGCCCCGCTTCAGCCCTGGAGGTCCACAACACCGGGCTGGTTCCTGGCCGTGGCCGCCACGGCCGCCCACCCAATTCCCGCCGCTACTCTGCAAATCCACCAACAGCTGCATCATCATCCTCATTCTCAGCACACTCGTGACTCTAGCTCTCTCATCATCTCTCTTGACTAATCGCCTTTGTGCCGCGACGTTCAATGCCGCGCCCTTCCTATTGCTCACACGTCTCTGCCACGGCGGGTTCCGACATCCATTTCTCTGGGAACACCAACGCCCAGATCGACCACAATGCCAGGGATCATGGGCTTATCTCAGCCATAAATAGAGAGCTTCGCGACACTCTAGGATTGGTCTCGGGACCAGACTTGTGACTCGTATCACAATCATGTCTGCCTCGCCCTAAGGTGAACGGTCGTTGGGGGCCAATGGCAGTGCACGCGGAGCCGAGTTCCAGGACCACCACCAAGCCTCGAGCAGCCTCGTCTGTGTTACTGCTTATATAATGCACGGCGAACCGACTGTGACGTCTTGACTGGTTAGGAACCCAGCAGGTAAATTATTCCCAAAGATTCCAGACCATTGACATGAGGGCCGACCGAGCCCTGCTCCGACCGGTCAAGTCTCACACACCGTTTCCGCCGCGCATGCATTTTCTGTCACGGGAGCGTCACGCCCTTCGCGCTTATATATCAGCTCTGACAACTTGAGCGCCATATGTAAATATGGCGGGAGTAGAAAAACATCCGGGCGAGCACGCGCAACAGTATGCGATAACATTACCAATACCAAGGCGAACATGACTCCAAACTCCAGGTAAGGTCGAACATCCAAACACTAGTCCATTTTCAGTAGTCCATCAGGCCAAGAAGCTGACAGAAGCACTGTCAAGGCGATGTAGACGCGCTACGTCCAATGATCCAGTCTTGTTTCTCGAAACCATCCCGAAAGAAACGCCCTCACATCTCAACGCCAAAAGCTAATCAGCCCGCGACTTCTCCACCACCACGCCTATCCCCCTTAAACCAGTACCCTAGAAACAAAGCGGAACCCCAGAATTACAAGTACACCCGGACGGACAATTAAACCCAGGCACCGTAGTTTCCGGCTGTGGCGGCTGTGTCGGCTTCGATGGGTTCGTCGGCGGCTCAGGAGCCGACTCATCAGGTCTATAATTCTTCTTGAGCGCCGCGACAATCACATCGCCAATCTCCTTGTGTCCATCCTGTTTCGGATGCAACGTCCGTGCTATTCTCCCATCTATATTCCCGCTCCCACTCCCACCGTTTAGAGGCTGCGGCTCAACCTTCACCTCCATGCTCAGGTTTGGTTCCTCGGGGTTGCGGAAGGTGGTTATCGTGTATTCGTCTTGTTGCACGGATTCGCCCTCGGGGTATCCGCGTAGCTTCTCAAGGATATCCTCGGGTGGGCCGGGGGCGTCAAGGTCGTCGCTGGGCTCGTATGTGGTAACGCTGTCGCCGTCGTGGATGGTGATACTCCGCCGGATGGGGTTGTTAAAGATATGCACCTCAGTGCTGTTAGGGTCGAGCTGCACCCTCAAGCTGTGGCCTTTTTCGCAGAAGCGGTGGCCTTCCAGGGCGGGGTTGATGTCGATGTATCGAATTTTCGGGTCGTTGTAGTGTTCGACGGCGGAGCGGATCGCGAGGTTCACGGCGTCGACCTAAGCGAGTAAGGGGTGTTAGTGTGTGAGAAGGGAGTGCCATGGGAGTATAATTTACCAGATCATTAAACTCCTGTCGCATTTCTTTTTTGAGCTTCTGTGCATTCCATGGGAATTGGAACTGTCTGCCAAAGTCCCATTCATTGCACGCGTCGTCGAGGGCGAAGAAGCGCGCATATCCTAGCATGAAGAGTGTTGCGTCGTTGCCGCTGACAGCAGGGTGGGCCCTCCAGATATCAATAGTATCTATAACGGCCTGCTTGAGGTTGTCTCCGACTCTTTCTCGTACTAGCTTGATCTCCTTCCTGCACAATCCCGTCGGGTTGTCAGCGTCGTCGTCTTCGTAATGAGTCCCATAGGTTACTCTCGGGTCGGTATGGAAGAGGCAGCTGTCGGCCATGGGGTAGAAATCGGCATTATTCCCGCCGGCTTCGAGCATAGTCATCTTCGGTCGTGTCAACTTGTCCATTTGGTCGTGGATGTTCTTTCCCAAATGGGCGCCGGAACAGGCTCTGAACTCGAATTGAGGATCTTGATCGGGGGTTGGTGTCCAGTCCTGGTATCTGTCGTTGACTATGGTTGACCAGGCGTACTTGAAGCGCATGCATCCGTCTTCGTTTCCGTCGTATGCGGTGTTGTTGTCCCATTGAACCCCGCTCTGTTGTGTTTTAGCCGATGTGCAGCGATTGAGTGAGTTTACGTACTCCCCAAGAATCCCCGATGGCGGAAAAGATGAACTCATTGTCTCTGGTGTTCAAGATATTGTTGAGGGATATACCCTTGGGGTAGCCCGACACTGACTGTACCAGAAGCATTGGCCCAAGAGCGAGAGCATGTCGAAGCGCGAACATGGTGTTTTGTTTATTCACAGTCTAGCTGGTCAGGTACTTGGGGAGAGGAGAAGAGGAGAGTTGGACTTGGTCTGGTGTCTACCTTCTCCACTTCCATTACCATCTTCTTATATCTTTGTTCATGAGCACGCTCCTCTGAGCCTGCTGTCAGCAGTGAGCATATATGAGACGATCCGAGTAGGCTTTCGATCCCCAACCCCGTCTTCACGAAGCGCTTCAGCGGCGCAGAGCTGACATCAGACATATTCACTTCGGTTGTGTATACTTGCCACCTGTGTCATCAATCGGGCGTACTTTTTGGGGTCTAAAGACGTCGTTTACGACTGTTTCAAAACAACCCAACTCCCAGGAAGGCCGAGCTGCTGATCCGATTCGACATCACGACAGAAGCCAAGATGAATGTTCGTCCGAACGTCACCATCAACAGCTTGCGCATGGGGCCAATAACGCCCGGCGCTTCGGTTGAACCATCTTGAAACCTGGGGTGTCGACAAAGCCTCTCGCTTTATAGTCAGAGATGTAAGCAGCAAGGCGGAGAAGCGATAGGGTGGTAGCAGTATTGACTAGAAATACCTCAGTCATGAGGCAGACAGTCGATCCTGCGTGAGGCTGTGGAGACGGCACCGAAATATCTACTGAGTAGGCCTGGCCCCAATGCGAAACCTTCATGTCAGTTCTGCCGATCGGTCTGGACGTCCAGAGCTGAGCGAGGTTTATGGCGCGTTGTTGTTTGGCCTTGCGAAACATGTATAGCAGTCTGTTAGAATCACCCATGACTGTTGATCGACAGCAATAACACATGATTGATGTATCGATAGAAGGCCATGCGTACTCGCAATGATAATAGTATAACGACCACACACACTACTCACTCATCCGTATCCCAGATACCCAGTGTGACATCCATCATCCCCCTCAATTTGACAACCGCTTCCATCCGACTTCCCGCGCCTCGTCCCCTAACAGCCTTCACGAGCCCATCACCTTCCTCTACCTCATCTAGCGCACTTCCCCCGAACTTGATCGAGCCCTTTCTCCCATACGCCTTCATTTTCCCGAACCAACTGAACGGGTAACGCAGGTACAAGTCACCAATGCCGACCCAGTGCGAACTCTTCGTATTGAGAAGGGGATCGTACAGTTCGTCCAAGAGCTCTCGGTCTGCGTTATCCAGACGTAAAGCCGTGTTGCCATACAATGTAGTCGTTTTGATCGTGCTTTCATCATCCGGACTCGCGGCAGCAAATGGTCGTAGATAAGCGTTTACGTTGCCCTTGATACTCGCGAGAGTAGTGTACGAGCCATGTGGTATCTCTGCGACTACATTGCCGTAAGCCGAGTGAATTTCCGTGTAATGTGTAAAAGGCTGCTGTGGCCAATATTCCCAGAGCGCAGCGACGTTGATGTCTCCGCTGTCTGTATACACCACGATTTCTTCAAGTCGCATCGGTTTTCCAATGAACGTATACCGCGGTACCAGCATTAGATCGATCTGCCCGCTTTTGCTGTGTATTTTTAATTTACCTTCGCAGCCGTACCAGCCCCAAATGACTCCTGTTGTTGAGCTGGAATCGATTTTGTGTGGATGCAACGGGTCCGGGCCTTTGCCGCCTTCGTATGTGTACTCGCCGTGCGAAGTATGTGTGATGAGGTTGTTGATCTGCCAGGCCCAGTCGTGGACCCATAGATCGAATGTCTCGGACCTGATCTCGAGCACATCCAATAGACGCACGGATGATTCCGGACGGAAGTATATCATAACTTTGATCTCTGTACAAACGTCTTCGTCATGGTCGGAGGGAAGGTAGTCCAGGCTGAGGCTCGTTTCAGTTTGGTTGTAAACAACATTCTTGTAGTCTGCAGTAGAGCTGGAATTGATTTCGAGCCGAACTTCGATATCTGAGGTCTGGTCGACGCCGCCTCTCTGGACGTGAATTATACCAGAGAGACGACCGCCAACCGTGAAATTGGATGAGTCGGATAGACGCCAATGGGTTTCAGCTCCGTCGCTGTTCGAGATGTTGAAGCCGAATGTGCGCGCTTCAGAAGAAACCATCGATTCACATCTGGCGTAGTTGATGGTGGCGGGTGTGGTGTCGTATAAATATCGGTCAGAAGTCGTCGTATGGCCAGGAGGGCACGCATTCCAATACAGCAATACTATCGCGAATACGAGCAGTCCTAGTTGCGGTACTCTCCACAGTGGACGCTGTCGAATGGAGGGACCTGGTTCCTCTTCGGAAGCCTAAATGCTCATTAGAATTGATAAAGCGAACATTTGCGGCAACAATACTAACCACCCGTACTTCACGCCCGCTCGAACCCGTCTTCATTGCCATCTCTTCCATGATTGTGTGCTGTTGTGAGTTGTTTAGAGAGAGGCAGTAAAGGAAGAAAGAGAGTCAAACGAAATGGCCCGCAGACGGCAAGCACTACCAGGAAGGCAGCAGCCGCGGTGCCATGCTGACTGTGAAGACGCCCGGTGCCGCGCCGCACGCGGTTTCAGATGTCTGCGACGCGCCACAACGCAGACCCCGGCACGAGGCGGACTGCCCGCCTCTGATTAGCACTCCTAATAGCTCATCTTCATATTCGAAGGAGAAGTCTGCGCATGGTGATGATGTACGAGCGGCATGCTTCGCGCTTCCCTTCCGCCCCCACATGCCAGCATTAGCAAGGCGAACACATGACGTCATAACAGCACGATATACGAAGGTCATCACGATTCAACTCGAATAGAAGTTCATGAATGCTTCATCTTGAAGACTTTTTCCTTAGTGAGGCTCTACCTAATCGTGCTATTCGGTCAGAAAACTGCCGGCACTCGGCTGCTCACAGGATTGCTCAAACACACAGATGCCAACTCCGACGCCGACGCCAGAGAAACATGCACCAAATCTCATGAGTGTCCGTCAATCGTTTCCTCGCTCAACGTGTTGAGCTTTTCACCATTCAGGACGAGGGCGCGGCAACATGAGGTAACCCTGACCATCGTGGGTGAGGGGGCAGGGGACAAGAGGGCAGTTGCCGTTCTTGTACTTCAATGAGCACATGAAGCGCAGGCACTCAGTGTTATTCTCCATGCAGGGGCGACACTTGGTACCGCTGTCGCATCGCCGGTCCATGGCGTAACACTCTGTGCATGATACGACGGTCTCAGGGAGCTTGACATTGCGCGGCGGGACGACATGGATGGCACCACGGAGACGCTCGCCGTTGTTGCTGAGGTCCATGATGCGGGCATCCTTGAACTTGAGTTCGTCCTTGGCGTCCTTGAGCTGAGCTCGCTGGCGATCGGTAAGAGTGGTCATCTCACGAAGCTTGCCCTTGATGTCCTCGATGGCGCCGCGGTTTCCACGTTGCTCTTGGGCGTCGGTCAGTTCGAACTTCCGGACGACAAGCTCTTGTCGCAGATCAGCTATGGTCTTCTCGCGTGCAGTCGCAGCGTCAGCAAGTTGTTGATTCTGTAAGAGGTAATAGTCGATCATCCGCTGATGGTCGGCTGCCTTCTGTTGCTCCTTGATGATGAGATTCTTGTCCTCATTGATGGCAGCCTCGGCAGTCTTGATCTCGCGGTTGCGATCCTTAATGGCCTGCTTGAGCGCTGCCAACTCGGCATCTTTGGCGGCCAACTTGACGTCCTTCGCGGTCAATTCGGCATCCTTAGCAGCCATCCTGACGCCATGTACACCGACGTTGTCATCTAGGATGAGTTAGCTCAGGCCTTCTTGATACACAGTATGATTGTGGAACTTACTTCCGGGGTTTGCCTTGTTGATCAACGCATTGCGAGCACCTAACTGTCGAACATTCTTCTTGATCTCAGCAACATGTTTCGCGATCACAACTTCTTTCCTTACCAGCTGAGCGTCCTTGGCCTTGATATCAGCGCCCTGCTTCTTCATTCCGAGATCCTGCTTCTTGATCATGGCGTCCTTCTCAGACATAGCGCGAGACATTGCGGCATTCTGGTTCTCGGTGGACTCGAGCTGGTATCCGAGAAGTCCTAGCTTCCTATTGGCCTCAGTGTTCTCGCGCTCCAGCCTGGCGACGGCTTCCTGGACGGCTGCCAACCGGTCCTCTAGCACGGTCAGCTCCTCCTGCTCAGTCATCCACACCATCGTTGGTTGGTCGGATCCGAAATCAGGAATGGCATCCATAACGGAGTCTGCTGGGGTCGGGGGTGTATCAGATGCAGCAGGCACGGATAACTCGATTTGAGGGACGGGGACGGGTGGCGACCAGGAGCTGCGACCAGAACGATGATCGGACTCGCTGTCAGTGGCCTTGTTGTAGTCATTGATAGTATCAATCATACTCCTAAACTCCATCCTGTTCTCAGGGATGTACTCGGGGATCGGCTGATCAGACCTAAGGGCGGAGGTCAAGGGCTCTTGCTGCTCTTGCAGGAAAGACGCCACAGACTCTGGAGCCCTGTACGGCTGCGCCAGCGGGGAGAACATCTCCGAACTTGAAGAAAGACGTGTAGCAAAGCGAGGGACTAGATGTGGTCAGTCAGTCATGTAGCAATGTAAATATGGATCTGGTCACTCACCGCTGGACACAGTTGGCAGCGACACTGGGCGCGGAGCTGGTGAAGGGACTGGTGTAGAAGACTGCCTCTGTCTCATGAGGACATCGAGACCTGCGAAGTGGTTGCGAGGAGGCGACCTTGCGCGGTTCTCCGAGAGTGACATGCGGCCGACGAGACCGTTGGTGCGGTGAATGCCGTTGATGCCAGTGGTGTTCTGAGAGGAGGTGCCCTCGTCACTGAGGTCGATGAGGTTGCCCGACATGTTGCCAGTGGTCGGTGGTGCTGGTTGGGAATGAGAAAAGATGGGGAAAGACAGAAGAGCTGTCGTTGTGGTGGAGGATTTTGTTTTGATTGTGGGGAGGTGAGGTGAGAGACAGCAGTCACAACAACGCCAAGCCAAAGACGAGCGCAACAGGCAGTCACCGTGACTTACACAACAACAACACGTTGACAGGTCCGTGCGCAAGATAGCAAACTGGGCTCGAAGAACGGGAACAACAGAACAACATGCGAGGTGACTGAATATCCCTACGTGAAGTGACTAAGGATTCTTACGACTACCACCCGAAGTGAATAGCCTTTGATACCCACGTAAATATATGCCCGCGGGCAGAGTGACACCAAACCAGACGCTGTTGTTATGCTAAACATGTCACAGGCGGATAGCGAAGCCTATACCTTTATGACAATGCTCCGTGTATGGAACCAAGAAGAAGATATACGTGCCCAATATGCTCTTTCCCGCCTAGGACTGTGCAAGAGACGATGACATCATCCTGATTCTGCATCGAAATGGTCGGCAAATGCCCACCGGACAACCACAAGTAACAGTGCGTGAGGATACTTAACATTGATGTAGTCTCGGGGTGCACACGCAATAAGAAGAACAGCTCCGCCTACAATGCTATCAAGCCATCTCTTGTCAAATCAGCTCCTGTGTCGTTCTTGGCCTTATCTCAACGCACGTCCAATGATGAAAAGAATAGGAAGAATGGGTGAAGAAACGGCTTGCTATACTTGACATCTGCAATGGGAACACTCAGAGCGCTTTCAGCATCTTGCTGCATGATTCGGTCGCTACGCCGATGTGTCCAAGCAGATTCGCTCTGAGCGGTGAAAAGATCTTGATCATCGGCCGAAACGCTTAAGCTCCAAGACCCGCAGAGGCGGATAGACAACTGCTGCCCATGCGAAACCGACATAATTGCCCATCTAATCACGTTAGTTTTGCACATCTTTGCCTCTACATGTGCACATACATCAGCTCCATAAGTCCCAACTTGCTTAGCAATCGGTCCAATATACCAGACCTGAGCCATGCACATGATAGCGCCGATCCAACCGATCACAAACGCCGTAAAAGCAGCGATTCCGATCGGTAGCTTCTTCTTCTGGTTCCAGACTTGCCAGTTGAAGCCAGTCTTACGACGAAAGATCAGATGTTCCTCGAGAGTGATGGCGATCCAAACGGAAACCCAGTAACCCATGAGAGCAAGGAAGTTGGTGAAGATCTCGGCGAGATGGGCACGCCCTGCTAGTGCGCAGACTGTGTAGATGGCTACGCCAACGGTATTCCAGATGACCCTCGGTACAACACTTGCATAGCGACCTAGGATCTGGGCGTCAATGCCGGAAGAGTAGGTTGGAACGATGAGGTTGGCGACAAGACCTAAGGCAACTACAACGCCGCAGAACGAGCCGAAAGCGCCTAGCGGTTTGTATGCTTCGACTATCAGAGCGCCTTGGGATACGCCGTACGCTGCTTCCCAATCCGTGTTGGTAAGCATACCGCATGCCAGGCCGATGCCCAAGACGAAGGCGAACGTGAAGCTACACATCAGACCGAGCATGGTCATGCCAAAGATCTTGAACGAAGATGCGTGTTCTGGGTAGTAGACGAAGTAGTCTGCTGCTCCTCCGCCGTACGTGATAGCCGCAGCGAGTGTCAAGCCGAAGAAGCTGATGCGGTTTCCAACTATGGTGTCTGGGTCTTCGTCGCCATGGGACTCGGAGGAGATGTTGAACTGCGGACCGGCGACGCCAGCTAGAATGCATAACACAATGAGTTGTGGTAGCCAAGCCCATCGCTCGTAGTAATGGAAGATCTGGTAACCGAACGTTGTGATAGCCCACGCGATGATGGCCACGATGATTATGCCGACTACCACGGACATGGAGTTGCCCGAAACAGCTGAGAGTATCTGTCCAGCGACTACGCAGTCGATCATGCCGTAGCCGAGTAAGACGATAATGTTGAGCAGGACGACGACCTTGGACGGCCACCAGCCCGTGATGTATCGCGAGAAGATCATAGTCCGATTGCCGCTCTTCGGGCCAAAGGCTGCGATGTATGCGACGACGAGGCAGCCAACGAATGCGCCGAAGACGGCCAGCATGCAGGAATCGAGAAACCCGAGTGCGAAGACGGCCGGACCGAGCATGCCCAGCGTGATGTTGTTCGCCGCGAGGTTGACGCTGAACCACATGATGGCTACCTGGGAGTATCCAAGCAAGCGCAAGTCCTGTCGCTCGTCCGGCTCGACACGCTCAATGCCGCGGGCCTCGAGGTTGTATGCGACGAGCTGCCTCTCAAACGCCTTCCACATCTCCTGCCATCTGCTCTGGTGTCCCGCTCCTTCATTCTCGGTGTCGTGTGCGCTGACAGGTAGTCCGGGTTCGTTTCTCGCATTCGGGGCGAATATCGACTTCTTTTCATCGAGCGGGTTCGTGATGGGGTCCATGGCGGCGACCTAAAGCTATTAGTAGCAGCCTCGCGGCGAGGGAGCAAAGCATGAGTCCTTTCGCAGGCTTTAACCTGATCAAGTTCAGACCGTATATCTCAGATCGCTGCCAGCAAAGATGCTGGCGAGCGAACACCGGTCTCATGCGTTCTGCTATCTGACGTTACCTTGATCGGGCATTCTGCTACTCGGCTGCATCCTGGCTATGTTGCCGTACTTTTGAAGAGACAATGACGCGATAGTAGGGATATGAAGTAATGATCAGGAGAGAGGTTGAGTGTCAATGGAAGCTGCGAGAAATGGTAGTGACATTGGAAGCGAAAGGCGACGAGCGAAAGATGACATGACCAAAAACCCCGCTATCGTGCCGTCCCGAAAACCTTGCGCCTTTCCCGTGTCTTGGACTGCTCGCGTAATGGGACACGTTCAGACTCTTCAAGATCTTTCGGTGAGACTCAACTTGTCGCGCGCATACCCGTGGACGCGTCGAAATCACGCGATGGTTGTTGAGTGTGGGAGCAGACGTCTGTGGTCATAGCTTCCTTGGGTTCACGCGGTGTTCCTGCGGGTCAGCCTCGCCCAGCTAACAACGACGCCATCAGACGCTGCACTTCCTATGACAGCATCATCTCGCATTCAACAACGACCTTGAACGAAAATAATGGCAAGAGCACTACGGCCATACCGACGAGCACATGCTATCCATAGCGACGTCACCTCACGCATGCAGCAAGTACACGCGGCGCTCTTATCATCTTCGGCGCCCGCCAGTAACCCCGGTCTACATCGGCCTTCCCACTACCTTCTACACCATGCTCTTTCAATCAAGCTGCATATCCATTCTGACGGTGTTTGAACTTAGCCGACATTCTACTGCTGCTCTACTTCCAGGTTTCCATGAGTTTTGATCCATATTAGGCAGGTCTAAGATCTGCGTTGCGACACATGAACACCGGATCACGAACCCATGTCACGAACCCATGAACCCATGCTTATCTGTGATAGGTAAGATGCGACTGACCGCTATCACTGTACCTCGATTACTACCGCCATTCCCGGCCATTGCCGTGGGACTAATGCGGGGGAAGGAACGTAGGCGGAACTAAAGTGGATGATACTTTAGATATGCATTCGAGCATGCATCCCTAGGTCAAGCTTTAAGTATCTGTGGATGTGCAGCAGACTGCAGCAAGCCTTGCATTCTTCACAACTATCTCTCGAAGTGTATCCATCATGAGGTTGGCGGATACGTTGTTGTTGACCACTGGTCTCGTACCACTGACCTTCGCTGCGCCGGCAATCCACGGACGGGCCAACAACAGCACATGTAGGAAGACCAAGGTCGCGATCATGTAGGTTTGATGCCAAACAAAGAAGACCAAGGTTGGCTAACAATTTGTAGCGGTGGCGGAGTTGCCGGAATCACAGCAGCTGTAGGTCTACATTGAGACCCTTGTCAAGATGAACAGAACAAGGCAAAATTCATCTGATTCAATACACCTCAGAGGCTCAACGATTACATCTAAGTCAGCTACTAATAAATTGAAGCAAGCGCTTGCCAATCAGTCAGTTACCGACTTCCTGATTCTCGAGTACCAAGATCACATCGGTGGCCGCATGCGAAACACAAAGTTCGGTTCCGACTCCAAAGGCGACCCTTATACCGTCGAGCTAGGCGCAAACTGGATCTCTGGTCTTGATGAAAACACCGTAGACGGCCCAGAAAACCCTGTCTGGACTTTCTCAAAACAAGTTAACCTTTCCAGCCCGAATTCTGACTCCTTCTCGGTCGCGACCTACAATGAGACGGGCGCTGTCGACTTCACGGATCTACTGGACGAATTTGAAGAATACTGGAGTGTCTTCGAACAAAGCGCTGGAACATTGCTCTCCGAAAACTTACAAGACAGGAGCTTCCGTGCGGGTCTTTGGCAAAGCGGGTGGAGACCAAAGGGCGATCCTGCGCGCAAGGCTGTGGAGTACTATCTCTGGGATTGGGAAACGGCTCAGGTAGATTGATTGAAGCGATGAGTTGCGAGGTGTACTAACATATCCGCCCTAGACACCGGAAGAGTCAAGCTTCGTCTATGGTATCACAGGATACAATCTGACCTACTATGGCTTCTCTGAGGTCAGCAACTGTACGTATCTCTTTACCTGTATCCGAGGCCACCGTTGACGAGAATATTCATAGTCTGCACCGACCAACGCGGCTTCAACACCTGGCTCAAGCACCAAGCCTCCAAATTCCTCAAACCCACCGACCCCCGCCTCCTCCTCAACACCATCGTAACAAACATCACCTACTCCGACACCGGCGTCCACATCACCACCTCCGACGGCTCCTGCATCGAAGCCGACTACGCCATCTCCACCGTCTCCCTCGGCGTCCTCCAGAACGACGCCATAACCTTCTCGCCCACCCTCCCCGACTGGAAGCAATCCGCCATCGCCACCTTCTCCTTCGGAACCTACACAAAACTCTTCTTCCAATTCAACGAAACCTTTTGGCCAACCGACAAGCAATTCTTCCTCTACGCCGACCCCACTACACGCGGATACTACACCGTCTGGCAGAGTCTATCGACAGAAGGGTTTTTGCCCGGTTCCAACATCCTCTTCGCTACGCTTGTAGACGAACAATCGTACCGTGTGGAAGCGCAGGACGATGAAACTACGAAAGCGGAGGGCATGGCTGTTCTCCGCAAAATGTTTCCCAACATCACGGTCCCTGAACCCATCGCGTTTACCTACCCACGCTGGTCCCAAACACCCTGGTCTTACGGTTCTTACTCCAACTGGCCTGCTGGCACTACCCTCGAAATGCACCAAAACCTTCGCGCGAATGTGGGCAGGCTGTACTTTGCGGGCGAGGCGATGAGTGCGGAGTACTTTGGTTTCCTGCACGGTGCGTGGTTCGAGGGGCAGGAGGTGGGTGAGCGCATTGCGGGTCGGATTACGACGGAGTGTGTTAATACGGGGAGTGGGTGTGGGGATTATTATCGGTATGAGGTGTTGCGTGGGACGACGGAGTTGTGGGAGGTTAATGCGTTTAATGGAATGGGAACGAGTCCGTTTTTTGTGGCGGATGCTGGGGAGGTGGAGTAGGAGGATGTGGGTTGTGGGTACGTCTGGATGGAGATGTGGAGATTGGAGAAAGCCTGTAACTCATGAAGATGATATTTTTACGGCATCCTTCTCTTGCTCTTTCGACGTTTTCCGGTCTCCATCCCCCTCTTTCATCTCAACATCCACCCAAACAGGCACATGATCACTCGTTCCCATCTCCTCCTCGGAATCCATAATCCCAGCCGCCCGAACCCACCCCTTCTCCCACATTCTCCTCCCCGCAATGAAGTAATCCACCCTATCACAGCTACTCCCCCATTTCCTTCCTCTAGAATGATACGTATACCGCCTCTCATGCGGAAACATCTCCCTCCACACATCCACCCCATCAAACGGCTCCTTCGCCTTCCCACCCCCTCCCAGCAGCTTATCGTGGAAATCCGCTCGGTTAACTACATGTGCTTGCGGGAAAATGCGTAGTTTGGGATGCCCATCTCGCTCGTCAGGCGCGACGTTCATGTCGCCCGCGAGTAACACATCCCACCCTTGCTCCTCCAACTCCCTACATTCCCTTGCTAAAAGCTTATGAAACGCGCGTTTCCGGTCATGTCTCGTTCCTTTAAACGCACCGGTCTGCGGATCGCGATACGCGTTCTCCGTTCCGTTGACGGCGTAGATGTTGAAGATGGCGAGTTTGGCGGTGCTGGTTTTCGAGCGGAGTTCTACGATGGAGATGCGGCCTTCGGCGTCCCAGTCTACGGTGCGGAGGGCGATTTTGTAGGGGATGTAGAGGTCGCGTCGGATTAGGCTGGCTACGCCGTAGATTTTGCCGCTGCGTTTGGGGCCGCGGGCGTTGTGGAGGTCGGTGGGGAGGGTGAAGTGGATGTGGTATAGTGGGCGCTTGTTATGGGGAGTTCCTTCTTCCTCTGGTAGGGGTGATTTTACTGCTTTTTTGACTGCGTCTTGGGTCTTTTCATCTGTGTGGGCGATCTTGACTTCTTGGAGGAAGAGGATGGTCGGCCATTGGTGTCTGTGTAGGAAACCTCTTAGGGAGGCCGATGGTCGGGCGTTCTTTGCATCGTCCCTAAGTGCCGTTTTGGATTTGGGAATGAAGAATTCCGTGATTGGCTTTTGTAGAAACGGAGCAATGCCGTCGATGTTCCAAGAGAAGATGCGCAATGTGTTTGAGTCGAGAGGTGGAAGGGGCGTTGGAGATGCGGGCGTGCTTGAAGGCGCTGTTTGCCCGGGAGACGCCGCTGTGTTTGTCGCAACCTTGCGTCGTTTCGAGGGAGGTGGACTAATATCTCGATTCATGGCACTGTAGTGGCGGCATGCCGTGACTCTTTGTGATATATGTGATACATGAAGTTGTAAGATGCGCGCACGACCAAGTGACGTCATCATCACTTTCTGCACCGAAGCAATGCCCTAGACTGGTCGCAAACCTAGCCACAAAGATCCTCGTAACTTTGGTATATGTCGTATGGCTGTTTGCAGTATACAATCGCGCATGCACGTGGGCGGGGCGCGACGCGTCTTCCCACTAGAATTGATTGGGCAGTGATCAGCCACATCATTCACTACCCCACCACTACCAACACTTGACAACCACGCTACAAGCCTCAGCCACAACCACCTAGAATCCTTCTTCCAACACCACAATTGCATACCTATTCCATCCCTCTATCCAACTCCAACATGTCCTACCGCCGCAAGAAGTCCCTCCTCATCGGCATCAACTATGTCGGCAGCAGCCACGAACTCAAGGGCTGCCACTCAGACGTAGACAACATGGCAGAATTTCTCTCCTACCGGGGCTACACCAACTCACACAAAGACCGAGTCATTCTCACCGACCGACCAGAAGTACCCTACGACTCACCCTACTACCCCACTGGCCACAACCTACTCGCAGCCATGGACTGGCTCGTCTCAGAACCTGGATGCACCTTGTTCCTGCACTACTCGGGCCATGGCGGCCAGATCGCAGATGTAGACGGTAACAGGACGACGGGAATGGATGCGTCGATCGTTCCTGTGGATTTCGAACAGCGCGGCCAGATTTCCAGTACCATTTTGCATGAACATCTTGTTACGTATATGGCGCGGGACTGCACGTTGTTTGTCATAATGGACTGTTGTCATTCTGGTAGCGCGCTCGAGCTACCGTTCGTTTACCGCTCTGATAGCGATGGCCAGATCAGTTTGATGGATAACTTGAAAGCTGGGCTTACGCTTGCTAATGAGGCGCGCGATATCATTTCTGGCGGTTTCTCGTATAGCAAAGTTGGGGAGGCGAGGGAGTTGCTTGCGGGTGCGAGTACGTTCTTCAAGGGACTGAAGCATTTTGGAGAGGAGCAGGAGGAGGAGGGGTTGGAGAGTGGAGAGTTTGCGGGCCAGTATGGGAGTGAGCAGAAGATGGTGACGATGTTTAGTGGGTGTAGGGATGATCAGACGAGTGCGGATGCGCGGATAGAAGGGGAGGCGACGGGTGCGATGACGTGGGCGTTCTTGGAGATGATGAAACAGGATCAGACTCCGACTTATGCTGAGGTGAGTGCTTGACACATGTTCGGCGGGCTTGGGCGTTGTTGTACTGACCGGAATACAGACACTCAAGTTTATCCGGAAGACCCTGGACGAGAGTAACTACAAGCAGATCCCACAGCTGAGTTCAGGGTTGGATATTGATTTGGATGACATGCATCTGGTACTCTGATCAAAGGGAATTGTCATCAAAACTTCCGCGTGCCTCGAAGATTATGGATCAAGGCCATTCCTAGCAAGAAGACATACAGCATTCTATTCATTTGACCTGGACGAGAATTGTCAATTTGTCTGACCTTTGTGGCAAACTTAGCAATCGACGCAGCTTGAAACATGCCCGCACCAACCCGTCTCTCATAACGAAGAGTCAGTTTGTCGAACCTCTAAGACTACACCCGCAATTCATGTCTCAAATCAGCAAACCATCCTCCCTTTCGATACCCATCACCCTTATAAACGCCCCCTAAACCCACCAACCTCCTTCCCCCTACCACCCTTCCAACATACACCACCAGCCTAATCCATCACCCCGTCCCCAAAATGCCACCCCACCCCCCCCATCGACCCCCTCCGCGCACGCATCTTCTCCGAACTAAACCTCCAACTAACGCACCCCTCAATCCCCAAACCCCTCCTGAACGAATGCTCAAAACACCTCGCTTTCCTCGTGCGGTACTACGCCAACGATCCTGAGTGTAATCCGCTGAGGGTCAGTGTGCCGATCGTTGAGGTGCCTGTAGTCGTACCTCGTTTGGGTATGGGAGAGGAGGAGGGGGATGAAGAGGGCGAGGAAGAAGATGATGAGGAGGAGGATGTAGAGATAGAGATAGGCTTGAAAATCGCGTTAGTAGTTTTCGAAGAGAAAAGGCAGAAAAGCTCCGTACAGACGAGGATGGAGGCATTACGGAAGATGAAGATGGAGAGGTTGTATGGAGTGGGTAAAGTGTTGGGGGAGGAAGAAACTGAAGACGACTCAACACCAACGGTAAAGACGAAGACCGGTATCGAGACTGGTGGTCCCGTTAGTAAGATCGCCGGATCTCGACATTGTCCTCCTGCGTCGACGTCTGGTACTGGTACTTCTGTTTCGTCTGCGGCTGCGAAGCCAAGGATGCGCGTACTGATTGAGACGACTGGTACGCTGGGGCATTACAAGTGCTTGGTTGCTAAGCTCTGTGGTATGGCCGAGCGTGTCGTAGCCGGACTGTTGGACGGTGACGAGGGCATGATGCGTGCGTGCGAAGAGGTCAAGAAGATTAAAGGCAAGAAAGCGAATGCGGATATGGGAAAGAGACCGGTGTGGGATGTTGAGGTGTGTGGGGAGTGGTGTTGAGCTGTACGAGATGTGTCGACAAGAGACCCAGGACGTGAAATAGATCGTTGCTTTGGTATTCATATTCCATTCTAGCACGTAAGACATACAATGATAGAGAGACAACAGACCCATTGCATCAGAATAACATACTTCCATAAAATCCAAAAAGGTATCCCTAGCTTGAGCTAACTCACGCAAGCTATTTCCCATCACACCAGAACACCGACCCCGCTACCCGTCGTCAAGAAGTGACCCAGAAAATAGTGCGATGAAAGTACAAACGCCTCGCAAATGCAGCAAAGAACCGCCGTTTGGATGCTTAGTCCTTAGCGACCTCTGTGCGGACCTCGCCCTTGACGTTTTCAGAATCGCGTTCTGCATCACCTTCTTCTTTGGCTGCAGCGATCTCTTCTTTGTTGTCATTCTCCTCCATTTCGACGTCTGCTGTGGGGGCTGAAGTAGGTGCCATGGTCGTTGTTGCTGCCGCGGCTGGTGGGGATTCGGGTGGGGTTACGACACCAGCGGGCGATTGTGATCGCGTTGAGCCAGCGGCAGGTGCAGTCGCAGCAGGCGCCGCGTCCATGTCGATGTCGCCATCTTCGTCGGCTTCGTGCTCGCCAGCGGCGGGGGTTGTTGTGCGCGACTTGGCGACTGCAGATGCTTGCCGTGTGGATACGGCGCTTTCACCATTGGTCTCCATGCGGTCCAAGTCATCCTCTGGAGCAGCGTTGGGGTTCGGGAAGTCGGTGATGTGTCGCCTCTTCTTGGTGCCGGGCTGCTCGCGCACTCCGAGGCTGTTTTTATAATCCTCATCATCGCTCGCGTCGTAGAGCTCGCCGTCGTGCTCTATTTGCTGGTCGCGCTGACGCTGTGTCATGCGCACATCCTTGTTCTCGTCGGCATCGAGATCGTCGTCTTCATCTTCGGCGTCTGAGTCCGTAGCGCGAGTTAGACCCGCAGGCACATCCGGAATGTTGGTGAAGGCTTCAACCGATGGCTTTCCGGTTCTCCGAATATTGTCGATGACAGCGGACTTGATCTTGTGCAGGTAGTCGTGAGAGTTGGCGTTCTCCATGTTAGAAGGACGGACGTCCAGTTCGTAGTCGGGAGCGAAGTATTCGTAGTAGTCGTTGAAAGGCAGCTGCTTAGACATTTTGGTCGAGACAAGCTCTCCTGTCTCGTAGGCCCAAGTACGCGCCACGTTCCTCATAGTGTAGCCACCTCCTCCCAGCACGATGACTGGTACGCCGAAGCTCTTGACGTACTTGACGCAATTGGCGTGGCCGTCCATGCTCAGGTTGAAGCAACCAAGCCTGTCTCCGGAAAGACTGTCACCACCGCATTGTAGAACAATAGCCTCCGGGCCGTAGTATGTCATGACCGCCTCGATAACGGGCTCGAAGATGTTGCGGTAGGTCTCGTCGGTGATGCCGTCGCGAAGAGGAAAATTGACCGAGTAGTTCTTGCCGCTGCCGACACCGATGTCGCGCAGCTCACCGGTACCGGGGAAGTACTCGCCGTACTTGTGGAATGAGACGGTCATGACGCGATCCGTTGTGTAGAAGGCTTCCTCGACACCATCTCCGTGGTGGACGTCGATGTCGATGTACAGCACGCGCTGCTTGTATCGGAGTAGCTCGATGATTCCCAGGACAATGTCGTTGACATAACAGAAACCACTGGCTTCGCTCTTCTTCGCGTGATGCAGTCCTCCCGCCCAGTTCACTGCGACATCGCATTTTCCTCGGTTCAAACGCGCAGCGCCCTCCATGGTGCCGCCAGCGCTGATACCGCAGAACTCAAATAGACCGTCAAAGACTGGACAATCGTCTCCGACGTTGTATTTGCTCTGCTCACGTGTAAAGCTCTCCATGTTATCGGGCGTTACTTTGTGAAGGAACTCGATGTATTCGTCCGTGTGGAACTGCGTCATCTCGTATTTGGACGCGGGCTTAGCGCGCTGCCGGTGAGTTAGCACAGATTCCTGGAAAATTGACGTTGAATCCACCTACATAAATCTCCATTTTGGTGTACAGTCCGTAGTTCATGATCAAGCTGTGCGCCATGCGTATGCGGTGGGGCTTCATGGGATGTCCGGCTACATAGGCGTAGTTGCCGACGTCGGAGTCGTAGAAGTATGCGACCTTCTTTGGCTGCGAGGCGACGCCATTGCTCAAAGACGAGGAGCCCGTCGTGGGTTCCATAGCGGTTGTCATATCTTTGGTGGCTGCGCACAGCTATGCGACTGGGAGGATGTGTGATGATATTATCGTGATAAATGTGATAAAGTTGGACTGGATGTTGCGGGCGACGGTGACTACAGCATGCAAGGTGTTCGAGTATCAGCAATCAAGGAAGGGTGGAGGGGCGTGGCAGAGAGATGGCGGGAGCTTGAACAAAGACGCTCGCGCGCCATTACCATGAGAGCTGCGACAGGGCCCCCCTGTCTAGTGCCGGTTCCGGAACAACCGAATCGCCGCATGCAGTCGCGCAGTTACGTGAGAGAGCTCCGAGCATCAACAGCTTCATCATCGCCGCCGCCTTACCCAGCAACACCTCGCCCACTACCCGGACACCCTCACCTCGTCGCCAGATACCCCGCCTGAAGTCATCAAAGAACCATCGCCAGTACTCCACCATGGATCGGTTAACTAGGATGCTCGCCGCCGCTCAAGGTGGCATGGGCGGTATGGGAGGGCCCCAGGGCGACACCAACCTGATCGATAACTCCGAAACCGTCTACATTTCCTCCCTGGCGCTCCTCAAGATGCTGCGGCACGGTCGCGCAGGTGTACCCATGGAAGTCATGGGCCTGATGCTGGGCGAGTTTGTGGATGACTACACAGTACGAGTGGTGGATGTCTTTGCCATGCCGCAGTCAGGAACCGGTGTGTCTGTCGAGGCCGTAGACCCCGTCTTCCAAACCAAGATGATGGACATGTTGAGGCAAACAGGAAGGTACGCAATCGCTGCCTGGGCGCTCGAAGCCGCCACCGCTCCCACCTCACCCATCAGTCGCTGACAAACACAGGCAAGAGACCGTCGTCGGCTGGTACCACTCACATCCTGGTTTCGGCTGCTGGCTGTCCTCGGTCGATATCAACACACAGCAGTCGTTCGAGCAGCTCACACCCCGCGCCGTCGCCGTCGTCGTCGACCCCATCCAGTCCGTCAAGGGCAAAGTCGTCATCGATGCCTTCCGCCTCATCAACCCGCAAGCCCTCATGATGGGCCACGAGCCCCGCCAGACAACCTCCAACGTCGGTCACCTCAACAAGCCATCGATTCAGGCGCTTATCCACGGCCTCAACCGCCACTACTACTCCATCGGCATCAACTACCGCAAGACTGCGCTGGAAGAGAACATGCTGATGAACCTGCACAAGCACGTATGGACAGAGGCGCTGCTCATGGACGACTTCAAGGGCGAGGGCGAGCGGAATACCGACAGGCTGCAGAAGCTCGTCACACTGGCAGACGGCTACGAGAAGCGCGTGAAGGAGGAGACGGAGTTGACCAAGGACCAACTAAAGACGCGATACGTCGGAAAGGTCGATCCCAAGAAGCGTACGTCTGACTTATCACCTTGCACCAATCACCTACTAACAATACCCCATAGACATCTCAGACGTCGGCCAGCAGCTCATCGAAGACAACATCGTCTCCGTCTCACGGCAGATGATCGACAAGGAAGCCTCGGTACCAAAGTCGAACTCGCGGCAAAACGGCCAGTCAAGCGCCGGCGACGATATGGAGATGGAGGAGTAGGATCGCATACCCGTGGGCTGGCTTGGAGGAAGCATGTACACTGGCATGAGCTGCAGAATATTGCACTCAGAAGAGGCATATACGATACAGTAATGCATAGACTATGTATGAGAATAACGACATTACATAAACTTGGTTACACTCATCATGACCGCTACTTTGCCGATTTGAGAAGAGAACAGCTACACGAATGGGTATACTATAGCTCTTCTAGACCTGAGTTTAGTAATCGCGGACAACAACAGAGGCGAATTAGTCGCTCACTCGTTCATTGGCGGGTAGTCCAGCACATCAGTCCTCCGACACAGCATTGAGACGCAGGACCTTGTATTAGGTTTGCAGTGGCATGGAAATACATTTCCCCACAAGTAGCATCATACACTTGAACAGGGAAACATGTTTGACGTTTTTCTTTCTCCAGATCGGTCAACCACACACAAGTTGTACGTCATGTTTCTCGCGGAAGCGAAAGCAGCGGATTATTCATTGCGCGTCAGATGTCGTTCATCTATGATTTCAGCTTTCAGTCACGATCGAAAGCCGCGGACGAGATAGAAGTCAAGGTGCTGGGTTCCATCGTCGGCGTTTCGGGAAAATATTCGAAAGATTCGATAATTCTTGTTTGTGGGTGAGGTGAGTAGCGCAAATGAGGGGAAGAGTTCTGATAGTTAGGTAGATTGCCGTGTCTTTACACCCGCAGAGTCGTGACATCGATTTCAGACCTCCTGTCCACCATCCATCACAACACCTAGTTCAGCACAATTTGAATTCAAACGTATGTCATTTTGATACCTCTATTTTTTTTCGTAGCCAAAAGCAAAAGCAGAACACCAGCCCACGCTGATCCATATCCCATTAACCCGTAAAATTCATTTCTCGTACGCCCCTTCTTCGAAGAACCGCGACACGACAAATTGCGTCATGTACTTTGTCGCAACAAAACCCTTGGGGGTTACTTTCGTCTTTCTGCTCATCCATCCATCCACCGTAGCGATCTTTGGTATATAAAACAACAAAATTTGCCGCCCACTTGAGCCCGCCACCCACCCATCCGTAGCTCTCATTCACCCGTGACACGTATTTTGTGAGAAATAAGATAGTCCATCCCAGTATTACATTTTGTTTGTTTCTTCAAATCAACTCCGATAGGAAAGGTGAAGGGTAGATTGGTTCCATGGGAAAACACATAGCGGAATGGGTTTGGGGTTTGCAAAAAAAGTTCGGGTCCATTACTGTGAAGTCTTGAAAGGGAGGTAGGGTAAGGTGGCTAGTCCAGATCCCAGGGGGGTAATAGCACAACATCTGCACCCATAAAAGAGTGTGTTTCTAATGACCGTTTTCCAGCCATATAAGTGTGCATCCGGGGTAGTTTCCTTTCTTCCTGTCTCGTTCCTATCATGGTGGTTTTGAAGCTTGCTGTCTATCCAGCGAGCTTCTTTCAGAAGTACGATGACCTGCCAGACTAAGGATGGCCATGCGGTTTCCCTGACGTGTCTTCCGTATTCGATCCGTTCTGGCCAGTAGTAGAGCGAATCTTCTTTGCGTTCTCGTCGTCTGAACTTGAGTGGCTGCTGCTTCCGTCCTCGAAGCCAATGGTTCCATCCTTGGATTCGCGGCGTAGCCTATCAGCCTTGTCCTTGAGGTAGGCGGCCTGTTCGGCGGCCCTCTGGGCCCGGATCTGCTTCTTCCACATGGCGGCGTAGTGGCCGTTGCGGTCGAGCAGCTCCTCGTGGGTGCCTCGTTCCTGAACCTTGCCCTTGTGCAAGACGAGGATCTGGTCAGCGTGGGTGATGGTACTAAGACGATGAGCGATGATGAGCATGGTGCGGCCCTTGGCCAATGTCGTAAAGGCCTCCTGGATGTGCTGCTCTGTCTCCGTGTCAAGAGCGGCAGTGGCTTCGTCAAGCATGATGATACGCGGGTTCTTCAGAATCGTGCGGGCGATGGCCACGCGCTGCTTCTCACCTCCAGAAAGTCGCAGGCCGCGGTCACCAACCTTGGTCTCATACTTGTCCGGGAATGTCATGATCTTGTCATGGATACTGGCAGCTCTGCATGCCTCGTGTACCTGTTCGTCGGTTGCCTCTGGGTTTGCATACTTGAGATTGTACATGAGTGTCTCATTGAAGAGCACAGTGTCTTGGGGTACGACACCAATGTGGCTGCGCACCGAGTCGATGGTGAGATCTTCCACATCGTGACCATCGACCTGGATGCTACCAGACATGGTGTTGTAGAATCGATAGAGCAGACGGAAGACGGTCGATTTACCTCCACCGGATTCACCAACAAATGCGGTGGTCGTGCCTGGCTCGCAGTAAAAGTCGAGACCGGTCAGCGCTGGCTTGCGCTGATCATAGGCAAAATGTACATCCTGGAAGCGAAGATTACCCTCACAAGAAGCAAGAGGTTTGGCATCCTCCTTGTCGACTACGGTGGGTTGCTCCTTGAACAGCTCAAGCATTCGCTCCGAGTTGATCATGGCAGACTGAATCATCCTGTAAAAGGTGCCGAAGAAGTTGAGAGGACTTTGCAGTTGGCTCATATAGGTGAGAAGCGTCACAAACTTGCCGACGTCGAGGACTCCAACTGCGATCTGGTATGCCGCGATGAAGCATGTGACGAGGAGTCCAATCATAAAGACCATGTTCTGTGTGATGTTCATGATGTTCAGCGATATCATGACCTTGTACTCAGCGTTCTGATACTTCTTAACAGCTTCACGGTAGCGGTTGAACTCGTACGCTTCGGCGTTGAAATACTTGACCGTCTCGTATGACACCATGGAGTCATTCTTGACTGCATCTTCTTCTCTGTCGGCGTTGACCATTTCGCGGCGAATCTCAGCGCGCCACTGCGCCATGCGGATAGTCAGATAGATGTACCAAAATGTAACGATGGCGATGACAAGCGCGTAGTAAGCATCGAACCTGATGAGGAAATAGGCGATGGCTACGCCTAGATCGATGAGCATGGGAACAACCGAAAAGGTCACCTGCTCGAGGAACGTGTTGATGGAGCTGCCCTTTCCTAGAGCGGACAGGACCTCTCCCGTCTTCTTGCCGAGGTGGAAGTCGAGACTAAGGCTGTGCACGTGCTCAAATGCCGCAACGGACAGCTCGCGATACGAGTATTGGGAAACCGGGATCCACAAGGCAGATCGCGCTGCACCCAGCAATCCGTTGCTACCCTGCAGAAAACGGAAGCCAATGTACAACATAATAGCGGTCCACGGATTGCCGCGCTCGCGGTCGTTGAGGCGCTTCACGATTTCACCCGTGAGATCCGGGACCAAGACGTTGACGACGCGCTGGCCTAGGACAAGCATGAAACATGCGATGACGACCAGCTGCAGCTTGCGATCTTTCGAAGGCCAGAGGTAGGGGAAGAAGACGTGGTAGCCTTTGATGTATTCCCACCAGCTGCGCGCGGGTGCGCCAGTGGGCCTGCTCCAGGCGGGCGGTGCACCCTCGGTGTGCTGGTGTTTGCCACCGGTCGGGTGGACTGAGCCATATGAGCCGTTCGCGTGACCGTTTTCCGCATGACCGTTTTGTTCGGCGCTACCGAGCAAAGAGGTATTTTCGGATGGACTGCCCGATTCTTGGCGAGACTTGCGCTGTGGGACTATGACGAATAGTACGTAGAAGGCGATGAGTGCGAGGAGCAGCACGATGCGTAGGAGGTCCATGGCCACCTCTGCGGCTTCCCACTCGGTCATTCCAAATCGCAATCGCTTGGCGGGAGTGCCTACGGTGGGCTCCTTGTGCGGATGCGTGTAAATGGAGAAGGAAAGGGCTACCAGTGCTATTTCTAGCACAGTGGCCAGACTCCATGTTGCGAGATGCGCCTCGGTCGGAGACGGCTTCGAGTCGAGGAGGGAGATGACGAAGAGACAGTAGACGAAGAAGGCGCCAACGAGGTAGATCTGAGGAAGTTAGCCATGGATGGAATCTGAAGTTTGTTGCTGTTACATACCACTGCGGCTTTGCCCACCCACCAGTGCTGCTCCGCCTCGGCCAGGGCATGCGCAACGACGACGACGGAATTGCCGACAAAGGTGAATGCCGTGGCGAGCGACACCCATTCGAAGACACGCTTCTGGGTCTGGGTGACATCATCGTGGACGAGCTTCTTGACGAAGTTGCGGGTGGGATCGGTGGCCGGGAGCGGCTTTCCTCCAGGGCCGGTTGTGGTAGGTTTGGCGATATTAGTATTAGATTTAGAGGCGGCAATGCTGCGGACGGTGAAGGCAGCGAGAAAGAAGACGAGCATAACGATGGGGTAGGCATATTGCAGCACGGCGATGGTGGTGCGCACAGGGCCGGCGTAGGCCCATCGCTCGCGGTCGTGGTCGTCCATGTGGTGCGGCCCAGCCATGCTGTTGCTCTCTCTCCACGGATCTGTGAGGCCCGGCAGCGAGACTCACGGGTGGCAGAGACGGGCGGGGAGGAGATAGGAAAGGGAAGGAGGGAGTGTCGGTGGTGGAAGAGAAACGCGGTGACATGTTGCACCTGGGCACACTGAGACGGTGCCATGGGCGAGAGCTAGCTAGCACGAGTAGACTTGTGGCGCACATGCAGCAGGCATTAGCCCTGTCCGTGCGCGCCGATGATGGATTTCATCCAGACCTCGCTGTGACCCCGGCCTGCAGCAGCTCCCAGCACGGTACAGCTCCCAGGCACACGGGGCGAGTCGTGTCCTGCAGCCGCCTGCAGCTCGTCACACCAGCGTCGACTCGACCGGACGCGATTCTGCCATTACTGGACCTGCGATTTACGTCGATTTACTGGCACGACTGCACTTCATTCAATACCGTCTTGCCCCGTCTCTGGCATGAGGCGAACTTGACGCTCAGATGACTGAAAACCGTCGCACGTCAGCCGTCTCGTCGCCCAAGATCCCCCCGGCGCCGCCATTGCCACTGCCCAAGCAAAAGTCACGCTCCTACTTTGAGCGTTTTGTTGCGCAGCCCTTGACCACGGCCTATGGATCCCGCCCACCCAGCGTGCATCAACATGGCTACGAGGGCGGTCCTCCGAACCCTCTAGTGCCGAAACTTGCCGGGTACGTTTCTTTCGTACATGCTCGATACTCCGTCGCCGTATGCGGCAACCGACTGCTGCTTCTCTTACTGCTTCTCCTATTGGCTGCGTCTTCCACCATTCTCATCCACACTCCCACATTTCCTCCACACTTCCCTCTGCATCTGTTGTTGACGTTTGCGTGGCTCTTTCCCTGATGCCGCGCTCCTTCCCTGCTGCCTCACTCACCTGTCTCCCTCCTTCCCTGCCACTCACCTGTCTTACCCTGCCTCGCTCCTTCCCTGTCACTCACATCCGTCACTCACTTCCGCCACTCACCTCCTGCCATGTATCTTGACATACCTCCAACGTGCCTTCCCCGTCTCTGCACTCACTTTCAACCACTCTGACCCTCCTGCACCTGCACCTGCACTCACTCTCAACCACTGCACGCACTCACATCCGTCAGCATCCGCACGGGCTACTCCCAAGATGCAAGCCATAAGACAGGCCTCGACATCTCTGCCCTCGACATCAACCGTGAACGCACCCATGCCGTCCTCGCTGGCAAGGAGATCCTGAAGACTGTCCGCGTCCAAGATGCCAAGATCGTCGACGAGACCAACCTGCGGGCTGCAGTCCTCAATTATGCCGATTCTCATGCCCGACAGCGCGAGGGCTTGGGCATACACGACGTAAAGTGGTCCCATGGCCAGTTCAGCTCCCACATCGCCACTGCCGCTGCAAATGGCAAAGTCATACTGTACGACCTGAACCGCGCAAGCGTCGAGCTCACCAGGCTGCACGAGCATACGCGTCAGGTACACAAACTGGCCTTCAACCCCCACCAGGGCCATCTGCTGCTGTCTGCTAGCCATGACAACACTGTCCGTCTGTGGGACTTGCGCGACATGCGTAGGGATGTTACTGTCTGCCGCAGTCGGGATCATTACGCTGGCATGAATGGCGGTATACGTGACGTCCAGTGGTCACCTACCGATGCCGTAGAGTTCGCTTTCGGCACGGACAACGGAACCATACAGCGATGGGATTTCCGCCATAACAAGGGGCCCAAGCAGAAGATTACAGCTCACGACCAGCGTATCTGCACCTCCATCGACTGGCACCCAGACGGTAAGCACCTGCTCAGTGCTGGCGTGGATCGAACCGTCAAGGTCTGGGACTTCTCCGTTACTGGACGCCGCCAGAAAGCTGCGTACGTCTTACACACACCGTTTCCGGTGTACCAAGCTAGATGGAGGCCGCCATACTGGTCTGACGAGTACCACGAAAAGGGTGCCTACCAATGCACACAGCTGGCCACGTCTTACGACAAAGAACACTCTGTCATCCATGTATGGGATTTCCGTCGTCCGTTCCTACCATTTCGGGAGATCAACAAGTTTCCCAGCGCACCTTCCGACATGCTCTGGCACTCGCGTGACACTTTGTGGACTGTGGGTAGAGAAGGTGTTTTCCAGCAGAACGATGTTCACCATGCTCCCAAAACCGTAGACAGGCGCAATCTGCAGGCTTTTGGAGTATCGCCAAGTGGAGAGGTTGCTGCTGTTGCCCAGAAGAGACCTCGGCAGCCATCTTCAACAGGCCTAGCTTATACTGACGACACGTACCTTGGTGACCCGCGTGCCAGACGACACAGCCCCGAGAAGGGCAGTCTCAGAAGTTCAGCAGATGACAGTCTAGATGATAGTTTTCTAACATCGTCAATGAAGCGACATCATGGTCGCACTGCTAGCAACAGGTCAACCAAATCCTTCAGTAGTACCCCGCCATCTGACATTGCCCCCAAAGTCATGTTCCTCAGTGACTCCATGGTTGCACATAGCGAGTCATTCAGGCCGAACCAGGTCGCCATACGAGGCAGACTGCCAGGCGCGGCCAATCCTCAGATCTTCGAGTATCTTGCACAGAAATACAAGACCATACCTCTTTCCGACCCACCCGACTTGGACTCTTTTCTTCGACTGGAGAGGGCGTTTGAGCAAAACGCTGAGTACGCGCAGCGCGCCGCCTTCTATAGGCTTGCGCAAACATGGAGGGTCGTTGGTGCGTCCATTACCATGGCGACACGACGCCGAGCAGAGTTACACAGACAACAAAGAAGGTTGCGACCGCAGAACACCGCGTTACCGTCCGGACAGACACACCAAGCAACATCCGCGCACATGGAGGCACATGACAAGCGCATGGCGATCCCTCCAAATCCTGCAGTGCGTGCCATCTTGAGCACGCTAGAGAAGCCAACATCACCATCCCGATCGCCCAGCGTGCGAGAGAGCACTTCTAACATTGCGACCCCTCTTGCTCGTCCAGTCATCACCCAAACCGTCGATAATGCTGAAAGGCCAGGCCTGCTCGATATTGATCAGGCGGACATTGATCAGCTTCCACCCGCTGTTACTGGACCGCCTGTCGATGCAAGTAGGACGCTCGCGCCGCCAAGGACGTTCAGTGGACCACAATGGTATCACTCGGGAGACGACATCGATGAACGACGTGCCTTGGTCGGCAGCTATCGTGCATCCCCACGGATTCCACTGAGCCTTGCACCGAGCGGCACACAAGCCGGACGCACCATTGAGCCTCATCCATTGGAGCGACACGACTCTGGTGAAAGCTTCACAATGTTCTCTGCGTCATCGGACTCTCAAAAGGGTAATTCTGTGCCGAGCTCGTTCGCGAGTACCAACTCACAACTAGGCCCTGGGCATTCTCTATCGGAAGATTGGCAGTCTGTCCAGGAACAATCTAGCTTTGGGAAGCCGAGAAACGCTGGAGATCAAGAGCTGAGCAAAAGCATCTCAATATCTCCAACGACCATGCCCGTCGGCAAGGGCTTTCCTCGTGCAGACCAAGGGTACACACAGAAAGTGGCCCGCAGTGCTTCGAACAATGCGGATGAATTTGGCAGTGGAGAGAAAGCTGTTCGGGATATGGAACATTTACGGCGAAACAACCAATTACTCCGTCATGATAGCTCTGATTCTGAAGCGCTCACAAGCATTTCGTCGTCATCCTACGAATTCAGCACTGAGATGGAAGCCAGTGGAACTATTGTACCCGACGTGTTTGAGGATGTGAGGTCGCCTCATGTTCTCAAGCCACCAGCGTCCCTGCCACATGCCTCCGGAAGTGCGCCTCCTGTACTTGATCCAACAGTAGAAGAAGGATTGTTGCTTTCAGACTTTGAAGCTGTGCATATCGACGCCGAGGCCGGCTCTCCCTACTCCGTCATTGGGCTGCTGAATCATCTCCTAGAGTACCACACGGAAGCGTCGGACGCACAGTTTTCCTCAGTCCTCATTCTGCTTTTAGCCCCGCTGTTGCCACAGACGCATGGCCCCTCTGATACTCCAGATGTGCACGTAGGCGATGTATTGAACGTCTTCAGCGACACGTTTGTAACATTAGGACTGACTCAAGCACAAGCGAAAGCCATACTATCGACACAGCTAAGCCAGCTGATAGCTACCGGTATCAATCCCTACCAAGCGGAGTCTATTCTTTCCGCCTATCATTTACAGTTACATTCCTTGTCATTGTTTAACTCCGCGGCCTCGCTCCGCCGCCTAGCGTACCCGACATATCCTGCTGTCTACGAGCAAGCGCTGAAAGAAACGCAGGTTGGGCTTTTGTGCCTAAGCTGCAAGTCACCAATCAACAACCCTAGAGATAAGATGCGATGCGAGTCCTGCAAGCGAACGCAGGCACCCTGTCCGATTTGCTGGGGCAAATACCCGGCTTTCGAATCGATCACCGCGAAGAAGAAATCCAAAGCGAAGTCGCGGCCATCATTCAAGGATAGAGGACATAGAAGGCAGCGATCGTCTCTCACGTCGAATCCAGACCATGCCGGCGATCAAGTCGCAGACGGTCCATCACCGACTGTTCCAGCCAAATGGTCGTCACCTGCAGCCACGCTCTGGACATGGTGTCCATTATGTGGTCACGGAGGACATTCAAACTGTCTGTCAACCTGGTTTGCCGATCCGACACTATCAGACGGCGCATGTCCGACCGAAGGCTGTCTCTGCGACTGTGTTCAAGGCAAACGCCGCGACACAAAGATCGAAGAGATGCTCCTGAAGAAAGCAGAGAAGGACCGATCGAAGGTCGTACGAAAAGGCGATGATTGGAAGGTAAAGGAAAGCCGCGCGGTGTCGGCAGTCCGGAACGCTGCCCTCGACACGATACCAGATCAACAATCACAACCAAATTCTGGCACCACAACACCGACTCGTAGATGAAACAAAGGCTCTTTCCGGAGCAATCAATATCAAGCAATACGCGCATCGATACTTCCCGGGCCGTCGCAAGTCTCGACCACAGCAATTCGGCCCGAAACGAATCACTCACTTTGCAGACCCATGCACTTAATACCAGGCACGGCAACCCTTCGAGTCCGATCCTGACATCACCACACGTCCAACCACAACCCTTTCCGAACGAAATCCTCACATCGGATCCGCATCTCAATTTTCGCAATACGTCGGTGTACATGGCAAAATGGAGCTGCCCGCATACATGCATAATCACACCGCTTGTATGCGCGCCAAGCATCGTTGTAAGACAATGAAAAGCCCGCACACCCTCGATAAAGTCGCGCAGCCCGCCCGCTTCCCCGGGATGCGGGACGCTGACTTGATTGAAGCGTGGGTCTGCCACGTGTAATTCGTGGGTAGCGAGGCGGGAATTTATAGGCGTGATGCTGCATGTGGTAGTACATATGTGTTTTCGGTACTTTTGCGCGCAGATGGTCGGTCGGGATCGCGGGAGCGATGGCATGTGGGAGGTGGGAAGGCGGTGGGGGTGGTTGTATGCATGTCGTTTTTGCGATGATGCGCGATGACGACCTCTGAGTATGTATTTGGAGTGTAAGACGATGTTAATGATTGTTAAGCTGCTACTATTATACCACCATCATGCTATCGTACTCGGGTTCAAACTTCGCCCGACCGCCCCGTCTGCCGGCACATGGAAAGGGTACCTTTTCCAGTACGTGTACAAGGTATCCATACTCGGAACGGAAGTAAGCAGCATGTAGACTAGCGCTACTGCAGCCTTACCGTTGTCATCACGCGGCTTTTGACTGTGGATCGCTTACACCCATCCAAATGATGATCTATTGCATACACAGTAACTTCTCGTGTGAGAAAAACAAAGAAAGTGTGAGGTCGAGGCCCCTCGGTTGTCGCGTGTGTGGTAAATGTTTAGTAAATGCTTTGATGATCAGAGGGCGTGATAGGACGCGAATTACGACGGGCGCGTCATTGCATATTGAGACACATACATGTGCCGTTTGATAATGGTGGCTTGAGTTTAGCTCCTAGCTTGTATACAATCCATGGCAGTCTGTCCGTGTAAAGGGGAGTAAGGTAACGTTGTGATCAGAAGGGCGATAAATATATTTCCACGTCCAGCATCTGTCAATTGGTTCAGGCAGCACCAACATAGCTAATCAGTAGAGGATTTGTAAACCGTACAACATCACCACTCCACCATGCCACTACTTCGCATGAGCTGAAAGGTACGTACCCTACACATGTACCTCACGCCTCACACCACTCCCTCCCCCCAGCCTTTTCTGATCGGTCTGTCGCTCGCTCACTGCATTCCCATGATCGGTGTTCCACCTGCATTCCCAGCGGGAGTACCGCAACCAGACCTACATTACCGCATTCCCCACGATCCCAGTGATTTCACCTACATGACGACATATTGTTGAGGAACACATTTACTGCGAGTAAGATTTGTAAAGTGTAGATTGCAGGGGTCGTATGGACGCAAGGCTACAGCGACGGTGTATTGGTGGCTATGGATAAATATGGCGATATACTAACAAGAATGGAGTATCTTGGGGAGCATACTGTAACCGCTGTGCAGTGTACAGGCTGATGCTGCAAGATGATGGGATGTTGAGAGATTGTGAATCTGGTACGGATGACGTCGTTGGGTATTTTTGGTTGTACGTAGGTGTCTAGACTTCGACTGTTGTACGCGCTTTGGGTTACACAATACTCGCGACCGCAATGTCGGGTTCGTGATTAGCATGTCATAGGCGGATGCTATCCGCGGGGTCATGGGGGATTTAGCGAGGTGTGGTGGGCTGATTCCGTGGGTTGGGCCAGAACATAGCGATGATACTTGTTGCATGCAGCGTATGCTCGATGCTGGAAGCCAAGCAGAGCGGCGTCATTGCGCATGCTGTGTAGAAGTGTATGTGTTCGCGATGTCCAAATCCGTACCTGTGCTGTTAACAGCGGATAGTTTCCTCGCGTTCAACAGTATCCCTCATGCATGGGACCATGCGCCCAAACTTGAGTCTCCCTCCGATGCCGCTTCGATGGTCTCCATGCGGGTATCGTACGTCTGTCGCATATCATGGGTATTGATAAGGTTGCAAGGCGACGCAGTGCGCTGGGCGGCTGTTTGGGCATCAACGGTACGACCGATGTACGAAGTGCGTGCGCTTTGACGTGTTTCGATCCATGTACCTAGCAGGACGCGTGGTCAGTTTAGACAAAAGAAACCATGCGATGCCTCGAGTCAAGAGCACTTTCTTCTCTACTGTCATTGTATCTTGCCTGTAGATTAGTAGGGCGACATCGCAACAATGCGCCATGTTGGCTCCGAGGTCTCACTCAGCCCGACGATATACATCACAGTCGATTGTCAGACGTGACAGGGTTTGTGAATTTGATGGTATTCATGTCTCAACCGGTTCCATTCCTCGTGATATCGTTGATCCGCGGGAGAAAGGAAATGAAGGCCTAAGTCGCCGTGAAATGCATGCCTGCGCCCTCGAGGGGCTATTCAGATCCCGAATTCCTGCTCCCAGTCAGCTCTGTCCAGCCACCCGACATGGTATCGTGTGCATACCTCAACTCCATATCCCCAACCATTTACCGGCTTGCGCTCCAGACGGACTTGAGGAAGCCGTCCTTCTGTGCGAGCCTGTTGAAGCTGTCGTCGGCCTCGCCCATGGCGCGGACGAAACCGCAGATGGCGTAGGCCTGGTTGTCGCCGGTGTAGCGGCCGTTCTCGTCAACCTTGCCAACGCTGAGCTGGACAGAGGCGTGGTCCTTGGCCCTGATGATGCGTCCGGTGGCGGACTTGGAGGTATTAGTATCGCGTTTCGGGTCAGGTAGGTGGTGGTCGGTAACTTACGCACTGTGGTGTGTTAGCAGACATTCGTTACTACGTGACATGGGCTTGGCTTACTTTGCGGGGGACGTAAAGGTCGACGAGCTCTCCGCGTTCGTTCTCCATTTTGATTGATGTGTGGGTGGGAGTCGGGTTGGGTTGTGTGGCTGCGGTGGTGGTCGATGTCGTCGGCGTCAATGTTGCGACTCGCTGAATTTCGAGTGTCGCTTAGCACTGGTGGTGTGGCGCTAGCGTTGGATTCGGATTAGCGCGGGTCTCTATCAATTGGGCAGTGTCCCTCATGGGCGACCATCACTGTCACGAGTGAAACCTCGCCTTTGCAAAGTGAACAGGATTACTTGTATCATTTGCAGTTACTAGACGTTCTTTTCACGTGGCGGAATAGCGGGCGGATGATGAATTGCGGCGACCTTCATGCACCTGCGATCACACAGTGAGCGAGACAATCTTGGAAGCTTAGATATCGCTACATGACTGCCTCAGTAACATACGTGTCACATCGATATGTTCGTAGTTGTCTTGAGAACTTGTATGTAGCTCAGCCAGACATACTAATTTATAGATCCAGTCGTTCCTTGCGCACTGCTCGCTTCCCACCTGGGCAGTTCATAACAGCGAGCCAAAATAAGCAAAGACTACCATCACTGCCTTAGCCTTTGCTGCAAGCTTATGTTTCAATAAAGTTTACGAGCTATTATGTACTACATTACTAATTTATTAAGTGCAAAGGGCAGGGTATAGCTCTCTATTGTGTATTATACTGCGTCACTACTACTGCGTTGTGGGATCTGCTCCGGCATCGACTCTATTCATCCATCAAGAAAGCAAAGACTACGACTACTATACCAAATTATCCATCCCGAGATACGTAACATACTTTGGGTTTCTCGTCATTGTCCAGCAATGTTTGTAAAGTTGGCAAAAACAAGGCGCGGGCAAAGACCTCCAAGTCCGCCATACCTTCCATCTTTCCATACTCAACCATCCCCACCCCATGGCTCTATAAACACAAAAGAAGACTGCTGCATCACTGAATGCATCGTCCAGGCATCGAGCGAGTTCCACTGTGTCCATGAAGCTGGCGGAGTGTGTGCACATACCCCAATGTCAAATCTTCCCCAAACCTACCCAAACTCAACCAGCACTCTCTCCAGAGCTCTACAACCACCACAATAACGTGTAGAATGGCAAAAAGAATGCATCGGCCGGGAATCGAACCCGGGGCTAGCCGAAACTGTCCTGTGATGGATGGCAACGGCTAATTTTACCACTAAACCACCGATGCTGGTGATCTGAGCGAGTTGTTTCGCTTGATGGAAGTTCGACCAGATAATACCACTATATCGCAACTGCTGTTTCATTCAGCGGGAGTTAAGGGACTGATCGTGTTGTTGAGTTGGGAAAGACGCGGTGGAGTTAGACAGCGTCGAACGGAGTGGGGTTCTGCAGATCTAGACCATGCGAACTATCATCTGCCGTGTTCTGTTGGCCGAAAGATCTCGGCGAACATGCAGTGTTGCCTGCATGCTACACACTCGGCGACTGTACGACTGTACTTGTTGCATTACGGCGTACCGAACTACACATATCAGGGGCTGGCAAAGGCGCGAGAAGGCTGGGCGGGAACTTTGCTGCACGACGGCGAGAAAGGCCATTGCTAGAGACCATATGTTACTTTGAGCTTTGCGCTAGTAATTGACAAGTCTGGTTCCATGGTACAGCGGTTGGGTGGCTGCTGTTGCGACATCCCAATGGTTGTGGTTGTGGTTGTGGGGTTGGGAAGTGCAGCGCGCGGGCAGGCGGACGGCGGGCGTCCTGCCACACCAAAGCTTCCAAGGTCGGAAGGCTCGACATCAACGACGCTGTCTGTTAGCGAGGGGCAGACGAACACAAGAATAGGATATATATGTGATATGTATGAGTTGCAATAAGATGGATTCCAAGAGTACGCTAACACAATGCAAACGCCTTTGAGGGTAGCGTATCATAAACCAAAACATGCCTCGTGGTATGCACCAATGTCGTTCAATCGTAGAAAATGTGTGTTTCTTCCAGTCTAGACCTGACAATCAAAATCAACGCTCATGCAATAACGCCGCGCTCCCTGCGTAAAAACACCTCATGATAGATCCATCTCCGGAAATCCTGATTGTCCAACGATTGCGACCATGGGTTGCGGTGTTGCCCTCCTCGCCAATGCAGCAGTGAATTTGTCGGAGCGCTTCAAACAGCGAATGCGACATGTTTCTCCTGGATAGACCCGATATTCGTCGTTTGTTTCGAGGACGAAGTTGATGGTGGCATGCCGTAAGCCCGCACCTGTGCGCCCAAGATTTGTCGGTCGACCCCTCTTTCTACGCTGCGCGTGAGCTTTTCGAGGCCCGTCCTGAGAGGCCCGCCGACAGGCCGTTGTTGGGTTGCCTTTGTAGGTTTCGAAGGTTTTTCAGATTTTGTGGCGGGAGCGTCTGGCTGCATAACAGCCGCTTCTGGTTGTGTAACAGCCGCTTCTGGTTTCGTGACTAGGGCTTGTGATTCTGTATACGCTGAAGCTTCCGGTTGAGCGTTTTGGGCGCGCCTTTTGGGGTAAGGAGTAAGTGCTCGGCACAACATGTTGGTAACTCGTGTTGGTGATTATCGAGAAATGGAAATGCTGCTATGTTGGAAGTGCAAAATGTTCAAGTGCGCTGATTGTAATCGTGTTTTGTGAGTGGCAAGCATGGCATCGCGTCCATGGTGGTTTTATACATCAATGGCCCGATTAGATTCATTTTGCTGTACGCGTATTCGCAAACTGTATTCACCGACAATTACAGCACATCTTGCGAGGCATTGCTGCGGTTTCGCGATGTTGGCGCGGAAGGTGGCTGAAGGGATTCGTAACCTCGTACAAACAGCCAATCGGACGAGTGCGCTCGGATATGTCGATCTCCCTCCACCAAAACTGGTGGCGATCTTGGGGCACTGCATCTCAGGCAGCGTTCACTGCTAACTTCAGGTCTCCAACTGCGGATGGTAATTGAGAAGCCTTGCGTTGGCTTAGTAGACAGAAGACTTGATGCCGCGTTCATCGGTTGTGAACCTACAGATCTCCCCGCCAGCGCATGAAGCTGTCCAGCTACTGGTAACCGCAGCGTGGACTGAGCAGCAGGCCTACGCGTACCGGATGAGCGTATGGTCATATGATGGGTCTCGAGGGTCTCGAGCACGATCATACTCAGGCCAAGCTCTTGCCAGGTCACCGCTGACGTAGTCCCATTCCGACCTAATCTCCGTTAGTGACGCCCGTCGCAATAGCCACCACACAAACTTACATGAACATCAAATCCAGCTGCACTTTGACTTTCCGTGCTTGAACCTTGACGACCCTCGAGGCTACATCCTCGAAGAACGGAGGTAGACAGATTGCTAGTGTCATGTTCTGCAGATGCGGAAAGCGCGATCTTCGCGCCCCCAGGTTGACGAGTTGCGATAGACACTGCGCTTCGTCCGAATGCATGAGGTTCCTCTCGTAGGGATTGAGGTTTCCCGTCGCAACGATGTGGCGTAGATAAAGTGTGCGTAGTGATGTAGGTAGACATGAGGGACCGAGTGCGAGACTTCGTAGTTTCGCTTCTTGCATGGGTTTATGCAAACAGATTGTGTCCAATCTAAGCTTCTCGAGCCGCGAATCCTTGATTATGTCCCTTACATCAACATTCCCGCTCACTGCCTCATCCTCTTCGATTATGAAGCCGTCGTTCGGATGATTGTATTCAAAAGTGAGTTCGCGAAGAGTTGTCTCGAAACTGTGCTTGAAAGCGCGGATCAGGTAGCGGAAAGCGGTGCCATCCAATACATCGCGTATGCTGCCTTCGTAATTGCTGTGCAATTTTAAACGTCTCAAGTTGAGAAACACTGCCGCAAAGACCTGTATTTCGTCGTCACCAAGCCCCCATTGGAGCGTATGATCAGTGAAGGAGATATCCAAAGTATCAAGCGTGTTGTTTTCGAATTCCCAGTCGTCCAAATGTTCTTCGGGAATCTCGCCAGCGGTAACACCCGAGAGGCGTAATGTCTTCAAGGTTTGCAACTTCAAAACTGGTATGATCTCGGATAGCGTGCCAGACGCAATGTTCAAATCCAACTCTTGCAGGTTGGGTACATTCAAGATGAAGTTCCGTACCCGATTACCAAGGTAATCATACCGCATCGCGTAGACGGCCCGAACGTATAGTAACAAATCAGGTCGGTTTTGAAAGGTCTGCAATAAGTCGTCTCCGTTATCTCCTGAGAGGATCAAAGAACGATATATATACGGCTCTGTGATGCGACAAAACTTGCGTGAAACCAGCGATAGGTTGAGGAGATCGTCATAGTCTGATGTATGCCTGTTCGGCAGGGGATCGACGACTTCGGACACTACATGATCGAGTAGTTCTTCTGAAAGGCGCTCCATGACGGGAAGGGTGCGCAGGCAAAACAGATGTGACGGGTGGCGTTGTGCCTCAGCGATGCCTCAGATGTGTCGGCCGTCAATGAAGAGGCAAAGGGCGGCCACCGCCGCCGCGCTGCAGCTGGCTGATTCAGCACGCCTAGCGCTCAGCCCTATCGAGATAGCCCTGGAGGACCAACAGCGGACCACGTGCCGACTCACTTCAACTGACCGGGAAATCTCCTTCCACCCGTTTTCGTGTCACTCCGGTTCTCACAACTCCACCCAGACAGTTGCAATATCTACCCAATTTCTCACCCCTATGCGACAGTTGCCGCACAATGGCGATCGTCAACGAGCGCGACTTCCCTCCACTTCCGTCACAAAACGCAACGCGTCGACGCGCCGCTGAGCGTGTCGTCGAAACCAATGCCGCAGAACCACCTACAACCAAACCGCTTCCGACATTGAGTGATCTCCCCACTGAGCTTATCTTGCAGATCATCAACTACTTCCCCGGCATGGACATTGAAGACTTCCAGCTCCCTACGCTCCTCAGTCTGGCATTGACTAGTCGGCGTTTCTATAACGTTGTCATCGACAAGATCTACTTCAAATACGATAGCCATTTCTGCGAGCCCTACGCTTTCCTCCGTACCATGATAGAGGCTCCGCGGCTCGCAAAACATGTCCACAATGTGGAGATCGAACTCGGCACGTACAGTAACCAGCGCTACCATGCGACAGCGAGCGACAAGAAATCCATCAAGGAGGGATTGCGTGCGCTTGGTACATCCGACTGGAAAGAGTGGGCAGCTAGGTGCAACGGAACTCACCTCAATAACTACGCACCACAGAAGCACGCGCTACAGAACGCGATGTTGTTGCATGCACCAAAAATTCAACATCTCGGCGTTCGAGGAATCGCAAAGGAAAACTTGCGATTTCCTTCTTGGATCGATCTCATTAGCAGGGCCGCGACAGGTCATCTCTCTTCACAAGCCCACCGCTTCGAAAAGCTACAATCGATCAGCGTCGAGGCAGGTTCGTTAGGTTTGAGCGAGCTCGCACCTCTTTTCCGGCTACAGTCGTTGCGAAAGCTGCATTTGTGCCAAACTTACATTTATGGATATCGCCAAGATGACGCAGAAGGCGCACACAAATTACAACGTCTGATCCCAAAAGGGTGCAACGATCTAGAGGAGCTCGATCTGGAGAGCACTTATTACACTCCGCCGTTGCTGGAAGTATTGATCTCCTCGTCGCGGTGCTTGAAGAGCATCAAGTACGAGACAGAGGCTGAACTTCACCTGGCAGAGCGGCCACAGGAAAACGGAGAGCGGTACAAAACGCTGTCTGAAGTTTTACTCTGCCAGAAGGCATCACTTGAGACACTCCAGGTTTGCTGCGATGCAGTCACCGAGGGAGAAACAAAGCGCAGCGTCCATCTCCGCGACAACCTCAAAGGTTTTGCTTCGCTGAAACATCTCAGCTGTCCACTAGGCATGCTTTTGAACCACGATACCGACAACTTTGTTGAACGATTGCCATCCTCGCTGCTGATGTTTCGAACGCCAGTCCGGAATCACACCGAGGACCAATACTGCCTGGAGGCCCTGAGAGACGTGGTAACCTCTTATCGGAAACATGTACCTGATTTGGAAGAGGTTCGGGTGGTTGCTCCAGAGGCTGCAACATGGTTCACATATGATTGGGAGCCTCTTGTGAAGCTCTTCTCAGCTGAAACAGGCATCAGCTTCGTGGTAGAACCTGGAGACAATGATGACGATGCTTTCGAGGACTGGGATGATCATGAGACAGACTCGTCGCAATCCTCAGATGAGGTTGATCTGTATAGCGACGAGGATTGATGTACCAGTATTGCTCACGATTTCACGATACCGGCCTTTTCTGAGAGTTATTCTTGCTTGTCTACATGGACAGCAGCAGACTCAGAGGGCGCATAACTACACAAATGCCTTAAAAATGTAACGCATTATACAGCCAGTTTTTCAGCGGGTTCCAAATCGTGATGGCCGATGCTGGTCGGTACCAAAATGTGTCCTCACCCAAGGCAGCAGCCTTGCGCAGGCCACATCTCAAATGCAAATTTCGCAACGTCGCCGCTAGCAAAACGACATAAAACAATGCGAGTGAAAACTCTTCCCACAATACCTACAGCAATCGTTCACTCTCGTCCTCATTCCATCGCAACGAAAGATGTCTTCCGCTGAAGGCGACCCCGAGCCGCAGGTCAAATACAGACACGCAGCACCCGAAGGAGAAGAGCTGGAGCAATGGAAGTCCTCGGTCTTGGCCATGATCGACAAGCGTATCGACCTCTACCCGTTGCCACCTTCGAACGCGCTGCCAGCAAAGATCTCTCGCGCCGTGCTCTCACTGCTCGCCAGGATGAAGCGATTCTTGACGAGCTTGCTACGTCTATTGCGTAGCAAAGCTGCATCGATATACTGGAACAGAGCTTTGGAGCAAGAGCAGCCATCAAGAATTCTGGATCCAGATCGCGTGGTCACTGCTGTCGAGAAAGTCGGCCATGTTCCAGAACTCGTTGAGAACATTATCCGCTTTGCGGATGCCGAGACTCAGATACACGCTGCCTGGAACGTTTCGTCTCTCTGGAGAAATACCGTTACCCATGTCGTCGCAACATCGGACTTGTTCCGTCAATCGCAACTCAGTAAAGCTGTAGAGATCCACGGTCCGCTGGATCTGGATGTGACAAGTATACTCCCAGAGCCGAGTGCAGAGGATTTCCAGAAGTTTGAGAATGAGTTGCTACTTCTACAGGAGCTCAACGAGTCATTGGAGTATGCGCCGGCTCAGATATGGTACGGTATATATACGCCCTACTGGCCTGCTCATATCTACGCATCGAAGGTCCTACCTAGCCGTCAGCGAGACTTGTACGATAAGATTCGCCGCCCGTTCGGTTTACGCTGGAGGTCGAATCGATGGTACGACTTCACACAGTTCAAAATGAACCCATACCTGCAAGCAGTGTTCTCGCAGCAGCTGTCGGAGTCCGTAGGAAATTATGAGTTCCAGTTACGGTCACTCCACCAAAGCAACAACCTCGTTTTTGGAACTGTCCCTCACCTACAACCGCTCATTGATTTAATGGGGTCTATGCAGCTAACGGAGCCTCCTGTTAAAGCTATAGAGCTGTGTGTACAAGTACCATTTGCACATCCAGCGCGACCAGGTCCATCCGAACACCCGCTGTCCTGTAACGATAAGATGCATACTGCGATCCACGTACTAAACGAAAACGGAATAACATGCGCGCAGCTACTCGATGCGCTCGGAGAGTGTGCTGAGAGCGTGATGGTCCATTGGCGACTTTCCGCAAGGCAGTTCAGAGGAGACGTCTTGAAGCTAGAACACTACACAGATGGCATATGGCGTTTGCGCGGAAGACCAACTATACATGTTACACTGAGTAGCACTTATTCTTGCGAGAACAAATTCCGTTCTGGCACCATGCAGGTCCCTTCTATCATCGACCGTCAACTCGAATGGATCCCGATGGAGTTGGTTCGGACGATGGAGCACGTGGAAATTCGCGATGGAAGGGTTCGTCGATACCCCGCCGATCTTGGGCATTGACGTCACCACCTGGGCATCGTCTTGTCCTCGTCTGGTGTGTAACAAATTGCGACTGCTATGCATCTATACGAGGCAACTTGGAATGAAGATGGTCTTACATGAAGACCCTCTAGATGTTCTGCACGACGCGACAACACACTACCTGGGCAAGTTTGCGACATCGGTAGCAGATCATCCCAGGTTGTTCCCAGCCCCCGCCTCGGTGGCCGAGACGACATGGAATTATTCCGCCGCCTACTCGCCTACTGGAGAAGCTGTTACATCTAATAATCTATTATGTGACAATTCACGTCAATGTTTTCGACCCCTTCATGCATCGGTTTCGCCCGTCTACTCGCCTCTGACCCGTGCCGTCCCCACAAGCCGCCCACTCGCCCCTGACCCGCGCTTCTGAATTGCCGATATTGCCATGCGCATGCGCACGCTCAGGGTCTGAGACAGAAAAGGTCGGTATGCGAAGTGGATACTACGTAGATAGCTTCTCCAATCCATCTCGGTACTTCTACGGCCCGTCTGGTCGTTCCTTTACATCGTTCTTATCATCAAAAAGCAACAACAAACTCATCAACAGCAATTGGCAGGCCAAAAGTCAAAAGCAAACATGTCTAACCCCTCAGTTGTCAAGCCCGATCCGTCCTACGTCGTACCCCTCCTCATTAACGGCAAGGAGGTCACCACCAAGACCACCTTTCCCGTAACATCACCCTCATCGCACAAGGAAGTATGGAGCTCTTCGTCCGCCTCGCTGGAAGAGGTCAAGAGTGCCGTTGCGGCGGCAAAGGGCGCATTCCCCGCTTGGTCCAAGATGAAGCATTCTGCTAAGCGCAACATCTTCCTCAAGGCCGCCGACGTGATCGATGCGCGCGCGGAAGAATTCGCAGACTACATGAAGATTGAAACCGGTGCTGCGGATAACTTCAGCAATGGCTTCAATGTGCCCAAGATGGCGGATATGCTGAGAGATGTAGCGGGCAGGCTGAGCGCCGTCATGGGACACATTCCCAGCTGCGAAGAGGAGGGCACCAGTGCTTTGATCGTCAAGGAGCCTTATGGCGTTGTGTTGGGTATTGCGCCTTGGTAAGTATTGTTATGTTGATACATGTTACGTACGCGCAAAGCTGATGAGAGCACCAGGAACGCCCCATACGTGCTTGGCATGCGATCGATTCTGTACCCTCTAGCTGCGGGTAACACCGCCATCCTGAAGGGTAGCGAATTCTGTCCTCGTACATGGTGGGCCATTGGCAGCGCCCTGACCGAGGCTGGTCTTCCCGCTGGTGCGCTCAATGTTCTCGTTCATCGTCCCGAGGACGCGGCGCAGGTCACCACTGCCTTGATCGAGGAGCCCGCCATCAAGAAGATCAACTTCACCGGTTCCACCGCTGTTGGTCGCATCATCGCGTCGACAGCTGGCAAGAACCTCAAGCCCGTTCTGCTCGAACTAGGAGGCAAAGCGAGCGCCATCGTCCTCGACGATGCGAACTTGCAGACCGCAGCAGTACAATGTGCGCTTGGTGCTTTCCTACATGCAGGCCAGATCTGCATGAGCTCGGAACGGATTCTCGTGCACAAGAACATCAAGCCGCAATTTATCGAAGCTTTCAAGGGCGCCGTTGAGGGCATCTTTGGTGGCGACAAGCCTGCTCCCATTCTCGTAGCTGCACCCGGTGTAGAGAAGAACAAGACTCTCGTTGCCAACGCGGTCAAGAACGGCGCGAAAGTCGTACACGGCGACCACGAGAAAGATGAGAAGCACCCTGAGACGAACGAGGCTTCGGCCACACGTCTGCGACCCATCATTGTTGACGGCGTAACCAAGGACATGGACCTCTTCCACACTGAGTCTTTCGGTCCCTCGGTCTCCGTCATCGAGATCTCCAGCGATGAGGAAGCCATTGAGATCGCCAACGACACCGACTATGGTCTTTCGGGCGCTGTGTTCACAGAGAACCTTGGTCGCGGTCTACGCGTTGCAAAGCAGATTGAAAGCGGGTAAGTCCTTCCCAGTGTCGAATGATGTGGCGTTTGTAATTACTAACAACTGTACACAGAGCTATCCATATCAACTCCATGACAGTGCATGACGAGTGGACCTTGCCGCATGGTGGTGCGAAGGCAAGTGGCTTTGGCAGGTTTAACGGACACTGGGGTATTGAGGAGTTCCTGAGGATGAAGACTATCACCTACAAGGAGTAAGAGTCATTGTATTTAGCTCAAGCAATACATTCCTACTTCCAAGCTCGGCAAGCAGCGATACTCTGAAGTTGGTAAATTATGGAGTACGTGGTACGACTTCAAATCCCGAGCCGGGTTTGCTTTCTCCTGATTCAGCCAATCACATAGCCTGCGGCTCCGATTTGGATATGCTTGGAATTCTTTCCTTACTTGTCTTCGCTACGCCACATTCGTTCGTCGTGCGCCCCTCTAATACCGGTTTAGGGAACGTATTTCCATGTACGTTCAAGCCACAGACAGCGGTGACGCAAGGTCCAGTGCGAAGGGTATATCTAGCAACGACCACCATAATGTACAGCGAAGTCATCCCCGAAAGGGAGAACACAGCCTCCAGCTTGCAACGGGTGGCTTCTCTGAAGAAGTGCTCATTCCCCGCACGACACCCTTTTTACTGAGAATGGCGGAGTACACATTACCATATTCGATGTCAAACACAACGTGGGCGGCAGGATGGAGTTGCTTATAATCCTGCGGGCATAACCCCGATTTCACCCCTTCGTTGACACCACGATCCAATCTATACGAAGTCGCAAAGAACCTTCGAAACAAAACGCCATGATGCATACTCCATCGCTCCTCCTCACCGTTCTTCCCCTCCTCTCCCTCACATCACCCACGACCGCAGCCTTCCCCTCCCTCTCCCTCACCAACATCCAATTCTCTTCCTACGTCCTATATGTTTCTCCCTCAGCGCAAGGTCCCCGACAAGGCGCCATCGGCTTCACCATGACCAACAGCGCCATCGAAGTGCCCATCGCCTGCAGCGCCATATCTTACAATGCCTACGCCCTCTTCTCTCCCTCCGTAACTTACGAATGCAACTTCGCGCCTGCGGGAGGCGAAGAAGGGAGGGAAGACCCTTGGTGCTACACCAACAGTGCGACGTTCAATCTCGACACGACGAAACTGGACGAGATGAATGCGACGATCTATGATTTGACGGTGCAGATGAGTTGGACGTGTGAGAAGTACGTATTTTACCTTCCTTCCGTGTGATGATACATGCAGCTGACAGTTATTACAGTGAGGGTGTTTACGGCCTTTCCGCCCAGACTGTCTTGGACCTGGACTGTAGCGTGTGGGCGTGTGAAAACCACATGTGGCCCAAGTATGATGTCTTCTCCAATACTAGTACGTACTGCGCGCCGTACAACGTTAGTTTCGGGACTGGAGATGTCGAGGTGCTGAAGCTGGAGTAAGAATGAGGAGCTGAGGTCTTGTGATTGTCGGGCCGATGTAGAAGTAGTTGTGTTGTAATGGATTAATACTGCTGCATTCTAGATCTTGTCGGCGTTCTGAATAGCCTTCTTGGTGTTTTAACAGAATTGGACACTGGTGCATTCTAGATCTGGCCGTTGTTTTGAGTAGCCCTTTGTAAAATGTACTGTGCTGATCTTTTGCGGCTGAACTCTGCAGAGGCTTGATGCATGTGTAGTCTGTTGTTCTAGGTTTCCTTTAGTCTACCAGCGAATGATCTGGATCACGGTACATCGTCCTGTGGCTTCGGTTAGTCTTCGATGTGGCTGGCTGTCTTACCGGTCACGTCTACACGATAGGCGCAGGGTAGCCTTGATCTAAGTTGTTCACCCCGCATTATGCAGATTCTGGCGTTTCTTGTTCGACTCTGGTCTAATCATTGGAAAGTGCCTTATCAAAAGAAACTCGTCTGCATTTCCTCGATGCAGCGACTCCTGATGGAAAGGAGAACGAGGCTAACTCGTCAATAAATTGAGGCTCTGGCGATCCATCATGACGAACTCAATCGTCATTATTCAATGACCCTTTAGCCCAGGGAACGGGAAACAGCGTAATGTCTACCAGCCGATCAAGCGGGTGTAGACGCCGACATAGAAGATGCGCTATCAATTCTCCGGTAGCCTGCTCTTGGTATTCGATCGGATGCGAACACCCTGTGCCACGCTGGTGCTCTTTGAATTTCTCGTGGGATCCAGCTAAACTCGTATAGGTCACGATCGCCCCACCCGTCACATCCATCACGTCGTAGAGCTACATTGGCGCGCGAGCTACCCTTTGTTAGCCCGGCCTAGCACAGATCGTGAGATGGGACAATAGAATTGTGATTGGCTTTGTCCGGCCTTGTTGGAAGCTAAAACCCAAGACTGTGGAACCAAAGAGCGTTCACTGGGCGGATTTTATTGTACACCAGTCGTGCGGACTGCTCTGATTGTGCGATCGTGATATCTATGAAACGTAGGCTTGTAGGCATTTTTCGGCATTGAGGAGCCGATACGATCGTCGTGCTTGCAGGTCAGCGAAAGATCTTTTTGTGGCAAAGCGTCCACGTATGGGAAGAGCTCGCAACACGACAACTGCTCTCGCAAAATCTGGAGTACGAGAATGTCCGTGAGAAATTGGAAAATCCAGGGGAGTCCCCCAGTCTGGATACAGCCGGCGATAAAGTTCGATTCGCGCATCGACCCAGAGATTGAAGCTGCACTATTTCGGGCGCTTTCTACCAAAGGCCGTGCGCTTCCCGCGTCAAAGTGACGCTTGCCATTGCCGGACCACCAACAGAACTCCTTTCCAGCCATCTCCAGGCTGATCACACGCCACGACTTTTTTCTCAGGCTTGCCAGCCCACACCATGCAGGAGTTCTGAAGTTCCGTGCTGGCGGAGTGGATCTGGGTGTGCTGGGGATGCCCGCTTGTCCGCATGCAGTTGGAATGCGCATGCTAAATAAAGCCAGACTCAGCCCGCGCGAGGGGTGCGGCTGAGTACCACCACAGTATTTGTCTTGCACGGTACACTTTCCCTTCCCCACTCCATTGTTTGGTAAGAGGTTGGTCGGCAATTACTTTCGTTTATACTCTCGTTCGCCGTTAGACCTACTTTGGGGATTCACGTTTCGCAGCCAGGACTTAATCACAAGATTCGCATAGAGGGGTAATAGTAAGATGATGGCACTCGAATCACCACAGCCGCTTTCGAGGAAGAAGTCGATATTCCGACGTTTCTCCAGACGAGAACGCGGCGATGCTCCTCCGTCGCCATTCCTCATGAACGAGGGCCTACGATCACCGCATCTACAGTCGTCAAATCCACAGTCGCCGAGAAGGCTACAACGCCGCCCATCACACCGACCGCTGAGCCTTCTTACACCACCAGCGTCACCTACTGAGAAGAGTCCTATCGTAACTATCGATGCTTCGAAACCTCAACAACCCAAAATGGTCACACACATCCAGCGCATCGACTTACCAATATATCAACGCAACCGGAGCGAATTCACACCTCCACCCTCTCCAGAACCGCGGCGACGCATCCTTCCCAGCGCGCTACCAACCATGCCATTTCCCGGCAAGCCTCTCATAACGTCGTGGAATGTCTTCCTTCCACCATCACAAATATACTCTTTATATCTTGGGTATGCCCCACGGGACATGGACGACAAGTGGTACATCTACAGCGAGGGTCCTGATCAGGCTGGCAAGCTAAAGGTGCACTTCCATCGGAGTTGGACTGGCATGAAGGTCGCAGAACTGTTTGTGGTAATGGATACAAAAGGCGAGGGTGCTGGAAAGATTGTTGGCATCAAGTGGAATGGAGGTGAAGAGATGAACTGGATGAGCGAAGAAGAGGCCAAATACATGATACGGACGGCTTGCAGGTGGCAATTAGCCGTGGATTTGGAGAAATGAAGCCACGCGACGGCCAGGCCGAGAGCCTGTTTCTGTTCGGCGGCAAGATGTTTCCTCTTTCCTTTTCTTGACGCGCATTAGCCCGCGGCTTTCCTTCGATCCGTACCGTTTGGCGTCCCATGAAACGACGTTCCAAGCATTCTAATAAGATCTCTATACCCGTTGAGGGTATACAAACCTCTAATATCAAGCTTCTCTTTTCAAGTACCGCATTGGCGCGCGCCTCGTTCCCGTGATCGGTAGTCGTAGCGTGAGATGTTAACATACCATCGATCTGATAGGTTCCCCCACTGAGGGACTCTCAGCATCCGACCAAAAGTAAAACATGTGGATTCAACAATCCGATACCTTCTCTCTGAGGTCAAGCGTGTATACCGGTGGAGGTATCGTGGTGTTGGTGGTATGGCTTCTTGCAGCAGCCTCGCGCAGGCTAATCAGGCCACCCTGCCATCGCGCCCTCCGGTTCCTATGGAGGCATACCCAGATCGTGTGATTGGATCGTGAGTGCAACCAACATGTGGCACATGAAGCACATTTTTCTTTTATCGCATTCTCGACTTTATCCTCTTCGCCTTCATTGCAAATGCCAGTGGCATGGTCCTTACAAAGTCTCAACATAACAATGACGGTGATGTGCCGTGTAACTAGGCTCGTGGGGTCCAGGAGCCGCCAACTGCACGCTTCCGAACATCTTTCGCGTCTTCCCTTCTTCGGTGCTACTGTTCCTCACCCACAATCCCTCCCCACACAATCCATGGCAGCGAGTGTACTACCGACAGAATTGAACCGTTCGGTCCGAAATGCAGTCCAACTTCACACCTTCCTCCAAATCTTCTTCTCCCCAGCCGCAGCGCCTGCCTGTTAATCCAAGACGGCACAAGGTCGACCCGTCGTTACGAAAGCGCGTCGTAAGAGCGTGAGTAAATTCCCAGCCTCACGTTTCGCATTGGTACTGGTTGTGGTTTCTTGGTACTACGGTGCCGATGCATGTCGCCCAGGCAATGAGCAAGCGCATACGTCAGCAGGGCTCATCGGCAGCATCAAGAACACGCGCATCGCTCAAGTCATGCACCGTGCAAGCACCCGTCTAAAGCTCATCACTGACGTACGGCGCGTAGATGCAACGCGTGCAACGTTCGTCGAGTTCGGTGCTCGGGGGAGCAGCCGTGTCAACGATGCAGCAAAACCTCACGCGACTGCGAGTACCCAGCACCAGAATCAGATAAGCACTCTCTCAAAGACGAGCTCGAACGCTTGCGAGCGCGTTGTGCAGCACTCGAGACAGGGTTCAAAATCGCTGCACCTGAAGAGGCCGCCGAGATCATTGGACAGCTCGACCATGGCGGGCCAGGAACGCGTTCGACCGCGCCGACTTTTCTTTCCGTCTCAATGGAGCTCGATCAAGCCGACACGAACGATGGCCGCCTGCTTGTTGACCCTTGTGGCACCCCGAGATTCTTCGGTGAAACATCTGGAGCGACGTTCCTGGATTACCTAAAGCAATTCATGCTTACGCTGGTTCCTCTGACTTTCCAGCCCGAGTCGGCGGATGGGTCTTCATTCGTTGCATCAATTGGACGTTATCAGACATACGACTCGCGACCAATCCCCAATCCAAGCGTGGACCCGTTATGGCTTCCGGATCAGGACGACATGGCATTGATGCTTGCCCAACTGCGAGCCTACATCCAGGACGGCAATGGCGAGTTTCTGTCTGGCGGAATATACTGTAAGCTATGCGGGAATGATTGACTGTGCTTTCACTAATCTTCACCCAGGGTGGGGCGATCTCACCCAGTTCCCTACGTCTGCGGCTCCTTCCGTCTTGCTGAGTTCAATGACGACAGACGACACTCACCGAGGCTTAGCCTTCTACCATGTCTGCTTCGCCCTAGCTACGTCTTTTGGTCATCAGTCTTCCCGACGCTCAGACCAGCATGCGGGAGAGGCGTACTTCAAGCGTGCACGAAAGCTCCTCGGAAATCCGTTAGATACCGTGCGATTCACCCTGGACGATGTCCCTGTATTGACTCTTATGGGTTTCTATCTCATCGAGCTGAACCGCAGAGATGCAGCATACGTATATGTAAGAGAGACTGAAGCACTGCATACAAGACACACACTTACAATCTCCAGGTCAGTTTAGCGATCCACATTGCCATTATACATGGTGCATTCAGGTCTTGCAATGATGAAGCGAGCAAACGCACATTCTGGACTCTTTACATATTGGACAGATGGCTTTCTGTGCTGATGGGGCGCCCGCCAACTCTACTTGATGAAGCTATAAGGCTGCCTCTACCATGCGATGTGTCGTAAGTATCTGACACATGTAAACCTGAGAGCGTCGCTAAACTTCCCAGCTCAATGCCGCCATGTGCAGGCCTCCGAGCACACGTAGAGTTGTCACGCATCTCTGGCTATATCGTCTGCGAGACATTCAAAATCGCACCACGACACTACCAACGTGGCTACTCGACCTTGAATGTGGACAAGGCTCTGGACCAACTCGAAAACTGGAAACTCAACCTGCCGCCAGTGCTAGCTATTGACGTCGACGCTGATCCCGCGGTTCTGTCCCTGCATCTAGCTTACAACCAACTCATAGTCCTCACGACTCGGCCCATTCTCCTGGCCGCAGTCAAGCAAGCCGTGGCTGAACGCTACATGAATGGCCAGTGGTCTGTGCAGCAACATGCGCATAGTAAATATGTTCAGGCCTGTCCAGAGGCCGCCCAGCGCAATTTGCTTTTGGCCAAGCGATTGCGATCAACAAGGAAGCTGCTGCAAGCCGGTCTACACTTTGTCTTCAACGCAGCTGTTATCTTGATACTAGATCAGATTCTCCACTCTTCCAGCACTGCACCCACGGCTACCGCGCTTAGCACTCCCGTGTACACCTTGGAGATAGACTTTGCGATGCGCACCTTCGAGGAGGAGTCACGAACCGGTACTAACTACCCCAGAGACTGTTACAAAGTCTTGCAAGATCTCAAAGCTCTCGTTGACCGCTACCTCTCCCATGGTCATGGTCACTTCGAACAAAGCAACGACCCCGGTCTCGTCATCAACACTCCCGGAACGCAGTACAATGCGCAACGAGGCGCAGAACTTCAAGGAAACCCATTGAACACCACAGCTGGCACTGTGTACCAAGAGCTACGAACCTGGATGCAGAGTGACGGATTGAAGCTACATAACAGCTTACTCATTTGAAACGGACATCATCCACCGGGAATGCTACCCGGACGAGTCATTAATCAGAAACCTTATTCTCCCCGCGGCGCCCTCTTATGCCCGCGGACTGTACAACCAATCACGCCACTGCAGTGACACTGATGAGGAAACGCCCGAAGGCAAGTAGTAGCTCTTACCACCTTGCTGGCTGCTGGGCCACCAAGGGCCGGTCGACGCTATAACCGATAAACGAGACAAGAACTTGGTAACGGCACGTGTAGTGCATAAAGTTCCTGCTTCGAGCTGCCGCGCGGCGAGGGCATAGGGAAGATCATTTCGAGAAGTTTCCATTACTCCGTATTATCGCGACGGCCATTCGATGACAGTAGACGATGTCATCATATCCAATTCAGCTTTGCCTCCACGAAAGCCCTTTTACCACTCTTGTCGAGATAAGCAACCATATGCAAAAACAGCGTTTGGCTCTCGCTCCGAGGTGTCATAGTCGAAACCCACCCGGCGAGCAGGGGTCCGACCTTGCGCGGTGGGCTCCGATTGGCCAAGCTTAGGCCGGCACGCTTCGATCTAGAGGCTCCTGCAGGCCAAGCTGTATAACCACCCTTTGATCGGACAAATTCAATGGGGTGAAAAGAAGCGGTAACATATCGACAATGGGTCACGGGAGGCCAAAGACTAGGGTCGTGGGAGCTGAAGAGCCTCACCAAAGCAATTACGTACTTGTCAATGAGGAAAATGGTCAAGGGCGTCTTTTACCTAGGGCAAGCTTGGCCACTTGAGCGCGCGGAACTTGCCTTTACTATGGTTTCTACTACTAGAGAAGAAAGAGATCCTCTTATTTCCACTTGTGTTCGCAGCAGCAGCAGCAGCAAATCCGCAGTCATGAGTTCTACGGTCAACTTGGGAAACCAAGCCCCAACAATGACAGACGAGGAAGCCCCTGGTCCAGAGGAGCGTTCCATGTCGAGTCGCGTGAACCGAAAAATGGACATTGCACTTTTACCTTGCCTGTCCCTGTTGTACCTGTTCAATGGATTAGATCGATCGAATGTTGGGAATGCGGAGACGCAAGGTATGTTTTAGATCGATCAGATCAACTATTCGCTGATCATCATCCTACGAACACCAAAGGAACGGTTCTCCTAACGTCTTACATGCAGGGTTCACAAAAGACATCGGCGCAACTCCGGACGATCTCAACTTAGCAGTCTCGCTCTTCTTCGTCACATTCGTGTTACTCCAGCCTCCGTCGGCGGCGGTGGGGAGATGGCTAGGCGCAAAACATTGGATTACTATCATAATGGCAAGCCTACAATATCACCACTTTTTTCGACCGGGCATTTCTGATACTCAAAGATAGATCGGATGGGGCATCTTCACCCTAGCCCATGCCTTCATCCGCGGCCCCGGCCGCCTCATCGCCGTCCGCCTGATGATCGGAGCCTTCGAAGCAGGCTTCTACCCTACAGCCATCGCGTACCTCTCCACCTTCTACGGGCGCTACGATATGGCCGTCAGGATTGGCCTTTTCTACGGCCAATACGCTATTGCCGGCGCGTTTTCGGGGTCTATTGGTATGTTTACCTTGCCTTGTTCAGTAATCCCGTACTCGTATGTGATGTATGTATGTGCTAATACGAACCAAGCATTCGGTATCTTCCACCTCAACAACACGCGCCTGCATAACTGGCAGTACCTCTTCATCATCGAAGGCAGTCTGACCATCCTCATTGCCATACTCGCGTGGTTCTGGTTACCAGCCGGACCAGGTAGCGCATGGTTTCTCAGCCACGAAGAGCAAGTCTTCGCCGTCCAGCGCATCATCAAAGATAACTCTGCGTGGACTTCCCATGATTTTGGAAGGGATGGCGTGGAGAGGGAGAGGCTGACGAAGCGTGATGCGAGGGAGACGGCGACGGACTGGAAGTTGTGGTTCTTGCTGTTTTTTAATATCTGTGCGAGTGTGCCTAGTCAGGCTTTTTCGGTCTTCATGCCCATGGTCGTGCAGGGGTTGGGGTATTCGAGTTTGGATGCGAATTTGGTATGTTTACACGCTCGTACTCAAACCCATAACACAACACATAGACTCGGTTCTTGACATGAAAGCTAACACAAACAACGCTTAGATGTCCGTCCCCCCCTTCGTCTGCGGCGCAATCGGCCTCTACCTCTTCGCCCTATCATCCGACCACCGCAAAGAACGCGGCTACCACATCATAACCGGCATCTTCATCTCGCTCATCGGCCTGATAATTACCGTAACCGCCCCCTCCCACTCCGCCCAATACGCCGGCCTCTGCATCCTCCTCTCAGGCTCCTACATCTCCGCGCCTCTAACCGTCGCCTGGCTCAGCGGCAACAACCCCGAGCCGGGAAAACGGTCACTAGTTCTAGGTGTCAACGGCTTCGGGAACCTCGCTGGTGTGGTGGGCGCGCAGTTGTATCGGAAGAAGTATGCGCCGCGGTATTTGGTGCCGTTTTATGGGACGTTGGGGTTTGTGGTTGCGGCGTTGGTTGGGTATACGGCGTATAGGTTTATTCTTGTCAGGGTGAATAGGAGGAAAGTGGCGTGGAGGAGGGGGAAGACGGTGCAGCAGATCGAGGCGGAGAGGCTGGATGCGACGAGGTATGCGGATGCGAAGATGACGTTTTTGTATGGGCTTTGATGATGTGTTCTGTGAGATGGATGGGTAAGAGTCATGACTGGATTGAGAGATGGTAGGAATACTTGAGTTTACAATCTACAAAACTCTTGAAACAAGATTTACAGAACTTGTCATTTGGCATGATAGTACGGTGTCGTGAGAGCTGCGGGCTGATAATAATAGATGCGGGTACTTGTTGCCGGGGATCAGGGCGGCGGGTAAGCATGTGGCCTCTTATTAAAGAAGAAACCGACTCTCCTAACGAGCTCCATTCAACTAGCAAGTAAGCTGTCAGAGGAGTCTCACTGTAAAGAACAGTTATCTACTCCGTCACACCAAGCACCCCTACTCCTCACTCGTACTACTCCCATCATCCGCAACCATACTCTCCGCCTCCTCCCTACTCTTGAAATCCCCAAACATCAGATAAACCCCCGGCACCCCATACCCCTGTAACTCCTTCCTCACCCCTTCTCTCGCAGCACTCTTGACATACCGCCTCGCCTCCTGCCACAACCGCTCACTCCCGGCAAGTGGCTCCTCCGCATACCCAATCCACTCCCCCATCCAAGCCTCCCTATCCCTCTCCATCTGCCAAAACGCCAATCCAGCCCTCACATAGATCCAGCCTACATCGCTGCCCTCCAGGAACTCCGTCAAGAAGTGTTCGAAATCAGGGTTTAGGCTCTCCTGTAGGATTTTTATGCTGCGGAAACCCCAAAAGGCGGCCTCGGCGTACTGGCCGAGGGCGTTGTAGGCGGCGATGGTGCGGGAGACGAGTTTGAGGCGCAGGACTACGCGGATGGTTATGCCGGTTTGGCCGGCGTAACGACCTGAGGTTATGGCTTCGTGGAAGAAGTCGTCGGCGAGGACGCGACGGGTGCGGCCGGAGATGAGGATGTGGATGGAGCGGAAGGCTTTGTTGTAGAGGTCGAGGGCTTGTTGGGCGGCGGCGTGCTTTTCGTCGGCGGTGAGAGTGTTGGTGGGGGAGGGAGTCGCTGAGGCAAGGAGGACGTCGCCGGCTAGCATGTGGTCTGTTGCGTTTTCGACGGATTCGCGGAGTGTGGGTATTGGGATGGCTTGGAGCTTGGCAAGTTCTTCGCGGACGACAGGGGAGTAACCATGGATGTGAGTGCTGTTGAGGCCCTTGACGTGTTCGAATGGGAGGAGGAGCTTGCGTTGGAGAGAGAGGGGGATGTTGTGGTCTTGCTGTTCTTCCCCTATGACTGCCTCGCCATTCTCGGCATACGGATCCCGCAGAACGAACGTGGTAGATAGCCGCTCGTTAAGCATAGGGTAAGACAACGCACTGTAGTACCAAGTCTTCGTGAAGAGGGGCAAATCGTCCACCAGCATAACAACCATATGCTCAGGTACCTCGCCGTGGAACGGCGCGGTTATCTGCACAACAGCATGAAAGTCGTTAAACGCATCGGCGCGCGCATCCGTACAAACGATCGGCACAAGACCCTCGGAGGAAATGTGATTGACTAGAACTAAGACGTTAATGTATCAGCCATGCACTCCACAGAAACGAAGAAAGACAAGGGAAAAGCTCACGGCGTCCTCGGCGACCGGTAAGTTCCAATTGCTCTGGCACACCATCCGTAGCCATTAGATAAACGCGATACATACCCGCGCTCGGCCAAGGAGTAGCAATCTTGACAAAGACGTTTTCTCGTCTCCATACTGTCTTCGCTTCGGCGTAGATTTGTTTGTTCGCCAGCCAGAGGTTGAAGTCCCATTGGTAGACGCCGCCGTAGAAGCCTTTCGCTTCTAGCTCTTCGCTGCGGACGAGGTGGTCGGCGGGCGTGAAGTAGATGGAGTAGATTTGTTCGCGGAGCTCTAGGGGCAAGCGTAGGAAGGGAAATGGGTTTGGTGTGGCGCTGGTGGTGGTAGTATCTTCGGACATCGTGGGCGGTGAAGGGGGCTCTTGGGGTGATTTGGGTTTGGATGCGAAGGGGTTAGTGACGAGAGAGGTGAACTGGAACATGGTAGCGAGGGCACGCGATCACAGAGCTTAGGTAGCTCTAGAGAAGTGTGGTACGGGTGGCTGGAAGATGGATGACGGAGGGCGAATCTGCCCCACCTTTAGCTCCGGTGTTAACACCGCGGGCCGAGGCATGCAAGAAAGATGAAGTTTATCGCTGTTCGTTTTTGCTTCCACTCCCAAATCCAATGCTCAGGCAATGTTAGTCATGTCCCCAGATTTCGCGTATATATGTGGCGGCGGTTTATCAGGCCGATCTGAAGCATTCGTGTCCATGCTCAACGACGGCGATAAGGTGACTGCAAACATGAGTGTCTATATTCATGTCATTATTCCAACATATATAGTACATGTAATAGATATCCAGGGCACCCATTCCCGGGTGAAAAACTCCTGTCATATCCGCATCAGAGTGGAACAGTATCTTTTCGTGGTATCTTTCAAATCCTTAAACGTACAATCCACAGCTCCTCTACCGTGTCTGGGTAGGTGGTACTCCCCCTTGGTGGCTAGCTGCTGCTTCTGGTGCACTCGCTGCTGAAGGCACTGTCGCGGTTTGAGGTGCCGAGTTACCTGCACCCAACCAACTGAATGCGCCTGCCTTCATATCGTTGAGCTGAGCTTCCTGCATCTTCTTCTCCTCCTCAGCCATCTCCTTGAGCCATTGCTCTCCGTTTTCGCGGATTTGCTTGTCCAGATGAACGTAGTTTTGCTTGTTGAAGTCGCGGTACATGTCGATCATCATCTTGCCCTCTGACATTCCCTGGCTGATGTTCTGGTCACCGAGAACCATGCCTTGTTTCGGTCCGTCGAGACCCAGACTCTTCATGAACATGCCACCCGCACTTCCCTTGGTCTTCTTCTGCTGCTGCTCGAGGTCACGCTTGAATTGTTCGCGAAGTTTGGCCTCGCGGCGGGCGTACTCAACCGGGATGTCTTTGCCTTCCATCGACTTGAGAACGGTGCGGACGTCGATTGGTGTACCGGTTTGAGACATCATGGCAAGGTATTCGAGGAAGGGGATCAGGGCTACGAGGCCCTTGTCGCTGGGCTCGCCCTTCCACTTGGGCAGGATAATGGCGTTTTCGGGTTGGAGCTTGACGTGCGAGGGGTCGGTGTCGATCATGATGACTTTAGAGAGGTCGCGGTTGAGGTAGGAGAGGTCCTAGGATAATTAGCAGCAATCTCATCGATTGGAAAACAGACATACCTTAATGTACTCGCCCTTCTCGAAGCGAGTAGCCTCGCGGAACAGTGGCCACATGACGAGACGGAAGGGGTCGAGCTTGCGGATGATGGGGTCGGCGTCCATGGATTTGACGGAAGTGAAGATGACGAGTTCGTATTGCGAGCTGAGGTATCGGAGGAAATAGTCAAGACCAGGTCGCTTCGCTAGTCGGTAGCCGTGCTTTGTGGTCCATTCTGAGTGCAGCAAGAGATCCTCCAGACTGAGTACCAGAGTAAGTTCTGGTGCGCCTCCGGGGATCTTGTCCTTGTCTGGTAGCAACTTCTGGAAGGTAGGCTCAGTGTAGTATGCCTTCTGGCCGTTGATGCGGGCAGCCGCACGGGCGTACATGCCGCCCAACGTCCAGCCATTGGGAGCATCGATGTGTGCGGCTTCCTCTTCTTCGTCCTCCCAGTTTCGGCCCATGAAGAGTGCGCCCGTTGTACCGAAAAGTAGCATACCGAGGTATGACCAGTTGGCGACACGATTCCGCCGCCTGTCGGTGCTCGTCTCGTATGCAGACTTGGGCAGTTCGCCGCCACTACCGCCCTCTCGGCCTCCCGCAGTGCCTGGTGTCGGGTCTTCGTAGAACTCGTTGGGGTCGTTGGGGTCTCGCTTCGCCTTTCCATCGGCTTCAGCATGCTCCTCCGCGAACGTCGAGGGGATTCCGTATCGTAGGTCTGGCAGCGGTTTCTGCGGTTGTTGCGACTCTGGGCTTTCGGTGGTGGGGTCGGTGTTCTCACTGGGCGACTTGGGCCCCGACATCTCCTCCTGCTCCGACATCTTGAAGTCCTTTCCGGCATCTTTCGAGGCTTGTGTTGCGCTCTCTACTGGTCTTGAGGGCTGTGTGGGTGTTGTGTTCTTCTCGGGCGCAGATTCTGTGTCGAACTCGGGCTGCTCTGAAGGGTTTACCGGGTTGGGCCGCGCCTTGTTGGCCTCGTCGAACTTGATGGGATCTGAGGGTTTCCAGGTGTTGTCTTTTGGCTTGCCGACCTTGGCATATGTGCGCGTCCATTGCGAGGTGGAAGCTATGGGTGTGATGCGCGGCGCTGCCAGTGCAGACCGCATGCGCAGGGCGCGGAAGGCGGTTCTGGGAAGCATGGCGATAGAAGGAGGGATAAAATACAAATTAAGAAGAAAAAGCGCCTCTAGGAAACATGGGCCGGGCACATGGGGGCTGTGGTGTGGGTGGTGTTGCGATGAAATAATTGATGGAAGAAGGCTTGGCGCAATGACGCTGCTCCCTCGCCAGAAATTCGGCCATGTCGTATGGCAATCGTGGCTTCACCAGTCCAGCAGGAACGCCGAACATGTGGCCCCGCTTAAACACCAACGCCCTCGTCGCCTCCCGCTGCTGACAGACTCGAGTCACATGTCGCCTCACAGGGACTTCTTTGCCCATGCGACTGACTGGAAGGCCTCTGCGGCGACATGCGCCAATGCCCGGAGGAGCACCCTTTCAGCTACTATGCATCGTTCTACTCATCGTAGGTTGCTGGACGACGCCCGGTTGTGGCATGACCGATGAAGCCATAGCAGAACTGAGGTAATACTGTTGTCTTATCTTGCTATCGATGCATGCTAATTCCGCAGACAAGAGACACGCGACATCTTCTACCATGGTTTCGACAATTACATGCAACATGCCTTCCCAGAAGACGAACTACGACCACTCACTTGCGCACCCCTCACTCGCGATCGCCATAACCCCGCCCATATCGAAGTCAACGACGTGCTCGGAAACTACTCTTTGACACTGATAGACAGCCTGTCGACGCTCGCTATTCTCGCTTCCACGCCCGAGAACGATGCCGCCGGATCCAACAGACCGTTGGAGGACTTTCAAGAGGGTGTTAAATTATTGGTAGAGAACTATGGAGATGGTTCGTCAGGCCCTCGTGGTCGTGGGGCAAGAGCGAGAGGCTTCGATTTGGACAGCAAGGTGCAGGTCTTCGAGACGGTCATCCGCGGTGTTGGTGGACTGCTCAGTGCACACCAGTTTGCAGTTGGAGATCTGCCCATTCGAGGTTACGATGCAAGAACAGAGATGAAGGGAGATCGTGAAGGGATATTCTGGCCCAATGGATTCGTTTACGACGGACAACTTCTACGACTTGCTGTAGACCTCACGGATCGACTGCTGCCAGCCTTCAACACGCCAACTGGCCTACCTTACCCTCGAGTCAACCTTCGATACGGAGTACCCTTCTACGCGAAATCCCCAAACAATATGGATGCCGAGAATGGCCAATGCGGCAGGGACCCAAGCGATAAAGGGACCGAAGTCACTGAGACGTGCAGCGCTGGCGCCGGGAGTCTGGTTCTCGAGTTCTCTGTTCTCAGTCGACTCACTGGCGATCCAAAGTACGAAAAGCTGGCCAAAGACGCCTTCTGGGCTGTGTGGCACCGCAGAAGTAGCATTGGGCTTATTGGTGCTGGCATCGACGCTGAGACAGGACAATGGGTGAACTCCTACACGGGTATTGGAGCAGGCATTGACAGCTTCTTTGAGTATGCCCTCAAGTCGCATATTCTTCTTTCCGGACTGCCTTTCGACAAAGCACGCGAGACTATTGATTCTCCGGAGGCATTTCTAGCTACTTGGCTCGACGCTCACGATGGCATTCGGAGACAGATCTACCGTGGTGCGCAGCATCAACATCCTCATTATGCCCAGGTTGATTTGTACACTGGCGCCATCAGGGCCTTTTGGGTCGACAGCCTGAGCGCATTCTACCAAGGGCTCCTGACTATGGCCGGCAAGCTTGATGAGGCTATCGAGACGCATCTGCTCTACACTGCTCTTTGGACCCGCTATTCCGCAATGCCTGAGAGATGGTCAACTGCGACTGGCAGTATTGAGCATGGCCTTCGCTGGTGGGGCGGTCGACCAGAGTGGATTGAATCGACCTGGTACCTCTATCAGGCGACAAAAGACCCTTGGTATCTCCATGTAGGCGAAATGGCGTTGCGCGACATTAAAAGACGTTGCTGGACTAAGTGCGGGTGGGCCGGTCTGCAGGATGTACGTACTGGAGAACTGAACGATCGCATGGAGAGCTTCTTCCTTGGTGAAACTGCGAAATACCTTTTTCTGCTTTTCGACCCGTCGCATCCGCTCAATACCTGGGACGCGCCGTTTGTGTTCACGACCGAAGGGCACCCGTTGATCATTCCGAAGAGACTCCGTCCCACTCAGAAGACGCGGCCAGATCCTGATCCAATCCTAGAGGTACCTCAGACATGCCCTCTTCCACCAGTTCTCTTGCCTTTCAGTATCTCTCCGACAGCCGCTCGGACCGACGTTTGGCATGCTGCAAGCCTTGCCAGACTACATCTTATGCCAACCATCGAGACGCTTGAGTCACCACTCGTCGAGTTCAGTGCCGACCATCCCAGCATTTCCTTATCAGACATACGTTCGCCTTCCAACTACACTTACTATCCATGGACTTTGCCACCCGAGCTCATCCCGCACAACGCTACAAGTTCAGTCCTGGCTGTCAGGACTACCTTTGACCTTTCGTTCCCCAATATGCCAAGCACATCGCTGACAGGTGCGCTCCAAAGAGTGCAGGAAGGCATCTTGGTCAACTCCATGAGTGGGCTGAGACTTGGCATGGTTCGTGAGCAAGACAAGCCACGTACGATACGACAGCAGCTGGATCTGGATGAGCAATTCCGCATCTATGCGATCTCCAACATAGCTCTAGGCCGTGATGAGAAGGTTTTCATGTCTCGTTCGACCATCGACAACTTCAATCCGCTTGACCCGTTCTTCACAAGAACACGAGATTCGCATGCGTTAGACCTGGTCATCGATGTACCACCGCAGCCTGCACCTGCATCCTCCAAAACGCTGGCAGACCTCCTCAGCGATGCGCTCGGCGAAACAAGTAATTTATCCGACATGGACATCGCCGACGTGATCGATCTAGAAGTGGACCCTGAAGCACTCGATAGCCAGCCGTCATACCTAGCCACCTTCCTCTCATCGCTTCAAGCCCTCCTCTCCGCCCCACTACCCACATCCACATCCGCAGCATCGCAATCCCAAGATCACTCCGAGCAAACCTTGAAACGCCACTTCTTCCCCGCCGCGCTTCCCACCGGCCCCGGCGCAGCACCCATGCCCGACACCAAGGACCCGGAGATGACATACAGCCCGGACAACCCACTCACATGGTCAAATATCTACGTTCACCCCACCACTCTCTGTACAGACCGTCTTCCGCTCCACGTCGCAAAAAATCATCAAATTATCGCAATCCCTAGAGGTGATTGCTCCTTTTCGACTAAGCTGCACAACATCCCCGCTTACCCACCCGACGCCTCTTCCCTCCAACTCGTCATCATTGTTAGTTTTCCCGAACACGAACCCAATGAAGATAAATACAACACGGATTCTGATTCCGCGGCGCAACAACCCCCTGTGCAGCCGCTGCTGGATGATGTACAGTATACCCCAACCGGCATGCTACGACCGAATCCCATTCCCATGATCATGGTGGGAGGAGGCGAGGAGACAATGGCGTTGTTGAGGAGGGCAACGGGAGTAGGTGTGAGGAGGAGGTATTACTTTAGGAGTCAGGGGGTTAAGATTGGGAATTTGATCGTGCTTTGATAGTGGTGTGTAAGTTGCGAAGTCGGTAAACGACTATTCTTGTAAATAGAGTGATGGAGTAGAAAATGCATGTTCAGTCCGATGAAGCCTTTTGCAGTTGATGGTGGTTAGATACGCGCATTATGCATGTTCGTTCGGCGTAGCGACTGACGAGCGTAGCGCGTGTACTTTCGTATTTCTTGTTTTCGGAGACGGCGCAAAGGCTTCCTGTTCAAGAAAGAGTATATGTGCGTATGAGATGGTTGTGTGCTGTGAAACTCAAAGACTGGGTTGCGGTCTCTGTTACTACTTTAACACGAGCAGCGGAGAAGTAACCAGAGATAGGAGATCAAGTCGAAACGAAGAAACTTCAACATAGATGGAAGAATAATAATCATTCATTAAAGAAACAGGAAGCAGTATATGCCCCTCTAAAACGCCGCCCAATGCAGGTATCATCATACACTCATCAACAACAACAATCGCCCCATGCAAAACTCCACTCTATGCCCAAACCCCATGCGTCTAGTACTTCAGCTCAACAGGCTGAACCCTCCTCTTGTGCATCTTCATCTTCGTCGCCATGGTCGAGTTGCCGCCACCACAGACACCCTCGGGGATATCAAAACTGTTCGTGCGGCCGGTAGGAGCGTAAACCGCACCCTCACCGAGTCCGCGCTTTGCGAATCCGCTCCAGATCTCGCACACGTTCTCACCGCCTGTGAGCGCCTTGTCGGCGTCGACAATCGCGTCGCGGGCAGAGACGAAAGTGGGGTTGCAAGGCTGCAGCGCCATACCGTCCATGACGATCTTCATAGCGAGGTACTTGCCATCACTCGGGATACCCTTGCTGTCCAGCTTAGGTAGCCAGTCATCATTCTTGCCATACTTGTCGATGAGGTTCCAGAGGACTTCGTAGAGCATGGACGCCCAGATGTTGCCGATGGGGTGGACCTTCTCGTAGAGATCGGCGTCGGAGTAGACCTGGGGGTTCTTGTTGAGGTCGGTGGAGTAGAGGTAGTTCCTGATTCCGAGAGGACGTCCGCTGATCCAGTCGCCCATGGGGTACTCGGTCTTGCGGGTGTCGCCGGCCTTGAGGCGGATGGCGGTAGCGTAGAAGTCGCTCCAGCCTTCGCCCATGCCGCCGGATTCGAGCAGAGAAAGGCAACCGGCGTTCAGGGGACCACCGGTGAGACGGTTTGACAGGCCGTGGGTGTACTCGTGGATGACAACTCCGGCGTCGAAGCTGCTGTCGCGGTAGGGGGTTGTTGTGTTCCAGATGTACATGCGCATACGTGCTGGTTGACCATCGGGAGGTGTGGCGAAGTTGGCGTTGTTCTTTCCGGAGCCATCTTGAGCGTTCAGGTAGACGAAATCTTGACCGGCACCACCAGCGCCGTTGTTGTTGATCTCGAAGTTTCCGGCCTTTTCGTTGAAACCTAGCGTGTGCAGAACATCGTGGTACTTGTTGGCGGTGTAGAAGAGCTGGGTAATGGAGGCGTTGGCATATCCCATCCAGTCGGTGTCGTTGAGAGAGAACGGGTAGTCGAAGACCAGATCCTCGCTCTGGGGACGGGGAAGGTTGAGGAAACCGCTGTTGACATTCTCCCAGTTGGTGTGGGCAATACCGTTGTTTCCACGGGTCGTCTTGAAAGTTTGCTTGCCATCGTTGTGGTAACCAAATTCACTAGCAGCGGGAGAGAAGTCATCCTCGACAAGCTTGCGGTCACCCTCAAATGGGTCGTTGATACCCCAGGGGCTAGAAGTTGTTAGATATAATCATATATAGTAGTCGTGGCTACTTACTAAACCTTGTACTCAGCATCGGCAGAGTAGTCAACAACGGCGTGCACCTTCTCGCCATCTTCCGCGTCGACGTAAGACAAGAGCCAGTTGCTCATGACATCAGTCTCAATTCTCCAGGTAAGAGCGAGCTTGCCCTCCTCATCTACGAGGTAGACAAGGCGTGCTTCTGGCTCGCTGACACATCCGGTAGTCTTCTTGATAGCGTAAGTCTCGGTAGCCTCCTTCGCCTCAGCGATAGCCTCCTCCGCAGAAACTGGGAGTCCAAGAACGTTGATAGCGGACTTGAGCGCATTGGCGGGTGCCGCGCTGTCACGTTTGCTCAGACTTGGCGGCGCTGGGATAGCACCCTTGTAGAATGAGTTTCCGAAAGAGAAAACATTGCCATCACGACCGACCTGTGGGGGTATTAGCACGATTGCTAACATAGAGAGTATACGGTTTTGAGAGGTTGTTGACTTACGTTGACATTGAAGTCCGCGGTATCGATGTCAAGACCGTTGGCGGTTTGCTTGAAGTAGAAGTGGGCTACTCCGTTGTCGCCGACGTACGAGTCCTTGACAAGACGGAAGGTAGCATCTGGGATCGTAGCCTTGACCAGGTCGGTAGCAACGTCCTCCGCACTAGCACGCTTCGTAAGTGTGTTGATGTTGGGATCAGCCACAACTTCGGCCACGTTCTTGTAGGCGGCAGCATGCTTCATGCGGTACGAGTCCAAGTCGACAGCGCGGCGAGTAAGTGTGCTGCGGCCTTGCCATGAAGCGTGGGGGTGGCCATAGACGCTGATGGCAGACAGCGATGCCAGCGACGCGAGAAGTACGGAACGCATCGTGGGAACGAGTGAAGTAGAAATGAGAGACTAGAGACAGGTGATGTGCTCAAAAGTAATGCTTTGAAACAGTATACCACTCCTCTTATACATGAACAGCTGCCTCGCCACATCTACCCCCCGAACGACTCTCCACACTCGGTCCTGACCCTTTTGAGAATACGGAGCGAATGGTTGATGCAACACCAGGCGCGTACGATTAGTAGGCCGTCCACGCGACAAGGGAACGATCACCGGCTGCCTTTCTCGGACTGGCTGCACGCGTAGTCGACCGGCGCGATGGTAGGAGACAGCAGAGCGGAGGCTTGGCGACACTGTGAAATAGGCAGGCAAGCTTCGGAGGCCCTGTTATATTGGTCTGGGCATTATATCGTGCATTGTGTGCCCGAGGCGACGATCCTGACCTTCCGGATAGAGCCATGGGCCGGGAGATCACGAATGTTTCATGCGTTCACATGGAGAAGGCAAAAGTACCTTTGCGGTATCGGACGACAACGGCGGCGGAGCCCCTGAAGTAGCGTGCCGTCGCCTTGCCCGTGAGGAGGAAGGGAATACGCGTCGCTACTTTTGTTTTGCCTGCAGGAACCCGTAGGAAGCGGCTATTGCAGACTGCCAACGAACACGAGAATGTACCGGCAGCAGACTTGTCTCGCAGCGAGGTCCTCTGACTCCGGATAGGCGCATGACGAAAGGACTAATTAGACACTTCGGTGTAGCCGCAGCTGTAGTGGAAAAGATAGTCAGGCTGGGCGCATTGGTCGCCTGCCTCTTTCGCTGTAGCGGGTCCGTGTTGTGGCTTTCGAGGCCCGCTCCGTGGAATTACGATCGCTGCCCAGAGGCGATCGAGCGTGCAACATAACGGCGCATGTGGCTGCGAGGAAGACGCAGGGGATTGCGGGAGCCTTTTCGAGATGGCGAAATGCAGTTGAGAAGTTGTGGTTGGAGGAAGTAAGCACGAGATGAAGCATGCCAAGGGAGCTATTTTAGTGTAGGGCCCCTTATCTCCACGATAAGAATGACTCTCCCACGATTCAATATCTCCAGGGCTCGACTGCGACGAATGAGGAGAAACTCAAGAGAGGCCCTACTTCTGCGCAAGAGATGTAGCCTAGATAGTTGCGCCATCCTTATCTCAGAATCTCTCATCGCTGTCTGCCTCGACTGCCCTGGCGCACCCCACGCGACATGTGCGCGTGTTTTCAGTGATCGGCGAAAGCGCCACGAGTCGTCCGCCCTTCCATCTCTTAAGCTCGAGCCTGATGAGTCTCTTCGCACGTAGCTTCGGTTGTGTGCTGTGCGAACGATACCATCTCTTAAACAATCTCAATCATCCTCTTCGCCCGCTCCGGTAGACCCCAAGTATTCTCGACTTCACTCAAAAACTTACACGCACCAACCAATCTATACCTATTCCTCACAGCATTGTCCTGGACTCCAGACCCCGCCGAAGGTCTAAGTACAAACGCGATTACTGATCCCTCGAAACTCCATATCTCGTCCCCTTGCTTCACATCATTAGGGCATTTCCCATATCTTCCTCGATCCGTGCTGGAGACCGCGTATTGCTCTTGGGTTTCCGTACGGACATCTGTATAACGTCTCCATCTTTCGTCCGGTCCAAAGATGTTGCTTTGCAGAAATTTAGCGGCGTGAAGAGACGTCTCTGAGTCGGATATGTGCTCAAGCACATCATAGCCTTTCGGGGCGATGAATCCAGTGATTGTTTCTTCTTGACTTTCACCCCAAAGACGAAGAAGGTGGAGTCTGTCTGGACTCTTGTTGTTCATGTTTTCATGTTCTAGCACACCACAAATATCGCTCGAAAACGGGAGCCATGGCATCGGCTTGCGGAAATCGAGGCTCCAGGAAGGTAGGTCGTGTTCGTTTTGCTGCGGGGTTGTTCCTACTGCACAGCAGAGAAGGCTGATCGACCACTTCCTTTCTAGTAGTAATCTAGTGACATCCGCGTAGAGTTCCCTTACGGACAAACTGTAGTCTGGTTTCATCTGTTCCTGGTCGTCTGCAGGAATCAGACTGCGAAGCCCATAGATGTGATCGCGCGCATCGCTGGCGTTCCTGTGACTGGCGAACTGCAACGCGCGTAAAAGTTCCATACTGCCTGCTACACGCACTATGCGCGTCTTGAGAAACTCATCTCTCAGCATGCATATCTCCTGGGCGCGATATGATGCATCCTTAATTACAGCCGGACAAGGTATCGCCTCTGGGTCTGGCGCCGTGCAGTCCGCAAGGACGCTGTCCAGCGAGAGCAGAGGAATTTGGTGGCGACCGAAGAGACATATTGGATCGATTCGCGAGAGCGCGATTTCCTGTACAATCCACACTCTTGACCAGTACTCGTGGGTAGCTAGCCATGTAAGCATAGCTGTGGCTGGTTTTTGATGCTGTTGAAGGCGGTCCAGAGCATCGGAATGATCGGGTAGGCGTGTAGGCCTCATGGTGCGTACTGCGTCGGCCACATGGCTTACGCCACGTCTCGATCGAAAGGACCGCCGCAGGACTAGATGATGCCACCATAGTCTCCAGGCACCTCGGATAAGGCGATTGCATAGCGGTGCGCTTTCTGGGAGGCGGAATGGCGGCGACCAGCTACCGTCAGCCCAACTCTCGTCTGGGCACCCAAGCGATACCCAAGTTTGTCTCCCTTGTTTATAGATTCTTCCCATCAGTGCCACTTGCTTGTTCTTCTCATTGTTATTTCCCTGGTCTATGCAAAGCGCGTCAGCCCAGATAGTGATTGTGAAGTACCGTCGGCGAAGCGCTCGCAGAGCTACGAAAAGGTTTGCGGATACATCGATGGTTTGATGAGTGACGCTTATGGACCTTTTACCTCCTGGTCTTCCCCATGTGTAGGATAGAGTGGTGTACCGAGGTTTGAAAAATCGGTCGAGGGAAATTATTTCTATGTTGCACGATATGGCATCGTCCCATAGTCCAGGCTGGATTTTGAGAACACGAATCTGGTTTTGGGTGTGATCAAGAGGTTCGTATATATATTTTGCCGCTGTCTGGTGGTGAAGACGTCGCTTCCGCGGAGATTGAACGGCATACCAACAGGTTACATGGATTGCGCGAGTGCGGTGGCAGGCTTGCAAAGCATTAGCAAAAGGAGCCTTGATCAAAAACATCGCTGCCGCTGCCGCTGTCGCTTCTAGCACCATTGACTCATTATCTGGCTGCGATGAGTTGTGCCTGGTTTCGAGCTGGCGCCTGCATCTCGATAGGTGACATAGCTCGTTCCGTAAGCGCTAGGCTATATTGGATCCTGAGCATACCACCAAGGCAAGAACGACCTCACACTTACAGTACATGCGCAAATACAGATAAATTGTAAGCAATTGACAGAATAGCACTGCCTAGGTGTACTACTCTAAGGTCCATGCGTTCCACACAGGATACGAGATCATGTGATAAGAGCTCCAGTTTTAAGCCCGATCCCACCTCTCCATGCCTTCCTTCTTCATAGTCTCATACCACGCCCTCACATACTCCAAACCAGCATGCGGACCATAAATCCTCTTCTCCCACTGCGGCACCGGAGCCTTCAGTCCCGTCTCCTCCTCACACTTGCGCATCAGCTCACTTAGCGTGCCACCGCGGTCAATCGTGTTGTCGGTGCTATAGACGCCCTCTTTGGCACGCGCCTCGCGTTTCTTACTGCGGAGAGTAGATGTAGCAAATTTATCGAACGTGAAGTTGTGCGGGTCGACGACAACACCGTAGTTCTCTGCGGCACCTTCGGGGGTGACGAGGCGGCGGTGGACTTCTTGTGCTACGCGTTCGGGTGGGCGGGTCAAGGGGTCGCCGAGGCCGCCGCCACCCCAGGTTATCCATTCTAGTACGTCGCCTGGGGGTGTTAGTTTTGTAGTCCACGCACGCGAACAATGAGTGCGACTTACCTGGGTAGACATGTATGAAATCTTGCTTCGATTGACAGAATTCCATGTTATCCTTCTCGGCTGGTGTACCATAGCTGTTGTTTCGGTAGACGACCTTTCTCGATCTGCTTCCAGGCTTTCCGCCGTTGACGCCCCAGGCCTTGGTCAGCCATCGGTCGTCATGCGTGCTGACGTCGCCTTCGCATAGCCATCTGTACAACGTCCTCTGTGCATTACCACCGCGGTAGAAACCAGCGCCACCAGAATCTGGCAATGCCTCGTTGGCTTCGATGACGACGGGGTAGTAGAGCTCGATGTTCTCAGCTGGGATGGACTTGATAGCTGGGAACAGACAGTGACAATCTGGTCCGTCGCCGATTGGTCGCGCAGGCACGCCACCGAACCCGATTTGGAAGAGCAAGTAAAATTCGCCATCGGGCTTGAAACCAGAGTAGAAGAGATATGGTGAGTCGGAGAAACCTGCTGCACAACGGTAGGCGGGGTTTTGTTGGCCGAAGAGCGCTTGCAAAACGTCCATGATCCGACCGAGGAGATGAGTGCGGCAACTGACGGCTGCTGGACGCACGGGACGGAGGATGGTACCAGCCGGGATCTTGATGTCTAGTAATTCATGGAATCCATCGTTCACCACCTACCAGAATTAGTTACGTTTTGTCATATTCTGGCGCTTGATTTACTTACAGCGTACGGATCGTAGATGGCGAGCAAATGGTAACCGATGAACATCTTTAATAACGTGACAGACAGATAGAAGTTCATCGAGCTGTTTGACTGCGGCGAAGTGCCATCCCAATCGAAAATAAGCTTCCCGTTCTCCTTCTTCATGGAACAAGTGATGGCATATGGACCAACTCCTTGACCATCGTCGTCGATGAAATCAGTGAAGCTTGACACCTCATCGCTGATCTTGTCATTGATGATCCTGCTAATGGCAAGCTTGTTCTGCTCCAGTAGGTAATCCGCAGCTGCCTCGTATACCTCCAGACTGTAGCGTCCGCATAGTTCGGTGACACGGGTAGCAGCTGTGCGGCAAGCGGTAACAAGCGCCATGAGGTCACTTTGAAACCAGTCTGGTGTACGGGAATTGCGGAAGAGTACCGTCGCGAGAGTTTCATTGTAAACACCCTTTGTATAGAGCTTCACAATAGGTACTTGAAGGCCGTCCTCGTAGATGGTGCTGGCGTTGATGCTCATAGAACCTGGTACTTTTCCTTGCATATCAGTTATGTGGCCGAAATTTGCTGCCCAACCTATGAGGTTGTGCTCGTAGTAAATGGGGAGTACAACCAGAACGTCGTTAAGATGCGATACGGCGCCGTCGGTTTGGTATACATCATTTGTGACGAACACGTCGCCTTCTTCGACTGTGCCTTTCCAACCGTCCAGAAACTGCTGTATGAAAGACCCAAATTGACCGACCAGCATTTGGCCACGTCTGTTGGTGATGACATTGAATTCGTCTTGTTGTTCCCGAATCGCCGGGCTCATGGCGCAACGAAGCAGAAGAGCATCCATTTCTCGTCTGATAGAACCCAGTGCGGAGGCGATCAGAGTAGCGATGATGGGTTGCTCTTTGATCAATTCTTGAGCCGACTCTTTGGTATGCGCGATCTTTCCGTGTTCCTTTTTCTCGGTGGGCCAGATGAGTATGTTGCCCATGGAGTCGATCTTTCCGTAGTATCCAGGAAGGATGAGGGTGTTCGAGTCCATCTCAGTAACAACCGCTGGACCATGTATGATTTTGCCAGCTCCTCCGATCTTGGACCGATCCCAGAAAGTTGCCTCGACCTTCTTCCCATCCCAGACGATGACCTGTTTAGCTGTGATTGCGTCTTCGCAAGGTTCAGAAGTACGAGCATCTTCCAGGGGCTTAAAAGCCACCTCTTCGGAAGCATCAATGACTTTAGCACGCAAGCGCATTGTCTCCATCTCAGCATGCGCATGTGAGAAGCCGAATTGATGTTGGTGGGCCTCGTTGAACTTGCAACGGAATATATCCACCAGCTCTTGGGAGTTATTGAACTCGTCGGAAGTCAGATCCACAGTAAGTGTCATGGCTTGGCCCTTGTAACGCATATCTGCTTGGTACACGACATGCAGAGCAGCGTTTTCGTCTGCAAGCGAGGTCTTCATCGTTCCTACACCGCCGGACTTGAGATTCAATAACGTCTCTTTGAGCTCTTCCTCGGTTATCTCGGAGAATGCGCGAATGTACGTGCAACTCTGCTCGTGCGACATCTTCGTAATAGCATCGCCTTGCGCACAGAGCACACCGGGGGAAGGAGGAACAATGACAGGCCAGGAACCAAGAAGCTGACCAAGGGCGTTACCATGAAGTGGGCCAGCACCACCGAGAGCGACCAATGCAAAGTCGCGTGGATCGTAGCCTTGCTCGACAGAAACTAGCCGCAGAGCACCGTGCATGGATTCGTTCACCAGATCGATAATGCCCTCAGCTGCGGAAGCTGTATCAAGACCCATTTGCTTAGCGATCGATTCGACTGCAGCTGTAGACGCGGCAACATCCAATTGGAACTTTCCACCGAGAAGTTTCGACGGAAGGCGACCTAGTGCCAAGTTTGCATCGGTCACAGTCGCTTGGGTGCCACCTTTTCCGTAAGCTGCCGGGCCAGGTGTAGCGCCGCTAGACTCGGGTCCAACACGTAGAGTCTTCGTGAAGTCATTGAAGATTGCGATAGAGCCACCGCCAGCTCCTACAGTATTAACATCCACGCTGGGTGCTCGTACTGACAGGTGACCGATCGCGGTCTCTCGTCGGATGATGGCATCGCTTCCCGGTAGTAAAGCGCAGTCTGTGGAAGTTCCGCCCATGTCGAATGTAATGAGATTCTTGTAGGGCGTGTTCTTCGCGACGAGATGAGAAACAGCCTTGACGCCACCAGCTGGCCCACTCATGAGGATGCGCACCGGTGTCTCGCCAGCAAGGTGGGTTGAAGTCAGGTCGCCGTCGGATTTCAAGATGCGGATTGTGTCTGTGTCTTTCTCGAGCTTCTTTTGTAGATTCTGCATATAACTCTTTACCACCGGTTTGACGATGGCGTTGGCGGCTGTCGTGACGGTACGCTCATATTCTTGAATCTCCGGCAGTACATCTGTAGAAGTGACGATCTCGACATCTGGCCCAAACTCGCTGCTCAATATGGCCCTGATGCGTTCTTCATGCGCGCTATTGGCGAAGGAATTGATCAGCGATACGGCAATTGCTTGCGGTTGTTGTCTCTTCAGATCCTGCAAGTCCTTTCGTAATTCATCCTCATCGAGCTCGTAGAAGACTTCACCGTCAATCTTGATACGCTCTTTGACTTCTACAGTCCTCTCGAGAGGCACAAGAGGGTCGGGCTGTTCGTAGTGCATCCATGAGCCTAATCCCCCGGGTATCTGGCTTCGCCGTGTGGACAGTATGTCCTTGTGACCCTTTGTGACGATGAGACCGCACTTGGCGCCTTTGCCTTCCAGCACCGCATTGGTACCTGTGGTTGTGCCATGGTGTATGTACTCAAACCTGCCGTCCCAGTTGTACTTCTCTTTCAGGATTTTGCGTGCCTGTTGCACTCCGTCTTGCACACCAATAGACTGATCTGTCGTGTTGGTCGGCACTTTTGTGCGTACCGCTTCGCCGTTCGGGGTGATGACGCAGACTAGACTCGATTAAAAGATGAAGCTACTTTGCGGAAAAGGGCCGTACCGTCGGTGAAGGTTCTAGGATTGTGTTAGCCGCGCTCCTTGACATGGGCCGTGTTCAGACAAGCCGCGAGGTGCTGGCAGCTGTGGATTCGGGGAGTTCTGCATGTTCGCCGCCGGTGCCAGGAAGAAGCTAGCGGGTGGGCGTCCAGGCCTCCCACCGGTCCATGAGGCAAAATTGAGGCGATCATTACTTACCCTCCAACATCAACGCCGAGTCTGTAGCCAGGCGTAGCCATGGTGTCGTAGCCGAATCACGGTTCAGCGATGAGGTTGAGTCTATTCCAGTCTTACAACGAGGACTCGATGGGTTACCGGATGGCCCTGCGTCATGCTATAACCATGCTTTTCTGGAGCTGCTGCTAATGCGCCGAGGCCGCGCCGAGCATTCTCAAATGCAATAGCGTTCGTGCTATCAGAGGCTCCATTGCCGCTGTCAGACACTGCGCCCTGCCCATAGTGGCAGTCACCATTGCGCTTGGGGAAGGCGTCTAACGGATGCCACAATCACGGCACCGGCGATGATTGGAATGTTGAGGATGATCGGTGTTAGCTATCGTTTGGATGCGGGGTCGGTGAGAGCTAATTGCAGTCGTGTTATCTTGGACTATCTGCCTCTGCCTCGGTGTTGCGAAGCTGCTGTTATCATCGAATGATGTTTGACGCGAAAAGTGGACGGAGATGCTCGGCGCGTGGGCCGGGGGCGACGCGTCCCAAGCTTCGCTTAGGTGCTTCCGACAAGGTCGCGAAGCATCACACCCGTCCTCCTCATATACATCATCACGATCTTCTATTCAACAGCAATGGCGCTCGATGTCGCGCAGAGAACTAATGACGCCGTGCGCACACACGCGGAGACTAGACGCGTTGCTCTTCTCACGCCAATGATATCCGACCGTCATGCTTGATGACGTCATACATCGCTCTTTCTACTGCTATCCAGGACAAAGAGCTTTGGCAAACCACGACGACGCAGCATGTCAAAGATGCCTTTGTTTGACTTGGATTGTTTCCTTTATACGAGAAATCAGCTGTACACCGATCTAGGTGCAGTGTCCGCAGGATGTCTCTAACATCGGAGCAGTCGACCATAGCAAACTGCTACGACGATCCCTAACATCAGCAGAAAGTTCAATGTAGAATAGTGAACATGGCCTCAGATCTCCGGTATCAGTTCTTACAGACCCTTTCTGACGAGAGCGATGATGACAAACACGTAGTTATACGTTTGTATATTGCGCTAGATGAGACCAACACCATACGCGACGTGAGTAACGACATTCAGTTTTTCGTCGCCGTACGTACTAACATCGATCTAGCGCTTTGTACTCAAAAAGGTCACGACGGATGACAGAGCCATCTTCAACGAGCGACAGGCAGTCTGCCGGATCATCGACACCCTTCCCGATTCCGGCGCAATACTGAAACATAGATTATGGTCGTGTCATGACCATGGCGAGCATCTCGGTCCCACTTCCAAACACAGGTACGAGGTGAAAAGATATATGGACTATTGCTCTGCAGGCACACTGTCCAACATCATCGAAGAATACAGTGCGGAAAAATTGCAGCAGGATACCGACGACCAGATCCCTGAACCCGTGTTTTGGATCACTCTCATCACAATCTCAGAAGCAATCTACAACCTCACAACCGGATTGACTCACACGCCAGGTACGGACGATGCAGCAGAAGCCCTTGGGTGGATACCAAAAGTGCATCGCGACATTAAGCCCAGCAACATCTTCCTTATGGAGCCTCAGGAACCCTTCGCTTCTTTTCCGCGGCCTGTGCTAGCAGACCTCGATGACATGCTCGAGCTCTTCGGATATGAGGAGTATACCAAGAAGTACCACTTGTTTACCCGAGGCTACGCTGCACCCGAGAACAATTTCGAGCTGCACACCCTAGACCCCGATTCCCGAGGCTTCGGCTACTTCCAAAGGCAGCCGCTCTCCTGCAAAACAGACATCTGGTCTCTGGGTACCGTACTCTGGGAGATGATGCACAGTTTTCTCGGTCCCCACAAGGCTCAAGGCCTTTGGCACGGGGCTGTTACTAACACCATACATTCAGATCCATCACAAAGTCGGTTTTTTAAACATACTATTCCCGTGCTGGCGCCTACGATGAATGAGCCAAACTACACAAGGGATTTGATAGGGATATTTGAACTGTGTAATCAGAGTGTCCCAGCAAGAAGACCGACGGCCGTAGGTTTGAGGAGGTTGGTGGAGAGGAAGATGAGGAGGGCGCAGAAGTGCTTGGGAGCTTTTGAGGGCGATGTGGAGGAGAGAATGAGGGTTAGGTATAGGAAGGAAGAGTTCGGCATGAGGCCCAATACTGGGCTTAGGAAGAGGCGACGTGGTCATTGGGCATGAATTCATAGCTCATCTAATCATACATAACACCGTATCATCGCGGGTGCTCCCCCAATTCTCGATTACTTTGCAGCCATCATCTCCAAGAACTTGTCGCCCAGCGCATTCGCCGCCATCGGGTTGTCGCCGGTAACAAGCTCTCGATCCACAGTAATACTTCCCAAAGACTTAGCGACACCCTCCTGCATATCCGCACCCTCTTCCCTCAGCGTACCCTCAACTTTGTCGATCTCGCCGCGGAAGATCGTTTCCATCAACTTCTCCTCGGCATCCGACCAGCTCGTCATCTTGTAGCCAGCGTACTCAAACTTCTTGCTGGGGCCGTACTTGGTACTTAGGAAAGCCCAAGGTCCGTGGCAGATAGCAGCCGTTGGCTTCGACGAGGTGTGGAAGTGTGTGAGTATGCGACCGAGATCCGCGTTGTCGCCCAAGTCGGACAGAGGAGCGTGACCACCGGGGATAAAGACACCGCCGTAGTTCTTCAGTTCGTCGTCGCTGATCTCGGAGAACTTCTTTGGTCGCGAGAAGCCGTTCTCTTTCTTCATGCGCTCGATCAATTCCAGCTCTCTTTGCTTCTCGTAGTAGTTTCCCGCAAAGGCGGCGAGAGATACGCTGAGTGGGTCTGGAGTGGGCTCCTTGCCCTCTGGTGATGCGAATGTGACTTCGTAGCCGGCGTCGAGGATCTTTTGAAGAGGCTTTGCTAGCTCCATGAGGAAGTAGCCTGAGTCTTGAGATACGGTCTTTCCATCACTCCCGGTGTTGTAGAGGGGGAAGGAGGACGCGTCGGAGAGCACGATGAGGACTTTCTTGTTTGCCGCCATGATGGTTGATTTCAAGTTGTATGTGTAGTTTAGAGGGTTTGTTTTGAAATTTGAGAAGCCAAATGGGTATCAAGCTGTGTTGTATATGAGATGGGAAAGGGCGATATGAGGGGTTGGTGTATATGTTTATGGTTTTCGCTGCAAGGTCAGTATGACGTAGGCGCCTTCTGCCCTTTAGAAACGTCACACCCACCCAACTCTCCACTTAGGTAGTCGACGCGTTGCATAAATTTCGATGCTCTGTCTCGGATAACCTCGGCACAGATTTGCGTCACCGTTCTGATAGGCGACCTTATACGCGAAGAAGACACGTCGCGTCGCGTGTGAAGGCGGTTCGTTGCATGACTCGTCTCGCATCGCGAGATGACTCGCTTGTGCCATTCATCTCAATTTCTCACCTCCTCCAAACACTCACTACGAACGTAGGCAACTGCAAGAGAACGAAATGCATATTGCCGGGCTGCAGGATAACGCCTGTAGAGGTCTCCTAGAGACGTCAAACAGCACACTGGGCCCTAAGGTCCGTGCCACGAGAATTCAGCAGCATCACGCATGTGTCCACAGCGCAAGAATCGCAGTCCTGGACGCCTGAAAGTCGTGCAAGACCCTTGTTGAGGCCGTCGCGTTCAGGCAACAGTAAAAACCCCAAGAAGACAACATCACAACATCACGCATAGCTTGAATCATTCTGTAGCAAAACAGATGTTATATCAGGCGGACTCCAGCTAAATGATGCATCGACACTCAACGTTACTGACGTTGCCACCCACCATCCTGCACACCATCTACTATGCGCCTCTACACTCACCTATTCTTTCTTTTTTCCATCCTGTCAACTGCGCTAGCGCTGTGGAATTCAAAAGACCCCTGTCCCACTTCCATCGAGGCAAAAATTGACGCTGACCCTTCCCGGTCCCTCGACGACCGCTTCCCATACGACGTCACACCCTTCACAACCTGGGACTCCGTCCACTCAGCCCTCCTTACCTGCCCTAACATATCCACCCTCGACATCGGTGTCTACGGGTTCTGCAGTACATGGCCCGACCGGATGAACCTACCGCTCAGCCCTTTCGGCAGGGAGAGATATCCCGATATCAGATCTTTGAAGGTTGAAGGCTATCAGTGGGAGACATGGCAGCATCACGAAATTTGGAAAGGGCCGAAGTGTCTAGCGCCAGGCAAGCTGGAATGTTTCATGGACACATTGTATTGGGTCTACAAAGGCCATTGGATAAGCTGGCTTGGATGGCGCACTCAATCGAAAGAGCAGTGCGAGAAGACCAACGCGGAGCTTTGGCTTGACGCAATGAATTGGACGCGTATCGAGGAGCTTTCTGTGGACACCGTCCCGGAAAGCGTGCGGAAGGTTCTCTCGCAGTCGCGAGCGTTGCGCTCGCTGAACACGACAGACAGCGAACTCATCCTCGGCTTGCCAAAGAACACGCTGACGCATCTGTCTCTTGTCAACGGCGAGCGCGACACCGTCCTCTTCGAAGATATTTTGAACCAGCAGGGCGGATCTTTGGAGAGTCTTGAGATGCGCTGGAATACTGAGCATCATCCATGGAGGTATGACGGCGATCTCGACGACGAGATTCAGATGATAAGAAAGAGCGCAAAGCAAGTCAGGCATCTAAGTATAAACATCTTCCGTAACGCTAGCAGCTCACCCTTGGAAACGCTGGGAAAGATCGTTTCCATACCCACGCTACGAGAAGCAGACTTTTGGCTAGACATACTCGGGCCACGGGAGTGGAGTTACAAAGAGCTCCGCGCCCTCGGAGAACAGCACGTAGAGGCAGAAGGCGGCAGATACCTATTTCTCAACAAAAAAGATGCGCTGAATATCTTCAATTACATGCGAGACAAGAAGCAAGGGCAAGAGCTGGAAAGAGCAACTTTTTGGATTGGTGACTGGACACGGAATTGGCTCTGGGAAACCCCAAGAGCGCATGTAAAATGTGAAGCGAAAGCAGATATTGATATGGAAGACTGGTGTGTGGTGGATGATCAGTGGCCACACTACCCGATGTTCGTGCTCACTCCACGGATAGAAGCCCTGGAAATTATGGACACGGATTTCCGATGTGGAACGACATGAGCTCTGAACCTTGAATCTACGTTGGCTTCTCGGTAGATACATGCATATGTTAACGACTTTAGTCGTGACTGACGGTGGGATCCCATGCGCAGGGCTCGTACACTCCAGTATCCAGGCTCTTCATCTCTTCGGCTGTGAGCTCGAAGTCGTAGATTTGGGCGTTCTCCTCGATACGAGACTTGGTTACGGATTTGGGGAGCGGTATGAATCCCTGTAATAGCAACATCAGTTCTTTGCTCTCTAGTAAGAAGTTCTTGCATTCATGCTCACCATCTGTATACTCCATCTCAGCAATATTTGAGAAGGCGTCTTGTTGTACTTCTTCGCGAGTGGCTTGAGCAGCGGATCGTCGTTCTTCGTTGCGCGCACGATTGGACTGTATGCTTCGCATAGCACACCTCGCTGCTTGCACCAGTCTACGATGTCTGGACGGGCGAGCCACGGGTGAAGCTCTACCTGATTGACGCTGAGGACTCCACCTTTGCCCTTCCCTTCTTTTGCCTCCGTCTCTTTGATCCACGCTTCTAGCTCATCTAGGTGATGCACGCCGTAGTTCGAAACGCCAATTGAGCGAATTCTGCCTGCCTGCACACCCTCAACGAGCGCTTTCCACGCACCGATGCGGTTCTCCTTACCGCCGTAGGGACTGTGCAAGAGGTAAAGATCGACGTAGTCGAATCCGGTGATCTTGAGTGTGTTCTCAATGTGATGTTTCGAGTTCTCGTAGCTCATGTCTTTCGGAGGGATCTTTGTCGTGAAGAATAGCTCTTCTCTTGGAATGCCCGACTTCTTCATGCCTTCCGCAGATGGCTGCTCGTTCCGGTAGGCGACGGCAGAATCAACGTGGCGATAGCCGACTTTGAGCGCGTGCTCAACCACCTCGGAAGCGATGTCTGCTGGTGTTTGGTATACGCCATATCCGAGGACGGGAATCTTGTAGCCTGATGGCATGGTGTGTTGCGAGTTGATGGTCAGCCCTGCCATGATTGCTGATGACGTATGGAAGGACCGAGGTGATCTGGGAAGGGGCAATTGAGAACGTAGATTTGACAATCTTGTGAGGGCAGCAGTACGCATAGTACCTTTGTAACGAAATGAATGGAAACAGTTATATATCTTGAGCGGCTGTTGCCTCAAGGACGGGATGATACCTGTAGGAGTATACTCCGGCGAATCTGGAAATAACGGACATAAAGCGCCAAGGCCGAAGGCTAAAGACGCGTCATTAGCAAGATCACCTACATAGCTACACCGTATAGCGAAACAAAACTTTATCATCGTCAGTCCATCGCACTTTGGAGATACTTCATCGTCACCGCTTCTCTTTGGGCCCTTGTACTACCAAATTAACCTCAACGGCGCGTGCGCCTCTTACCACGCGATTCGTCCCAAAACGGCAATATTAATAGCAATTCGCAGCCACCACTTAAGGGCATATGACGCAGCAAACGACCCAATGTAGCAGCACATAATTAGGCAAATTGCCGCTCTTTCCTGTCACTCTGCAACTATTTACCCAGCGATCACCGCCGTTATTGACGCCTCTTACGCTCAACACATATATGCGAAGCAAGACAGGCATCGAGCTCCCAGCTCTCATGCGAACCCCAGGCGGCTTCGCGGGCCTCAGCTGCACGGGATCCGAGATGACGGGCCCTTTGTCAGCGCTAGAAGGGCCGAAGAAGATCTGGAGAAGACGCTGCAGACTGGCGAAAGCTGGTGGGGCGAACGCACGCGAATAGGCGCCTGACACTATGGATAATTACAATACCACGTTGCGCATGCGAGCCCACGGACCTGAAACGTCCCGACCCCCCTCCTTTTTGGACCTCTGGGTCGCGTAAAGAGTATGTGCTTTCTGCAAGAGGATAGCAGGTTGCAGGCCTAACTCGTTCCTCCGACACACCGATAGACTGGCCCTTGGTTCGGCACCCCGGCAGCGTCTCAGGAGTCGGTTTACGTTTCTCAACTCCACGGAGTGTAGCACGACAGCTTTCCAACATTAGCCGAAGAGTTTTGTACGACTGATTTTCGATGGATGCCGATCGCATTATCGGAATAGAGATCGATCTTTGCCGTAGCCTTGAAGCTTGTCCGACCATGAGCTTGTGAACGAGTGGTTCGGCAGCCTGTAGTACCACCGGTGAGCCGTGAAGGGATGCACGCTGACACGATACGCACGTGCAGGGTGACTTCATAGGGCCTAGCATCTGGCCGCTTCTGTGCCACCTCTAGAAACCCATGCGATGCGGCTAAAACATGTGCAGTTCAACAATATTTGCCATTATCGACTGACTCTATCGTCTGGGTCGTAGGGACGGGAAACACTTCGCTTCCACTCCTTTGCTAATGTGGGGCGTAGATCATGAAACACTAACCCGGTCGAGTCGTCAACTGCAGCTCCTCTGTCATTGTCACATTGCTTGCCCTTCCATCTACCTCACGACCCAGTCAAACCGTTTCCTGATCTGTTTCAACCCCTCGACGCAAGCCTCAACCGTCGCTCAATGCGTCATCTTTAGCTACAGGGATCGTTTTCCACTGACTCTGGTCGTCGTCTTATCGCGTGCTCGGCAATGCGGAGGAGATCCCGAAGATTCGAACAATGTCACCTACCCCGAGTGTACTAGTCCGCATCCTGCGTCTGAGTCTCGCCGCTATTGGCACTCAAGCTCGGAAGGAGAACGTGGAACACTGTCCTGCTGTCAGCGGTCGACGACTAGCCAAGTAGAATGGCGGTAGGTTCCGATCGCTGCGTGATGCGCGACGACGCAGGAACGTGGGGGTATACAGCACACGCGGACGACGAAGCTTACTACTGGCCACAGCGCGTTCTCGGAGGCTTAGTCTAAGATGATAAGCAGCCTATTAAGACTTCTAGAAGAAGTCTATCAACTAAATCCTGACTCTTACCACCACTCCCATTGGAAGTTCTACGCGAAAGGCCGCTACCAGCCGTTTTTCAACTCGAGCGTAGGGCCGTTCGGGCCGCTGGCGACGTCGAGCAGAAGTAAGCTGCGTACATGCGCAACGAACCGGTCTTCATCGCGGTCCGCGACTGCCTTGGCGAGCGGATGTAAGCTGACTAGGGCTTGTGACGTGAAAGCTCCCTCCTTCCGAGCAAGCCACGGGCGATCACCAAGCAAATCGTTCGTCGCCATCCACCAGATTTCGAAACGCGCTGACCAGTCATAGCGACCAGATGCATGATATTACACCGCGCGGTCCATCAGCATCGTCCAGATTCTACTTCTACCCGTGCTCGTGCTGGATCTGGTAGATGTGTGGTACACGTCAGACCGTATTCGAAGCCATTGTCGATGCGTCAATTGAAACTGCCGCGAAGGTCTCGGTGGCATCATGCATGGAGCTCGAGCTTCTGACAGCAGTGCTTACACTCAGTACGTAGACGTCGTCCACCTGTTACATCTACAGTGCGCATAGGAGAGCACTCGGCGCAAAGGATGTCGCAGCACTGAAGGATATAGACAGTGTGACGAGAGTTCTTGTCGTGCATACCGGCGCCACCCGTGCCGTTTGAAGAGCGACTGACAGCTTAAGGGGACCTCAGGATTGCGGGGCCCTTGATTGACAGATACACTGTCACGGCACGTGGGAGCCGGTGTTCCTGCTCAGATCCCCACATAGTGTGGAGATGTGATACTATCATCCTCTATACGCCTGTGGTAGTCCATCAGCCGGGGGTTGATACGGCCGAGCTCCTGTTCTCCGCAACATCAGCATGAGCTCAGTGCTCGATGCCAATATCAGAATCTACCCACATACCGCAAGTCGGCACAGCGTTATGTAAGGACCGTTCATCTTGCTGATCTCCTTGGTCTACGCCCCAGGAGACCGCATGGCACCCGTGTCTTCCAATCGCACTGGCTAAATCAGTCTGTCAGTGCTTGGTGCATCTGCCGAAGAATGGTCTCGACCAGACATCACTAAGAATGTGAAACTACCTCAGTAAGATAGTGGCAGACGCAGGGGATGATGACGAGGATAGGTACGGTGTGCGTAGCTGAGACCCCCTAGCATACTCGCGCTATGAGCCCATGCATACTACAACAGTGGCATGTAGGTAAGTTGTTACGTGCTCGCGTGGAGAAGGGACTGTACCACGTAGCTTACACATAGGGCTGACTATGCTGACCAGTCACGAGCTTGGAATGGAGGTATACGAGGGATGCTGGCGTCGATCACGCCTTCTTACTACTAACATTTCTTACACAAGCACCGATATACTCGGAAAAGTCGGAGGTAGGAGGCACACGACCCATGCGTACCGTCATAGCTAAGCAAATAGCGCAGCCACAGCGATGATGCATCTTACCCAGGCGACAGAACAGAATGCGCAGTGCTGTACGTAACAGACCCGAATGCGTGACCTGCATCATCAAGGCAGACTACGCGCGCATTGGCATTCATCGCGAAAGCACGTCATGTCCCCGTGCCCTTTGACAGGATTCACACGAAGGAACGCACAATGTAACAGTGTCCATCGCTTCTCCATAGCGGGCAGGGCACCAAGACACGAAAGGCCCGATTGCGGCGCCGCACCCATCTCCAAACCGTCTGCGCGAAGGTACGGCACCACCACCACCGTGCCGCCCTCAAGACACGCGAGCCGCGCGGGTGAAAGCCCAAGCCCCAAACCTCTGCCGCACAAAACGGTTGTCTCGTGTCCACTAACCACATGAGCAGCCGCGAAAAAAATAAATAGAGCCTTGTCAAGTCGTAAGCGAACCTGTCACAGCGCTTTCTATTAAGACATCTGAAACCAGTGCGCCAAAAATCGATACAATCGTGATTGCGGCACGACTGTACTGTATTGCGGCGCAGTTCGGCACAGGTGGGTGTGTGGTAACGGAGATGGGTGCCCCGTTGAAGAAGGAGCGAGGGACCAGAACAAAAACGAGGGCCCCACAAGGCGGCATAAGGTTAGTTAGGGCGGTGCGAAAAGCGCATGCGCGAGCGACAGAAAGGGAAAATGAAGAAGGGTTTAACGGTTCTGGGAGAGAGATACGCGATCTCGTTTTGTCTCATTCCACGTGTAGATGCAGACGCGCTGTCTTTGAAGCTTGCAACAACCGAAAAGACGCGCAGCAGGGATATGTGATGTGCGCGTGTTGTTGCACATGGGGAAGCAGAAGAAGGGGGCCGCGCAGATGGCCTGTGAGATCTAGCTGCGACTCAACAACAGGAAAGGAGATGAAGATGATCGTTATATGTATTTGAAATAAGATATCTCAACAAATGTAGTTAGTTAAGCAAGGGTATCGAGCGAAAGAAGAAGATAAATGACATAAAAGGCGAACGTTAAGAAGGCGTTGCGCGCTGGTTGCTGCTTGCTGTGCCCCATAGAACTCCCTGACCCAAGCCATGCAAGCCGCCCGTTTTTTTTTTCTCGCTTTGCTAAACGCCGGTGTGTCTGTGCCGCATCGCGGGAAGCGTTTAGACTTAGACATGTTGCCCCGATGGGACAATCCCTAGGAGTGGAAGAATCAGAAAGGAAGAGCGATGCGGCGTGGTTTACCCGCATCCTCCTGCCGTAATAAGCGAGGCTGACACTGGCGAGGTTGACTAGGTGGTATGGTGCTGGTGCAGGAAGGGAGGGAAGTTCATGGGCGTGGGCTCGATGGGGCTCATCGCGTAGGGTGCAAAGCCTTGCTGGACGTGCTGGACGTGGTGGTCGAACTGCGTGTAGGGTATGGGTGTTGGATCGATCTCTTGCCATTTGCGAGAGCATTGGCGTGCGGTCCATTTTTCTTCTGCGCCGTAATCGAGCATCTATGGGAGTCAGTGGCTGTACTTGGGATCGATGGTGGTGATGCATACCTTTTGCGCGATGATGTCGAACTTGTTTTGCACCCAGTAGTCATGGGCTTTGCGCAGTGCTTGGACGTCTACTTCAGTCCACTGACGCATCCGTTCTTTTAGTCGCTTGATACGCATCTGAAGTGCGGGTATCTGGTACTGCCTGCCGAAGTCTTTGACAAAACGTGCTGCGATATCCTTCCAAGGCATGTGCTCTTCCTCTTTGAGCCGAAGAAGTAGACGGTCTTCCTCACTGAGTTCGAACTGGGACGATATCTGTGAGTCCGACCGCTTTCTTCGCTTGGGCTCTTCTTCTTCGTCGTCTTCCCTCTGTCGCTTGGTTCCGTGCGAACGGGGTGTCTCCAGGGGTAGAGGAGCGATCGGTGTGTACATGCGTCGGGGTTGTGGCGAGGGCATGTGGCTTGACGATAGCTCTGTTGATGGCTCACTCACGCGGGGACTGTGGGTTGGGAATGCCGGATAGTAGGCTTCGTGGTTCGCATGAATGCCTAGTGCATTCATCGTCCAGGAGCCATCCACTGCGGCCGAATGCAACGAGTCTGAACCGCTGTGAGTCCGGTCCATAAAGTGAGACTGTCTCCTGTAGCGAGATGTGGGCTGATGCAAGACAGTCCTTGCGTCGGATTGGGGCTCTTCAGATGGCCGTGTTGACTCTGGTACCACGGATTCCCGAGAGTAGACGGTACCTGGAGAGATGACTGTTGATGAATGCGTAGTGGACACTGGAGCTGTTGCTGAGTAGTACGATGCAGACGCAGGCGGTGACAGGTTGACCTGCGCCGTGTGTGGAGGTATATAGCCATATGAGGCGTATGTGGTCTAGACGACGGCATATGAGCAGCCGATCTCGCAACAAGGGTGAAGTACAAACCTCGCTATGGCACTCTGGGGCCGAAATTGAGGGGGCATACCACCCAGTAGTCGGCTGACAGTTGAGCTCTTGAGAAGGCAGAGGGCTTTCTGGCAAGCGTGGATTGTATGAATGGAACGACTGTGGAGACATAGTGCCAGGCGAAGAGGCCAACGCGGGGTAGTACTGAGGGTGATAGGGACTTGGCCAGGACGAGGCTGACTTGTCTTGGAGATGATGCGGAGGGAGGATAGCACCTTCAAGTATGATAGACATGACAACTGCGGCTGCGGGTAGGATTTGAAGAAGCTTATGTGCTGCGCCTTACTGCTGGTCGCTAATGTAGCAGACTGGAGACGGGCGGTAGCAAGAAGAGGATGCGGCGCACGGTGATGATATTCAGGCTCGAGCTGGACGACTAGGCTAGGGGAACGCCTCAGTCATATTTATCAAGATGGTAGCGGTATAGCGGCCTCGAGTGCAGGTCACTTCTAGTGCGTCGACTCTAACGTGCCACCCCCAGTAGGCTTTGAAGGATGCTGCTGCGCACTGACGGTCAGGCCTGCACGTTAGCGCCCCGAGCTTTCACCCTGCTCTTCTCTTGTCTCTACGTGGTTTGGCGGCCCTAACCCCAGCATGCCATGCCTTGCGCTTGAGCCGCGAATTGGCCAGCCATGCAGCGTTGCTCGACGGTTGTGTCCGGCCCATTTGCTGGCCCGGAACGCTGCGCTGGGTTTTCTAGGTGGTGTCCTGCAACAACGGTGATCATGACCGTGTGGGCGTCGCGGCAGCCTTGCTATCGGATTCCGCTACACGCCTGGCCGGCCAGGGTGTGCCCGCTACACGGCACCGTGGCTAGTGCGCATACATGTGGTTTTTGAGGGTGGAAGTAGAATGTAACCTTCGGTAAGGCGGCCACCCTGACGTCGGCCCTGACGTCTGAGACTCCTCCCACAATCGCGACCCAGTGGGTTAATCTCTTTTCGATGCAGCGTGATATTGACGAACCTGTCTGTGCTGGCGGCGCCATAGGATGCCGTCAACAAGGGGTGCACTCCATCGCGCAGCAACGAGGAAATTTGGCCAGCCGTGTCTTCCCATTCGGTGCGCCTGGACAGCTGTGCCGTCGAGCTGCCTCAAAGCCAGTAAATTGCCCCGCATAGGGTGCGTAAGCTGAAAGCGAAGGACGCGACGGCGCTTAAATGCACGCTTGCGGTAATTTCTATTGGCCGCTAATATACGCTTCGGCTGGGCAATGACCGCTAATTCGCCCCTTTCGTCCTTGTTCCCACCCTTCCAACTCACCTCCTCTTCGTCGCACCTCTCACACAGCACTCGCTCACGATATCAGCGAAGATCACTGCCACCACTGCTATCCACATCACGTCGCTTGCTAGCGTGTACGTCTGCCATGTCGATTCTCGCCCCACACCACGGGTCTGCTCCGTGGAATACCGCCGACAGCGACCTTCCGCACGATGCTCAGTGGGTGTGACCCCCCACCGCCATGGTACATATCTGCTACTAGTCAATCTGGGCTGTGCGTTGTTGAACGGCTAAAAGACTTCGTTTGTGCGGCGGTCCAGCGCCCGAAGACCCCGCTTCCTTGTTGTCTTCCAACGGTGATCTTCACTCGTTACTTTGTTTGCCGTGTTTCGTCGGGGGCTTCGTATCGGCAGAATACCTGCGACACTTCTTGTGTTGAAGAGCGTCCTTCATGGTCTCTCCGTGAAGCGGAGCGTGGGTGGTGCCTATGGTGACGTACTGAACTTTGCGACCGCAGCAAGCGGCGGCTCCAGATCTTGGTACACTGCCTTTTGACTCTTGATATAGCTGCGACTCCATTGTTTTACGTTCGTCCTCCGACTTGCAGTTTCTGTCTTGCTTTTTTTATGGGCGCAGAATCTGCCTTGATTCACTCAGCCTTCCCGGTTGACGACCGTTCCGAAGTGAAAATGGAATCATACACGTTGCGGCACTTGATGGACCTGTTCCATCGCGGGTATTTGCAATAACTACGCCGTACAGCGTACTGTAGCACGCGGCCTGAGGGCTGGATCCGCACTTTTGCCTGAGATATTGCGAAGTGACGAAGTTGGCCACTCACATCGCAACCACTGCATGCCCGCCTAGAGTCGGCAACATCTTCACCGTTACGGATACGGAGCTCATATGACCTTCTCGAAGTATACGTAGGTACAGCGAAGGATTGCGTACCTGGCCTAAGGATGCTGCCATCCGTCCCGCGCGCCACGTTGGATGCCTTGGAGTCCTGACCCAGGCGTCCATGATCTTCGCCGCAAGAAACACCGATATGAGGCTGCGAGTGGCACCTATGCGGCGCTGTAGTTCACTATCCGACTTACTGAAATACTGCGACGGGATCTATGGACGATATAGACGCTCGTTTGCAAGGCTGTGTGGACTTCGCATCTCGGAATAGCACGGGGCGTAAGTTGAGCCACAATGTCTGCTTGGCTCGCTCGCTGCGCCTCACACCGCCCGACTATTATCGTGCCATACATTTGTAATGTGGTCCCGCTTTTGACTTCAACTCTTTGTGCGATATGCAGCAATCCTTTTGTGACATACTTCGACTTGCACAAGCACGCGCGCTGTGGTTCAAAACCTTGGAAGCGAAACGAGCCTCTCGGGGTCATCTAGTGCGGATCCACTGGCACCCGGCCTCGCAAATGCTGCCCCTCGAGTGATATACGGGTCGATCTAAAAGTTACGCTTGCTGAGAACGGGGTTTAGTAGATCAAAACTTCTGAGCTACAATGTCACGATGAGCGTTCCAACCAAGCAGTCGGTAGCCTATGCCGGATCGGTGCGAAGTCCGACCGCCTATCGAGAAAGACGCATGCATGCAAACGCAATTCTCAACATCGTCTAAGCTCGCCAACAATCTTTAATCTCCTGCAAATCCTCGAAGCTAGACCACATATCTCAGAACCAGATGTGGAGTTTGCAGCCTCGCGTTCCGATTCTCCAGGCTAGCTCGAGCGACTAGGCCGCATGTGGCGCGCTAGCGTGGACCCTTGGGAATTGCCAAGCACGTTACATGTAGCGTGGTAGCTTGCGTCAAACCCGGGGAAGACATTACGCATCACCAACCAGCCCGCCCATCGCCTCCCCGTCCTTTCCTATCCTCGACCCCAAATCCTACCGGAGTGGTGCTGCACATCCTCGCGCCGGCACCTATTTATCCCCGATCCTCTTATTGGCACCGAGTGCCGGAAGCGCGCTTTGAGCCCCAACACGTAGGCGACAGGCGGCTGGCCTAGTGCTGTGTAGCCGTCGCATAGCATTATTTATCCCCAAGATGGGGTTCAACCTCTTTCATATCCTCGGCGACGTCTCGCATACGTCATCGAAGCTGATACTGATATGGGCGATACACTCCAACAGCAGCGCTGAGGGTGAGTTGGCTTTATCACCACTTGAAGCTTGCGACATGGGCTGACGTATGAAGGTGTATCCCTCATCACCCAGGTCCTCTACGCGCTCGTTTTCGGCACGCGATATCTCGATATCTTCAGCTCTTCCATCACTAAGGATGGGTGGCATACGTGGAATTTCTCGCTGAAGGTACGGAGGCCCGGCATACGTCTACGCGTACGCGGCTAACCGGTCAGATATTCTACACGCTATCATCGCTGTACATCATCTTCTTGATGACAAGTGTGTACGCGCGCACACGGGAGCGAGAGAAGGCATGGAAGTTTGGCATGTACTGTCTGCTAGGCAGCATCCTCATTACCCCATTCTGGTACCTTATGTTTAGGGATCACGTTCTCGGGCACAGCACCTTTATGAAGGTAAGACGCTCACAGACCCTCAGAAACTCGACTGGATGCTGACATAGTAGATTCTCTGGGTCTTTTCCGAAATCCTCGAATCTGTCTGCGTCATCCCACAACTGCTCCTCCTCCGTCAAACTACCGTACCCACCGTCATCGACTCCTACTACCTAGTCACACTGGGTACATACCGCGCCCTATACGTCCTCAACTGGATCATGCGCGGCGTCAAGGAAGACGACTATCTCGATCCTACATCGTGGGTCTGGGGCTCTATACAGACGGCACTCATGATCGACTTCGCATGGGTATACTACACACGCCAGCGCGTGAAGCTCCGACATGGCGGCGTGGTTGACTCGGATGACCTGGGTCGCGGATGGATCGTGGGTCGATTCGTGGGCAGGAAGAGCATGGACTTCGACTACGACGAGGAAACCGCTGGACAGCGCAACGATACCACACAACCGAAGAACAAATGGGGTCGGAGGGGCATCTCCGTCTCTGCGGATGAAGGAGTGGAGGGTGCGCCAAAAAGGACGAGCCCAGAAGAGAGAAGGAACGTGGATCCAGAGAGTCAGCCACTCGCCGATCCAGCTGCCTTCGAGGATGAGAGCGACGACGATGCGCCACCGCCTGGTGCTACTTCAGTGGCTGAACAGAGTGGCGTCAGGAGGGACGAATGGGACGACGATTTGGATGATGATGCTAGTGAGCATGACGCCACGTCCAAGGCCGTCAAATGAGTTCACTAGCATGTTACTTAGATGGGAGGTATGGGATCATACTCATTTGGGCACGACATCACCGCTCTACCTCATTGCATTGTTTGCATTTTTACAGCGAGTTCAACATACATTAAGTTCCACACTCCACTTCATCACACATGCCCATCGGGATTGCACAGATCGAAGGCCCGTCATACCCGCTCAGCGGATATTCCTGTGTAACATCCCAAGCGTCACGAGCACACTTACTTCTTCAGTAGTGGAGCGCTCTGGTCCCGCTAAGACCATTTACCATGGGTAACCCCGAACCGTTTTCAGAAGTCCTGCATATCCAGACCCGACATATGAAACTTCCCGTTCCATTCCCGTGGTGTTCGGCGATTAAAAGTCTTAGTAGACGCCCATTAATGTCCATTCATGGTCATGAACGCTTTATTCCCGAACACAGCCCCCACGTTCGCGTAGCATATAGTAGCACCTTTCTACTTTTGTGATACGATGCGCTGGCATGGGGGACGGGCACATGGCTTTACCGCGCGTATGACAAGGTGTGTATGGGTACTTGAAATAGCTGGGTCCGGGGTTTCGGTTACCGAGGAAGTGGAAGGATGCGGGTTGCAGGATGCAGAAAGAAGGATGAGGGATGGCCTTTGCGGCTGAGAGAACAGGGAGAAGAGATGCTGGGGCAGTATGGGTTTGTGGGCATAAAGATAGTTATGGGCTGCTGGGTTGGTGCGTGGGGAACTTTCGGAAGGCTTGGGGTGTCACGAGTGTGCAGAAGTCTTGATGAATGCAGATTGTTTGGCAGCTGGACACCATGCAGTACTACGTACTACATATGAAAGACCTCTCTGTCACGATCGCAATACATGGTGTTTCTGCTCCACCGCTATTCCTTCCTCTCAATAACTCGTACAGCCCCCGGATACTTGATCTCCAACATCTTGAGCATCTCGTCGTCGTGATAGATCCATCCTCCCGGTGGCACAAAGTCGCCGATGCCGTTCAAGTCGATGTTCTGCCTCAGGGCAAATGTCTGAGCAAACCCCGGAGGTCGTTGTTCACTCGCTAGAGCGAAGAGCTGCATAACAGCACGATCCCTGAAGTGACAATGCTCTGCGCGGGCTCGATCGGCGAACGCGTATTCATGGCGCAGGACACGGCTTTTAAGCACTGTCATTTTGATGGTGTAGTGGTCGAATGGAGGAAACGGGCCGGGCGACGGCAGAAAAATTGTGTTCCTAATGGACGTCGTAACTTCGAACCCGGCATAGTCGAAGGATTGATCTTGGAACGGCGGCGGTTCGATACCATGCGTGTCGAGGTGTATTACCCATGAGTGTCTGTCGCCTATCAATCTCTTTCTCATCATCTTCGATCTTGGACCGCTGGCTCCTGGATCAGTGCTGGCGTCTAAGTGAAGCGCGTCCTGGAAATTAACGGGCGCGATGCTGATACCGATGTTGTCCCACACCTTCAGTGTGCGATCCGCTGCTATGTCCGCAACGTGCTTGAGTAGATAGCCCTCTTGCAAGATGAAGGTCTGGTACGCAAACACCGAATACGCCTTATTCCATGTGATGAAATTGACATCGCTTGTGAATGCAGCGTTCCTTATTCCGGAAAACGGAGGGGTCTCCAGTTCGACGAATGCCACGCGTCGCACTTCCTGGGCGTTTGTACGGACCATGATGATCAGGTGCTAAAATTTGGGGTTGGCTAAGTTGGCAATTCAGATAGATTGGGTAATGGAGGACTCACGTTTGGTGTAGTTGGTGTAGGCCTCGTGCCTGTGAGTTTGTACCCTTGACTCACGAGAAAGGATTTTAGAGCTTCGGCGTGTGCTCCTTGTTGCACGAGAAGTTCGTCTAACAAGCATGTATTCACTTCTTGTAAGTTGACGTTTAGATACTTCCTTGACATGAAGCCGAGCGCGAAGGTACCGCCAATGACGATGTTGTGCTTTGCCTGTAGCGAACGAAACGCCTTCGGGCTCTCAAAGAAGCGCTTTAGTCTTTCGTTAACATTAAACTGCGTGCGTTCCACTATACCAACGAATCCGCTGAGCGTCTTGGTAGTCCGAGAAAGTGCAACGATGTCGCGAATGTTGAGATAACACAACACGCTGTCTTGGACTGGTGTAAAGCGTGTCAATAGATCAGCTAGGCCTGTGCAGTGGAGAGGAATCTCTTGACGGCAGGTCTTGCAATTTGTGTGTAATTTTGGCGGCTCTGCATCGTCTAGCGATGTGATCGTTGTGTCCGGAGTGTTGGGAGTCATTTTTGTAGCTGTACCAATCGTCTATGTATTCGGAAGAGTCGAGTACGGATGCCCGAGAAGGAAGTTTAACGACCTATTTCGTCTCATCTATATAGGCGTTGAGCTTGCTACTCAAGCGGCGCTGGGATTTGCTGTGCTGTCATCTTACTTCAGCAATCGATGCGGCTTCCTTTGCCCTGACCGCCTGATCCATAGCTTGCGCATCCGTCTTGTGCGTCCGAACTTCCTTGCCTCACATATATTGACAAACATCTCATCCAGCTCTTCGTAAGTCGGACCAGCCGTCTCAGGCTGGTAGAACTACAGATGCACCAAGCATAAGGCAGATAAACCACCAAAGATGAAACCCAGCTTTCCACCTAGATTGAGTTGATCGGGGTTGAACAAGTAAGGCAGCACAAGACTCCACATCGTATTAAGCGCGTTCTGAAGAGCGAGGCCGATGGCCATAGTCTTGATGTAAAGACACAAAATCGATGTCTCGTATACGATAGTGTTCGCGGTAGCGCCGATGGTGAGGCTATACCAGGAGCAATAAAGTAGGATCATACTGATAGCGCCTTTGAATGCAGGCTACCGTGCCGATGATAGTAAGCCCGGCCATGACGGATACGATCTGGGGTAAAGTCAACCTGTGTGTTAGTCGGGCGGGAACAAAGCCACCGAAAGCACGCGCGAGCACCAACACCCCTTGTATCAGACCGAACGTTTACGTCATTGGTCCGCCGAGCTGAGCGAGCTGAATGTTCTACAATACATCATCCACTTCATCAATAATCTGCACTTTGATACTGCCATTGGTCAGATCCCCACACGTATGCAACGCATCAAGCGCCTTCTCCAGCGGGAACGTATGGCTAACAAGTGGCTTGAGATCAAGGATACCACCCGCTAAACACTGAAGTCCAGAAGGCCAAGTATCGCGGTAGCGATTAATGAACTTGAGATCGATCTGCATCAGTGTCAGCAAACCCGCTTTCAAACTTGCCCACGTACGTGAATGTAATGAAGCGCAGCCAACATACCTCAGCAAGACTCAGATGCATAAACGGCAAATTATTCATAATCTCCCTCCCAACCCCAATCACCATAACCGTACCCCCTCTCCTCGCCGTATACGCAGCCGTGACAACACTACTCTCCACACCCGTGCACTCCAGCACAGTCTCCGGTGCACCATATTCGCCCACATTCTCGAAGTCGAACAGCTCCCGAATCTTCTTCGCATTGCCTTGCGCATCTAGGTTGCGATCGACCTGGTATGTCAAGGCCGTTGGTACGAATTGCTTTGCGAACGCCAGACGCTTAGGCTCAAGATCTGTGATAACGAGGGGATGCGCTCCGCTTGCTCGTGCTGCGGCGAGCGCGATGAGACCGATGGGGCCAGCGCCACAGATTACTGCACCGCGTCCTAGAGATAGACCAGCGGATTTGATACCGTGCATGACGACGGAAAGTGGTTCGAGAAGTGCGCCTTCGGCGTAGGATACACTGGAGGGAAGTTTGTGGCACCACTTTGCGGGATGCGTTTTGTAGCGTTGGATTGTGCCGTGGTATGGGTAAACGCCGGCGAATTGGACGTCTTCACATAGGTTGTATCGACCGTCCATGCAAAGGAAGCATGTGCCGCATGGCACACCTGGTTCGACTGCTACGCGATCGCCTAAGATATATGTTAGTCGTGATCTTGAACTTGGAGAGATGCATCTACCCGGCTTTAAAGTCGTAACACCTTCACCGCATTGTAAAACTATGCCGGCTGCTTCATGACCGAGGATGCAATCTCCTTCGACGACGAGCGAGCCTATCCTTCCAGCTTTCCAGAAATGAATGTCAGATCTGGCACACCGTCATCAGCTTCGGAAGTGTCTGTCAAGTTGAGGTGCCATACCCACAAACCCCCGTAGCCTTGATATGCAATAGTACTTCTCCCTTAGCTGGTGCATACACAGGCGCTTCTTGCAGCTTCAAGTTGTGGTCTGCAGTGACTTGCAGCGAGGGATTTGGCAGCGGTGTCTTGATGGTAGATATCGGTGTCGCATGTGCTTCGGAAGCGGAAGACGTATCTACCAGTGCTGGGGTCATGTTTTTTTGTCGCGGTGTAAAGATCGATCACTACCAGTAAGAGCGCCTGTCGTCAACTTGGGGGAAACGGATAGAGGTGTATCAAGTAGCCCCACATGTTCAGCGCGCCAGATTTCCATTCTTGCCAAAGTGGAAATCCCATCCTCAGCCTGGGGACCGGAAAGCGCAGTCGTTGTGGCAAAATGCGGGGAAGTTTCCAACGGGCATTGACGACGTAGTGTGTTGGTGGCTATGGTTACCGCGTTCGACTAGCCCATAGCATTGTCGTCCAATAGGAATTGGAGACACCGAGCTTGCCTCCGCAATAGCGACGCGTCGGATTACCGGATATGGCATGCCCGGCCAAATGTTCTGGATAGACGTCGAAGATTAGTCTTCAGTACAGCACGCGGTGTACTTATGTATGATGCGTCTCCTGATGTTGTTTGGTCTGTAGGACTACCAATGTTTGTATTCTGAAATTCGCACCTCGCAAGACTCCGCACATCCTCACGTAATGCATACCTCGCAAGATTCACCGCAGGTCAGCGGCTCGACCGGTTACGGCAAAAATGTCGTGGACGGACTGAAGAAGGAGGCGAAACTGGAACAGTCATCTGTTCAGAGATTATCGAAAGAGCAGGATCATGTCTTGAAGACATTCAGGCTGCTCATTGCGGATCTCTGTCAGCAATTCAATGGCGGACATCCCGGGTAAGTCTCAACCAGTTCTTGTAGAAGCAAAGCTAACGATGCAATAGAGGAGCTATCGGTATGGCGGCTATTGGTGTCGCTTTATGGAAATATGTTATGCGATACGCACCGCACACGCCTGACTACTTCAACCGAGACCGATTTGTCCTGTCGAATGGCCACACTTGTCTTTTCCAATACACATTCCTCCATCTCACAGGCTACAAAGCCATGACCTTCGACCAGTTGAAGTCGTACCACTCAGAACGCACCGACGCGTTGTGCCCAGGACATCCCGAGATCGAGCATGAAGGCATCGAGGTGACGACTGGCCCATTAGGACAGGGTGTAGCCAATGCGGTCGGATTGGCGATGGCGACGAAGAACCTCCAGGCCATCTACAACAAGCCAGATTTCGACGTGGTCTCAAATCACACATGGTGTATGATCGGCGATGCATGTCTGCAGGAAGGTGTTGCTCTGGAAGCAATTTCCTTCGCTGGCCATTTGAAGCTGAACAATCTCACAATCATCTACGACAACAACCAAGTCACCTGCGACGGTTCCGTCGACCTTACCAATACCGAGGACGTCAACGCCAAGATGGCTGCATGCGGTTGGGATATCATTGACATTGAGGATGGATGTTTCGACATCGAGGGCCTTGTCGAAGCTCTGAATAAAGCGCGATCATCCACCGAAAAGCCGACATTCATCAACGTTCGGACAGTGATTGGTCTTGGTAGTGCTGTCGCAGGCGATGCCACTGCACATGGTATGGCATTTGGAGCAGCTGATGTAGCTAACATGAAGAAAGCGTACGGCTTTAACCCTGAGGAACATTTCGTTGTCAGCGAAGAAGTGCGCGAGTTCTTCGGAGACATTCCAGCGAGGGGCGAGGAGCTTGTAAAGTCGTGGGAGAAGAAAGTAGAAGAGTATCAGAGCAAGCACCCGGAGGAGGGCGCTGATTTCAGACGCCGAGTCGAAGGTCGTCTGACGGACAATTGGAAAGATTTGGTCCCAAGTTCGTTTCCTGAGGCGCCCACAGCGACAAGGAAAGCGTCAGGGCTTGTCTTCAACACGATTGCTGAGAAGATTAACAACTTCATGGTCGGCACCGCTGATCTGACGCCTTCAGTCAACATGAACTGGAAGGGCAAGATCGATTTCCAAAATGTAAGCTGTGCTCATCCAGTTGGAAACGTCATCGCTAACCCCACCTAGCCCGACCTGAAGACCACATGCGGCATTGTTGGCAACTACAGCGGACGCTATATCCACTATGGTGTGCGAGAGCATGCCATGGCCGCCATTTCGAACGGTTTGGCAGCATACGCACCGAACACCTTCATTCCCGTTACATCCTCCTTCTTCATGTTCTACCTCTACGCAGCCCCAGCCGTTCGCATGGGTGCGCTGCAACGTTTGCAGGTTATACATGCGGCCACGCATGACAGTATCGGCATGGGCGAAGACGGCCCAACCCACCAGCCGATCGAACTCGCCAATCTCTACCGCGCGATGCCCAATATATTGTATATCCGACCGGCTGATAGCGAGGAGACGGCAGGTGCGTGGATTACAGCGATCGAGGCGAAGAACACACCGAGTATCATTTCGACATCTCGGCATACTCTTCCTCAACTACCGCAAACGAGGCGAGAACTGGTTGCGAAGGGCGCATACGTGATCGAGGAGGTGGAGGATGCGGACGTGACGCTTATCGGTGTCGGTGCAGAGCTGCATCATGCTGTCGATACGGCGAAGGAGCTTAAGGCGAAGAAAATCAAGGCGCGTGTCGTGAGCTTCCCGTGTCAGCGACTGTTCGATGCGCAACCCACACAATACAAGCGGGACACGCTGCGAAGGCATCGAGGTATTCCGGCTGTCGTCATCGAGCCGTTCGCGCCGAACGGGTGGGAGAGGTATGCCGATGCGGCTTGCTGCATGAAGCGCTTCGGGCACAGCTTGCCGGGCAAAGCTGCTTATAAATACTTCGGATTCGATGTGCCTGCGTTGACGGCCAAGGTGGAGAGCTACTTGCAGCAGGTGCGCGACGATCCGCTGCTGAAGGGTGAGTTTGTCGATTTGTGAGGCAGGTGTAGTGATAATCGAGTAATATGTCAAATGCCATATCAGCTAGGCTACTTCTCTTCTGACTTTGCATAGGTGATCGGTGTCTCTTGGGGTGGTGAAGCATGTCAGAATGCGCGACGCGTCTAGTGCGTCCCGCACCTGCTCACGTGATCCGCTAGTGGGCCCACCTGCCCAGGTGCCCAGGTGAGTACCTAGGTACTTGGACATCTCCTCCGCACTCTGGCAGCTACGTGCGCCCCATCTCCGACTGTTTCCCCCATGCAGCTCGAACTCAACATGCACCTCATGACTTCGAGGCCAACGGGGCTGGAGTTTTGTCCCCATGATCATGCGCCTCTCCGCCCCATACCCAATAGCGGCTCACCAGCCCCCTGCACTTAGGCATGCAAGGCTGGAGTCTGTTCGGCGTATCATTGGCCTATCATCCATCTTACAGCTGTACAAACGTGGTTGCCTTCCTACCGATCTCACAGCTCCTACAAGTCTATTCCATACACTCTCGCCGATGCGTTGAATCAACAATCCTTCTACGTCGGCCATGTACAAGCAGCTAGCTTCGCCGACGACAATCCGGGTCCTGCACGTTCATCCTGCGCCCGACACAGATCTTCTCACGTGCAGTCTGGAGCACTGCGACCTCGACAACGATCAGGAGTATGAGGCTATTTCATACGTTTGGGGCGACTCCGATTTGTCCCGCTCGATCACGTGCGATTCCAAGATCGTCGCAGTGACCCGCAGTCTGCACGAGGCTATTTTACGAGTTCGGTTACCGGATCGGCTTCGGAAAGTGTGGATCGATGGATTGTGTATCAACCAAACTGACGGTGTCGAGAAGTCGCATCAAGTTCGCCTTATGAAAAGTGTCTACCGCAATGCCTATCGAGTTCTAGTATGGCTGGGTCCTGATCCCTATAACAACGCCCGCAAGGCATTCGATATTTGTCTTAAGCTGGGCCAGCGAGATGTGGATCCTGAAGAGCTTAAGACTATGTTGACGAAGATGGGAATGGTGGGGGGGACGAGAAGGAAAGTAGCCGAGAGATGGCGCCCCATCCTTTACTTAAGTTCTTGTCCATGGTGGACGCGTGTATGGATCATACAGGAATTTTCACTGGCAAAGGACCTGCTATTCTTGTGGGGTGGGGAAGAAATTCAATGGACACATCAACCTGGCTGTTTGCAACCTTCAGAAGCCAGACATCACTTGGCGATACTTGCCATTCAAGTCTACAGTGCTCAAACCCATATCCCAGCTGTCTGCGATCAAGGATCAACGCTGCTACGCCATGAGTTTTATGGGAACGATTCACATGGCCAGGGGATTTAAGTGTTCAGACCATCGCGATCGGATCTTTGGAATCTTGGGACTTGGGCATGGTGATGACCGTTGGGCAGCAGCAGATCCCTCTGGACGATCGCTAGCTGGCTCGATCATACCGGACTACTCTTTACCTGTGGAGCATGTCTACCGGCAGTTCGCTATCTTGGCTTTGCAGCGAGGTTTGACGGAGGGCATCTTCTTAGCCGTTCAACATGGGTTACAGCTACAAGAGTGGCAGCCAGGCGATATGCCGTCGTGGTCACCACGTTGGAATCTGCCTGTTCTCAACGATTTCCCATGCTGCCACGGATTGCACGAAATTTGCAAGTTCGACGGTCTTGCCGTGGAGAATGGCATCTCGTTTAGAGGATCGGTTTCTGAACGACTCTCTGTATTGCAATCAGACTTCGATCCGCTCGCTATACACACTCTCAACGTGTTAAGCGCTACTGTGGACAGCATTGTCGCTCTCTCAGATTCCATGTTCAATCTGAAGTTCAGACTCTCAGTCCCTATCTTGGAAAGTTTCTGGGAAAAACATATCAGGCCTGGAGAGGAGGAGCCTGGATACAAGGCTGTCATGACGGACTTATGTGAGAATGCTACCTACTACATGACTTCCGAAAACCACGTCAGTGTTTTCTACGCGGCTTCTCAAGACCCGTGCAAAAGATTTCCAGAGTCGATAGCGAATTTTGCAAGAAACGGAGACAACGCACTATTGAGGTCCGTAGCGCAGCTGCTGTTAAAGATGAAGGAAACTGCATATGTACAAGACCCATTCGAACTACAGCGACAGAGGGAGGCCCATAGCTATCTCAAGAGGTTCTTTATCACTCGGCAGGGCTATCTTGGGATGTGTCCAAGTGCCGCTCAGCCTGGGGATCACGTCGCCCTATTGTGGCACACCGATTGTCCTATGATCCTGCGTCCACAGGATGACTTTCATCGTATCGTTGGCAGCTCATATATGGCAGCTTTGAGTAGAAAGAAGGTCGAAGGCGTTCCTCACATACTCGACGATATATTGTCGGGCAAATCGAAGCCGGAAATGATCCAGATCCGCTGATCGAAAGAGCTGCACAATGAGTGTGAACGCACTTCTGGTCGGCAGCAGGTTAATGATGGCACCCCACGGGCCTTCAGCGGCATGATCGTCGAACAATTGTGAGTTCTGGGCTGAGTCTTGGTAAGAAGAAGACTATAGAGAACCGTAAAATGAATGAACCAGAAGTCCACCCATGCGGTCGGTAGCGCCCCGCTACGAATCCATCGGGAGGCCCCGCGGCATGCGCCACCGGTAGCCTCCGACATGCAGATGAAAAGCAAGCCCATCCAAGGACACAGTGAGCGATAAGCGGGAGCAGTATCTAAGTCTAAACTGACACATATACCTCTCAAAGGCTGAATCCCCCATCATCACGAGATCCATCTCAGCTACACGTCCACAAAATGTCTTCGCACACAACCTCAACATCACTACCACCCAAGGACCTGGTCTCAAGCTTGTTATCTACCATCGAGGATAGCATCATACCTCTGACGCGAATTGGCGTCTCAAGTGGCTCGAAACTCTTCGGTGCGGCCATCTTATCCCGCAAAGGCCTTACACCATACACTCTTGCAACAAACAACGAGCGCATTTCACCCCTCTTACATGGCGAGATCAATTGCATCCAACAATTCTGCACCGTCGACTTCCCTGACCCATCAACACGACCCCATCCCGCCAAAGACTGCATCTTCCTCGCTACCCATGAGCCCTGTTCGTTGTGTCTGAGCGGTATCACATGGGCGGGTTTCAACGAATTCTACTACTTGTTCACGTACGAAGATAGCCGGGATCTTTTCGGAATACCATACGATATCGATATCCTGCAAGAGGTGTTTCGGGTACAAGGACAGGGCGAGTCTGGAGAGCAGGTACAAAGCAGGCAGCTTTACAACCGCAAGAACAAGTTCTTTACTGCGAAGAGCTTTGCCGACGTCGTTGGGGAGATCGAAGATGAGAGCGAGAGGAAGCGGCTACTGGGTGAGATCGACAGGGTCAAGAGTCTTTACAACAGTCTGAGTGAGACTTATCAGAAGGGGAAGGAGGCGGGGGCAGAAAGTTCAAGTGTGTGGAAGTAGATCATGAAGCCCATCTTTGGCATGGCCATTGCTCGGCGTTGGTAAACTTCACGGGCGGCTTCAAATTCCGCTTTCCAAGGTGTGGCGGTCAGCCCCGCATTTATCGATAACAAATTTCAGTTAGCTTCGACCCCTCCGAATGCGCCTGCGCGTGTGGTGTCAAACTTCAAGTGGAAGAAAATCTGACTCCATCAGAAATAAATCCTGTTACTTCCAATTTGTCGTGCCACGTCGCGTACTTCCGTCTCGTCTTTTCTTTCGAGTCATTTTTCGCCCGCCCGTTGCGCAAATTTCTGACGGGCCGCGACTGTCATCGAAGTCAATCGGAAACGGTCGAAATTTTGGTGGGCGAAGAAGGACCCCAGCAACGCCGTGTAACCAATCTGCAGAAGCCGGTTGGGGCTCGACGGCACAGGTCGGAAAGATGGCGAACAGCCAAAGAGAAGACAACACGATCTATCTGACAGAGAAAGAGGCGGAGCGCATCCAGAACACAATTGAGGACCGATTCAAAAAGTGTGAGGAGCAAAGTGGAAATGCAAAAGAACCAAGAGACAAACTGGCCGCTCACCAGGCGGCCACTGGCGCAGCTCTCATGGCCGACATGGGCGGTGCGCCAGATCCCGATATGCTGCAAACCCAGGGGAAGACCTCAACTACTATTCCAGTCATAGGAGTAGGCCGGCCGTATCCACCATGCACGACCCCACTGTTAGATCTGGAACCGATGAAGATGTCAGATCTCAAGATGGAAACGCATCACCGAGGCCGCAAATTGGTGGTCAAGCGAGAAAGCCCGGTAGTCACACTCGTAGCGAGGTCATGGACTATGGTTCAAAACGAGGATGGAACTGATGCAGAGCGTCTGGAAATACTGCTGCACAAGTCGCGGTATAGCGAGGATGTACTGGAGTCGACCAAGCTCTTCATTGTCAAGGAGCCATACTTTACCCTCACTGAACAGGGCGAACCTACAATACGCATCGACCATCCTTCAGACCTGGTCATTTGCCATGAAGAAGGCCCAAAGAGCTTCGAGGATGCCGCAGCAGCAGAAAAGGCAGCCACAAGATTCAAGACTCAGGGCAACAACGCACTAAAGAAGCAAGATCTCCCACTGGCCCACGAGAAGTACACAGCAGGTCTAGCGATCGCAAAGCAAGACATCTTAGCAGAATCGAACCCCGATATAGCCCGCGACATCTCCCGGAATCGCGCATACGTGAACTTGCTACTAGGCCGACTAGATGAAGTAAAGACAGACGCACGCGCCTCACTGACGGGACGCGAAGATCAAAAGTCCAAAGAATTAGATAGTAAAGCCTACTACCGCGCTGGTTCAGCCGCGTACGCCCAAAGCCATTGGCTAGAAGCCAAACAGTTCTTCCAGGAGCAACAAAAGTTGACCCCCGACGACAAAGACGCCAAACTTTCACTCAAGAAGATCGAAGCCCGTCTCCGCGAAGAAGAAACAGGAGGCTACGATCTCATGAAGATCCGAACCAACCTCTCCAAAGCCCGCTCACGAGTCGACGCCGGAAACTTCACCAAAAACACGCTCATCAAAGACAGTCCCGGAAAAGGCCGCGGCCTATACGCAACACGCGACCTCACCACCGGAGACATCGTAATGTGCGAAAAAGCCTTCTGCGTAGTCTGGGGCCACGAAGAAGACACACTAACAGCCATGACCTACGACACACGCGACGACCGAATCCGCGTCGCGCCCGTCGGTCTCGCAAAAGCACTCGTCCAGAAATGTCTAAACCAGCCTTCTCGAACAGAAAAGCTGATGGACCTCTTCGGCGACTACCAAGGCGAAGGCCCACAGATCTTCAGCAACGAAGACGGTGCCATCGTCGATGTCTTCCGCGTCCACGACATCATGTCGCGGAACGGATTCGGTCCCGGAAGTCAATTCGGCGAGGAGAGTGCTAGGAACGCTAGCACGGGTCTTTGGCGACATGCAGCTTATATCAACCATTCCTGTCTTTCCAACACCACAAAAGAGTTCGCAGGCGATATGATCATCATCCGGGCGACCCAGCCCATCAAAGCTGGCGAGGAGATTTTCCATCCGTACGACGCGTCCCTTGATTACGAGACGAGGCAGGGGTTCTTGGAGCGGACATGGGGGTTCAGGTGTCAGTGTAAGTTGTGTGATGCGGAGAAGGAGGATGGAAAGGAGGTGAGGGATAAGCGGATGGAGTTGGTGGGGGAGGCGGATGCGTTTATTGATAAGACGCCTTGGGCGGGGGCGAAGAGACTGCAGTTGAGGAAGGCGCAGGGGATTCTGAGGGAGATGGATAAGACGTATGATGAGGGGAGGTGGGAGGGGTTGCCTAGGAGGCATACGGAGGGGATTAGGGCGTGGTTGGTTAGGGCTAGTCCGCGATAGGATGTGTAGTAGGGGGCCTGTTGCGAAAGGGTATGTAGGGTTGAGGAAGTGTGGATATGTGGATTGGTATATCGTTAGTCCGAATTACAAATTCATGAACGAGAGTGTCTAATCACCAGCTACAACCCCTTCTATCATTACAACACACAACAACTGCGATCATGTGCCAACAAATTTCTCTCAAACCTTCGTCGACTTCGTCTCCATCATCTTCGGCTCCTCGTACGGCGGCGCTGATCCAGTCTCCTCACTGCCTATCCTCATAATGGCGTTCGTGTTGTCGATCGTCTCCAAAGGCGCAACTGGCTTGTCACCGAGAAGAACCTTCTCAGATGGGATAATCCAGTTGAACCACGATGGCATCAGAAGACCCAGAACGATGGTAGGCAGCACGAGGTGCACGATGCTGAAGCCATAGATCATGATTGGGTCGAACATGTGTTGTTGTGTGAACTTGGGGTAGGCGAAGGAGAGGACGATGGCGAGAATGGGGCCGGAGATGTACTGTAGGGTAGAACAGTCAGCGAGATGCACTCAAAGGTTTCATTAAATGTGAACATACCTTCATGATAATAGCCCAGTAAAAGGGTATGTTCCAGTTCTTTCCCACGCCAATAGTCACATTCATGTCTCGGGTAAGCTGGTGTCCAGGGTAGAAAGCGACCCACCAGAAGCGGCTCAGGAACTTGTTGTTACCGAAGAAGCGGGGGCCGGGGATAGCAGGAGTTCGGGCAGCGAAGAGCGCGATCAAAGAGCTGACGATGAAGAAGGCGAAACCAACACCAGCACCGGTTCCGGGGGTTGATCCGTAGGCGACGCGAATACCGAGACCTTGGGCCACGGCGAAACCGATGGTGAAGATGAGGTATCCCGGCCAGCCGACTTGATGGGCGACGTCGCGGCAACGGTAGAGGGATGTTGCGGCGAAGGTCTCGCACCAGACTGTGAAGAAGAGAGCGACATCGTTGACGTAGGTGTCAACTGCATCGAGAGCTTGCAGTCCGAACTCGGTGCAGTAGATGAGGGAGATGAGTGCGGAGATGACGGTGACAATGGTGCAGACGGCCCAGCGAGGAAGTTTGCGGCCCCAGTTCGTGTCCATGATGAGTGTTGTCATGACTTCGAGCAGGGAGAAGGCGGATGTCAGACCGAGGAGGAAGAGGGTGAAGACTATGAGGAAAGATTAGCAGATTTTCTCATTTGGGAGAGAATGCTCCAAAACTCACAAAAGACAACGGAGAAGAATGGTGCGCCTGGCATCTGAGCAAGAGCCTCGGGATACGTGATGAACCCTGTAACGAAAGTACCGAGCTGTGTGCCGCTGGAGGGATCAATGCCCAGATAACCAACAACACCGAAGACGGAGAAGGCGGCGATAATCTCAACGGCGGAGTTGCTGAAACCAATGATAAGAGCATCTTGTACGGCGTTGGAGTGCGAAGAGCAGTAAGATGCCCATGACGTGAAGTATCTAGAGACACGTCAATATACTTCTTTTTTGAAATAGACCATCGGACGTACCCAAAACCAACACCGATAGAGAAGAAGATCTGCCCAAAAGCCGCTTGCCAGATCTGAGGGCTCTCGAGGGCGCTGGTGCGCCATGTCGCGAAGTAAAGCTTAATACCCTCTCCAGCATTAGGCAGCGAGACTCCACGGCCGATGAGAATGATGATTAGTACGAGCGGAAGACCCATAGTAACGTAAATGACACGTCCCGTCATACCAACACCCCTAAAGACGCACAGCCAGGTGACGAACCAAGTGAAGATGGCCCAGCCTGCGGTCTCTCCGAGCATACCAGTACCGACGTATTGAGTGTACGAAGCGACGCTGCCATCGGGGTTGAGACTACCAGTGGAAGCTGCGGCCGTGTTGGCAACGATGACGTTGGCGAAGTATTCCTCGAGATCCTGGCCTTTCCATGGCAGAGGACTTTGGAAACTGCGGGAGAAGTACTTCATGATCCATGCTAGGAGGGGAACGTAGTAGGTAACCACGACATACTATGAAGTTGCGAAGTCAGCGTATGTTTCTCAGTATTGCAAGTCAATCTCACTCACACCGTTGAAGACGACCGCTAGACCGATACCCTTAGCGCGCTTGTTGTTGCTGTGCCACGCGAGCACTGGGCCACCACGGTAAACGCTACCGAGTGCGATCTCAAGGACCAGAACCGGCAAAGCGACGAAGAATAGGGCGATGAAGTAGGGGATGAAGAATTGAAGACCGTAGTTGTTGTACACGACCGATGGAAAGCGCAGCAGGTTACCAAGACCAACAGCACCGCCCATGGCGCAGAGGACGAACTGGATGCGGTTCGAGAACATGTCGCGTCCATCTTCGCTCTTCTTCGCCGCTGGCGAGAGCTTCATGAGGATATTCTTGATTGCAGCCATCTTGACGACTGGGTGCAGTAGGTAGAGAACGAGAGAAAAGGAGTTTGTCGCTCCCGACAGAGTGACGGGGTCAATTCACGACCGTGTAAAGGCGAGTTGCGGATCTGAACGTGAAAGTCGAACCGTAAGATTTGCGCAGTGAGATCCCGGTATATAGAGTCCTACAATCTGACTGTCGTGCCACATATCCTATCTCTCCAAGCATGTGCCCAGCCCAAGCAATCGCCCACCTTCCTTCTACAAACAGCACTAGTAGTGTGGCGCTCGCATCCAAGGCTTCCCCAGATCCTGCGCAGAGGCTCAGCCAGCTTGGGCGTACCCTAATACTCGGGTACAACGGGTCTTGGGTGATCAGCAGCTCTACATTGGTTGGTTCGCTCCATCCTGAGCGCTCAACACCACTGCCGAGTCGGTACCAGGCGTGCATGTATCTCGGACATGGGGCTGAACCTGTGTTGGCGCGTCAGCCACGGAGGGCATGAGAGTCTGGTCAGTCCAGTCGGTCTTGGGTTCTAGCGTATTGATCTTGGCGCGCGGTAAAGCTTGCGCACGCGACAGAGCTCGACGCATCCAGATCTGGGGTAATGCTCGGAATCCGTCTATAGATTGCTAGTGGGACCAGAGTTTGCCGTCAGCCACGAGGGGTCCGATACGTCTTGGTGCCTAAGCACAATGGCCTCGGCGTGCGTTTGTGGTCACACACGTGACCCATCGGGACGCATCTACCTCAGTAATTGTTGTATCGTTCAGGTGTCTTTTGGCGACACGCGTCCGATGAACAACGGGCCACCAGGCTCAAATACTCCCATTAAACTTCCTCGCCTACATGGAGAGGTTCTCTGTCAGCCAGCTGGGAGTAAGGTTACGCCGAGTGATTGCTATCAGTCAGAGGGCGTCCGGCTATGCGGCACTCACTTGGCCTTGGCGGCTTGGATGCCCAGTGATCTGGGTCGGGCGTACAGTCGCTCCCACGATTCTATGTGTTGGTATGACCCTCTCATGATTGAATGAGAAGGTGTTGGCGTTGTCAATGATGATAGGGACTCGGGTCGCTTGGCTATGGTCGCAATTCGGCGGTTATCTGCGGCATGGTGGTGGTTTTGGCAAAGCGTCGCTCCTTGTGAACGTCTTCTAGAAGCAAGAGTGGTCTGCGAGCGGTCCTAAGTTGTCTTGGTGTTGTGTTCCTCCTCTTGCTGCATTGCGCTAATCAGGTGCCGGTTCGTGGCTGGGTGTTTGGAAGGGGCGTAGAAGAGGCAGCATCGTGCCTACCTAAGTGACTTCGGCAACGTCGCGTTAACCAGGGGTAAACTCGTAGAACAGAGTGTTTCGATGGCGAAGAACCGCGAAACTGTGAGAGTTAAGGGCATTTCCTTTTGTTATATAGGATGGACCTTGATGGATCACTCGTAGGGCGCGCGGGCGGGAGTGGAGGCTAGCGCCGATTTCGGGGATGTCGGACCCGTCTCGGAATGATCGTGCGGCGGAGAACTTCACGACCACACCTAGGCACATTCTCAAACCTACCTGTTGCAAAGATATGGCGTATTTGGACATAGTGGTAGACGATTCGCACCTCATTTCGTTGCTGGAGATGGATTCGACATTACCGCTCATGCTCAACTTCAAAGAAACGCGCATGGATAGAGCGTAGCAGCAATGAGATGAACTTGGTATCGAGACTACGGGAATGAAGGAGGAAGCTGTCCTCGTGAAAATGAGAAGAACTGTGTAGGAGATCGTTTCGGTCGTTACCCACACTCAATCACACCTCAAACTCCAAACCCCAACTCTCTCAACCCCATCACCACCCTACCACCGGCCTCCTCCACACCCTCCCACAGCCCCCTCAATCCCTCATCGCTATCTCCCAACACCGGATCCTTCTCCGGCATGCCCACTTTCCACACTTCTCCCTCTTTCCCGTCATGCTCACCCCCAACAGCGAAGTCCCAAACTCCGCCATAAGGATACGCACCCATCATCATGAACTTCCCGCCGCTGACATCCACACTCTCAAAAAACCTCCTCCTCTCCGCCTCCTTCTCCTCATCGACCTCCGCCGCCCTCCCCTCCTCTACATCCTTCGGTTGGTGAAACGCCAATTCTTCGTTCCGCGGTCGCGGCAAAAAGGTTTTGTGGCTAACCCCCGCTGGGATGATGAAGACATCGCCCAGTTCCGCTTTGATATCCACGCCACCAACCTCTCCATCTCCTTTGTCACCCGGTTCGTATTTCCCCTGCGACCAAGATGGGGAGTCAGCGACGCCGAAACGGATCCATGCGCCTTCGCCTGAGATGACGGTCATGGCTTCGTGGGTAGTGGAGTGGTAGTGTGATTGTATGTCCATTCCGTACTGCGCTATCCATTGTGTTTGCCAGCCATTCGATGCATAAAGGTCGAGAATCTCTCTTGTCTTGAAGTGCGGTGAGGTCACCATATCATAGAGAAGACCGGGATAGTGGAGCAGCGGGTATGGTGAGTTAGGAATGAGGGCTGTAGGTGGAAGTTTGTATTCGTGGACTTTTGTCGCCATTGTAGGATCCGGACGAGGTAATCTGGAGTATTTGGGTTTGATGTGGAAGATCCCGCAGGTCAAACGAGACAGGAAATTTCTGAAACGCCCCATCGGATTAGTCGCGACGGGAGTAACCGTCGAAGTTTGGTACGGTGAGGGGCGGGGTTGAGTTTGTTGGTAACCTTGGAAGGAGTGGGGTATACTAACGGATATACACATGGGGAATGGCTTACCCGAATAGGAAGTAGCAGCGCGGGGTTCCACGTCAGGACTATTAATGGGATGGGAACCGAAGTATCTGCACCTTTGTATTTGTAATGTGCCTACGCCGGACACCTGCAGTTTCGCGATATTAGTTTTACCCAAGATCCTTCAGTTGCTTTAGCTAGCTTGGAGTGCTAGTGCAATCGAATGGCAAAGTTACGATTTCGTGTGCAGGGAAGGCTCAAGCACTTCAGACCTAAACTTGACACAATTTTGGCAACTTACACGGTGCCTTGAATTTCTTCCGACGACCCGTCCGCGGAGCTAAAGAGGTGCAGCTTCAGTGCGGGTGTACTTATCCCTTGCGCAATGCTTATCTGACGGAGGAGTACATACTGAAAGACATAGAGGTGTTCTTGGGTGGTTCCTGCCCAAATACGCGCCTGATCTCATACGCTCCTACTCCTTCACGACAACTTTAACCCAATTTAGAGGTACTGACATCTTGGCATGCATCGGACGGCCGGGAGCAGAGCTTGATTGGCCAATGAGAAGCCGTGTCTTCTAACGTCGAAAGCCTTAGACGGATTGCGATATGCAGCTAAAGCTGCGATCAATACATCTCGGTCTCGTGCAATATACACGTATTGACATTGGGCGCACCTTTCAACATCCCCCTGTGACGAACCACTCACCCTCGCTATCGAACACCCAACCCTTGCGCATCCTTCGACTCCTTACATCGCGCCTCCAAAGCACCAAACCCCTTCCATCAGTTCCGCTCCGCATCCCCCATCTATCCAAAGTGAGTCGAATTGTCTACACTACCAACGGCATGGCGAGATATCATGTTTCCTTGTATCCACGGCTAGATTGTCACTGTTGCACTCCTTTTCATGGAAAAGATATTCAGAACCTTGACTTGGCCCCTCTTGTGTCCTCTTAACATGCCCATCCTTTACAGCCGTCTTCCCACCTCACATGATGCCCAACTCCCCAAAACCCTTGAGAACCTCTTTGTCCACTCGGCTCAACCACTCTTCCTGGAAGGCTTGTTCACCACCCACTTGTTGGATGACCTGTTGAAGATGTTCCCTAACGAACGCAACGAGATTGATCTGATGCACAGGATCAGTGTAGATCAGTTCGCGCTTGCGGATATCCTCCGGTGCCTCAGGTTCGGTGGGGTGGTAAGGTTCTGGAGGCCAGAATAGGGAACTAGAAAGAGACATCAGTGTGGTCACGAAAACAATGGTAAGTGAGTATACGTACTCTTGACTCCGATCGTCCATGCCATCCAGCAACTCCCCGAGTACATCCGTCCATATTCCTACCAGCGACTGCAGCCTGCCCAACATCCAAGGCTGTGCTCCTTCTAAGAAACGTGTGAGAGCAAGGCACATGAGTTTCTTGTTTGGCGCATCGCCAATGTTCTCGATATGGCCGAACCACTCTTCCAACAACCAGTCTAGAGTCTTCTCTAGACCTTCACTTGATAATGCGGAGAGGGCTTCAAGGAGTACAGAAGGTGAAGCCATGCCGATACGTGCTAGCACAGTGAAGTAGTCGGTTTCGACAACCCCATCAACAGCGCGGGAAGGGAGTTCGCGGTAAGGGCCGTGGGATTGATGGTGGGTCCATGCGCCGTGGAGACCCTCCAAAACCTTTGCTAGGAACCCGGAAGAGATCAAATCGCTAGTCAGAACCTTGACAGCGTTCTCGCCACCTACACCTTCCGCACCTCGAATGATGCATGTCACGAGATGTGTCATTATGCCATTCGCTTCGGGTTTCAAGTTGCCTAGGAGCTCGGCGAGGGCTTGGAGGATCGCGGGACGGAAAGAATCTGCCAGGACGGCGGAGGGCGCAAGAAGCAGGTATGCTTCTGTGATCTCGATGGCTTTTCGCAGGGTCTCGTTGTCCATGGAGAACAGAGGTAGCAGATATTGAATTAGGTTGAGCAATTCAGGTGGTGTAGGCTCTGGAGCTGATGGTGTTTGTGCAATGATAGAGGCCCATAGATCGAGTGCATCTTCAAGGAGGTAGACCTGGGTTTCTGAGCCAGGTTCGATAGCGCTCTGGATAATGGGTAAGAATGAGACATGGAAAGAACGTGACTCGGCCTTCATGGCGTTCGTTAGACGAGCCAGGAGTGTGAGAATCGCCTGCTTCATGAGATGCTCTTCGCCAGACTGCTCCCACAGCGGTGGGAGGAGAGAAACGATGCTGTTGGCGTATGGGGTGATCTGCATCCAGTTAGTCTCAATACTTCAAGCGTCTCCGTCTCCGACTTACATGATGCTCTAACCTGTATACAACAAGACTAATGGTGTTTAGCAGTGCCATCTTCGTTTCTGGAAGTTCCACCTCTTGGACCAGTGCCATCAGCCTATCGAGCATAAGCTGCGAGTACGGCAGGAATGCATCTGCCTGGAACTCCCACTCGTCGGCGACGGCGTGGAATTTCCTTCCCGCAGTTATTCGTACCACTTGATCGTTCATTGGATCGCTCTTATCGAGGAGATGCTGGAAGATCTGGTAGACGATAGGCTTCTTCTCCTTGGCCATCTTAATAGTTATCCACTGGGAGATGATAATGGCGATGCGGCGACGAATGATATTGAAGCCCGGTGTCTGCTTCGCTGCCTCGACGACCAACGTCTTTTCAAGGAAGGTGTCGAAGTCAAGTTGATCGTGCAGTATGTCAGCCGCAAGACCAACGGCAGTGTAAACGGAGTCCTTGAAAAGGATGTCTTCGTTTTCCGGTGCTACAAAACATTAGCGAGGGTCATCTTCTGCTAAAGTGAGTACTCACTCGCAACTGTGTAGAAGACTTGGAGCAGAGGCTGAATGATCAAATTTTTGAAATTCTTTGCGAGGTCTAGGAACAGCTTCTCGGCACAGGGTCGGATCGCAAATTCCCAGTCCTCTGCTCCCTCTTCCATTTTCTCCCACTCGTCGGGCTCTTCCTCCCACATACGAAGGTCGCTGGGCCGGAAGACGAAAAAGCGCTGGACAAGTGCTGAGATCATTTCGCGAACGAGGTCGTCAGTCAGTAGATCTGTCTTGATCTTGTGCGTGGCCGCATTTTTCTCATCCTTTTCCTGCTGGTGCTTGAAGCGGAAAGTCTGGGTAGGGAAGAAGACCATCTTCACGCATGCACGAATCAGCAGCAAGCCTTTGAGACCCAGACGCTCGAGGATGGGTGCTTCATCTTCAGCATCGCCATCAGTACCGACTTTGGCGCCCTCAATAGACTTTGAGCCCCATTGCTCCCCTAGTCGTGAAATGAGGCTCCAATAGTCGCGCGCAAGCTCTATGGAGTTGGGTAGAAGGACAAAATCAGCTGGGTGAGTCGTAGCCATGTTGAGGTGCAACTTGGAAAGCTGCATCAAGTGCCTGCCTATTTTCTTCTGAACTTCGCCTGCAAGTGGTGAGTTTTCCGGTATCACGTATTGCAGGAACTCTCCGAGATGAGTACGGGTCAGTGTCCAGAATTCTTGCACGTCCTTATCTCTGCCTGGAAACTCGTAGCCGGCGATTATAAGTCTTCGCATAGTCTTGATAGCAAGCAGACTGTTGTCAATACTCTCAAGCGCACCGCCTTCGTCGTCTCCGCCATCGCGGAAGAAGGCTTGCCATGTTTGTACCTTGTTCACATAGATTGTACCAAGTACATTGAAAATCTCGGGTGCGACAGTCTGTAAGCTTTGTCGTGTTCGTAGAAGTCTTCCAGTCGACAGTTCTTTGACGATGTATAGCAAGACGAGAAGGGCGCGAGGGAGTTGTAAGCGGTAGGCGTTCGGATCGGTCGAGGCGCGAAGGATGTGGAGTAGTTGTTGGAATAAATCTGGCCTAGACAGTGTTAGAGTAGGGGAATCCATGTTGGGTTGGGACTGACCAGTCATTTGGGAACTCGAATCGGACGATCTTAGCGACCACGAGCGCATTCTGTAGGGCCAGGCGATGGTCGGCTTCGTTGACAGCGCTTTCGAGTAGACGAGCCCGTATGGTAGCTTTGTCTTCTTTGCTTACAGCACTGCAGTCACGTAAGCCTATGCATCTCTGCGGCTTTATGTGGAGGCGTACTTGGTGGCTGTCTTGCGCCAGTACTTGTCGATGCCATTCTTGAGCTGGATGACGGCGAGGTAGCGAACTTCGAGGGGGAGAGACTGGTCAAGGAACACCGTCTACTAGTGTCAGTCCGGTACAGTCCAGGGAGCTAAGATATGCATACCTGCAGCAGAGGATAGAAACCCGCGGCCTTTTCCCATTGCTGGAGTTGCTTGGTGCCCGTCTGCACTTGGGTTTGATCTGCTGAGGACGCTGATCGCAGGACGTGGAACAGGATGCTCTCAGTAAGAGGATTCGCCTCCGCCGGCGCTTCAATGCTGAACTCTGTGTTCATGCTGTGAGTGTTGACGGTCAACTATTGCGGTAGTGGGGCAGCCGCAAATAGGTGAACTTTTGGATATGGCAGGAACAGGCAAGCAGTTGGGCGGAAGCGGCTCACGGCTCAGGCGGAGTGTATAGTCTATGGAGCCTGCTCACCCAGGCTGCGATCAGGATGCGGCAAGTCTTGTTTGGGAAGTCTATCTTGGTGTTTGGGAAACAAATTCGAGAAGCTCCCCGCCTGGCAGCTCGGACCTCCGAGACACGAGACAGTGATTCTGGGGCACCTTGTTGGCATTGACATATAGTGTGCACAAGATAGTAAATCGTCAGTCATACATCTAGCGTATGCGTGCCGATGCTCTCCACAGAAGCACTGTTATGGGCGTGTCTGAACATGGCCCCGGCGTGTCTGGAGAAGGCGTCGCGCGCACCGGCTACTCCCACGCCTTCCCCAGCCAACCTCGGTCCGTCGCAACTCGAGCCTCGTCTCCCCATCACGCTGTCACGTTGCAGCCCCATCGCGCGCCATCGCCAACCACGCCCGTAACATCGCCCCTCCCAATGCTCCCAAATGCCCTCCGCAGACTTCGCCGCCGCCCAGCAACGCATAGCAGCCCGCCGCGCTCAACGCGCCCTTCAGCAGCGCAATCACCATGAGCCGCCGCCATCAACCGCACAACGCGCCCTCTCGCGCCTGCCCTTCCCCTTCAGCAGCGTCTCCTCGACCGGATTCAGCGTCTGGGACGCGATAAAAGGGCGCTCGGGAACACGGCCAGAGTTCCGCGTCGGCCAAGTCGATGCCGAACTCCTCGATGAGGAACTCCTTACCCTGATGAAGAGTCAAGTCGGCGAGGGCTTGAAGTACTTCGGAAGCCATATCACAGATCACTACTCACCCGAGATATTGCTGGCTTTGAGGGCTGTACTGTGGAAACTGAGCATTTGGGACCAGAACGCGAGTTATGGCGCGCATCTACAGGGGCTGAGGTACACGGATGCGCGGAGTAGTGCGCCGAATCGCCCACCACCTAAGCCGTGGCAGAAGATTGCTTACGGGGCTGTCACAGTGGGAGGGCGGTATGCGTGGACGAAGTGGGAAGAGTACCTTCTATCCGCTTCAGAAGACTACACCCGACCCGAGAGCGCCAGATTGAAGGTTCTAGGACGATTGAGCGAACTGGCCGGAAACGCACACGACGTCCTCGGCCTCGCCAGTTTCCTCGTCTTCCTCGTCGACGGCCGGTATAGAACGATAATCGACCGCCTCCTCCGTCTACGCCTGACACCAACCTCGCACTCCACATCACGCGAAGTCAGTTTCGAGTACCTCAACCGCCAACTCGTCTGGCACGCCTTCACCGAGTTCCTCCTCTTCCTCCTCCCCCTCGTCGGCATCTCGCGCTGGCGCCGCATCCTAAGCCGCACACTCAAGAAGCTACGCACGACCGTCCTCTCCCTGCTCGGCCGCTCGAAACCCGCCAACGACGAAGACGACGAGGATAGCAAAGCCGCCGGCGAACTCGGTTTCCTACCCGAACGCACCTGCGCAATCTGCTACCGCGACCAAAACCCCACAACCACCACCGAAGCCGACATTCTCACCTCCTCGGCTGGCGGCGGCGGCGTCGTCGGCTCCGCAACAACCGACATCACCAACCCCTACGAAACCATCCCATGCGGCTGCATATACTGCTTCGCCTGCATCGCGCAACGCATCGCAAATGAAGAAGGCGAAGGCTGGACGTGCCTCCGCTGCGGCGAGACAGTAAAGGAATGCAAGCCTTGGAACGGCGATGTCATTGAAGAGCAACCTCGCCGCGTTGAGCATACCGAAGTGCACGAGAGGCCCAGTACAGCCAAGTCTGTTGGTTTCGCTACCGCTGGCGATGAGCTGGATGAGAAGGCGCTGCTGAGGGAGGTCGATCCTATGCCGGAGATGGAAGACGCCGCGGATACAACGCAGGAAGATGAGGAGGGCATAATGGGCACGACGCACACGCGCGGTCTGGATCTCGGAGAGTCGTTGTTTACCGAGAGTTCAGAGTGGGCGCGTGCTAGTGAGGATCGAAGCAGCGACGATGAGCGGAGTGAGGAGTACACTGAAGAAAGTGAAGAGGAAGAGGAGGGTGATCAGTCGGGCTTTTACGACCGACGATAAGACTTGGTAAGACTGGTTTGGTTAGGTTGGGGCTACTACACGACTGTTGTATAATTACTGGATGCGTTGAATTGCAAGATACCCTGATTTCTCAAGCTTGGTTTGTTCCATCGTGCTATGCTATCAAGTGTCATTGAGCTATCGTGAGACCAGTCCATTATCTGATTCCGACTTTTTGATCTTGATCGTTTGGTGAGGTAATCGCTCATAGATGGATGTCACATGCAAAGCCAGAGTCTTTCGCGCCGCAATGCCTTGATTGATGCGGTCCGTCCTGCGTCGTGTAGCATCCGTCGGCTCTTGCCCTTGCGCTGGCCTCAAGGCTCCGTAGCATAAATGCCAATGTGCATAGTCGCAACTTGGCCTTCTCTCGTTATACACAGCAAACCGCCCATTGTCTTATCATGTCCGCATGAAATCCGCAAACCTCGGCAGCGCTGCCATCTTCTCCTCGGGACTTGTCGTCTCGGCAAAGAAGATGAGGCGCTGGTTCTTGTCCTTTTTGCTCTTCTTTTCTTCTTTCGGCGCGGCCTCCTTGGTGACCTCGTTGATCAGGTCGTCAACAGAGTTGGATATGTCGCCGTTCTGACCGGGCGGGTATGCACCAGGTGGTGGAGCGCCGAAACCAGGTCGAGGAGGTAACGCGCCAGGTTGGCCGGGTATGCTGCCAGGCCGCGGGGGCATGCCGCCATTGGCGGGCGAGAAAGGTTGCGGGACGCCTTGAGGGTATGCGGGCGCACCGGGTGGGAAGGCCACGGGAGCGCCAGGGGGTGGTACGCCGTACGGTGTCTGCGCAACTGGTGGTGTCTGTGGATGTTAGCCCCATATCCTTTCTCTGTCCAGAATCTCGAATACATACAGCAGTCTGTACTGGCTCCACTGGCGCAGGTAGAACGCCATTCTTTCGATCTTCCCTGAACTGGGCCGCCCTCTTCTCAATCTCCTCCAGACTCTCATTGATCTTCGGCCTCTTGTTCGGTGCAGCTTGGCCATTGACGTACGCTCCGCGCATGGGATTACCGGTAATTCGTGCGCGCTCTTGCTCCTCGGCGAAATGTGCTTGTGTGACTTGCTGGTTGTGCTGGTCTATTATCTCGGCGGGGACACCTTCCATACCGAAGATCTCCAGCTCGAGACCTTGACGGCCGGGATTGGCATTTTCAACGTGAGTGAGCGTCTCCTTGTGGACTTGGTTCATGTGCACGGAGAGACCTGAGAAGCTGTTAGTATTGCTTATCCAATGCGCGGAGTTGATTCGAGCGATGCGTACCTCCGGCAGTATTTAACCGTCTTCCGCAGCGGTCGCATTTGAAATGTTTGGCCTTTTGGTGAGAGATGAGAATCTTAAGGTCGTCGAAGTCGCGCTCGCAGTAGTAACACCATGGTCGCTGCAGACGTCAGTATGGGCGCTGTATGCGATTTGGGGGCGCATATCGTACCTCGAGCTTCTGGTTCAAATCCGGATATCTTCTGCGTTTCTTCGTCATCTTTGCGATTGGTAGGAGGGAAGTGGGGAAGGCGTGGTCGCGATCGCGGTCAGTCGAAGTGAAGCTCAGGGCTCGCGGTTCCTCGAGAGCTAGCCTAGCGCGGTGGTCCATGCGGCGAACATCTCAACTTTTCTTCCCGTTCACCCACTTTCACCTACAACATCACAATGACAGACATCACCAGCCTCTAATGTGAGGACGAAACCATGTCGCCATGTCATTCTAGATATATCCCTCTATCATAGGACGCAACCCGCACACCAGCCACTTGAGTCTCCGACACTTTTACGAGTCCCTTTCGGGGGAGCATCCCACAGCTTTGCGTCTTGCTCAGCTGTGGTGTATGCGGCTGTACTCCAGTACGTGCATTCTTCGTCTGACGAAGTCCGTTGCAAGAACAAATAAAAAGGTCCTTCATAGTTCACACTTCCTCGCTCTTCGGAGAAATCCTACGAAGAGTGTGACTCCTTGGCTACCTACATATCTGCTTGCTCCACCAGAGCCATCAGGCTGAAGTTGGGGTTCTCGTCTTCGCTTGCCATCATACCGCGAATAACGCCAAGGCATTTATCTGATAGAACGTCTTCATCTGCTGTGAGCGCCCCAAGGTCTATCGGACGCTTGCGGTCGCCGTCAAGTTGGTATAGATGGCTGTCTTGGGCTGATTTGACAAAGGCGATGTAATGGTAGTCCACCTCGTCTTCCGCATTGAGGGGCGCTTCAGTATCTCCCTTGCTTGCTACTCCAGCATACGCCCGTTCGAGCCCATCGCTTTTCTCCAATGCCTTTGCCAGCTCGTCCGAATCGGGTGTCAGACTGGCATTGAGTAATTGGGCAATGATTGTGTCACTCTCTGACTGATATCAGTTATGTTTTCGATTGGGCTGACGGCTGTCATACTGATCTTCTGTCGCGCCTCGCCATTGCAGATAGCATGCAAGATCGCATACAGACCGCATGCATTGTTGATGGTCTGCTTGAAGAAGATCACGTCACCAGCACCTCCAGAGCTTCGAAACTCCTCAAGCGTAGCGTCCTCGTCCTGAACACGCTTTTCATAATCGTCCGTCGTCGGAAACACCAGTATCAACGCAAAAGCGGGACGCGGAAGAAAGCCAAGCAGTTCTGGGTCGTCCAAAGAGAGCACATCCTCGAAGACCAATGAGGTGGATAGGCCGAGCTTATGCGCGAGCTCGGTGAAGACGTCTGGATTTGACTCGAGAGGGATGAAGTGCTTGCTATATACCGGTACGCATGCTTGGTCCGCAGTTGCCATTGTTGTTAAAGACGTGTTGATGTGGTCTTCCTACTGTCATGTCAGGTGTACTTGCCGCTTGGGAGTCGAAGTTCAGCACCGCACCTGCTTCGTTGGCTACGCTAACCGAGTTGGGTCAGTTCACAGTAAACTTCTTTTCGTACACGAACACACGTTCTAGTGGTGCCGTTATCTTATTGTATCACTGAGCTTGCATCGCCCCCTCTGAGTACATACCTGTGCATGAGTCATTTCGAAACACTACAGTATACTAATGCTTGAGTGTTCGCCTCGATCTATTAAGATAGCGCTGTACACGAGTCTACGATCTTATAACTAGCGTTGTGCGTGCCAGCACTGATATATCAATGGAGAGATGTCCGATCTGTCGAACCGTGGCTGTGTCGTACATGCATGAGCTTACCGCCGTTGTGGTGAGGCGATCTGTAGCACCCGAACAACACCGATTGTTGATTTTGGAGTAAGAGCGACTGCGAAAAGGCTAGAGTAATTGACTCGCGATGAACCACCAAGCCCTGCTGGCGACTGAATCACGAGATAGTCTTGGTCAATTGATCGTGTGCTTTCATGGACAAGATCAAGACAGTGGGTAGGAAGTCAGAAGACACAGTAGATTGATCATACAGCTTCCCATTTAAGTCTCGTTAATGAGCCTTTTGCCATCCTGTGAACCAAAAAGAGAGACCAGCCAAACAGCAGGCAAGAGATTCAGTCATATATCAAGATAGTATAAGCTGAGCAGCTCACCACTTATCAGCACAGCCATCAGGGCACCCATTGACCGGGCAAGCAACTGCAACCACGGGGCAATCAGCAGCAGTCTTACATAAGGCAGAGTTGCCCTTTGAATCTCGCCCCCAGCACCAATCTCCAGCACACGTACACTAACGCATGTATCAGCAACTCGATGACATATATTCCCCCTTGAAGAGTATGAAACTAAACTAACCTTTCTCCAGCAATAGCCTTGTTCGCAGCCAAAGTCTTCTGTGACACAGTGTCCCGCTGATGAATCATGGAATGGGGAGTACGCGATGTTGATCGTGACGCTGAGTTGCTGTGGGTGACGAGAAAGCGATTTGTCGGTGCCTGCGAGAACGTGTTGAGGCATACCACTACCAAGGCGAGTGTGCATTCCCACTAGAAGAAAGCTAAGGATAGTGTTCTTCATGGCGAATGGTGTTGTGGTTGTGAGTGAGGGATGGAGATGAAAGAAAGAAGATCTGGTGAGTGCGAGTAGCCAAGTTATACTGTTTCGCGTGCTACACGACATTCTAGTCTTACGTAGACCAGTGGCTTCGTGGTTCTCGTGGTGCAGACGCCTCGTGGTATGATACGATCCCTAAGGTCATGAGGTGTCATTATAGGCGGAAGTTGGGGTTTGGGGAAGAAGGGGTGAGAGAGGCGCATAGGATTTTGAGGGGGAAGAGTGTGTGGAAGGTTGTGCTAAAGTTTGAGTAGATCTACTACAAAACTTGCTTTCCAATTTGGCATATCCCACGCCCATCCATCGACCCGCAACGAATCCAACACCATCTGCCCACTTCCCTTATACCGAATCCAACCCATCTCCCATTCAACAGCATTGCATCCAGCATACACCTCTCTCTCCATCACATCACCAATGCTCCCCTTCCCCAAAAAGGAGCTCCAGCCCCATCAACCAACAGCACGACTCCCCTCCCGTCACACAACACACTTCGAGGTGCACGTACAGTTCCACGACACTGAGTAGCTACCTCGCTGCCGGCGGCAGTTTCTCAACAAGCGCATACCGTTCTCTGTGTATCCTGCCGATGGTGTTGGCGCGGGAGAGGGGAGCGGAGCTTGAGTGTTGTGAGGGTGAGAAGGAGGGTGGGTTGGTGTTTCTGGTTTAATGTGTCAATGACGCGGTTAGAGTCTTGATGAGTGAGTGGTGTGGGTTGTGGTGGATGATGGGTGATGAGTAACGATTCTATCGCTAGTCTCACTCACGACAAATACCCTTCTGTGCCTTCTGCTCGACGCAGAAACTCCCACATTGCTCGCACGACTGCGAGGCCGCTGCCTTGGGTCTCGATTGTGCGTCCGCGCCCACGGTCATTGAGATCGCTTGGGCTTCTCTTTGTTGTTTCGTTTTCGTCTCCGTCATTCTCGTCAAAGACGTATCGTTTGGAGGGCTCTTTGAGGTCGTCTTCTAGGTACACGCCATCGGAGGGGTCTAGGTAGATGTTGCGGTAGTCTATCGCGTTCTCTGGAAGGACTGAATGAGGATGAGAAGCTGATTTCCCGTTATCGTGGAGGGAGGAGGATGGAGATGAGATTTTGGGTGCACCCCACCATGCTCCAAATCGGCCGTCTTGGTCGCGCGTTCGGAGCGCGGCTTGCGCGTTGTGGACGACCCATGCGGTGTATTCTCTGCAGCTGTTTGCGTGTAACATGACCAACTCTCTGGGTGCTGCATGGGTTTTCCCTGGTCTAGCTGGTCGGGATGGAAGAGGTTCGCAGAAGGACGTTAGGTGGTGGAAGAATATGCCTTTGAACGTCTGGCCGTCTTGACTGCAGCGCCCAGAGGGATCGCAGAGCTCCGTCAGGATACCATTGTAACCCAGACCTGCCCAGTCGGTGGGTAGTGCTTCGTTTTCGTCTTCTGGGCCGTTGCTTCGATAAGGTTGGGACTTCTTCCAGCCTGTGGCACGTATGACATTCCTGATGAGCTCATGGCCATCTTCCAGGTATAAAGTCTTGCCAGTAGCTTCCCACAGCCCGCGAAGTCCAGACAGAAGGACACCTTGATTGTAGGTATACACCATTTCGTTCCGCTCGTCGCATGTCGTCTTGCTATGATTCGTGCGGTAACCTCCAATGTGGAAGCCGTCAACGTAAAGTCCCTGGTCGTTCGTCATACCGATGTTCTTCAGCCACTCGTATGCATTCATCGCGTTCGCGAGGTAAACAGGATCGTAGCGTGCCCGGTGCCCTTCGTCGCAGTCATCAAACAACTGATCTCGCTGTAAACCAACCTTGTCGTGCTGCGAAAGAAACGGTGAACAGTTGTCGTCGCCCGGAAAGTGCAAGTACATGCTGATACTCGCTGAGATGAAGAGCTGGTTCGTAATGGCGTTCTTGTACGGCAGAAGACGCGGGTTCCAGGTCATGCCGCCGCCACAGAGCCTCCAATCCCACCCTTTCTCAGCCAATTCGTAGAAGACGCGTGCTCGATGGGCGAAAGCAGGGACGAACTGTCTGGCATGCCATTCCTTTGCTCTAGCCTTGTTAGACGTGTAGTGTTCAGCGGAATGGCTCTCGACAAAACCGCTTGCTTCCAGCCAGCCCAATACCACCCATAGCATATCATCGAACGCCTGCATCCTGATCGCAAAATGGTCTTCGCCGAAGTAATATGCGGTTGTTTGCGCAAAGTACTTGTTGATCTCATTCTCCACCATCTGTGCCTCGACATCCATTTTCCGACTCTTGTCAAATGTGCCCGGCATTGTGTAGGCAAGCGAGTGGGAGAGCGAGGAGAGGGTAGCTGAAACGTAGGTCGACATGACGGCTGCTGTCCAATCTATCGCTGTTGTGTATTTGCCGAGCCATACTGAGAAGTAGTGGTCTTGCATTGTAGATAGAGCGGAATGGAGATCGTGAAGGATGTTGGTCTCGGCGAGCGAGTAGCTGGCTGTGCTGGTCGGGAAGTCGTTCGATGATGTCTGGGACGAATCGGGGAAGGATGTAGACGAGGCTGGCGACGAAAGCAGGCGAACGACATTTTGATTCTCGGGCTCGTAGACCGGTTGATCTGCTTCTGCGACATGTCAGTGTGAGGTCTTTGAGGGGGAAGTATCTCTCAGCCATACCTTGTGCAGTCGGCGATCTCGCATTACTAGCGATTGAGCCGGTCGCGAACGCGAATCGAAGCAACAAAAGCGATAAAAGTAGTCGCAAAAGCGACGCGACACGCAGCGATCCCATTGCGAAGCCTCGGAAGCTGTGATGCTCAGCTGGGTGTCGTCCTGAACGACCTCGGGAGGACTTGGTGCTATGCGACGCGTAAGCAGTTCATGGAGCAGCTTTGCGCGCGAGCTACTGTTAGAAATAATGCGGTATGCATATAGGATCGATAAGTAAGACCATTCAAGGCTTCTTATCGGCTGCTGTGACGGTCATACTAGAGGAGGCATGTGCCGCAAGTGCATGAGGCGCATACGATCCTGGCCAAGTCCACCTTCCCGTACCGGCTTGGGTAGCTGCTCTTGCCTGAGAGATCCGTCCCATGGCCTGTAGCAGCGGATGGCAGACAGATTGGCGCGGAGTGTAGTTGCGATAAGATCACAATGGTTAAGAATGACGAAGACACGATTACATTGGTGCTTCCCCAGGCGCAACGCGTGATGGGATGATGGGATGACGCCAAGGCTGAACCCTGGGATCGTGAAATCGCGTGTCTGCCCCGCTCCCGTTCTCGCGTGGTTTGCGCGCACAGACCGCATCTAGCCCCCCAGAGTAGCAAAATAGTACAGCATCGCCCAGCCACTGTTACATGTGCAAAAAGGGTGTTGAGCGACTGAACCACACATGCAAAAAGAATGTTGAACAGAGTGGGATTCGAACCCACGCAGATTTCTCTACTAGCACCTGAAGCTAGCGCCTTAACCGCTCGGCCATCTGTCCTTTGATGAGTGTTTAGAGCAGTAAATACAATAGAATGTGAGCACAACAGACATTGGCAAGCCAGGAGAGAAGTTGGCAGGATTTTGGTGGGTATGGACGGCCATGGCAGGGCAGCCGAACCGAATGACTGGCTTTTACAAGTGGGGCAAGCGAACTAATCGGACAAAGAGAAGTACCAAGCCGCGGGGGAAGAGAATGTCATATACTATGTAAGATTTGCGCATTTTTGGGACAAAATTGACATTAAACACCTTCCCTGCATACAACATCTGCCATCCAACAGAACATCGTCACATATGTATGACACAACAGCAGGGGACTCAAGCAGCGTAACTCAACTAGGTGTTTAAGTTTGGGCTTCATCTCATGCCCATCTAACAAGTCCATCGATGTGTACCTGCAATGCAATGCTATCGCCGCACAACCCTGCCTTGATGCCAACATTGATGGCCAGCCCACTATCACGCACCAAAAACATGTCATTCCGCGCGTCATTTCCTCGCAATGGGTCGTATACTTCGTCTGGTATCCTCCTTTTCACCGCTTGCGGCCAGGTACCGCTGGCCTGGCCGTCCTGCGAGGGGTCAAAGTCCGGAATGGCTTTACACCAGTAATGACACGTTGACCGGTTGAATCCGAACGCGACGGGGAAGCTTAGAGAATGCGCATACGCTGCTGATTGAACTCGGAGTAGAACAGCCCCCCAGAATTCGGTGACATTGTCAGGGATCCGTAGCTCGTGAGTGGTTTCGTCCCAGGAATTACGAGGCGTGACACTTATTATGCGAACTGTGGGCGTAGTGTGGCTAGAAACTCGACGTCGGATATGAAAGCTTTTGAACTCGGTAGTCGTGAATTCAGGTGGTATGGACAGCTTCTGCCGTACATAAATGGTATGAAGCTTCCCAGTAGGCCAATCGTCGATGAAAGCCAGAGAGCCAGCATCAACACGCGCGTATTGTGTTCCACCATCCAGGCACTTCAATGTGATGGCCAAGCGTTGGTTGAGCTGGTTGCTCGACCGTATCATGGCTAAGACCCGGCTTTTGTCTTTGGGGTCAGGTAAGAACTCGAGCTGCACACGCAGACCGATAGGGGTAAGGCCTATGGGGAAAGTGGAAATGACATTCTCGCGCTCGATAGAACCGCAGTGTTGAAACTCTTCAGGATGGCGCGCAAGCAAACCCCGATACGTTGATCGCTCCGATGAAGTCGCGCACCAAGAGAATAAGGAGTAGTCGTCAGTAGTCCTTAGGATCTCTTCTTGTAAGCGAATAAAAGCCTTCGCACCTTCTCCATAAAGTAAGGGCATGTGAATGTCGAAGAGGCCGAGCAAGCAGTAGGCAACATCTTCGACACGAGTACTTTGCCGATGTGCTGCCCAAGACATCCTCTCCGCAACGGAGAACTCACTAACAGTACCTCTGTCGTCGAGTACCCGAACTGGTATACCCGTGGCGTCAGATAGCTCCTCCAGAAACTCTACCTTCTCGCCCATCAAGGTCCAGTCCTGGAAGTAGAAGCGACATAGAACCGGTGCAATCAGTTCTTGTAGGGTCCAACCGCGACGCGTCCACCGAGAAGACTTCAGTGAATCTCTTGCAATTTCGGAAGCGGTTGTGTACCCGTTTGGACGTGGTTTGGGAATGTCGCCCAGATAGACGATGCAGACCTCCGCATCTCGGTACCAGCGATACATGGAGTTGATGGCTTCTTGTAGCTCCGCACTTGATGTCTTGTCAATACAGCACGTGTCAACCCAAAGATAGTGACAGCCTTGGCCTTGCGCCTGCTCAGCTGCGTTCACAATCTTGCTGTAGCCGACGCGCGTCATAAGGTCCTTCTCCGATAAACCTCCCAAAGGCATCTCGGAACTGCCTCGAATCATCATCTCCAACGCCAACATCAGTGTAGTTCGCGCATCCTGACTGCCTGTTGATGCCGACGCTAAGTTGGTAGAAGCGGACAGTGCTCGAGCTCTGCTAATCCAGACGTATTCCTGGTAGTTGACTTCATCTCCGCCCCAGGTGTGAGAAAGGATGGCGTATTTTGGGACAGAGTCATCATTGAACCATCTAAGCTCGAGTGTCCTGACATCGATGAGTCGCATAACAGACGCTGAGCGACGTGTCGGCGTGGGTGATCATTGGCGTAGAGAGACCAAGCGGGGTGCCTGCCCCCGATGAGCCGAATCGGTTTGGGCTTTGCGCTAGACCCAATGGGCTGCCCTATACGAAGCTGCTCGTAACTTCAGACTCCTAAAGCATTTCCTCACGACGAATGCCGGTACCATCATAGACTGGAACATGCACGACGCTCGGAGAGCGATGCTTCCATAGCCGTAAATCGTAGCTAGGGATGTGCGTCCTTATCGCGAGACTACGGTACGGCACCGGGGTTAACAGCGATTGGTTCATGTTCAAGCACGGAGTCCGACGATAGTCCTTGTCATTGCAGCCCTTGACATGGCGTCACTGATATTAAATAGCTGTCGTGACACCTTGCCGATGCTTGCACCAAATTACCATGACACCCTGACCCCAGCGCGAACACAAAGTCTGTCATCACAACAATGAATGCGAGCGGAAGGTCTGCAGCGAGTGTATTAGTGGCTAAGAGAAGGTGCTGGAGAAAGTAAAAAATGGCTAAGGATACAGATAAGGTAACACGCGGCAACCGTACGTAGGAGATCCACCAACTGCTATCCAGATTATCTCCAATCATGTCCCCGGTGTCATAAATGTTGGGACGCGCAGAGTCCCCGGGTACGTTGCCGATTTCATGAGCACCAGACGGGACGCAAGCTGCGCCGACTCCGTTTACTCGTGCCGCACCATAATAACCCCCCATACACACTCAGTATTCTCCATCAAGCATGATCTCCGAGGCGCTACAAAGGAATCGATACATGTCAGGTATGCAGCTGCGCGCTATCAGACTCGGTCCGCGGCGTCTTCGTGCGAGAAACCGAATTTGCGGTCTACCCGGATGCAGTTGTCCTCGACGCTCGTGCGGTGGTCACGGTATGTGGGAGCAGTGGCAGAGCTCATATGATCTTTGTTCATGGTATCCGACCACGAGCTCATCTGAGAACTATTTCCACAGGCGGTGGAACTGTCCGTCAAAGTAGACGTTGCGGGCTTGCCATGGAGCTTGTTCTTGGTGGATCGTAGGCCTCTGGGAGCAGCGTTTTGGTCGTGGGCAACACCCGCCCACATAGCCGAGAGGGGAAGGAAGATGCAGACGATTGTGAGAACGTGGGAGACAATCTCAGGGGGGATGCTCTCAACAAATTGGAGAGATGTGAAAATAGCTACACGTACGTTAGTAAATGTCAGTGTTTAGCGTGGCAAAGAGAGACGAACCTGGTATTGACATTGTCTGACAACCCATGATGAAGACGATCTGCATCGGTCCAAATCTAGGCATGTTGAGACGGCGCCTCTGAAGGATGGCATGTCCCAATTTCCAGGTGAACACGCAACTGAATAACCAGATGGATATAGTTTGCATGATGTAGGTCATCCCGTTCAGTGCGTCCAGAGAATCGGGATCCACATTGTCCAATGCGTATTTGGTATTCAGGTAGACGAAAGCGAACTTGACTCCAAAAGCAGCGCAGGCCACTGTGGTGGTTGCACCCATGATGATGGTGCGATGTAGAGGTGGTGTAGTGACGCATACGATCCAGACTTGGAGACTGAGTGAAGCGTAGACTAGGATAGCGACGATAAGACTGAAAACGTTGATTAAGACGTAGATAGCCCAGTCCGCATTAGTCAGAGGTGGTGAATATGGGGTAACATCGCTGTAAGGGTCGTTCCAGGTGCTGCTAAGATACATGGCGAGAAGCAGGCAGCGGATGGTGTTGGTGAAGAGGGAAGCGGTGTTGAGGTAGAAGATGAAGGACTTCCGCTTCTCAGCCTTGGTCAAGAGGACGAGAACAACCAGAAGCATGATCGATACACCAAGACCTACCCCATTACTGGTAGCAAGGCGGGCGGTGTTCACGCTCCAATAGTTGACATCCGCCATGTTGACTGTGGTGACTGCCCATTTGGATTCGCCGCCCATCACAACCGGCACGATGAGGGTGAAGTTTTGGGTCCATGGCTCGAAGCCGGGCGGAACCTGGAAGTTGGACGGAAGGTCAACGGCGTGGAAGTCGTCAGCCATAACGGCTCCTACTGCTAGCAGTCTTTGGAGGTTATAGAGGTAGTGCTGTTTGGCCGTAGGTCCAGGGGAGGAACAGAGTCTGACAGAGTTGGGTCTGGAGGTGACAATTTGGAAGAAAGATAGAAAGTACTAGAGGCTGAAGAAGGAATGAAGGAGTCCTGCAGCGAAGAGAGTCGAAGCTGAATCGTTTATATCAGAGTTATATAATAGCTAGATGGCAAGGTTGGTTCTGCGCTGCAGATTGGTGGCATGCAGGGTCATCGAGAAAGTGACGGGGAGTGATGGCTTTCGGATCCCGAGCGGATAATAGCAGCGGCAGCATGCGATTGTCTCGATATCCCCACTCACAACTATAGCTAGCCAAAGCGAAGGCGAAGATGAGGTCTTAGAGTTACTTGAAGCCCTTACTATTGTTCCGTCGTCCCTTCACCTGCATGCGTCCGGATACTCGCCTCGGTCTGTAAACGCTTGACCAATGCTCGCCGCTGGTGCTCTTCTCCTGTCTTACAGTGAGTCGCAGAGTCGCTCACAGTGAGTTGGATAATTGCTAGATGCGCTGTTTGCAGTGTGCGATGGTTGTGATGAGATAGCGCGAATTCCTTACTATTGTTCTCCATCTTCGACTGTCTGAGCTTTGAGACTGTTGGGCGGCGGTGTTCGTGAGAACTGGGACCAACGGCAGTTGAGATGCACAGCAACCAAATTAAGTACACGAGTTACCGTTGTGCAGGTATCGTCCTTCGAATTCATATCCTTGCTGTAACCAGAGGAGGCAGCGGCGTACGGCTGGCAGGCAGAAAGGGAAGGTCAGCGGGTGGCGAATCAGCAGATAGCCCCACTTATTATGCGCGTCACCGCTAGCCCAGCTGCGCCTTCCGCAAACGTGACCACGCGTTAAATCCAACATTCGCGATCAAGCAACCGCCACGACGCGTCAACCGGCCCAGGATGTGGACATTGATCTCGTCACATACCACAGGAGCGCCGGGCTCCTCGGAGTATGCCCTACCAGAAACAGGGACAGTACACATCGTCAACAAAGTGCATCCTGGCGTGGTTCGCATTATAGCAGTGCCCGCAGTCGTACCTGAGCTCGGTCGCATCGGTAGGTCCACCGAAGAGGCTTGAGACATCCACTGACTATGGTAGATTCTGGGCCATGTGGGGTCAAAATGCAAGCCATCACAGCCTCATTAAGCATCTTGCCTGGCCAAGCACACGCCAACAGTCTATCATCGGCTGCTAGATACGAGTTGCAACCACAGAGCGACGGACGCTCAGAAACAATATTCTTGCGTCATGGCGATCAGATCCATGTTCCAAATGCGGCATCTTACCTGACTTGTCAGTGGACAGACTCTGAGGTCCAGGTCAACTCATCGGCTGCTGACGCTATGAGAATCGCGGTGACACCTGAAGAAGCCCAGAGCGAGGGCGATGATACAAAAGATCCCGCTATCAATGTAGCAAAGTCACAACCTCGCGCAACCCCTCAGCTTTCGAATCAACGATCGACTACTGTGATCCAGGAGACCCCAACCGCTGCCCGTACAGGAAATGTTGCAGATTCCTACGAAGCAGACGTTCAGGAAGCAGAGGCTTTCTCGACCGCCCGTACTGGCGAGTCACAGGATCAGATACAACCAAAGCTGCCTCTGGATGCTAGAACATCTTCACCGCGAGTACACATACCATCGAGATCAGCTAAGAAACGAACACGGTCCCTCGCCGATGAGGCGGAGGCATATACATCCAAGTCTGACAACGAGGCATTTGCCGGGCCTAGCAAGCGCGCCAAAACAAGCGATAGCGATACAGAAGACAGTCGCCTGAGCAACGTCGACGTTGCTAAGCCCGAACAGTCCGCCCCACCACGATCGCAGAGGGGTTCGCAACGATCCATATCTACTACTACAATTAGAGAGGACTACGATGGCCCAGCTTCCCGTGTAGCCTGTAGCAACTCCACCATTACGAAAGCGAGCGCAGCTGTCAAATTCCTGAAGAAACAAGGTGGAGCGTTTGTAGAGAATCTGGCTGATGACTTCAATATACTATGGCAAGTACTGCACTTTCTTTGCTACTGTGTCACCATGCTAACCGATTAAAGCGTACGAGATGGTGATCTCCAAAAGACAACAAAAGTACTTTACGCAATCGCGCGCGGCATCCCTATTGTCACAGACCAATGGCTATTGGAATCTGCATCAGCTAAGCGCCTGCTTGCCGTTTCCGCTTTCAAGCCATCCATACCTAAGCAAGAAGAGGAGTGGAGGATCAAGCTTGACGACATCCTCGAAAAGCCGCAAACTCCGTTCGCCGACTTCGCTGTTCACTTTACGAAAAGCCTCAAGACGAGATACGCATCTTTCTCCGACATTGAAGCGGTCTGCAAAGCCGCTGGCGCAAAAAGCGTGACGACTGGTGCGACGAAGTTCAAGAAGACAGGAAACACCATTGCCCTCGCTGCAGACGAAGATGATGTGGAGGCAAAAAAACTGATCAAAGAAGGAATAACATGCTACACAAAGGACTTCTTCACATACAGCATCCTGCGGGGCGTCGTTGACCACGAGAGCGACGAATTCAAGATCGAAGGAGCCGCAGCGGGCGAGACACCTTCAAAAGAGCAGAAGAAGAAACGAAGCCGGAAGAGTAACTAGGCACGTACCGAGTAGGCAGTGGCCAAGGACGGGCCTGGAATCATGATTTTCCTAAACTACATATTTTACTGCATAGCGCGCGGAGCAGGTGCTTCTTTGGACTCATGCCAGGCGATGATTACGGCGGCAATTCCTTCATATCACATTATACCCACTTCCATCATCGTAACAGAGCAACCCAGTAGCAATACTATCGATTAGACTACAATACAACGCTTATCATAGCATCACTGCCATTGTATGCTTCGGTAAGCGAGCAAGACCCACATCATCCCCCACTATAACATACATATCCCCGATGATGCCGATGTTTGCTCGCTTCAAGTGCCTCAAGCATGAGCACATGAAGTTTGCCAGGCGATTAGTACGATGCAATTTTCAAAACCCTCCATCAAAGAAGTGAAACAGCACATTTCGATAATCCTCTGTGGCGCAATTGGCTAGCGCGTCTGACTGTTACTACACCAGTAGCTAGTTATCAGGAGGTTGGAAGTTCGAGCCTTCCCGGAGGAGGATTACTTTTTGCTGGGTGTACGGACATGGATGTGTTGAGTGCTCGAGCGGAGGATGCGGGTTGGAGTTTTTTTGTTTTTGGCTGAGGATGTGTGTGGCTGCGATGCTAGTGTGTAGCGGGGAAACGCGAAGTATGGGGAACATCGTCACGACAACGCGACGCGCAATTCTTTTTACTCAATGGATATCCGTCACAGTAGCTATTTGGAGATGCACAAACGCAGGGAGTCACAGCTTCATCAGTGCAGGTACAGTAAGATCTATCAGTTTGCGACTAGTTGTGCTGCTCAAGTTCATCGATTGCCAAACGCTATGCGCATCTCGCATGTAATCCCAACTAGATCTTAACCCGGCTTAACTATGCCCTTCCTACCTTGAAGCTCAATATCTGCACGTTGTTAGCGATATTTCTGCTCGCATGCTCATCATATACTCACATCATTCTTTCCCACAGCAACAACATCATCTTCCGCCACTCTCCTCCCACCCTCCGTCTCAACATACGCCATCGGCGCGTCACCCATAACCTTCCTATACACATCACCGACTGTGCTACCCTTCTTAACAAGCACGCAATCTCTAAAAACAGCGGTCGAGCTCGCACTACCACTTGTATACGCGTGGATGTTGCGGACTGGGAAGACTGGAACCAGACCGAGTAGTTCAGCCGCTCGCGACAGGACTTGTACAACGCCTGTGCTGCCAAAGCGGTAAAGGACCATGTCTTTGAGATTTTCGATTCGTGTTGTGAGCTTCTCGTCCAACTCCTTCAGTCCGCCTCCATCGGGGTCGCCCTGCTCAATCAGATCTTCTCTTGTGTCGACGAACTCGCTGCCCTCTGTGTATTTGATGAAGCCCTGTTTCGCTAGTTTCCGCAGAAAGACTTCAGATATCGCGCTGCAAAGCACTATGCTCTTGGCATCCACCTGTTTCGCAATTTTCGCAATGTTCTTGTCCGCGTCGGGGTGATCGATCTTGTTGAGGGCGATGACGGTAGGGAATTTCTCGTCGGTGAAGGCGTTTACGACTCGTTCGATGGTCTCGTTTGACCAGTCTTGTAGTGGCTCCTTGAGGGCAAGGCGATCGAGACAGCGCGCAACGACGCTGGACGTGGATCCGTAACCTGAGAACTGGTTCTGTAATGTTTCGACTGCCGTGGCTTTGATAGCGACATGCCTCCTCTTGATGCTACCCCATTTCTCCATCAGGTTGCCTTGTATCCATCGCACAATCTCGCTCCTCAGCCAGACGATGTCTTGACTTGGGTCGTAGCCTCTTGTCGCCTTGCCCTCGGCGTCGGTCGTCCCGCTCACGTCCACCACGTGTACAAGCGCATCTGCATGTCGCAAGTCGTCCAAGAACCTGTTTCCGAGGCCTTTTCCCATGTGTGCGCCTGGTACGAGCCCGGCGACATCGAGAAGTTCTATAGGGACTGACCGCCGTCCTTCGACGCAACCGCCGTAGTTGGGTTTGCAGCGATCAGCGAGACCGAGGCGCGCGCAGGGGCATTCGATTTGGAGGTAGCCGATGGCGCGCTGGGGGTCGATGGTGGTGAATCTGGTGGTAGCATTAGGGGCTGACGATACGAAGAATCGAGCGCAGTGTGCGCTGCGCAGTCGCATTCCATGGATCGGAGAGGGATGACTTACGGGAAGTTACCTACTCATAATCAGCCTACATAGCTCCCAGCGTATTCAAACATGTACGGACCGACTTTGGAGGTAGCATCTGTCAAGCTGCCATGAAATCCGTCTTAGAAAGATCCGCGAAAGAGGGGTGGAGGGGCATTGCGCACCTGTTCAGTGTAGTCGACTTGCCGGACGAAGGCTTGCCGACGAGGCCGATTAGCGGGTCGCGAGGCATGTCTAAGGAACGTAAAGAAGGAAGAATGGGGGTATCAAAGAAGGCTAGTCGAGTGCTGATGGTAGCAGTGCGAAAGCCAGCATTGTCAAATTCGCGACCGCCCTTATCGATAACGCACTGACATCACATAAGGCTGCAGCTCGCCATCACTCATGCGTTCATTCAGGCAGATGGGCAATGCTTATACTCGACTCCATACGACCCAGCACCCCTCACATTACGATATCTAGAAGATGTCTATCTTGCTACAACGCCCTAGAATGCGGTTCATATCAAGATTCAATATCCTCCCTCCTATCCAATAAACCAATCAATACACCTTGTTGAAAATATGCTCCAAAGAGAGACTTTTTCGGGGGTATAACGTCGCTGAATGGGAAAACATAAACATTCGCAACCACATCTGCACAAAAGTCCGGATCAGCCCCAACCCCGAAGCCGCCAGCGGGGTAGACCCCATATTAGATAGTAGAAACCTCATGAGATGCCCAGTAATCGTTAATCTATATTGAGAATATCTCTCGGTTTCGTAAGGTTATGTGTGCGTTTTCTGAAGCCTTGTTAGCTACTCATCGATATCAAGCTGGCCGGGATGCTCTGAACTTACGAGACTGGCAATAGCCGCCGCCGAAGCGAGGTCTGGTTTGCCTGACACACTGCGCTGTGCTGCGCGCGGCAGTCCACTTCCACCTGCGCCATTGAGTGGCGCTCCGTTTGCTGCACGCTTAGTACCTGCTGTTCCAGGTGCAAGGCCTTGCACGGTGGAGTGGCGTCTCGCGGGAGCAGATGTTTTCACAGGTGAGTTGCTGTTCGACACCTGACGTTGTCCGCTGGCTGCGGTCCCGTTTCTGAAGCTAGACACGGGAGGCTCGGGAAGAGGTCGGACACGTGGCTGTGCCGACTGTGGGGGCGGCATTCGCTTCGCAGGTGAAGACGTGCCGGAAGGGGCGTTGAATGGTCGACGTTGCTGATTGGTTTTGCGTACGCCAGTGATGAACTCATGCTGCATCGCTTCATCGGGCTTCATTCGACGTTCGGGGTCCCAACGCAGACAGCGCGTGATGAAGTCAAGGAAGGCCTCATCGTCACACTTCAGGGCTTGTTGCAGTGTCTTCGAGCTGGGTCGTCGCCTGCGGCCCTTTGAGGAAACAGTGACTCTGGGCTTGCCAAGGGAGTCAAAGAATAACTTCTTCCTGCTGCTCTTCTCGATGAGGTGCTTCTCTGGAGGTCCGAATATCTCCATGATGCAAGCAAGCTGCTCCTGTTCGTTCTCTCCAGGGAATATGGGGTAACCGGTGAGCAGCTCCGCAAGGATGCAACCCAAACTCCACATGTCTATTGGCAGACCGTAGCTCATGCCGAGGATGACCTCCGGCGATCGGTAGAATCGCGACTGAATGTAAGTATAGACCTTCTCGGTTTCGAAGCAACTGGATCCGAAATCGATGACCTTGATTTCCGAGTGAAGCGGATGCGCAAGCAGAATATTCTCCGGCTTCAGGTCACAATGGATGACTTTCTGAGTCTTCAAGAGGGTCAACGAAGCTAGCATCTGCTTGCAGAATCGACGGATCAGACGCAGGGAGAAGCCCTTGAACTCGTGTGCCTTGATGAACTCGTAGAGATTCATGCCAAGAAGCTCGGTCGAGATGCAAAGATGGCCACGGAAGTAAAAGCTCTGAGTGAAGTTGATCATGCTGTGCTTGTTGTCAGGGTCCTGGATAGCGTTAGCAAGCTTACTCTGTATACTGAATGCATCTTTCTTACCCATTCGCGTAGCTTCTGAAGAATGTTGACTTCGACCAGAGCTTGCTGATGGAACCGTTTCTTGTTACGAATGATCTTGATCGCTTCGAGCCCTCCCGTCTTGTGGTCTACGCAACGCACAACCTGTCCGAAGCTGCCCTTGCCAAGAACATCAACAACTTCGTATCTGTATGCGAGATGGTCTCCCAAGACAATGTTGTAATCGCCACGTTCGTCGTCATAGCCAAAGTTTGCGGTCTGCGCATTAAGATCACCAACGTGTTTCTTGGCATTCTTCGTTCCACAGAAGTAGACCTCCTTGTAATCGATGATCTCGCCTCTTTCGAATATGTTCAAATTGGCCATGCGCACAGCATCACTTGGACTGACGCGCTCCTTGGCTGTGGCGCGCTTACGGAGCTCGTCGACATCGCGCGCCGCATGCTCGAAGTCTTTCCGCTTCGAAGCAAGCTTCTTCATTTCTTCGTCGGCCAACATGTCATCTCTATCGAGGTTTGAATCGAGATTACGAGCTTTGAGCATGTTCGATGAGCTCTTCGTACCCAGCATTCGCTGCATCGGTGTCAAGATCGACGTTGACTTCTGTGTCGCCTGGCTATTAGCCTGGTCTGTGTGGCCCGATACCGCACGTGTTCCAGCATTCCCTACGGGCTTACGAGCACTTAATTTCTCAACCTCTGTATCGCTTGCAACTGCTGTTGCAGAGGGTTTGCGGCGCCCGAAATCAAGGGATGGTCGACTCCCACTCTTGGCGGGACTTGGGCTTGTGCCAATAGCACCGCTCCAAGTAGCAGACGCAGGTAGCCGCGGTGGTGGCATTTCGCTGTGCTTGGGAGGCTGGGGTTGCTGTCTTGGTTCACCACCCTGAGGGCCCGGTTTTCGGACCTGCAGGTTTTGCGATTGATGTGTTGCAGCTTTAGATGAAGCTCTTCTCCAGCCACTGAGGCTGAGCTTTCGCCGCAAAGATGAGCCAGAAGAAGGCGTTTCAGGTTCGGTTGACGTGGACGTCTGTATTGAATCTGACGTGTTCTTCTTCTGTAATGGCCGCGGGCCAGCAACCATACTCTGCATCTCCACATCCCTGGCAGAGGATTTGTATTCGCCGCTAGGTCGTGGCTGCAAGCGGGCGAACTCCCCGCTACCCTTTGGCAACGAATTCGATGAGAAAGGCGTGGTGGCTTGACGTGTTGGGTTCAAGGTCGGAACGGGAATCGAACCAATGTTCGGGTGGGTATCAAGCGAGGAGTCTGCAGCACGCAGGTTAAAGGCCGAGCTACTGCTACGTAAGTGTTTATGGTATTCGTCGTGATGGTTGTTCCTTGCGAAGAAGTTCGCCTTGGAGGCTGTCATGGGCGTACTAGGCGTTTTGTTGGCAGCACGTTTAGGTGGTGGCGTTACATTACGCTCGTCCACTTCACCAGAGGGTGCAGGGAAAGACGATATCCGATTGTTGAATGGTGTGCCGAGCGGCAGCAGATTCAGCGGCGGCAGTCTGATTGGCTGTAGGTTCTTCTTGCTGGACTGCTGTACCGTGGGCGTTCTCTCACCTTCGGTACCAGCTCCAACAGTTAGTCCCCGTCGATGTCTGATGGACCCTGTGCTCCTGTTCATAAGACCACCTTCCAGGGTCTCGTTCTGCCGAGGCTCGGCTCGTTGCGTGTCGGGTGTTGACACTGGTTCTTGAGGTGCTTGAGGAGGCGCGCTCATCTTTGAATTTGGTGTTGTGAATGCAAAGCTGCTGCGCTCGGGGTCCTTGGGAGATTCAAACGCTTTTGGTATGGCAGGTACAGGGGGCACCTCTTCTTGCTCCCCACCAGCTGAGCTTTGCACATTTCGTGGCTTTGGCGCAGGCAGACGAGAGCTTGTCGGAGCGGTATTGGTGCGCAAGGGTATTGATGAAGGACCAACCTTCAACGAGTTCAAGCTCGAGTTCGACGAGAGCGATATACCAGAAGCATAGGACTTGCGCTTCTGCTCGGGCGTCGCGCGCGCCGAAGATGGTGTCATGCTGCCTCCCACAGCCAAGGCTGGGGACTGGCTGAAGGCTCGCTCGTCGAATGTCTGATCGCCCTGGGGAGTGGGAGGACCCACTGGGCCGCCTGGCGGATGATTTGGGTTCATGGACAGTCTTCTGAGCCGCCGAGCGTCTGTGGGGCTGATGGTTCGCGCGCCAAGCCCAGAGATGTGAGGAGCCGTCGACTGCCGTTTGCTCGAGGAGGACGAAGGTGTGTACGATCTTTGCGCAGCGGGAGACCTGCCAGGGGAGGGCATCGAACTTGGATCGGGGGTCATGGATGAGACAGTCAGGTGGCCCGGTTGCTGTCTCGAAGGCGGTTGTAAGGACTTTGCTTTGGCGTTGCGTGCGGCAGTGGGGAGCCTGGGTACTCCAGTGGTAGGAGCTGTGTTGATGTTTGCAGACAGAGTCTCTCGCCTGTTTCCCTTGTTCAGTGACGGCGCACGGCCGAGCTGGGGCATTGCGTTGTCGTTGGCCAGTCTGTCCATTTCCTGGCGCTCAAAGCTACTTGAAGGCAGCATTCCAGGGCCAACGCTCTTCCGCGGTGCTCGGGCAGCTGGATTTGGGGGTGCCTGGGCGGGGAATTGACTTTGACGACGTGAACGAATGGCCATGTTGCTCTGGGGCGCTGGCATGTTCGTGTCAGAGCCCGATGCGGTAGAGGCGCCACTTGGCTTCCTCGCGGTGGACTGGCTGAAGCGGCGAACGAAGTCGCTGCTGCGTGTGGGGGGCTTATCGGTGGGCGTTCCCGTGAATGACGGCATGTTGTTGTTGCTGGGCGTGGGCGTGTTGGCAGGCACGTTGGCCTTGAACGTGCCAGGCGCAGGGAAGTCGCTCAGAGCGGGCTCGTACGCGAGGCTGTTGGCGAAGTCGTCGAAGTTGACGGCGGGCAGGAAGTCGTACGAGCCGGTGCTCTCAGTCGGCTCCTCCTTTGCAGGCCCGGGCTGCGGCTGCTTGGTGAAGCTGAAGCGTGGGTTCGAGGGGACGGTACGCGTGGCCGCCGTCTCATTCGCGGGCGTGGGCAGGAAGGAGCGCGTCTCGAGGGAAGCGACGCTGGCGCCGCTTGCCATTCTGCTGCATCACGCGTCAGTGCTGTCGTCGCCATAGCTGCGGCGTCGTACCTCTGCTTGGTGAAGTCCTGGGGCCGCTCGCGGGGGCCCAACGGCACCTTGGCCCTGCCCCGTCCTGCGGCGTTGTTGTTGATGGAAGGCAGCGGGCGGGCTGCGCTTATGGCATTGGATGCACTCGTCTTGCGCAGGCGGCTGCCCTGGTCGCCCGTCTTTTGGAACTTGCGTACGCGGTCTTCTGCAGCGCGGGTTAGCTATGACACCTCGTCGCGTAATGCGACAGCCACCCTAATGCTTTTTCGTACCTGAGGAGCCGCTAGAGTCCTCCGACATGTTGGACCCTGACCGTTCGGGCACGTTGGTTGTCTCCATGGTCCGAGTTGCAGTTCGCGGCTGCGTCGCCATGGCCAGCTCCGCCGCTCGTGATTACGACGCCGGCAATGGACGCTCTGCTGTCACGGGATGCTTCAAAAAGTCTCCCTCTTTCAAAAAGCCGGGATGGTCTCCAAGCGTCGAGCTTGGGCACCGAGGGAGACTATGCCGACATGTCGAATGGGCCCGGCTACAGCGGTGAAAGCGATCGGCGGTCGGTAATGAGTCGAGCGAACGGCTATCGGAAGGATTCAGGCTCAGGCAATGGGCTGCGCAAAAAGCACGGCGCTGGGTTGCGGCAAAGGGGAGGTGCACGATAGTCGACGTTCGTCAAAGTCACAATGAGGGTCGCCCGCAAAAGCCACCAAGGCACTAGGGTTGTCTAGTTGACAAGGACCCACGGCCCCTGTCCATATCTGCCTCTTGCGGCGAATAGGGTATTATCAAAACAACTCTCCTCTCCCAGGAAACGGACGCATCGCCCAACGGCCCTATTGTCTCGCTGTCATCTCAGCGTTGCTGCCACGCTTCTGTCCAGAGTAGCTGTACACCAGGCAGTACGACCATCACCTGCCAACCATGATTGCACTACCCAAGCTACCCTAGCCCGCCTGCACATGGCACGGCTTTCAGCATGTGCATGCTGAACCCTCAATCGTGCATGCTCTGGAAGCTATCTATGTAGGGGAGGTTATGGCCCCGAAACATGACAGCGAGAACTCCGCAGCTCTCCGCAGTCTTGATTCTTCATCTCACCACTAAATGGTAACGGAGACTTCACAATGTAACAGCGATCTCCAAGAGCGTCTTGGGCTTCCAAGTCCCAAAAGTTGTTTGTCCCTGACCATCCTAATCGCGCGCACGTGCACGGCCACATGTGGGGAAACGCCGGAAGCAACAACGTACCACGGCGCAAGCTCGACGCCACGAGTTCACATGCGCGTGCGTCATCCGTTTGCTGCACCAACACCTGCTTTCGGACCCTCCACGCCAAACTGTGAGGATGCGATTTTGAGATAACGGAACCGAAAGAGCAGGGACAGGTCACCATCTGGATGTTGTCTAGGCAGTCGCTCGACGTCTACACGGATTAGGAACTCGCGACTCAGCCACATGTGACACGGCTACCTTCAAAACCACGCAACACAAGTGTGACTTCCCTAAACACACTCTGAGACCAACACGCCACTTCGGCCTCGATTCAATTTAATCTGGTTGCCTGCCTGACGAGGACAAAACAATCACGCTGCAGGTCCCATCATGGGCTCAGACAATTCGGACTCGCTTGTGAACCGCGGCACACCCATTCCGGTAGTCCAAGTACAACATGCATCGAATGATGGCACGCCCACCACGGAGAGGCCTCACTCCCGCCGTTTGTCGGCTAGCAGGCTTAAAGACAAACTGGAGTCGCTGGGTGATAATATAAGTCGCGAGTCGAGTAGTAGGGTGGGAGACAAGATGATGAACATGTAAGTTATCCCAAACTCATCGGATGTTGCTGTAAAAGCTGAACATCACGAACGGCCCCCGACTGCAACAGGAGAGTACAGCAAGTGATGGATAGAGCTGATTCTATAGGCTACTTGCACAAGTGCTGCCCTCTGAAGACCTCTCTGACGGCTCGCCGCCTGACTCAGTCTCGACACCAAGCGGGAACACACCACAAGTCAAGGACCGGCGCTCTCGAAGCTATGTTGCTCGACCCAACTTCAGCATCCCCACCATGTCGTCCAACTTCCGTCGCTTCAACTCGCGCATCGGCGTTGCTTTCGTTGCTCAAAATCGCCTCATTCGTCTGTTCACCTGGGCTCAGCCTACGCAAACCCTCTCATTTCTCTTCGTCTGGACCTTCGTATGCGTCAATCCGTATCTTGCACCTGTACTCCCGTTGGCATGTGGCATGTTCTTCGTCATGGTTCCTGCATTTCTGACCCGTCATCCGGCGCCCATGACGAATACGGTAGATATCGACGGCGATCTGTGGAGAGGAAGCTTGGGAGGACCACCGTTGGCCGATGCGAAGACAATCAAGCCTGCGCCTGAGTTCAGCAAGGACTTTTTCCGCAACATGCGCGATCTGCAAAACTGCATGGAGGACTTTAGCCGTGGCCACGATGCTGTACTGAGCTTCATCACGCCGCTCACCAACTTCCAGAACGAGAACCTCTCATCTATGCTCTACCTCATCCTGCTCGTTGTATCGGTGCTGCTGTTCATATCGGCGCACCTACTACCGTGGCGCGCAATATTCCTCGTCCTTGGATACACTTTGACAGCGTTAGGGCATCCCAACGTTCAAGACCTCCTTACAATGCCCGAGACCGAAAAGTTCATTTCGGACGCAGAACATGAAAGTCGATCGTTCCTCCTGACCATCTCACGCGCAGACATCGAACTGGAGACATCCCAGGAGACGCGTGAGGTAGAAATATTCGAACTTCAACACCGCGCCCTACATGACGAGCATGGCGAGTATGAAGGTTTCATGTTCTCTCCATCGCCGTACTCGCCCTTGTCGCCTTCTAGAATCAGCGGTGACAGACCCCGCGGTACCCCGTTCTTCGAAGATGTACTTCCACCCCGCGGCTGGCGCTGGAGCGACAAGAAGTGGACGCTCGATCTGCTGTCTCGTGAATGGGTTGAGGATCGCTGTGTTACAGGCGTAGAGGTCGAGGTCGAGGGTGAGCGATGGGTGACGGATCTACATTACGAAGTCCTGGAGAGCGAAGGAGAGAAGGCCAGTGCCGCAAAGGCGAAACTCAAGAAACGGAGCGGGTCAAAGGGAAGCAGCAGGGATATTGCAGATGAAGAAAAGGAGGTCTTGCGCCGGGCGTGGGAGAGCCATGCACCGAGTCGCAAGGGCGAGTGGAGGAGACGGAGGTGGGTGAGGGGTGTTGAAAGGATGCCTTGGAGAGAGGGCCAGTAGTTGTAGAATATCGGAAAGACACGGGCGCAGATGTGGTGTTCATCATCCACCCCGCTGCTGTTCCTTCCAGCTTGCTTCATCGATGTTGCAGCGTTGTTGTTTTCACATCTAAACTATCACCACCGTCGCATTCCACAACAATAAACTTGCCTACACAGCAACACTAATCGTCGCAATCCAGACAACTTCATTGTATGTATGAACAAGCAACTCCACAGCCAACACCCGGTTCCTGATCTGCACTCTTAGCTTGATGCCACTGCAGTAGCGTCGGCGTACAGGAACGGGAATTTTGCGGGGTTGGCGATGGTGCGTGAGGCTGGATTGGCTGTTTGATTCCGTCCTCGAAGATTCGGTTGTCGCGTCGTGATCTCATCACAGGAGGCAAAAACCATCATTCAGCATTCACATTCTATGGCACCGGCCTCTATTTGCGGGTTTAACCCGTGTTGCTCCCCAACGGCCGATTGCCCGACTTCGGCAGCCAGCCGTTTCATGCAGGGCAGCTACGCTAGTGTGGAGGCACTTAGTAGCCCGTCGGCCAGCCGCGCTACCTCCGCTATAGTAGAATCATGGAATCCATGAGTGAATTGATTGCTAATGTGACCCAAGTGACGCCCACGAAACCGATTGCGCGGAGCACTCGGCTCGCAGATTTCTCTTAGGCAATTACTGAGCACTACGCGTTTCGGCCTGCTTCTTTGACGTTATCCACCAAGGTTCGCAGCCGCGGCCGGAAGGCAGTTATAATGCTCATTGTTCTCTCACGCCACTTCCCTGACCATTTTACTACTGTTCGTGTTGCAGTTGCTTAATCGAGTCAGCTCTTCACCATTCGTCTTTAGCCTACCGTCCGCGTCTCCGCAAAGACCCCTCTTGAACTGGGCTCCTCCAAACTCGGAACCAACTCGTTTGGTGCCTGGGTTCCACCTCCGAGACAACTTACCAGACACGCCTAGATTCCGTTCGCCCACACACAAGTACCGCGGATTTAGTTCATTTCTACCCCACCCTCCGCTCGTAGTTCCTTAAAAGATTTGGGAATCCCTTGAGCAATCACCCCAGGGGTAATTGTTGGTGGCGACTACCTCCACGGCCGTTAGTCGAGTTGTACTCCTTCCCCGACTCCGATTCAATCACGCGACACTCCTCCGACAGCTTCCCACGACCACCGAGCACAACAGAACACCTCCATCCCTCTAACAGTCAAATACACCCAAACTCTATTCCCGCCTACCATCACAATGCTTCCGACTCTGCCTCAGTTGGTCGATTACGGCATCTCACCTCAGAACGGCTTCTTGCCCGATGAGATACCGCTCGATGTTCTGCCGGATCGCTACTACCAACCGTGGGAGACCATCGTGCGCAACTTCCAAAGCTTGATCCTTGCCAAGCGGCTACGTGGGATAGTCGACACATTACCAGTACTAAAAACCCAATTTCTCCTCACAGAAGCTGAATGGCGGAGAGCCTACTCCATCTTGGGGTTCATCGCCCATGCATACATTTGGGGCGGTGACAGACCATCTGATGTAAGCCTTGAGAATCCAAACATTTCAAAGCGATGCATAGCTAACGACCCCGTTCAGATTGTGCCACCATCCATCTCGATACCGTTCATGGAGACATGTAGACACTTGGAGCTCCCACCAGTCGCAACCTTTGCAGCCGTGTGCCTGTGGAACTGGCGACCACTATTCGACTGGGAACCTGCAGACACCCTGGACAACCTCGCGACGCAGATGACCTTCACTGGCTCGATGGACGAATCTTGGTTTTACCTAGTGTCTGTAGCGATCGAAGCCAGAGCCGGACCAGTCATTCCGATGATGATTCGTGCTATTGAAGCTGCTAGGGACAACGATAGCAAGACAGTCGTGGACTGCCTTCAGAAATTTGCCGGGAGACTCGATGAGCTAGGCGCCCTGTTGGAGCGCATGTACGAGAGCTGCGATCCACATGTCTTCTACCATCGCATTCGACCGTTCCTGGCTGGGAGCAAGAACATGGCCGACGCTGGTCTCCCAAATGGTGTCATGTTTGATGATGGTACCGGCCAGCAACCATATGTGCAGTTCAGCGGCGGCAGCAACGCGCAGAGCTCCACTATCCAGTTCTTCGACATTGTCCTAGGAGTGGAACACAGACCCACCGGCGAGAAGAGGGATGGCAGTGGAAAGCCTGCGCCATCTGGACCCTCGCATGGCTTCATCCAGGATATGCGCAACTACATGCCCGGACCCCATCGCAGGTTCCTAGAGCATATGGAAAGCGTCGCAAACATTCGAGAGTACGTCACGTCGAATCGCAGAGATCGGGCTTTGACGACATCCTACGACGCATGCCTAGCCATGCTGCGGAGTCTGCGCGATAAGCATATCCAGCTTGTATCGCGGTACATTATCATCAAATCGCGCGAAACACAGTCTACCTCCCGATCGCTGTCACCGAAGCCAGCAAACACCCAACGCGTCAACTTGGCCAACACTATGGCACGCACGGGAAGTAAGAAACTTCGTGGCACAGGAGGCACAGCCTTGATTCCCTTCCTGAAACAAGCACGCGACGAGACTGGCGAGCCTGCAATCGATGCCTGGGCAAAGCGATTGCTCAACAACGGGCCTGCAGAGATTGGAGCGTCCTTTGGCGTCGATGATGGCGTTGCCCGGCTAGGCAAGATATCGGAAGCCTTCAACGGGCAGGTTGAGATTGTCGGTCTTGCGGGAACCTGGAGCGTCGATGATAGCGAGGGAGGTATCTGTCATTGGTGATGGATGAGACCACGATGACCTCAAAAGCATTTTCTCTGGCGTTTGGATTTGAAACGAACATACCCTTCTCGACACGGCAGTGCGAGCGAATAGATATCCATGTTAGCAACTATACTCTCGACTCAAGTTCTTGCAATCTCAGTCGCCATGAATGACTGAGATGATCGGTGTCTGCTCGGTCAAATGTCTGCATTGCATCATAATACATGTGAAAGCGATCAGTTGATCCCCAAAAGCGATGTCATCGAGACCCACGAGTTTGTGAAACGGACCACGAGCGTCGCACGTCTCGCATTTTGAATGCGCCACCTTCGTCAGATCTCCCGCGCAGAAGCCAAGTTGCGCGCGTCGCGAATGCCCAACGTGGGACGTGACGTCATACTTCACATGCTCCACCTGAACTTCCATACCAACAAAGTGATATATAACTCGCTACCAACGTACCATTTGGCTACAACTACAGCTGCAGCTTTATTATACCGAACCACAATCTCTTCAACCCACCACAGACCCAATAACACAACCATGTCTTCAAACAAGGACGCAACTTCCACCCCTCAGTCCTACATGGACAAAGCCACCGGCGCAGTCCAGAGCGCCATAGGCTCTCTGACTGGCAACACCGCCGATAAGGTCAGTCTCCTTGCTTCCCCTTTCCAATGACCTCAACTAACCCACCCCAGGCCCAAGGCGAAAACCGCAAAGATGCCGCGGCCGCCGAACACGACCTCTCCCACTCCGCCGCCAAAGCCGGTCCCTTCTCCGTAACCCCCTCGGGCGGCGTCGCAAAAGACAACTCGGACCGCACACAAGGCTCATGGAACCAAAACATGGGTGCCGCGAAGGAAGCGCTCGGCGGCCTCACCGGCGCCGAGGGCCTCAAGCAGCAGGGCATCCAGCAGAACAAGGAGGGCAAGGAACAGGAGGCTGCGGGCCAGGTCAACGATCTCGGAAAGGGGATTGGTGATAGACTTGGTGGTGCGGTGGGTGGCGCTGTTGCGGGGCTTACGGGCAATGCGGCGCAGAAGGAGGAGGCGCAGAAGCAGCATGATGAGGGCAAGGCGAGGCAGAGGGGTGTGGAGGCGGATCTGCAGAAGCAGGCTGAGGCTGAGAAGGGGGCTTGAAGGATGGGCTGTTATGATACTACGGAGAAGGTCTTGGGGCACATGTGATGGATTTTGAGATGATACCCGATGAATGATATTATGTTATCCTGACAATAGTGTGCTTTGCTATATGTTTTGCGTCCACGTATCGTGTATCTGTTTTCGCTGCTTACCCATTCCTAAATTGGATCAGATGGTATTCTGAACGCGACTAATCGGGTTTTCGCGCGATAACAAAATGAAGACAGTTCAATAATTTATAAGGGAAAACACCGTCGGGGTAGTTGTAGCAAAATCATACAGCGGATCGCATCACTCCATTCAATGGGCGCTATGTCCCTGTTCCCTCTTTCCCTGTATGAGATGGTATTGTGATCATTGTGCCCGGGCAGCTTGGTTGTCGGTTCAAACGAGAGTCATTGTCCATTTGCGATGATCAAATGATGGCAGGTCTTCCATGTTCTGTGCTCGTTCTCTTTCTACCGATGCGCAAACCAATTCCGATCGATTCCGGCCATACACCGGCATGTTCCACGATGCATGTCCACGCAGGCACATGCCAAGCTCCCCGGCGATCTATTCGTGCAGGACTTCGAGCTACGCCTTGCTAGAGACTTCGACGATGAAAATTGCGGGCGCGTCGCTAGAGGCCAATCCACCGAGGGTTCAACAGGCGCAGCCAAGGTGGAACGAAAGCTCCAGTAGTTTGACCTAACCCCCAGGTTTGAGCCACAACTAACTATGAATAGAAGCCTACGCCACATGGTGAGGCTTGACATCATGTTAGCGGCGTGATGGCGGGCGGCTGCTGTGACGTGAGGTGGATCGACGGCACAAGCCCATGAAGCTTGCGCAGCTCTTGTGGCTGGTGGGCGATCCAGGCCTTGCCAGCCAAGAGCACCATCTCACCGTCTAGAGACATGTACGTTTGGCAAATGAGGCTCGGAAACACGGCCGCTGCTGAGTCCGGGGTTGACCAAGCAGCAGCACGCAATTTCCCCCAGCCTCAGAACGCGGCATGCGTCACTCGCAGGGCTTGACAGGCAATCTCGCCGTGGAAACTCTGCTTGGAAGTTTGAGCGCGATCTTGTTTTGCTGTCGGGTCACTCGGACACCTATGACGCCACAACGGAAGGTGTGGCGCGTGCGGGTACGCGGCAGCGCCTGCCATCCTTGCTAAATTTCACCGGCTACGTCACTCTTGTGGTCATGAGCTGCCCTCGTCACCTGCCATAAATACTAAGCAAGACTCCCGCTGTTTGTCAAATCATCACACCATCAATCCGCACTCCACTACAAGCACTTCCAACTCTTACACGCAAGAACAACCCAACACTTCAACATGCCTTTCACCGCCAGGTATGTCCGCTCCAGCAGCAATCAGCCTACCTGAAGACGTAGACACTAACAATCGCCAGCGACATCTGCAAGATCCTCCTTGCCATCATCCTGCCTCCTCTGGGTGTCTTCCTCGAGCGCGGATGCAACGCTGATTTCCTCATCAACATCCTGTTGACCGTTCTTGGTTACATTCCGGTGAGTTCCGGTACACACATCATCACCCACGACCCTGTCACTAACAACATCACCAGGGCATCATCCACGCTCTGTACATCATATTCAAGTTTTAGCGGGGGCGCGCAGACACCTTTCACGATGCCGCGATAACGGCTTGACGAACAACGTCACATCACGATACCCATCTTCCTCTTTTTCCGCCAACGTCAGGGCTTGACCATCACCCGGCACTCACCGATATCTTCGATGCCAGGATACACTTCGCATGGCGTCCCTTAGGGATGCCGGAGCTTCCGGTCGGGTGGAGGTGGTCTTGGCTTGGCCTCGTCTGTAATGTCATGAATAGCTTCAGGTTTTGGCGTCTTGGTTTTCTGGGACAATCTCAGGTTTCCTCGCGAGCATCCTGATGCGTTTCTACGAGCGTGCTGTAATGAGAATATAATCAAACCTTCAACAAACACTCTTTCAATCCTATGATGTGCAAGCATGAACGCCATGTGTGATGTTACGAAAGTTGGATAGGCAAGATGACTAGAAGCAATCAGCACAAACAGGCACAGAACGTTCGAGGCATTGGTGGTTGTGCCAGGGCTCAAGGTCGCGAATGCGTTCTGCAGCTCATGATTACCAATGTATTTGAGGGTCAGCAGATATATCTCATGTCAACCACTCAGAGTCGGTGTGCTATCCTCCTCCAGTCCGATGTGCGGCTGAACCAGAGGCGCGATGCTGCTTGGCACGTGCATCGCCGTTCTTTCCAAGGTTCACGCGCTCCGCACCAGCACTCACGACCGTCACACCTCGCGCCCACTTCGACCCTTATGTATTCCCTCCACTCCAAACCGTATCACTCACCACATTCCTATCGTTCGAAGCGCAAGGCGCGATATAAATACCGCCCAGTATGAGCTTCATGACTGCCACGCTCACAGACGCCGAAATCGACGCGCTTAGCAGCGAAGCCTTTGACCACGATGGCGCGATTCGCAAGCTCGACAAAATTATGCGCTCGCTAAACGCCGACCCTACTTCATTCATCGAATCGATCCGGGTCAAAAACACGCTCGATGCGTACGTCCAATGGGCCAAACTTGAGCCGACTCTGCCAGTGCTCAGGCTCATCTTGAACTGCGAGTACAAACTGTGGAAGTTGGCCGAAGAGACACCTATGAAGCACAAGGTTTACTTGTCGCACTGGGTAGAGGCCCTCCAGGAGATCAACAATGAAGCAGCCGAAGGGCAGGAAGACAAGGCGACCAGCAACGACACTGTCACTGCTGCGGAAGTTCGGAGGACCAGGGCGGAATACATCATGGGGCTCCTGCTGTGGGAGCCGTCGTCATCCAAAGCCTCGCCCCACTTGATACTGGACCGCCTTAAGATGGATGGTGTTCCACTAGCAACCTTCGATCTGGAACCGTATATGTGCATGCTCGTTGAGACTGAGGTTTGGGACGTGCTGCCAGAGCCGAAAGTACGAGCTCCTGCACAGCCCGTCCAGAAGCCCACAGCATCAGCGGAAGACGAGGAGTCACTGCACGTTACTCAGGCGCAAGAAGTTAACAGCTCACAGTCATGGGATGAAGCCATAACCCGAAAGCTCAAATTCGAACCCGAACAAGCCGTGCAAGAACTCGCGCATCTTCCACTCGAGCTATCGTCCCTAGAATTCCTCACCAAATTACACACCAACCACACCTTCATTGACAGCGGGATTGATGGTCAAGACGTTACCATCCATTTCATACAGCACGCAATGCGACTTATCGAGAAGATGGAGGCGCCCCCTCCGACGTCGCAGGAGGAGACAACGACCAACGGCACGACCAATGGAACTGCCAACGGTACTACCAACGGTACTACTAACGGAACCACCAATGGATCCACGAACGGTGTTGGCAACGGCACCCCGATCGTTGAATACGGAAAGGATGCGCAACGTCGCGCTGTCATGATACTGCTGTTGTTCATCAAAAGCTCCATCACCAAAGGCTTCGTTGAAGCGGGAGCGCTCTTCTATGAGCTTCAGGAAATATGTATTCGATACATATGGATAAAAGAGGTCAGGGACTTCAAGGCTTGGACACAAGGACAGTTTGGGGTTAACTAGAAGCTTACCAAGAAGAAGTCGAAGAAGGCCAGGCAGGCAGGTCGGGTACAAAGAGGCTGCGGATGTTAGAGGTCGATAGGACTGATCATTGGAGAGAAGGAGGGTGTATTGATACGCTGATTCAGGTCTTCCCTTTGTAGATGGACAGTGTCGTTGATACCAATGTTTCGATGTTGGCCGGTCCGTTTCTGCGACTGCAGCGTTTGCCTTACGATGCAGCTACTGCGACCACTGCTCCGTACAGTCCAGATGTGGCAAGCCTTGCTGTGACCGACATGCATAGCGAAACACTGGAAGCCGATAGCATGAAGATCCGCGTCCAGAACCTGCATATTGTTCGACAATCTCACCGCTCCGCGTTTTCGAAGCTGTCATTCTCAACCTTCTTCTCTATTACAGTGCTACAGTGGAGTCACCTGGAAGTGTCGAAGTCAAGTCATGGTCGTGCTTGAGGCGGCTCGAAGGTTTCGGGAATATCCGGGACTGCAGCTGAGGCAAGAAGCAACGCGCTAACCCTCGAAAGATACCAAACTTTAGAGTTTCAAAACCCGCTACTGAAACAACCATCGCCTTTTCACCTCGGCCGGATTGCTGGCTAACCGTTCATGAACGACAAGCGGTGGATAGCTGCCGATAACGGCCAGGGATATTATTTCGTTGCTTACTTTTGTGTATGACCACGACCTGCAAAGTGTCTGCGCAATCCCGAATGATATCACAAGAATGCGAAAGCGAGCATGCAAGAGCGAAACGATGTTCCCTCGATGCTGTTTCGATCGCCGAGCCTGAATCGAAACCTCGCTGCTGATACACATCTGCAGACATGCTTCCTCAGATGCCAAACATCAATGCGCTCACCCACAACGCGACATCATTGTTCCGAAGCAGCCTTGGGAAGATCCCAAACCAAGCTTCTGGAGATGATCGTCCCGCAGTGGATATCCTAGCGGAATTGGCCTTAGTGGAGTAACCATGACCATCGTTCGACCAGCATCGTCTCAGCTCTCCGGTCAGAGTCTGTGCTCTCGGTATCACAGCCTCCCTCGACGGCCATCATCGTGTTTGGCCATGGCAGCAAGGGGTCGCGGGCGCCATCTTGCCTTGGTGGATCGGAGACGCAGACCGCTGAATGCTTGTGTCTATGCTAAGCTTTGGAACGCTGACAAGCCACCGCGAGAAAGCTGTATATAAACCTCACTGCTCGTCCTCCTAAGGTCGATATCACCATCACTCAACATTCAAACCAACCAGACTCGCTTTCTTCCCTTCCTTCCATCCTTCTAATTACTTTCTTGCGCCGGTCGCTTGCTTAATTCACTACTCATTACATCTTTCTCACTCAATACTCTCAACTATCTTCAACTCTTTTTAACCCTTTTTATCAACCAACTTCATATCCATCAAGATGCGTTACTCTCTCGCTGCCATTGCTGCTATCGCCGCCTCCGTCCAGGCCCACGGTGTCGTTTCTGAGATCCAGGGTGCCAATGGTGTAACCATGCCTGGTCTTTCTGTCCAGGACGGTACTCCTCGCAACTGCGCCTCTCCTCTCTGCGGTTCCGAGGCTGATACTTCCATCATCCGCACCCGCGAGATGGGTGGCAAGGCCTCTGCTCTTGGACGCACTCAGGGTGGCGGTGCCGTTGACGCTGGTGCCGCTATCTCCATGTTCATGGGAGGTGCTGGAGCCGGTGCCGGTGCCGCAGCTGGTGCCAAGCGTGGTTTCCTCGATGCTCTTACCGGTGGTGGTGCTGGCGGTGCCGGTGCTGCCTCTGCCGGCACCAAGTCCACAGGAACTGAGGGTGGTGTCGCCAAAGCCGCAGGTACCGGAGCCACATCTGGTCTGCCCACCACCGCCGACGACGGCACCATCACCATGACCTTCCACCAAGTCAACCAGGACGGTGCCGGTCCCCTGACCGCCCAGATCGACGCCACCTCTGCCGGCACCGACCCCGCCGCCTTCCAGGACGCAACCGTCATGCAGAACGTCCCCGGTATCGGTATTGGAGGTCTCTCCGCCGCCGCCGTCAAGGACTTCCCCGTCAAGGTCCAGATGCCCGCTGGCATGACCTGCTCCGGTACCGCCGGTGGCGCCACCAACGTCTGCATCGTCCGCATGCAGAACGCTGCCCTTGCCGGTCCTTTCGGTGGCTCCGCTGCCTTCACCCAGAGCACTGCCGCTAAGAAGCGCGCGGTCGAGTACAACCTCCGCAAGCGCCACATGGCCCGCGGTATCCTCGGAAAGCCCGAGTAAGCTTCTCGCCATCCCATCAAGCTTTCTCTACAATGGCCCCTCGGAATCATACAACGACGACGACAGCAGCAACCCCCGGATTAGCACGACAAATGAAGAGTTGGATATAATATAATAAGAGACGAAGAACAACTTTGCGGTTTTGCTGGGCAATTCCACTTTGGGCACAAGATACAATAAGAGAGAGAGAAAGAGATATTACAAGTACATACGAGTATGAATAAAGCGAGCTCGGCTTTTTCAAGAACTCCATTCTTCATGAATGGGGTTCTTGGGTGCCACTCCTTTAGTTCTGTACATAACTGACCTACCATACACTCATTTACTTGAGCTGTTTTCCTTTTTAGTTTGTTTGGTTATATAAACTGTAATTAGATGGATGGAATGGGAGACGGGACTGCGGAAGGGGAGGGTGTTCTTTGACGGTTTTGGATGGGAGCACCTTTTCTTTTCCGTAGGATTTTCGTCTGGGTCTGTATATAGATGAATGTTAGCGAGTCTGGTTTAAAACTTTCTTGGTCTTGCATGTGTGACGTGGTGACGTGGTGACTGACTGACTGACTGCCTGCCTGAGGAGTGGAAGATAGTTGTAGCTGGAAGACATAGGCACCACGGCTTCTGGTAATGGGTCACAAGGCTTCACTACATACCTTGTGTATCAGCGATTCTGTTTCGGGAGTCTAGAAGGGTACACGATGGATAAGATTCGAGAACTTGATCTTGATGTAGATTTCCGGCATAAGAGATTGTTTCCAACGAAGTGCCATAGTATATCGAAATCAACTCTCATCGGGTGCCAGAGATACATGTTTTGTCTTGACCATCTTCCTCGACACCATTCAGGAGCAATATATGTCGTAGCTCCTTTTTCCATTGTTCCAAGTTCACCGATCTTTCAATATCCTTATCAGTGTCCTGGAAAACACTGCACAGGTACTCAAAAAGGTCTTGAGTCGATGCTGCGTAGTCTGGCTTGATGGCCCATAGCTTGCGTTCCCGTGGCGATAGTATCGAGAGCAACGCGTATATGTGGTCGCGTGGATCGATACAGAGGCTATAGGCCGATACATTTACCAGCCAGGTTAAGCTAAAAGTTATGGGATCGGATCTAGTCGCAAATTGAATCGTATAGAGGGCCATTTCCTGCGCAATTGTCTCGAAGAGGTCCGCGAAGTCCAAACATAGAAAATCGCATAAATCGTTCACGCTAGACACTAGCTCCGAATCCGACAAGACCTCATTCCCCCACCAAAATTCGACGGACTTTGAGAGCATGTACTCTTGGAGTATCCACGTACGGGTCCAGTATGGATGGGCTAAAATGTGACTGAGGCCCACCGAGTGAAGATAGTCTTTCTTAGCAGGTCCCTGTCCTTGCGAGTCGAAAAGTTCCCACACTGCGAGATCTGTTTTCAAGACCTGACACTGCGCTGCGAACTCCATACTCGCTGTACCAAGCCATGCGATCGTCTTCTTTGCTCTACTGTATATGGACCCCATGATGGCAACTTGATGGTTCTTTTCGCTGTCATTCGTTTGGTCGATGGAAAGAGCGTCAATCCAGAGGTAGTCATCAGCTTTCACAGACCGCAGCTGACTGAGTAAGTCCCAAAGATTTTGCCGCACAGTAAAGGGTTGTCCATTGAGTAGGATCTGTTTTGTGGGCGATGGTTCTCCCCACATGTACGAAACGGCGGTATAGGGAGGTGCATCGACAAGAGACGTCACATGGAGTCGTACAGAGATTTTCGATGAGGATGTGGCGGTCGAAGAGTCTAGTTCAAGTTTGAGCAGCCGCGTGTTGATCGTAGGGCTAAGGTCCAACGGAGCAGACTGATGGATTGTCGACATCGCGTGTAGTGAGAGATTTTCAAGGTTTAACGCGAATTGCCCTGTTTGGGGAGGGAACTGCATATGCGTAAGTAATGTAGGTCTTGATGTGCTTTGCAGGCTAACATGGTCTGAAAGAGAACTCGAGCCTTTCAACAGCCACGTAAACTCCTAGGGTATCTGCTTGTACGTACACTGATCCTACTACGAAAGGACAATCCTATCCCCAGATAACACGATGATATGTACAAGCAAGAACTTTGTTTGCAGTGTATATAAGTTGTGTTCAGGTCTCGAGAAGGCTGAAACGCCGTGGCAGCAGACGGCAGCCTACTTATATACGGCTGAGCGTCTTCGTGTTAGCCAATGAAAGACTCGATGCGCGGCATAGCCCTCTCCTTCATATCTGGGCGTCATTCTGGTGTACTTGGGTAAATGCCCAGGTACTTGGGTAAATGCCCAGGCATGATGGGAATCTGCTTCTACAAACGCGTGGTTCAGAGGTAAGAGCACTGCGGAAGGGTGGATCCTGGAGTGTGGAGCCGTGCTAGGGTCGTTGATCGCCGGCGCGTCACCTCTACAGACATTTTGCGCCTCACGCAGCGCTCCTCTAACAACAACCTCCTCCGCTACATATATCCGACATGGGTAAAGGAACCGACAAGCTATACATCACCCACTCTGAGTGGTCATCTTCGGATGCGTTCGGCAACGCGCGCGGCGCAAACAGCGCAAATCGAGCCTCCGCTGCCGGCCTGTCCTCGACCTTCAAGCGCCTTCCCTTCAACTACTGCGCCGTCTCGCTGCAGCCCTTCACAGATCCCGTATGCACATTATCGGGCACCGTCTTCGATCTCACCCACATCCTTACATGGCTATCGAAACACCCCGACACGAATCCCGTCGACGGAACGCCATTAAAGCGTGCCGACCTCATTACGCTCAACTTCACCAAGAACGAGGACGGCGAATTCGTTGACCCAGTCACATACAAGGTCTTCACAGATAACACACACATCGTCGCGTTAAGGAAGAGCGGCAACGTCTTCGCATGGGACACGGTTGAGAGGCTGAACATCAAGGCAAAGAACTGGCAGGATCTGGTCAGCGATGACCCGTTTACACGGAAGGACATCATTACGCTTCAGGACCCTCAGAGTATCGAGTCAAGGGACTTCAGCTCATACAAGCATGTGAAGGATGGAGACACAGTAGTAGCAGAGGCGGAGACCGGCGTGAACAAAGAGGCGCTGGGCAACGCTGCGAAGATCCTCAAGGCGAAAGAAGCAGTTGCGAAGGCGCGCGAAAACAGAAAGATCAAGGAGCAAAGCGGAATCACTTCGAAAGCGCTTGCGAATCTGCCCAGGAACGGCACAGCAGCATCGACATCCTCCGAACCCAAGAAACCAGCATACAACGCCGCCGTGTATACTTCCGGTAAAGCTGCTGCGTCCTTTACCTCGACCGGCGTCACACCACATACCTCCGGCGAACGCGCCCTCCTCTCCGACGAAGACTACATGCTCAAGCCGAAGCGCATAAAGAACAAGGGCTACGCACGCATCTCCACCTCACTCGGCGACCTCAACGTCGAACTCCTCCCCGAATACGCACCGCGCGCGGTATGGAACTTCGTCAAGCTGGCACAGAAGGGATACTACAGCCATACCATCTTTCACAGGAACATCAAGGGCTTCATGATACAAGGCGGCGATCCGACAGGCACCGGAAGAGGCGGGCAAAGCATATGGGGCAAGCCATTCGAAGACGAATTTGAAGGGCCGGAAAGGCACAACGCCAGAGGCGTACTCAGTATGGCGAACAAGGGCAAGGGCACCAACACGAGCCAGTTCTTCATCACGTACCGCGCCGTGCCGCATCTCGACCGCAAACACACCATCTTCGCGCGAGTAGTTGGCGGTCTGGATACTACTCTACGCTCTATGGAAGTCGCAGAAGTAGGCGAGAAGGACAAGCCTGTGGATGATATCGAGATACTAGACGTAGTGGTATTCGTAGATCCCTTTGAGGAATGGCAGAAGGAGCGCAAAGACAAGGAGAACAAAGAGCTCGAGGCTGAAGAGATTAAGAGGCAAGGCGGCACAGCGGATGACAAGACAACGTGGACAGGCAAGCGCATACGCGCAGATGGCACAGTGGAGAACGGCACGGGTGAAGGTCTCGGCGTAGGCAAGTATCTCCAAGCTGCCAAACAAGAGATACAGAATCAGGGCGAGGATGAGATTGTTGGATATGTGGATGACGAAGAGGATGTTGCGCCTGTCAAGAAGAAAGCCAAGACTGGTGGTTTTGGTAACTTTGACGCCTGGTAAGGTGTTCTACAAGTCTTGACTGGAGGTTAAACAGCATTAAAATGATACCCCTATGCATTCTGCCTTGCATCTTACAAAAGTTGGTTGCATGTTTCTCCATGTTGTGCATTCCTACGACGCGACTAAACCCGCAAACTCCGCACTAATCGAGCACGACGCGGAATCTATCCGCTGCAAATGGCTGATTAGATACATGACTGTTTATAAGACACCCAAATAACAGTCTCGGCTCCGTCGGCGTTAGCGTCAAGCCTGTTGGGCGTACCGCTATTTGCCAATCGGTATGCGAGGAGCAAGTATGCCCAGGCCAATCAACGCGGAAATAGGCGGGGTGATGGTGTAGTTCGGAAGGTGCGGACGACTACGGCGTATGATGTCAAGTTTGGGCTGCTCTTTTGATCATCGTGCAGGGCGTAATATGGGATGTCGCGGAAGTCTGTTTGGTCGACCAGGACGAATCTGAATGTTTAGTCGTCGGCTGATGCGGGGGAAACAGAACGGTGATAGGTGATAACGATGATGTATGCATACATGCATGACGGAGGTAGAGATAAAAGAGGGCTAGGTCGCGCCTACCTCTGCTCGTTGACATCACAGATCAACACCGTCTTGACTACTGGATCTTTAAACGCTTGCATCCACGCTTAAGGAAGCTTGATCTCTGCACTTTACCTGCCCAATCTCAACACCATTCGTGCACCAAATACCATCATGTCTTCATCTGACATCCCCTCCTCTTGCCGCGCCGTCGTGATTGAGAAGAAGGGCGCGCCTTGGACGATCAAAGATGTCCCCGTCTCTGCGCCAAAGTCGGGACAGGTTCTGATCAAGGTACTCGCGTGTGGCATCTGTCATTCGGACAGCTTTATGCAACAGGGCCATCTGGGCGATGTCTACCCTCGCGTCCCGGGACATGAAGTCATTGGAAAGGTAATCGCAGTTGGCGATGGCGAAAAGAAGTGGAAGGTTGGAGACCGTGTCGGTGGAGGATGGCATGGTTCTCATGATGGGAGTTGCAAGTCGTGTAACAAGGGAATGTTCCAGATGTGCGAGAATGAGCTTGTTAACGGGGTTAGTCGGGATGGTGGATGTAAGTTTCACTTTTTTATTTGCGAGTACTGAGATGTGCCAGACGGTGGACTGACATGTGACATCAGATGCTGAGTACTGTACCCTCCGCAGCGAGGCTGCAGTGCGTATCCCCGCCGATGCAAACCCCGCCGAATACGCTCCTCTACTCTGCGCCGGCGTTACCGTGTTCAATGGCATCCGCAAGATGAACATCCAGCAGGGTGACACTGTCGCCGTGCAAGGACTTGGTGGCCTGGGCCATCTGGCACTCCAGTACGCTCGCAAGATGGGCTACCGCACGGTCGCTGTATCATCTTCGGACAACAAAAAGGACTTTGCTCACCAGCTTGGCGCAAACGACTACATCGACACATCGAAAGAAAACGCCGCCGAGGCACTACAAAAAATGGGTGGCGCAAGCCTGATCGTCGTTACGGCACCGAACCCCCAGATCATTGGGCCACTGGTTGATGGACTTGGACCTCTGGGCAAATTGCTTGTCCTTGCGCCTGTGGGCGATATTCCAGTCAACACCGTGAGCCTAATCATGAAGGGCAAATCGGTCCATGGATGGCCATCCGGACACGCGCTCGACAGCGAGGAAGCGATTGACTTTGCAGAGAAACAGGGCGTGAAGTGCATGGTCGAGAAGTTCCCATTCGACAAGGTAGAAGACGCTGTCAAGCACATGGAGAGCGGAAAGGTGAGGTTCAGGAGCGTTATCGTTATGGAGTAGGAAGTTCAAGGAGCTCCGCGCATGGCAAGGATGCTGGACGCGGTCAGCGCGGATATGGAAACTATAGAAAAACGTCAGGAACTATAGCTGAGGAGATGATTGAAACAATGAAACAATTGCCATCATGCAAAAGGTCTTGCGATATGAAGCCCCGCATATGGGCTCGTGGTCGTACTGGGATGATGGAGGTTTGGGTGCAAGGAAGCGGCGGCGAGGTAGTTAAAGCGCGAACAGCGGCCATCAGGGTAGACGCAGCTCGCATCTATAACCATCACACACACGTCAAACCCGTCATACGTACACTCCAAGAAAGCCAAGTCCGCATCTTGATAGCTTCTCCCTTCTAGGCTCTTAGACTCCACGTGCGAACGCATCCACGCGCCACAGCCACGCAGGCGCCATAACCGTCTCATCTCGGGCGATTGTGGTTCGCGCCTTGCCCGCCAGTCCATACGCAGCCGCCGAAGCAGCTCAATTAAGTACACGCGCGACACACACCTCTCACTCACATCTCCTGTCCAGCTCCGGGTACCTGCATCTGAAGCGCGGTCGCGACATGTAACGCCTGCGCTGGCTCGCCCAGCCAATGGGCGGCTGCAACGCCGCAGCAACACTAACCACCGCCTACCCCGTTGTTTCAGAAAACTGAATAACGGCCACTTGCGACACTCAGATAGCTGTACAAGGACTGCCCGTCTCGTGGCTACCCACTTGAGCTATGATGAGGCAAAGGCAAGGTAAGGGTCTTCTGTGTGCGGATAGGACGGGTGTCCTTGTAGATCTACCTTAAGATGTGGCGGGTCCCGCCGCCTGGTCCCAACGCTGCCTGAGTTTGGTTGTTGAGCGACTGAATATCACGAAGATCGCGGCTCTCCTCCCTTCTCCTTTCCTTTCTTCTGCAAACTGTTTTCTTTCTTAACGCTGTGCGTCTTTGTTCCCCAACAGTTCGTTTCGGAAGTACATTCGCTCTTTTGCAGGCCCGGTGCCAGGAAGAAACAACAGTCGTTCCCTCGTTTGCGTGTTGCGTCATTCACGTTCTTTATTGCAGCTTTTCTGGATAGTTCTGTATAGACAAGGCGATCTTTGGTTTATCCGCGCACTGCCGTTACACCATTGTGTCGAAACAGTTCTGTCGACATCCCCATACGTGAGAAGTGGGGCGCATCACCATCTCTCCAGAAGGTCGACGGCAAGAGTTCTGAAATTCGGTTGTCCACGGCAACGCGCAGTCACCGGGACATCACAGCAAAAAGCCCCAGTGCAGTCGGCAGGTGGCAGCACTCGAAATTTCACACGACGCAAACAAACCCGCTGTCGTGAAAACGTCATACCGCCTGTTCAAACGCAAGTCGTCTCACCACCTCCGGAAGACATCTTTCCACCAGGACATCCAGGCTTCGTGATCGAAGTTCGAGATTGGCACTCGGAACTCTGGGTCACGGCCCTTTCTCCATTCGAGACCTACGGGTCCGCCGACCCCAATTCACGAAAACCTTCACAACACTCACGATGCTACCCGCCTCAATACGTTCAGCCTTGGTGGCGCTCGCGCTTGCGTCGATATCCTCAGCGACGACAGTTTCGCTCTCGGCCTTCATTCCGCGGATCCAAAACCTCCCATCTTCTTGCAACACCGTCTACAACTCCGCCATCTCGGGCTGCTCAGCCGATGACTTCAAGTCGGGCGCCACATGTACCGCTTCCTGCGTACGGGGTCTTTCAGCGCTTGCGGAGGAGGTGAAAGACAAGTGCGCGGACGTCGATGCGGGCGAGTTGAGCATCATCGGCGTCTTCCAGAACGGACTGGGTATCCAGAGTCTATGCCCAGGAGTAACTATCGTAACGACCTCAAGCGAGACTGCCGAAAAGACGAGCACGAAGACATCAGAGCAAGCAACAAGCACCCAGGCGGTCTTGACGTCTACAAGTTTCACAAACTCAGCAATCGAAGCGACGTCAACTCCGTCAAGTTCAACTGCGGATTCGGACGATGGGGATGACGAGCCGACCAGTTCAGCGCAACCGACAACTACGAGTTCGTCAACAGGGGGTTTGACGCTGGATCCGAATGCCACTGGAACGTTCACGACTTCTGTCGCGCCACCCACAGACACTGCGCAGGCGGCGGATCCCACACAAGCACCCAACGCCCAGCTGTCAAATACTGACTCGGGCGGTGGCTCACCGTTTGACGTCGTTGCGGTAGGCGCATCATGGCAGCTCAAGGCTTCGGACTTGTCGATAGCAAGTCTATCTGCAGTAGCCATCGTGCTGCTCACGAGCAGTTAGTAGCACTGTGTCTACACCTTTCTTATGTTTATGCATTGCCGAAGAGGCTCACGATATGGCGTTGGAGTTTGCATTGTTTGTACTATACCCGCATTGATGGATTGACAGAGAAGAGGCACGAGCAGCCGGATGTGTCAGAGAGACCATGTGTCACGAAGTAGTCATGTAGCATATGTGGACACAATTAAGAGCAGTCGCAGCAGCGAAAGCTTGCATGAAACGATGAATCACAAGCGCATGCTTACCTCACTTCTCCATTACCTCGCATGTGATTCTCCTTCGGCCTGCGCATTTATCCAACCTTTTCAAATTACTCTCATGCCGTTGTGCTGCTCTCCGGCAATCGACCCTTCCGGCCAACAGCCCCCTGCCAGGTAAGCGAGAAGTAGCTGCACCCCAGACGTAATCGCCTTCCTGCCCAGTCGACTTATCGTCAGCCCTCCACTAACCCAGCCCCACCATGCAGGCGCACAGGAGCATAGTCGAGGACCATGAGGAAGACGTTATTGCTGTGCTTCATCCACGGCTTCAAGGTACGTAGCCTTTACGCAATACCGCCATTACGTCATCGCCGGGGTCGCATCTCCATGTCTCAGGCCCAGCCATGTGCAATGCGACGCCCAATGCGATGCGAACAAATGCGAGAACGATACTGACACGTGCTATAGGGTGGAGATGAAACATTCAGAACCTTCCCGAGCCACGTGAAGGCGCTCCTCCAGCACGCACTGCCCAAAGTCACCGTCCTCACCATCACGTACCCCCAGTTCGAGACGCGAGGCGACTTGCACGAGTGCGTCGGCCGCTTCAAAGAATGGCTGCAGAACAAAGTCATAGACCTCGAGGTCGCCAATTCGACGCCGTCGCCCACCGTCGACCCCTCTGTGCGCACGATACTCGTCGGCCATTCTATGGGCGGCATCGTTGCGGCTGAGACGCTTCTCTCTATCCTCGCGGAACAGCCGATCCATTCGCAGTCCAACTCGCAGACTGGCTCTACGGGCTCGCTTGCCGACCATTCGGCGCTCATGTTCCCGTACATACAGGGCATTCTCGCTTTCGATACACCGTACCTCGGTATAGCGCCTGGCGTAGTGGCACATGGCGCGGAGAAGCATTGGAACACCGCGAGCTCGGCATACTCGGCGTATAACAATCTTGCGGGCGCGTTTGGATGGGGTGGGAAGGACACCACGGCTGGTGCCGTCGATACGAGCAAGATGCTTCCGGCACCCTCGTCTACTGGCGACGCAGCATCAGCACCGCTGTGGCAACGCTACGGAAAGGTAGCCATGTTTGCTGGTGCAGCGGGCGCGATAGCAGCGGGGGGTGCGGCAGCATACATGAAGAAAGACCAGATCACTCAGGGTGTTTCATGGGCTACATCACATCTAGAATTCGTCGGAGTCCTAGCTCGCCCCGAAGAGATGCGAAAGCGACTCGAGAAGATTGCGAAACTTACCACGAGCCACGATCTTGGCTTCTGCAACATGCACACCACTCTTGGCCATGCCGTTAATAGCGAGAACAAGGAACATGGTTGGACAGGCAAAGTCGCAGGTAAAGACCGCACCTTCTGCAACCTACCCAAAGGCCCTCTCAAGGACTTCTTCATACCCGCCGTAAACGACAAAGCTACAGCAGAAACCTGGGCCCACACCTCCATGTTCGAGCCTCGCAACAACCCCGGCTACTACACCCTCAGCGAGACAGCCAAAGAGAAAATCATCGAGTGGACAGAAAGCACAGACTGGTACGAAGAGAGCGAGGGCCCGTTGACAGGAGAGGTCGGCGAGGAAGCGGAGATTGTAGAGAGACAAGAGGTAGATGAGCAGATGCAGAAGGAGGCTGATAGGAAGGAAGCGGAGGAATTACAGAGGGCGAAGGAGAAGGGTGATGTTGATGCGCTGGAGGAGGAGGGCGACTTTGTGGATCTGAAGAGGACGGGTGAGGTTAAGGAGGGGGATGAGGAGGCGAGGAAGAGGAGGGAGTTGTGAGGAGTATGTGTGTGTAGGGGGGACGGGTTGTTGCGTGAGTCTGTATACCCTTGATCTGGAGAATGGATACATGACCCTTCTCAGGCTCTTGATTTGACGATACTTCTCTTTTCGAGAGGATCTGATTGTATGGGTACATATGGATTTCGGAAGTTGTGAGTCGCTCGTTGCGATGGGTCATCATAACCTATCTCAGTAAGAGTCAAGCATATCGAAGCTCCCAAATAGGCCACATACGAGGCGCCTGTTTCGAAGTTTGATATACAGCTTACATTAAATCGAACCAACCCAACCGTGGACATTTGATACAGCTTACATTGCATGCCCGTGCGGCGTTCCTTCTCTTGCAGGTTAGCTCAACAGGGCCAGACCGGTAAGGACTACTTGGCGCATACTGGCCCCCAACAGTGAACGCCATCCCGTCTGCCAATCTAAAATCCATGTCGTTCTTCTAAATCGAGGACAAGCAGTCGTTATGGCCCCCGCATGATTAGCTTTCCCGCGACTGCTTACTTCCCGAGGCTTCAGCCAGTTTCATGTCCACTTCTTCTGCTCCCGAACTACAGCATCATTGATTTGACGAATGTGCTGGTACAGAAACGCGGAGACGAGAACCTAATCGCCATGGCATTTCGCCTTCCCGTTCCCGCTTATACGTGGCTCGCAGCAGTCTGGTTAGGGTGCTCTTTGGGTCAGGCAGCTTCTGTGGCGCCGCTGGTCGTTGCGCCTAGCGGATATTGGTAATTTTCCATGATCATGAGTTTGAGGTCTGACTGACCATGGAACAGGGACGGCTTAGACGGTCCGTGGTCGACCTTCGACCTCTCCGTGGGCAATCCGGTTCAGTCTTTTCGGTGTATCGCTGGCATTACCTCTACGGTTGTCATTGTGCCAAATGAGAGCGAATGGTGCAACGATACTTGCGCTTTCTTTTACGGCGGTTCGTCAAAGACCTGGGAATTTACACCTAACTATCTCATGCCGTTGGCAATTGGGGAATATATCAACAGTTACTCCGACGTTAGCGAAGACAACGCCACGCCCGAGCCCAACGTTGGTGTCGACGATATATACCTCGGAAAGACTGCGCAAGGCCGCAAAATCTCCTCACAGTACATTGTTGAAACTGATCGGAAGCGGTTCCGACTTGGGACTCTGGGTCTCTTTCCGGGATCAGTCGGGCCCCCAGGAGCTCAACATCCTTCACTCCTCTCGTCGCTCTGGGAGTCAGGTGTCATTCCTAGTTTGAGTCTTGGCTACACAGCGGGCTCTGTCAATCGTAAGTAAAACTAGACCTGGCGGATACATGGCTTATAACTAAATTTTTCTGGTAGGCAACAGCTCAGCTAGTCTGGTCCTCGGTGGATACGATGCTGCACGATTCGATCCTGCAACGACTACAACATTGGGTTTCTCTATCGATCAAAATTGGTCATTCGGTATAACTTTGGATGCAATTAGTATAACTGGGGGCGCCTCGTGGGAGTCGGATAAAGGAATTTTTTCTCGCCCACCTGTTTTTACAATCGACTCCGATGTTCCACATATCTGGCTACCGCAAGAAGGCTGTCAACTATTCGAAGCAGCTTTCGGACTGATCTGGGACGACTCTTTAGAATTGTACCTCGTCAACGACACGACGCATGCACGACTGTTAAGCGAAAATCCCGAAGTAAAGTTCTCAACAGGGGTCTCAAGTCTGGAACAGCTAGTAAACTACACACTTCCCTACTCTGCATTCGATCTCCGGCTTACCTCCCCTTTCGTGGACAAATCTACTCACTACTTCCCATTGAAAAGGGCTTCGAGCCCCGCAGAGTATATGCTCGGTCGGACTTTCCTGCAAGAAACCTACATATCCGTGGACTACGAACGCTTGCTATTCAATTTAAGTCAAGCGTCTCATGGTAATAGCGCTGCGAACATCGTACCTATACCTTCACAGATGGAACCCACCCAAACACCAGATCCGCCTCTACCTTCAGCCACAAATAGCTCAAAGGGGCTTTCGTCAGCTGCATATGCTGGGATTGGAGTAGGCGTAGGCATCGCAGCACTTGCAGCATTGTGCCTCGTCATTGTCTGGAAGAAGCGACTAGGGCCTTTCCGACGCAAGACCACACTGGGAGACAACCATTACGATAAAGGAGAATTGCATGGCGAGCACAAACTGGGAATTGAGGCTATGGAAAAAGAGAGATTCGAATTAGATGCTGGGTCGGGGAAGCATGAGGCAATGGACAGAGAGACATCTGAACTCGAAACAGTGGAGAATGCCCGCGAACTGAAGGGCCCAGATGAAGTAGGCGTTGCTGAAGTCCGGGGCAGTGATTTGGTACACGAGTTACCTGGTCATACCGATGATGTACGGGTAGCAAATGAGGGGACTCGAACTCCTTCGTAGATGTGTGTTTTACACGACAGCAATTCAATGTATCATTGAAAGTAGAGTTTTTGGAAGACATACAATAATTTCGCACATGCTCCCGATCGACATGAGAAGGCACCTAGATTGGTTAGCGCTAGACAAGCTTTTTCACACGCGCGTCGGCGTCGTCAACGCTTTGTGCATCGTCCGCTCAACCCGTGCTTCGATGTCATCTATACCCACACGCCGCATTCCAGAAGCGCCACAAGTTTGATCCGCAGCGACCCCACGAGCGATGACATCCACTATACGGCACTCATTCAAACAGCACGTCAACCGTATGTCAATAGAGCTGTGTTGACCCCTCAATCATTAATATAACCATACACTGTGTAATTCTTATACAACGACCCAACTAGCAATCTAAGCGCTGTTGATATGAAAAAATGCATCATCACCCTCCTAAGCGTCATCGACATCCATTTCATCCCCCCAACCCTCCTCATTGGCATCACCATCCGTCGTCTCACTCCCATCCTGGACATCGCCCTCATTCGCCGTCTCCGCTACAGGATTTTCGTTCCTCGTAACGAGATAGTCGGCACTCCGCTCGTAATCTTCTTCCCACGTTTCCAAAAGGTTGTTCCCACCGCCAACGAAATAAAGGTATCCAACTTCGCCTGCGACTTTCCGGACTTGTCGCTCCCATTCCTCGCGCTCTTCCTTCTCTTTCAGCGTTTCCTCAAAGCCGGGTTCGACTTCCACGTCGTCCGTCGTCTCTGAGTAAGACAGTGAGCTGCGCGGTGGTCTGGGACGCACTGTGTTACCGCGCGCGCGCCGCTCCGCCGAACGGACCATTTCTCTGTTGTTCTGATGGGTAAGGCGACTAAAGTATCCGGAGATTGGGTAGTCCCAGAAGTCTTTGTTGATGGGCATGTCGCCCAAGCCGTGCTTGCGACGTAGCGCTGCCTCGGTCTTGTCTCGGGCTTCCCAGGCTCGACGCAAGTTGGCGTCCGAGTGCAGTTCTTTGCGCTTGTCTGCGATTATCTGGCGCAGTATGGGGTTGCCTCTGTGTGCTTGCGGGAGTGTAGCATGTTGGCTGCGCGAACGTGGTGGTGTCTGACGCACGAGTATGTGTGAGGTGGCAAGAACGCTTGGCCTCTCCCACCAAGCCTCGTACTTTGTGGGTTGCGCCTCAGGCATGGTTGTGGGGTAAGATGATACCAAGGAGTCACAGACGGGGCACAACGAGGGTGATTTGTTGGGTAAGACTGCTGCCTGGATGTTGTTGGGGTTGAACTGGCTGTGAGCGTCGTCCCACGCTCGCTCGCGCTCCCAGCGCAGCTGCTCTTCTTTGCGTGTCTTCTCGAGTCGCTGCTTCGCTATCAGGTACCCGTTTCTTGCCCTGTTCCACCGTCGGTCGCGCATGTACACTGGAGGTCTTAATCCGCCTTCGGCTACCAGCTTCTTGAGTGCAACGTCGGACTTTGCTCTAGCCTGCGAAACTGTGCATTTGGAACACCACGGAGTATGTTGTGGATTGGAGGGGTGGAGTCCATGGTGACATCGAGTCGCAGTCCGTATCTCGTGACCATAAGGTGAGTGAGCAAACGGCTGTTTCTTGCTACTAGGTGAGAACAGCAACGTGTCGTCTGGGGTGAACATCATCGGCATGGTGAGTATGATGGTCTGGCTGGTGTATTTGTTGATTTATGCTGGTGAAGCTAGTGTGCATTATTGTGGTGGGAAAAGATGGGGTCGCGTGCTGTGGTTTACCACAGATTAGCGAGGCAGGTCGTAATGTGAGCTGCGGGCTGTGAACCTGAACAAAAAATTAGAAGCTCTGACTTTGAATGTAGCAGGCGCAAAGGGGCGTGTTGTGCGAGGGTTTTAAACATAGGTTGCACTCCAGCCTATTCAATGAGGCGCGTCAGGGCGTCATCGTGCGAGCTTCTGATTGGTGTGCTGGCCTAGAAGTCTCACGCGAGCAGTCATCGAGACCGTCCGTGCGCTGTTTAGTCTACGATCACCCACACGCTGACTGGCTTCGTGGGGGCGTCAAACCTCATAAAGAGCGCGGGAGCCGATGCTAGAGCACGTCACATATGCCATAGGAAGTCAGAAGCTGTTTTGCCACCCGGACCACAGCCTACACCATGTATCGTCGTCATGGGCCAGGGTGTGTACCTTCACCTTCGCATCAGGCGCTACCAAGGTAGCCTGGCAAGCCACACTATGTGGCGCTCGATACTCACCTTCACTTGCGCAGCTTGATGTAGAAATCATGAGCTCAGTCCAAGCCAGTCTCGCCTGGTCAATCTAACGACACCATCTACACTCATTTCCTCTCCTACCTGTACTACAATATCTACGACAGTCTTAACTCAGTCGCTCATTACAGAATTCGTTTCCCGTATATATCGCTATTCACTGCGACACTCCAGGCTGGTCTTGGCGACCGACTCGCCGTAAACGAAGGTGACGGACGATTGAAATCGCAAGTCACCGCAGCATTCACTGTCGTATTCGAGCTTGAGGTTTATGCTCAAGGACCGCCATCTTACGCATATATAAGAAGCTCTCTTTTAACAATACTTCTGTAACACAGACACAACATGGAGCAGAAACAGCCGAGAGCCTCGCGAAGGTCTGTCTCGTTCAACCCGGAAGCACCAACTTTCAGTCCAACTGCAGCCGAGACCAGCATGTCCGCTGGAGTTGCAGGTCCGACTCCGCCTACCAGCCCGCGACAGAAGGGGAAGATGCGAGACGTGTTTGATGGTAAGTCTTCTCTCTCGCGAGCACCTCTAGCAAGACTGACTGGATTGCAGAAGACTCGCCTTTCCGGCCTTCTAGGGATCTGCGACCTAACTACCAGGGCTACGAAGAGCTCAAGTTCGGAGAGTCCTCGCGGAAGCCGCTCAAGCAGCAGGACATGCCGTTGGATTCTCTTCAGGAGATGTTTCAAGGTAATGTCTTTCTTGTCACAATGCGAAGATCGAAGCTGACTTATCTAGATCACCACATCACTTTGAACCGTGAACGCCCCGGTGCAATGTCTCGCAGTAACCTCACAGGAAATCCTATCAACAGTCCGCGTAGTCTCCTCCCTGGTCAGCGACTCAACCCCGACTCCAAGGCGCCAGACGTCGGAGAGCTGAGTGCGGGCCTCGATCTCCCTGGTATCAAGAACGAGACGACTAACGTCGACTCCTCAGCACGCTTCCTCCAGTCTCACGGCTCTGAAGGCCTTTCAGAAGGCGTATTGGGTAAGCTCATAGGACGGGCGCTGGACAAGCCGTTAACCGCGAATGACCTAGCCCAATATCTCAACCGCAAGGACGCATCGCAGGACGACGCCGCTAAGCCACCTCTGCGTCGCAAGAGCTACATTCAAGATCGCTACCCAGAGCGTGCGGATGAGGAGCGCCAGTCTACCAAAGTCGTTCCCGCGCCTCCGGGCTTCATGGGCGAACGTCCTCGTAGGATCTTCGCGGAGGAGCGTAGCTCTACCAACCCAGCGGTCATGCAGTCACCACTACAGCAAGTACCTACAGGCCCTGCGGCCTTCGGACAGCCTCGTCGCTTCAGCAATCTCCAGACTCCCAACTGGCCGTCTCGCCGTGACCATGTACCTGAGCTGTCTAGTCCAAGAGATTACCGCCCACGTCCACGAGCGCTGACCCGTACCAAGCGCACTGATCAAGGTCCCGAGCCTTCGCACGCCGACATCTACCCCGACGATGCGAACTTCATGCCGCGCCGCCCGTCCTACCAAGCAGAGCCTACAGAGAGGTTCCAAGGTTTCATGCCGGCGCCGCTCCCCGAGCGTCCGTTCCGCGCAGAGAACACTGTAGTCTGGCCCACTCCCGCAGAAATGCATGCACAGAAGCCTAACAACCCACAGAGACGCAGCGGCTTCCCTCGCCATGTCCCAGCAGTGGAGAACCCTGCGCCCGTAGTACGATGGTCCCCACCAGAACCTTCTTCCATGGCTCACTACATGCAGCAGTTCGGAGAGCCGTCTCACCCTTTCGCCTTCACCTTCCCGGCTCCCGCTCCCTCTGCCACTCCGCCGTTCGACATCTTCGAGAACCACCATGCCCCCACGTATGCTGACATCCACGAGACTGACGCCGAGATGGAGTGCCTCCTGGGTATCCTTCCCGACCTCTTCGACCTTGATCTGCCTGAGATGCCGTCCGACGCGCGCCCTCTTACTCCCGGTCAGAACGACGGTACTCGCTATGGCCTCAAGTACTACGGCATCGGTTTGGGTGACACTTGGGCGTGCCCTGCTGCGCGTGAGGACGAGCCGTTCAGGGTCCGTCCCCGTGACCATGATGGTTGGGGTGGATGGCAGTGGGCTATCGACAGGGGTTGGGGCAACGAGTAAGCTGTCCTTGCGACTATGTCTAACACAACCTGAACTGACCTTATATTCAAGTGCGAACGCTAGGCAATGAGTAACGAACATGGCTTGGATGGCGGGGACGTTGGAATGTGACAAAGGCACGGTCAGAGACTCTCTGGATATCACGTTGACGAAGGGATGGCGGGCGGCGATATGGTGTTGCTGCGACGTCTTCCTTGTTAGTCGGTATGGAAATCAAGGCTTACATATGATCATGGGTGGAGAATTGTCGTTAGACGGTAACGAAGACATCATCCATCATTACATTAAGCAATGCATAACTTAAAACCCAAGACCTATTCAAGTTGAAGTCGTCAAATACAGCATGGTCAGAACGAAGATATTGAGAAGGTCATGCTCATAAGGATATTGAATAACAGGTCAAGAAGCAAAGTGTAATTTAAGGACGGTCTTCAACACACCGCACCCCAACGCCCAGACAAGTGTCCGTCCGTGTACTCATGCCGAAATGCTCATCGACTATCCACAAGCCATTTCATAGCGCTGCACGCACCACAATTGTTCCTCAATCCGAGTCATAGTCCGTCTGTTGGCTCGATCGCTCGTTATCAAACGTAGCGCCGTACCGACACCGATACCGCACCTGATCAAGAAGAAGGGTTAATATGTGCCTTCAGATTCAGAGGTTGCACACCATGCTGCGGTGTCGCGGTGCCGGAGCCAGCTTGAGGGGTACCCATTCCAGATAGTGGACTTACGGCTCCACTGGGTGGGACGGGGATCTTGATGTCTTCGGGGCTGCCGGGAACCATGGATTCGGGTAGCTCGGGGATCTTGATGCGTTTTGCTACGTTGTTGTAGGAGGAGGGTATGATCTGAGAAGTTGTTAGTGTGTGGCTAGAGATGGCGGTGATTGTCATCGAATGGGCTTACCTCGATAATCTCATCGCGAGGGAACTCGAGCTTGGGTATGTCGGCTGCGTTACATGCCATAAGATATCCGTAAAGCACACGAAGGACAGACTCGTGAGCGATGATGAGAAGATCGTTCTCTTCACGCTCAAGCTCTAGGATGATGGGCTCCATGCGTACGGCAAGATCGTGGTATGATTCTGCGCGCGGGTATCGATGATGGTACGGGTCTGCTTCGTGCTTCTTCACTTCCTCGGGAAACTCCTGGCGGATCTTGGCTTCTGACATCTTCTCACATACACCAGGGTTCATCTGGCTCATTTGCGATCGCTGTCTGACGCGGTAGCCCATGGAGGCTAGAACCTCTGATGTCTGTACAGTCCTTCGGCGCGTAGAAGTCCAGATCGTCAACGGTTTCAGCGATGCATCAGTTGCGCCCGACTCAATCAGCTTCTGCTTCTCCTCTTCGCGGTACTTTAGAAGCACTTCGCTCATCTTCTTAGCGTATTCATGACCAGCTGGTGATAGATCTGCGTCCGCTTTGTACGAGTCTTCCTCTCGTGTAGTTCCAGCCCGAGCAAAGTACGTTTGCCGCGATTTGATGTGAAGGTTGAGCAGGTAGAAGACGATTCGTTGGGAGAGGTATCCGAATGCGCAATTGTTGACTACGACTCGCTCGCCAGCGTTGATCATCTTGATCCAGTGTAGATCCGGCTCCTCCATAGTCTCGAAATGCGGTATCCGCGCGTTGATGCGTGCTAGGTAATCGTGAACCGCATCCTCGTCTTTCCATCCTTGGTAATCTGGTGAAGAGATCTTGACCCGGCGGACGTTCTCTTGGATGATGCGCTCGTCGGTGCAATGTGATTCGATGAAGACTGTCTGGATCCCGTTCTTGGCAAACTCTTTCGCTAAAGATCTACGGCCTTGACTGATCGCATTGACGGCGTCGTAAATAGCCACCTGGCCCTTGTCGTTTTCCAGAAAGTGGTAGATGTCCTCACGGCACTTCTTGAGAATCTTATTGCGTAGTAGGACAGATTGCGGCGATGCGTTCAGAAAGAAGTAGTCGTCGGGGACGTCGTTATCCGGACCTAGCGTAGCGCGGCGGTAATCGCCAAGATGAAACACGTGCGTCTTGACACCCAGCCACCGGAGGTAGCGGGCTAAGGCGACGGATGTGTGTGTCTTTCCTCGAGCTGGTAGTCCACAGGTGGCGATGACTATGCGACCGGAATGGAAGAGGCGGCCTGACTCTGTGCTATAGAGTTGAGCGGGAGCCATTTCCTCTTTGGTGGGTAAGTCGTGGATTGCGTCGACAAAAGTACTCGACCGCCGCCGGAAGCGGGGTGAGTTTGCGTATATCTCAGCGGTACTGTCCATGATAAGTGAATGTCCTGTTCAGGAGGTGGCCTGCGTTGGTACTTTCGCATCGCTGCGGAAAGTGGGGTCATGGCACTCACAGTAGGGTATCCATAATTGCAAATTCTTCAGGCTGTTGGAAGAGTGTGATGGAAAAGGGAAGAAGTGCAAGATGCACGGGAGGAGAAACGGTCGAATGTCAATGAAATAGAGTTGCGTTCGGTTCAAAGGTCACAGTTCCAAGGTTCCGGCGATGATAGCGTTTGCCGAGAGATGTCAGCAAACAAGGTGCGGCAACCCGTAACAGTCAAGTGCAGCAAGTTCCACGTAACAGTGTCGCAGAAGGGTCTGGAGTCTGGAGGTAGTCAGGCAGTACTTTGCGGGGTTAGGTAGTCAACGATCCCAAAAAGCAATCATGGTATCAACGGGCGGCACGTCGTAGGTACTAGAGATCTGATAAGCTCTAGCGTCACTAGGTCACGTCACGTGACGACTTTAGAATTTCTGTTCGATATCGTCATGCTAGCGAACGCGACCCAACATCGCCCTCCAACCGTTTACTGCCATTTCCATCCCACCTTGTGCAAGCTCTCCCACACCGTAGGGAGTTTTTAGTTTGACCTCGGCACATATTTTCGCCATGGCCACTCCGCTGCAATTCAACCCAGCGCAGGAACAAGCTGTCGCCGACATCCTATCACGCCCTCGCGCCGCCAACACCGGTCCATTCGCACAATTCCTAAATGTATACGATGCATTCCAAGAGCGGAGAGAAGCATTGGGCCTCAGCAACCCGGGCACAGTCGAGAACATTGCGAGAGAGGTCCAGCGCGATGTCTTCCTGAACAACTCCAGCTTCTCAGGCCTGCGCGCCGAGCTCACCAAGGCCTTCAGCGCCGCTCCTCTATTCCAGGTTGCGCACTCGCTTTCCATGGGATCGCAGGTCATGCCACCATACTCATACATGGTTCTCTACGGATCACCACGGGTTTGTCGCTCAGATCGTCGGCAGCCTTCTCAAGCTGACTTTTCAAGGTGTTCATGCAAGGAAACCTCGACAACGAGCTTGCTTTCTCTGGTCGCTTCAACTGGCGCTGGACGTCAGCATTCGTTTCCAAGGCCGCCGTCCAGCTCACATCACAAGGCAACATGGTGTCGCTCGAGAACGACTACACTGGCGCCGACTTCTCCGCTTCGCTGAAGGCTGTCAACCCCTCCATACTCGATGGTGGTATCACCGGCATGCTCATGGCCAGCTACCTCCAGGCCGTCACCCCCAAGCTTTCGCTCGGTATCGATGCTTTCTGGACCCGCCCCGCTATGGCATACCCACCAGAGCTGAACGTCTCGTATGCGGCACGCTACAGGGCTGTCGACTGGATGGCGTGCGGTCAGATCATTCCCGACCGTGGTGTATTGGAGGCTTCATACTGGCGCAGGCTTACAGACAAGGTTGAGACTGGTATCAACTGCAACCTTGCATTCGCTGGAATTGGCCCCGGAGGACCCATGGCCGGACCACAGAAGGAGGGCAACGTCACAATCGGTGCCAAGTACGACTTCCGTCAATCGTCGTACAGGGCGCAGATCGACAACCAGGGCAAGGTCTCGTGTTTGTTGGAGAAGATGATTGCGCCGCCAATTCGCGTAACCTTCTCAGGCGAAATCGACCACAAGAGCGTAAGTCTCGCCAATTCCCAGTCTCATAGCATATACTGACAAACTCGTAGAACGCCGCCAAGCTTGGTCTGGCCGTTGCGATAGAAGCCGCCGACGAGGCCGTCATGGAACAGCAAGAACAACAGGGCGTCGCAATGTCAGCCGGCTCGATCCCCTTCTAAACGCCTCTCCACACACCCATGTATCGACTATAATACCATGACTCTTCTCTTTGCTGTATTACCACCTTTCTTGGAGCGAGCGTCGTCTGCAAACCCAGCGTCCCCGCTTTCCTGGTCTATCCCACTATCTGCGGAATGATCGCGGTACTGCATGCGCGCGGCTGGGGTGATTTATGAATGTAAAAGGCGTAACGTTGACATCTGATGGGATACGAGCTTTGGTAGACCGGGATCTCGCGAAGCATCTATGTCGCCAGACGTTTGCATGTCGACATGAGACGATGTATTTGTACATATAGTAGCATAGCCACTGGGCACAAAAAATGAAATGTACAGAAACAACTGGGGTTTTTGCAAGATGAATATGTGACGCAATACATTATCGTGGAGTCGAGAAATATAGTACAGATCGTGACGGCGTAAAACTCTCGCCGCTGTATGTACAGGTTCAGCCCGTTCCATGCACCGTCATCCTAATAAAACAGATGTGAAGAGCCCAACGTTTTTAATATTTGAGTCGCTTCCAGTCGAAACACCGAATCGAAATTTTTGTCGTCTACAAAGCAGGCTTTGCGCCTGTTGGCTGTCCAGGTACGGGCGCTCCGGGAGCCATGAACTGTCAAAAGTTAGTAAGATGTTGCAAAGCGCTCATCGTAGAACGGCTTCACGTACCTCGTTTTGCGCCCTCTGTGCCTGCAACTCAGCCCTCTCCTGCTCAACAATCATCTGCTCCTCGCTGTACGCCAATGCCCATGGCACACCGAGCAGCAGCGCACTTGTGCTCACTACCCAAAGAGTCTTGCCGCCCATGTTCAGACCGCTCTTGAACCATGAAGTAATTGTGTTGGCTTTTGAGGAGACGGATCGGCGTGTGCTGGCGGGGATCATGTCTTGTAGGGCGATGATGCGGTCGTAGAGGGTCTCATCTGGTGTTACGGAGTGGATGGAGGATGTGTCTGACTCTGCAGTGGTACGTTTAGTATTTGCATGTAATTCCTACACTCTCTTCTACGCGCCAGGCGCATCTAGAGGAGCGGTTTGCGGTGTCGTACCAGAGTCGGTGTCCCACTCATCGTCGTCATGCGGGCCTTCCTGCTCGCGCACAAACTCCTCATCCATGACCTCTTCGAGCTTGACCATTTTGGCGGTTGTTCGGGTGTGCGATTGGTGTGGTTAGGGTATAAGGCGTTAGCGACAGATGTAAGTCGGAATGGGTTGGTGGTGTTGGGCCTCGAGCTGCTGGTGACGATGATTGCCCTACTATCAAAAAGTTAGCACAATCTGTGATGACATAAGGGCCACTAGCGCCGCCGCACGTGCTTTGGGCAGGCCTTGGAACATTACATCTGCAACTGCCCTCAATCACGCCTAAACTCCTTCCACGCATTCTTCAAGCTCGTTCGTTTCTTTCAGCGTCGCAAATCTGATCATCGTGTTCATTTTATGCATACAACTCGAGCGAAAGCCATGACGAGGCTGGGGACTGAGAGCGCCAACGCTTCATCATTACAGGCACATTGCCGCTGGCCGTGGAACGATCAACCGTGTCTTGAAAACTTCAGATCATGACGTTACCTTCCCGCAATAAGCGTTTAAGATCGTCTTCAAATCGGTGAACAAAGCGCAGGTACTGGTACCGAGGACGCCTGTTGACCCTGGACCATGAATCCACGTAGACATTACCCCTCCGAGGGTCTTTTATTACCTATCGACTGACGTCCTACCACAATGTTGTCTGAGATTCAAAGCTACGTGTCTTTCCGTCGTCGTTGTCGTGAGCGACAACAAAATCAGCATCTACAATGCCCACGCCAGACGCCCATCGCATGACAGCAAGGACGCCCACCATGCACGTCTTCTTATCCAGATTCTTGACAGAGTACAAGAACAACTGCTGGCCCCCAACAATGAAGCGCAGAAAGAAGGCCAACCAGCTCGCAGAGTCTATCGAGATTCGGAACGCCAGTACCTCTCACATATATCGCTTGCCCCCTGAACTCGTACTCGATATTGCAGGACGCTTGCAACCTAGCGATAAGCATTGCCTGCGACTCGCGTGTCGCCGATACGCCTTGCTCTTGCACGACGTGCAAAATGTTGACCTAGAGGTACACGAACGGGAGGTGTTGAAGGAAAGACTTGCGAGGGACGTTGAAAACGAGCGATACTTCAAGCTGGCCGAGGAAGAAAGACAAGCCGAGCTCCTCTGCTCGGCCTGTCACGCAACTCATCCGAAGCGGATGTTCACTGCAGCGGAAATGCTGCGATCCCCTCACATACGAAGATGCCATGGTGCAAATCTTGCTTTTCGTATCTGTTCTCACTATTATCTCACGTACGACCAGCTGAAATCACGCATGTCGGATTGGAGATTTGAACAAAGTTGGTATTGTTGCACTCGATTACAGAATCTTGCAGACGACACCTGGAGGGTTAGTGGTCACCCATCATGGACTATTATTGCCGGCACTGGCGACATGAGCATAATCGATATCCAACAGCACTTGAAGCAACTAGCTCAGCCCCTGTGTCCACATCTCCGCACGGATGGCATCTATGTCCAGCAAAGTCTACAGAAAAAGGACCGGCGACTTCAACAGATTCCGTACAAGGAGTCGAGACTCCCTGCGCACACGGTGTACACCAGTTTCATAAGATGCTTCGTAGAGAACTGCGAAACTACCCTTATGGTTTGTTCTCATGAGAGAATTATCTCGACATAGTAAGTCTCTCTGTGCGAACTGCATGTGAGGCCTACGCTGATTTCGTATATCTACGTTTAGTCTTACCCGTAACCTTGGCAGTCTATCGGTCCCATCCGATCCCCGGTGGTGCGCTCAACTCGAAGACCGAACAATCTAGACGAAGCACTGTAACTCAAGAAATTGCGGCTTTCAAGGTTGATGTCAATCAAAGGGCGCTACATGGTCATGGAATCGAGGATGGACCAGACGCGGCACGCGCCCCACATCTGTAGGGTTACACAAAACCAAGTGTGAGGTGATGCCAAGAGTCTCACGAAATACGATCACACCTGGCGACAACGAACTTCGACCTTCACCGGAGGTTCACCCTGTTGTACATAGCAGCACCAAAGCCATCGCCTGCTCGCTGCCCTGTCGATTCCCCGGGCTTGTTGGTCACCATCAATCTACTTTCAATACTCTGTAAACCCTCTGCGCTTCACAGACAGCTCATCGTCGGCCCGCTTGCGGTCATAAGCCGGCGACAGATTGCTAAACAGCGGCTCATCGCGCGAACAACCACAATTAGAACCTACTGATAGTCTCAACAAAAGTTCGCTTCTTTGCGGCGCACCTTCATGATTCCCAATCCTCTCATAGTACTGTCAAATCTGCTGAAGGATGGCATCAATCCCGGGGACGATCCCGATGGCTACGGTGAAGGGCTAACGATAAGCGAGCAATCGTCTGCAGGTCCGAGAGCGCCACAGGCCGCTTCACACCGGAGTAGATCCGAGATCGACCAATCACCTATATAAACAGCTATCTAACCACTTAGTCCTCGCGAGTAACACCCTAGTCTAGCATCAACAATGGGTAACCAACCCTCCGTTCCTCAGCCAGGCACAAAGTTCCAAGTAATCGGCGCTGGCCTCTCACGCACCGGAACTTCATCCTTCAGCGAAGCATTGCGCATCTTACTCAATGGGCCTGTCTACCACGGTGGTACGCAGGCTACTCTGGGCGCCGAGAAAGAGATCAAACCGTTGATCAGGATACTTGATCACTCACCACCGAAGTCGCCCTCCGAGAAACAGCTTGTCCACGATCTACTGAAGGAGCGCTTGGACGGCTATGCGGCAGCCAACGACATGCCATTCAACGGGCTGGTAGAAGAGCTAGTCGATGTTTATCCAGATGCGCTGGTCATATGCACGACTCGGGATCCAGATGCGTGGGTGAAGAGCATAGGAACCATAACAAACGCAACGACAAAGTGGTTTCTACGTTTTGTACTCTTTCCTCTCCCAGGAATGCGCCACTTTGTCGACTTTACCAACGGCCTAGGGAAGCAATGGGTCGAGTTGTATGGAAAGCATGACGGGGTCTCCACCCGAGACTATGAGGCGCACATCGCTTACTTGAAGAGGGTTGTGCCTGAGGAAAGACTGTTCTTTTTCGATGTCAGAGAGGGTTGGGAGCCGTTGTGTAAGGCGCTGGGGAAGGATGTCCCGAAGGATATTCCCTTCCCGAGAATCAACGACGGAGAAGCCATCGACAGATTAGCCAAGAAGATGATCAACAAGGGATTGATGAGATGGCTAACTATTTCTGCTGTGGTGGGAGCAGCGATTGTTCCTTACTACTTGTTGAAGCGGTAGAAAGACTCGGTGTTCTGACGCTCTTGTCATTTTCACAGCATGTCTTTGGCCTATCGTCCACGTAGCAGGGTTGGCATGGTGAGCAGGAATTTCGACTATGCTAGACCCGAAGATCTTTCTAAATCTCATACAGGAAAGCTATCGTCCTTGTTGAAGGCTGAATGGTGCTGAGAGAGGGTCTGTCCGGGGCTGATCTTCGTATAAACGCGCTGCGCGTCCGCCTGTAGGTTTACTGCGGATTGGTCTCCGTCAAGATTAGCCTACCTGCCACACGCGCAAATGATGCAATCTTCCTCCTACACCGGTGTACTGGTGCGCGCTGGGGCTTCGTGCATGGATGACTCGGCATACATACTAACTCGTAGCACGGGCGGCCTTGATTGCATGCGCGTCTGTGTCATGGATTGGTCTTCGGGAGATCTCCAACAGGGATGGCATTCCCGTCGCATTCATCCTGTCACCAACTCAGGTAGAAATGTCACAATGGCGCAATAACGATCCGTTGCAGGGTCACTCAGCATGCGTCACCCAAAATGCCGAAACGAATTACTGTGGCACCTACCTAGGTAGTGATGCAACTCTACCGACGGCGTCAAAGACGCCACAAGATGTTAGCTGCTCTTGGCGCGTCGGGTATTTTATGATATCAGATCGGCAGAATTCCTTATGGCGCTCCCCTTCATTACCTCCACTGCGCCTTCAGGATTTGCTATGCTACCTCTCCAACCTCCCGATATCAACCTCGTACTCCCCACATATTGATCCACATCACAGTATCGAAATGTTTGGCGGTCATACCTGCCGATGTCACAGACAACAAGTGACGAAGAAGAACACTGATGCAACATTGATGATGTAGTCAAGATCTATTCGCCTTCGGGTACAGTGGCCCTTAGCTGCTGATATACCTCTGGTTTGATTGGCTCGCCCGAAAGCTACACCATCTGGTAGCATTCCATCATACACTACGGACTACCTAACGGCAAGCTCAAACTTCTGACAAGCAAACAATTTGCTCTAACACGGTCCGAAAGGCTAGTGTAGCTAGGACCTACACAGGCATATAAGGCTCTCGCTTGACCGTCCGTAGTAGCACCAAGTGAACGACAAACAAGTCGTATCCAACTCTTCATCGATCCTCAAGTTCAAGTTAAAGCTATACATCAAGACTTCAAGATGCTGGCCAAGCGCATTCTCCCACTCGCTTTGCTTTCCATCTTCGCAGCATCTTCTCCGGTTGCAGTCGAACGAGACACCAAGGACTCTACCCCTCTCCTAACTGCCATTTCAAACGACGCAGACCTTTCCATCTTCTACAGCCTCATCAAGAGCACGGGTGGTAGCAGCGGTATTCCTGGTCCGCAATTCGAAGAGCGATTCAACAACCTCACCGATAGACGCAAGTACACAGCATTTGCACCCGTCAACTCGGTAAGCAATGATACCGAATGATGCGTTACGCTATAGATTGCTAACTTGTACAGGCTTTCAAGAACCTACCCCAAGAACTTAGCACTGCTTTGACGGCACCAGCATCGTATTCGCTTCTCGAGTTCATCCTGCGAAGTCACATCGCGCAAGGATCTATCACAACAGAAGATGTCAAGACTTCGGGCAAGTCTATCACCGCCATCGAAGGCACACCTCTTACATTCAACTCGGCGGGAGAGATCGTCTCAGTCAACAAGCAAGCCAACCTAGTTTCCGATTCGAGAACCGAAGTCGGCAACGGAGCCATTTTCAAAATCACCTCAGTGCTCGACTCCTTCGCTGGACTCTACGGGGCCGACGATCTCAACAACACTACATCTGCCCCATCCCCAGCATCTCAGAACGAAGGCTCCATCGCATCAGCCCTAGCTACGCAAAAAGACCTATCGACGTACGTCGAGCTCCTAAACGCGACATCTCCCGATTTCCTCTACCTCCTCGACGCATCTGTCGGCCAAAGCAAGAACCTCTCCATCTTCGCGCCGAGCAACGCCGCACTCGCGGCTCTCGGACAAAGCGCAAAGGCTCTTCAGCCCAGCAACAACGCACTGTCTTCTTACTTGCTCAAGTACCCTTTCATTGATACGACAACGACCGGCCAGGAGAAGTCCATCGTCGGATTCCCTGCCACCGTTCGAAGAGACAGCAAGGGCGCTATCACGAGCGTTAACAATGCTGCTGTGAAGCGCGAAGCTTACTGCGTCCCTGGCGCATGCATCTACACTGTGGACAAGTGGCTAGACCCCATCTTCGGGGCTCTCAGTGCCGGCGGAAACTCTTCGGCGGCTTCATCTTCAGGAGGGCCGCCGGGTATTGTTGAACATAGCGGTAGCAGCTCTTTCACGCATTGCTGCTAGTCGTTTTATGCTATTATGATGTATGAATAGGGCAAGCTTGGGATTAGTTCCTTTCTCAACGGATATGGGCAGTTTTGTGGGGATTCAACTCTCTGCGGTTCTATCTATATAGATTGTAGTATGTAAGCCTTTTTAGGTATACAGAAATCGACATCTTTCATGTATGTCATCATACCTGTATCAATTGTAACGTCGCATCCCCCCACCTTTCAGTATATAAGCCATCCTTACTCTTCGGGCCATACCGTTCGGAACGCTACCTCCCGAGTACGACGTCTGCAGAGTTGGGAAGCAACACGGACTTCCGTTCATTTCGACGGGAGTAAACTGCCGTCGTTTGTGTATTGCCCCGGCTTCATCGACGTCACGATACTTGCTCGGTCAAATCAATCGATCGAAACTACCCTTAATCTATTTGTAACTGACCCCAGGCACGTACATCTGGCACTTAGCAGCCGGACAACGAATAAAGTGCCGAAGTCCACTCGAGGGCTTTCATCTGGCTACAAGAAGACAAGAAGGAGGATCATGCACCGGTGTCATCGCTTCATTTGAGATACCCAGTGGTCCCTTAAGTGGTTCTGGTATTTCGCACACTTCACTGGGTCTTCTCGCACTGCTTCAGCCCCATCGTGTAGTTATATCATTGCGCCCAGTCTTCTTGGGAGCATCTTCCAAGTTGCAGGAGGTATCTGCATGAGGCACGCGAAAGTGTACTTTCGGACATGGCAGCACTGACGCGTGGCACAATTTTAAACCTGTACTTGGTCGGTACCAAATAGATTATACCAAGACCGAACGCACAAAAGCAACCAAAACCTAGACACAAGATGCATGTTCGCAGTTAGAAGTCAACCTCTGAAACGCCGAACAAAGTCGATTGCACAGTACTATCAAATGTATGGGTTATACACACCATGCGAGCCTAACAAAAAAGACAAATGCTACAAAGAAAGGAAAGGCTCGTAAGCCAGATAAAACCATACATCAAGCATATCCATGCCGTGTAAATATCCGTATAAACGCCAGTGAGATGTGAATATTGCCACCTCGTTTCAATCCCAAACGCCAATCCCATCGCATGGGAAGTGCATAGATACAAACCCTCAGTCATCCTTGACACTCGCACTAGCATACCCATCATCCACGTCTGCGTCGTCCCTCTTCTTGCTCTCGGCCAGTCCAACTAGCATCTTGCTCGAGTCAAGACAACTGCTTATGATCCTGCTCCGAACCTTGTTGGTCAGCCCACTTCTCCTGCCTGTCTCGTGACCGATCCACATGCGCAGGGAACTTGCAGTCCTTTCTAGACCACAGCTAGTTTCCTTCTTCAGCGTATCGTCTGCCATGAACTGCGTAAGAACCTTGTGAGCGGCAACGAAGCTGAGCAGTGTGGTTGTGCATTCGGGGAGGTAGGTGTTGTTGATGACAAAAATAGCGCGGCGGCGGGCTTCGGGATTCGAGGAAGCGGCCAGCGATAGGCATTTGGCCAAGGTGAGACCTTTCCGCACATCCACTGCAACAAAGCCGTTACCGACGACATTGATAAAGCCGGCATCGGCAGGCTTGGGTGACGATGGAAGGGCTTCGAGTGCTGCTGCGATGCGAGTGTTTTGGTCTTCGTCGAGTACAACAGCTTGAGCAACTAGCGCACGTAGCTGAGCCTGTGAGTTCGGTGGGGCAGCGCGGAGAGCGAGTGCTAGATCAGAGACGATATTGTCCTTGGTTGAGCTGTTCTTTGCACCAAGTGTGGCTGCGAGTCCCTTGTTCAGAACAAGGCTAGAGTACCAGGCCGCAAGCGCATCCAATGGAGAGCAGATGGCAAAGTCCTCGACAACAGCGTCCATGGAGGTGTCTACAGTTGTCTGTTCTGCGCTTGGCCTGTTCCAAGCCAGGTTGTATGCGCGCTGCACAACTGCAGGAACAAGTACCTCATCGCATTCCCTCTCGATGAGTGCTGCCAGATGCTCTGGCAATGGCACAGCTCCATTGTTCTGCTTCGACGTGTTGATGGCGATGCGGTGCTCGCTCCGTGCCGTGTTCCAGTAGCTTCGGGCCAGTTTCGCACTCAGCTCGTTGAGCATCCACCACGAGCCATGACCTGCGTTTCCAAGTTCCCAAAGTACAATGCGAATATGCAGGGCCTTGAGCATGAGTCTGGCGGGCGTATCGGGCAAGGTACCGGAAGCGATCAAAGTAAGCACCAGACGGCTTGTGCTAATCTCAGCGTCACCACCCGTGAGCTGGGCATCCAATGCGATCTCCCAGGCTTTTACACGAGCGGCTTCTTGTTCCTTGGTGATGCCGGTGAGATAGGCGTATCCTTCCCATCCAATAAGCCTTCGCATGCTGAGCTTGAGGGTCTTGAGGCCCAGAGCAGCGAGCTCGAGGATGAAGTTGTGTTGAGGTACCCAGACTGTTTGGATTGCAGTGAGCCATGCCTTTCGACGTACTTCGACTGGAGACGCCAGTGACGGCGCCGGTGTCAACAAAACTGCGGGCGGTGATTTCCTCTTCGGTTTCGATTTGAAGTCGAGCAGCGGCGCGACGAGGTAGAAGAAGGCGGCGAATACCAACAGAAGCTTGGCTAGAGGAATCTGAGCTGTGGAGACACCCAGGGAGACACGAGGAGCAAGAATGCCGACGAGATTGACAGGCAGGGCGAATAGACCGCGTCCAGCTGGCTCTTCTTGTGACTGCTCGCGCTCTGCAAGTCCTTCCAAGATCATGAGCCCAGCAAGAGATCCGACCATGAGCTTGCCCATCATAGCACCGTTGCGTCGTCCGTTGACCATAGGCGCGCCCACTGCTGGGCGACCGCCATAGCCGGGAGGATATGCGTGTGCATAGTGCTGTTGCGGTGGGATGCCGCGCTGGAGGGCGCTGATGTTCTCTGGGACGGGTATCATTCCTTGTGGTGGTCCTGACATGGGCATACTGTGTGTCGGCGTGAAAGGATCCTTGTGGAATCTTGAACCATCTGGCGTGCTGACAGTGCCGTGTAGTGTTATGGGACCCGAAATGGCCATCTTTTCGTAGCTCTCGACCCTGCCTTTCATAGTGTTGAGCTCATCTTGTAGGCGTTTGTTGCGCTTCTCAAGATGTCGGATGTACTCAGTGGCTTTGGAAAGGACGGTCGCTTTGTTGAGCTTGTGTGCGGGCGTGAGGCCTTCAAGGTCCTCAGGGTCGTCGTCTTCTTCCGTACCGTTCGGCCGCGACATGACGCGAAGACTTGGGACACCTTGTATGTCGATCAGCTAATGTCAATTGCGCATGGAAAAGTGACTTACTATCGCGAAGAGCAGCAATCTTGTCGTTGAGGTTCGTCCGATAGCGCTTCTCGATCATGTTGTGGGCGGTCTTCTTGGGCGGGCCGCCCTTCTTGCTCGACGGGGCATCGTCGTCGAGCTCCTCCGAGTCGGCCAATGACTTTCTCTTGCGTGCATTGTTCGTCGCAGGCTCTGGTGATGAATGCGACGAGGTCGAGCTGGCTCGTCCGTTGGTCAGCGAGGTGGGACTGTGGTGGAGGCTGGGCGTGGAGGCGGGCGGTGCGACAAAGCCAGTTTGGTCGAACTGCGTGGGGGAGAAGAGGGTGTTTTCAGCCAGCTGCTGCTGTTGCTGCTGCCATTGCTGGGACGTGTAGTAGGCGTGCTGCTGCTGCATCTCAGCCGTCAGTGGAGAGCTCAGGTCAGCGCTGTTGAAGTCAAAGGCCGGCGGCATGTCAGCGCCCTGGCCAAAGGTGAAGGGGACGCCATGGGATTGCGCGAACATGGGGGCGGTAGTCGGCACGGTGTTGGATTGCAGCGATTGGGACTGTTGGTGAGGAAGGAGATGGGGCGGAGAAGTTTGCTGATCCGGGCTGAGATATGCGGCAGGCCCCTGCGGATTCGCGGGCTTGGGGTCGACGTTCTGGGAGTTCTGAGACGCTTGGGCGGGATCGTACTGCATCCATTCGTTCCAGTTGGTCATGTCGTCAGCGGGCGCGGTGAGGGGCATGTCGTCGCCAGTGGTGGTGAGCCACGGTCCGCGCATGTTGGCGAAGGGGAAGTCGCTCGACAGCATGGGATCCTCCATCTGGGGCGTGGGTCGCTTGGCCTCGGGAGCCGACGGGTGGATGGGCGGGGGACTTGGAGGCAGGCGGAAGTCGTCAAACACACAGTAGGGGCCGACCTGGATGGTGCAAGGCCATGTTAGCAGAGACTCGAGACATGCAAAAGTGCAAAAGCATTGCGTCACGCACGGCGATTCGCTCCAGCTCCAGCCCATCGTCGGGGCTGCCGTACGGGTCAGAAGCCATTAGGACGGCGTCGGGCTGCTAGCTGCGACAAGACGACGGCGACAACGACGGCGACAGACGGCGAACAAGAGGGACAGTATAGTGTATACAGAGTACGGGTCTGGTAGAGAAAGAAAGGGCTCCGCCTTAGGCTTACCAGCTACTACATGCACATGGAAATCATGCCACTCCTTCGCAGGCTCACGACGCGACTGCGGGCGGCAGATCGGACGGGCTGCCTCTGCCTCAGTGTGCGCCGGGATTTGCTGCACTACCGTCAAAGCGAATGGCCTGCAGGAAGCGTGCGACGGGGCCGGGGCTGTGATTGTTTGCGCGTGTCGATGGGTGTTGGGGTGGTTCGACAAGTCGTATGATCTTGCTCGAGTCGACGGGGGCTAGCCGCAAGCCTCACCGAACAGGCAAGGTCTGGAGATCGCGGTACTGTCTTCCGTGCAACCACGCGCTGCCTGGGTCGTGTTGCGTCGCTCGCCGATTATCGTGTGCGCCAGAGGGGAGTCGGAATGTTCGCGAAAAGCACTTTTGTGTGGGTGAGGTTTGCAGCTCAGTCTCCATCGTGGACCGTCGTGAGGCGGGTTGGGTTGCGCAACCACGAACCCCTGTCCCAGCCGCATGACTCCTGCTGCACCTCATCTAAGTTTCCGCCCTCGCTAATTGCCTCTTGCATCTCAGCTGTCGTCGGAAGAATCTGGTGCCGTCAAAGATTTGCTTCCATCGGATTGTTGTGACATGTGGCAGATCTGAGATGACAGATGGGCCCTGGACGATCTCCCGCTTCTGTGGCGCGTCCATGTCTCCGCCATGCACTACCGTACCGTGGTAGTAGCGCCAACGGACAGCTGCAGTATCTAGATCGTCGACCCTCGCTACCGCAGCCGAACTTCATGAACGCACACATTCGACTGTGATTCTGGAACAATTCTCCCTGAGAGACAAAGCCACGACCCAGACATGCCCTTGTTCCAAGTCCTAGTCATAGTAGTATCTTTCCCAGCGTACCCAAGTGGCGAAACAGTGAGCTGTCCTGATGTCACCTTCTTATATTTCGAAGAGGTACACTGCGAAGAATAACCTCATCTCTTCTATCAGGACTGGCCGCTCATGCAAGACGTTGTTTTTTTGTCGAGCTTGATGCATGCGCTCGCTCCCTATTCACAATTAGCATTACTACCTCTGCGTCTATTTCCGATTACTGATATATTACACTTTTTTGCCTCCTGACAAACTTCAACCGGAATTTGTTGAGATCAAAATGAGATCATCCATCAATACGGTAATATTGAAATGATCAAGATCACAATGTGTATGCGTCTATCTCCATCCCGAATTGACCTCGGTATCCGAGTGTGCATGCCATGCTTTTGCTACTTCGACGAAAATTGGGCCGGGGGTATTCTGCATGCGGTCTTCGCTACCATTTTGCGATCAGTATATGCGGAGAATGGGTCATGAAAAGTACCCATAATCGTGACGATCAATGGTGTGCGCTGTCAATACAAGTTTTGCAAAACGAAATCTTGTACATGTTGGCGTTCCAACAATCCTCGGTCAGAGTCTTATGGAAAGACGGGAGATGCAGACTGCCATCAAGACATGTCAACTGCGCGGATACGACAGAGGTAAACACCTACATCATCACATCTTTGTTTGTGATAGCAACCTGGCGTTTACATGCAAGTAGTATGCCCGCGCATTCTTCGAATCAGTGCCATTATAGCCCTGTATTAGGCGTTTTGATGCCCTGCTCTGCATCAGCACTCCACCGTAATAGCACTGTGTTAGTAAGACGTTCCTGTGAGATCTCAACAAAGGCGGGTCAGGAGGACAGTGCATCAAGGAAGCCTTTTGAGACCGGGTCGTCAGAGTCAAAGCAGACAGCAAGGAACATGAGCTGTGACACTTGGAGTAAGTGTCAGTGTTGAGGTATCCAGTTGAGAACAAGTGGTTCTCGGGGTATGCACAGCAAGTGTGCGCTGCATTAACCACTCATACCTGTTATGCCGTGTCATGCCTCAGAGGCAAATGCGTAGGTGAGGATACTTTGTTCCGGTTCATCCAATGTTCCATGCCTCCAGATGGTAACTGAGTAATCGGTGTTCTTGGTAAAGTCATTGTGTCAGTCCTTAAAACAGTTCAGCGTCAGTGACACGCGGCCCATTGTGCTACATCAAGCTCACTTCCACGCGCCTCGCTTTCTCACCCAGGTCGACCAGCATTTTTCTTGCCGGGCTATCAACTCAGACGTGAACAAGGCTGCAAGAGCAATCGACTTCTCCGGGCAAGCCTAGATGACTCATCTAGAATACTTGCTTGCTCACGTGGGGAAGCAGCTGCGAGCTCACGATCTGCACTACCCTGTTCATTCACCCAGCCGCAAACGCAATCGAGCACCACTCGCGTGGAGATCTCAGGAGAAGCGGCCGTGAGGTCCCATTATCCAGCCAATATTGCCTAGCTTCAGAGCTGGCAGGCGGTACTACGCTGATGGTAAAACAACTGAAGCTCCGGATGGGTCGTGTGCCGAATGTGCAAGAGATGATCTGCCATTAGCAGTAACAGCATGCCAGAGTGAAGCAAATTATCCACTGTTCGTAATATCGATATGCCACATCCTCACAAAAAGCACTGTCGTAAACTCACCGCCCGTACCTGACTGTCGATCAACACGGGGTGGGGAACACGACAATTGATACCCTAGAATGCGACCCTGTCACTCTGACGATTCTAGAACCCACAGCCACAGCTCAACGTATGTGTATGCGACGAAAAGCAACGTGAGCGGCAGGTTTTGTCGGATGTTAATCCGGTATGTAGTAGCGGGCCCAGGCATACGGAAAGTTTGAAGGTCGGAGCGGAGTTCGCAGGCGCCCACGGTACGTTTTAGTGACGGAGATAGACGTCAGGAGGCATGGCGTACCTGTTTTTTCGTTGATGCTGAACTATCGAGTGTTGTACCTCGGCCTGGCGGCTTGTTGAACTGATACCCAGAGGATAAACATCTTCCCCTCGTGATGGGCTGCCACTTCTCATTACTAGCGACGGCCAATCCACTATTCCGGTATACATCCAGGCTGCTGATCAGTATCTCCGCCATTTCTCTTTGGGCAGACATCCACTTTGAGTGTTGCAACAAGGACCAGCATGGGGCCGCATTTGGCCGTCCATCTTCGGCCTGATGCGTCGGTGACCGCATATCGACAACATCAAGGAGACGAGCGGGTTTGTCTAGGTATGTAGCCTCGACCTAGCGAATCGCGGAGGCTTACCTACCCGGTTATAGCGGGTGTAGCGTGGGATCGACGCGTTATCGCTAGCCATTAGACAATTTCGCAGTCCACCGTGTTCATCACGTGTAAATGGCAGAGGCTAGTCAGCCTCCTACTGCAGGGCAACCCGAAACGCCTTAATAGCGTCTGGAGGTTTGCAGCGCCACGTCGTACGAGAGCCCACTCAGTAGGCGATTTTCGTAAAAAGCAAAGCCGGCGCGAAGATTAATGGAGTATGACCGCAAGCGCCTCGAACCCGAAAGGAATAATCTTCAATGCGCTGGCGACGTGGCTTTCACTGTGACTATGTCGCTAGTATACTCGAAGCTCAGGTGTTCCTACACCGGTGAAGAGAAGGGCAGCCAACTCGAGACACTAGCCCTCCACACATGTGAGGTCTTACCTATCGCATCCGATGGCGATGGCGTTGATATGATCCCGTTGTTTGCCGAGGCGCCCTCATGGCGCGAACTCGTCTGAGCTTGGCAGATGTAGTTCGAAACTCTATCCCACTCGGTGATCTTGTGCCGCTTTAACGAGCGCTTATCTGGCTGCGTGTAAATTGGCTATTACCTCTCGTAGCGTAACGTGCCGAAAAGAGCGTTTCGTGACAAGCGTAGCGCTGCCTTCTAAACGTTAAACGCCAACTTGGGCCAGAGGCGGCTCTGCACGAGGTGAGCTGTCGGCTTATGCTGATTTGCTCCTGTGCCGTCTTTCACGGAATGGTGGCAGCTAACATTGTCGAAAGCGGCGAATGATCTGTGGTGGAGCTGCCGCCGCGTGCCGACGCGGGAGGATCCAGAGATCTACGTCTCGCATTCGCATTCCAGTATCCGGGAATTCACCAGGTGAAGCGACAGGGTAATCTCGCATGAAGTGAGGCGTCGGGACCTTACCGTGGAAAGCTCGCCCTTGAAGTGGCAGTTCACCAATGACAGTCAAACTGTGTTTGGGGGGCAAGGGCGTGCGTGGGTTTGATCTTACAGTCCAGCCCGATCTCTGACTGCCGGAGGGGCAGATCGATGTCGTCATAGATCTGGCAGAACGAGCTGCTCGCATGCGAACGCAAGATCATCTGAAATGCGCAACCATGGCTTCCATGTCTGCGTTTCGCATGCTAGACCCTGTTGCCATTTAGAGATCTAGAGCCAAGCCGCGATTCTCATGATAGCCGGTACACCAGAGCCACACCGTTGGACTGCTAGCAGCTGCAGTAGAGGTGTGCTACTTTGCTGTACATACAATGTCCACCTGTTCCGATTAGTCGAACTCCGCAGAATGATTACCTGAATCGGTCCTTCTCTTTGCAGATCCAGTTACTCCACACGAGGATTTTCTTCACGATGCGCACCTAGTAAGCTAGTCGCGTTGTAGAGTGCGTCTGAGTGCGGCGGCAGTTGGCCAGCAAGATATCGTGAAAAGTCCCGAGCCGACTCTTGTCGCATTCCATTGGCGCCTGTTATTCCCCTTGTGAAGACTGCGGGCGGCTGCGAAAAAAACAACTCAGCAGGATCCTAGTAAGAATGCAGCCTGTTGATGTCAGGCTTACTTCAAGGTATGTTGTTTTCCTGTTTGGCATAAGCAGCCGCGCTCCTGCTCCTGGAGACCGAAAGCGACGAGCGACGCACGTGAAAAGCTCGTGCGTGACAGCGGAGTCTCAGAGCATCGCTACGAACGTGCTCAGCCTGAAGGTCCGCGGCCTACAAATCTCCTGCCGTCCGACTGCAGGATCGCAACGCATCGTCGACAACCGTCAACAAAATAGGGTCTTCCGTAAATCGACATCCCTTTCGGCAATGGCTTCCCTAAAGTGGCCATGCGAAATGATCTTACGCGCCTATAGGCCCACTTCTCCATAAGATCTCCAATCAATACGAGAGATGGCCGGCTCTATATTTCGATCGACCATTGCTTGACGCAGGTCGCCAAAAAGAGGTTGAATGTGCCATGCGGACCCTGAGAGAGCGGGACAAGAAACGTTTACTTTTTTCCGCGATGAGCCGAGCGAAAATCGCTACGCCTCGCGGGCTCCTCAACCAGAATCATGGGCGTGGTGATCATATCCTGGTTGGAGTAAAAGCCCGATGACGGACAAGGCTCGAGCTTGAAGAAGAGAAGATTTCAGAACACAATTGGCAGCTTGCGTCAGGTGTCGTACGATGCGATACTCTTGATGCATCTGAACCGGCGTGCTGGATGATGTACCATGTCGCTTAAGCATGAAACCGAATCGGCCAGCGCACATTAGACCGATTTGGGCCGACGTCCGCTAAGCCTGGATAACAGAATCGGATACATGCAGCTGCAGGTGCAGCAGACGAAAAGGGTGTGCCCGAAACGAGATCACGATCCCGCCGAGCCAGGGTTGATGATTGAGATCTCGAGTCAGCACAAAAATGCTATTGCAAGGATATGGTTAATATGTGTCGCATGTTCTGCCGGCTCCATTCGCTGTCCAGCGTCAGACTTCGAGAAGCACCAATGCGTTTTTTCTGGGACATGCAGCATGTGCTTCTGGTAAGGATTCGCCTCACTAGTGGTGACTGACCGAGAGAGTAGCATGTGAATCACGCATGGACCCTCTCGTCGCTTACCGATATTTACATGCGGACCAGTTTTGAGTCAACTTTTGCCGCGGGTAACAAACGGCCACATCGGCCACATGACTTGCTCGTCACGTTTTCGGCTTGACCGCAATCAAGAGTGGGATACTCTCTTTACAGAATCCGAAGAAGTACCATACAGCATGTCTGCCGTGATTGCTTTTCAGATTGTGAAACCAGTGACTTCTCAGCGTTGTCGCGAACGGAGGAGATGTGGGGCATCGCCTGTCAGATATGACACTGCGGGGCACACACTGCCACAGAGCTAGGATAAGAGACCAATGAAGTCGATATACCGATACATTTTGCATGGTCGAATTCAGATGCTGAACCAAGTGCCGGACATGCAAGGGTAGGGTGTCTTCTTCCAACAGGAAAGACACAACTGGAACCTAGATTGCTGGGTCAGCAATCGAGGTACATGTGGCTCACGCCGACACATTGAGCTTGGGATCCATGGATAGGTTCGGTGGATGAATGAGGACCAGCTCTCTCCAATTCCTTCAAGATCTCAAGCAAAAGTTACTCTCAACGAGCAATCGCATGAGAGGTAATTCTTGAACTTGATTCATCCCTCACAATGTGCGTTTTGAAACGAAACAGAGCTTTCGACCCTGCCCATTAGTACATGGGTCAGTCATCAGCGCATGATTGGATTCCGCACCATGTAACACTGCGCAAACCGGCGCATGTCAGATGCCGGCTGCTTGGAAATCCAGACATGACTCCGGATCGGACACTCGTCAATCGGACGCGTGCTGCAAGGTGGTGTCGAGAAGTCAGCCAAAATTAGCCGTTGTGTTGTGTTAAGGCGTACCGTACATAGAAGGATGTTTTAGCGAGATTCAACGATGGCGCAACCGAGCGTCTGCGCCGGTTCAACGTTACAAGCCACCGATACCACGTTCATGCTTGCGCCTCATCCATATCGCAGCCACTACAGCATGGGACGAGCGGCGGCCATGAGAATAGTGAAAATGGACAGAGGCACTCAAAGGCTGTGGGACATGGAATATGTGGTTTGATGCATGCTGCGGCGCCCAACGATCATGTTGCACCCAATATCCAAAGCGGTGTTGAACGGTGACCGGACCGGAAAGATGACGCCGACAGTCACTTCACTCGGCTTGCGCATATACTCAGACCGTCGTCAGCCGGCGTGAGGAACATTCCGAGAGGCCCTTAAGGTTGCATCAAGGTTCGCAGGGTACGAGGCGTGAGTAGTAAGAGATGACGAGCGTAGATGGCTGACGGTCCCACTGGTACAGCTGGATCGCTACGGAGACTTGTTGATAGCGTGCCAGCGATCTTTGGGTCGGTTACGGTCTGATGATATTGACTTGACAGCGCCGGAGCGCATTGGTCATAGCACGGACGTTTAACAGACGCGAACGCACCAAGATGCCGTCGTGCAGAAGGTGATTCCATGCGTTACACTAAACACGTGTAGGCGTCAACGGTCAAGCGCTTGGAGTTGCATGGTTCGGAGCAAGATGGAGCCAGTGCAGATAGTTGAGGGGGTTTAGCGACTACTGACGTAACCGAGAGGTACGCCTGCGAAGCCTGCTTGCGAAGCTGCCGAAGCAGAAGTGGGACAGAGCGATGGCAAGAAATGGGCTGATGGATAGACAGGCCAAATGCACGCGATAAGACTGGCTCAGACGTCTGATGGAAGTTCATGAATCGAAGCCTGTCGGGCCGATGGGATCTGGCGAGCTGAGATGGTTCTTCGGCACCATGTGCCTTTTTCTGTGAGGGCGCTTCTGGCGTCCGCAGCCCCGCTGCACTAATCGCACTGCCACCGATTCAGATGCGCGGGCACCCCTGGGGCGATGGAGATTCCCGAAGTGGTGTCAGGTTAAGTGCCTGGCAGGAAGTTGCGATAGACCGTCGGCGGAGGGTTGGTGCCCAACACATGACTTCTGGCGCGCGGCGGCCGCAAGTGACAGCAGTGGAGGGCTCCGGTACCGACCAAGTGCTGTGCGAGGCGTCGGCGCTGGTGGGTGACAGTTCGCTGGCTGTGGGCGCCAAGGGACGGAGTGACAGGACGGGCGTGGGTGCAGGCCGGGGTGGATGCATGATGGAAGCTCGGTTGCATCTCGATTGCATGCCACAACGATAATTCGTGCCATGGCGGCGGGCTGTTCCTGTTCGGGCATGGGCGCATCTCACCTCGTGTGCGCGGGGTGCCCATTCGCGCGGATGGCGGTCGCGATTGATGTCCCTGGTCGTAACGGCTGCGGATCGAGCAGAAGAAATGGCGACGAGCCAGCCCACGCCCAAGCCGCCACCGCCCAACGGACGTGGGCCCGTCATGCAGCATCGCCATGGCGCCTTGAAAAATCAGACTTGCTGCTTTTAGGGGGCTGCGCGATCTGATCGGGCAAGCGTTGCAAGGGCGGGCATGGCGTGTCGCATATCCTTGCCCTTTGGGTGGACGCTTTAGGAGCCCGCTGGAGCGCTCGAGTGTTGCATCAAGAACACCCAGCGACCGCCCTCTCCACCCACATCCTTGCTGGGGCAAACAGACGTGCCGTATCCAGAGCATCCTAGTCCGCGCGCTGCACATCCTCGTCACACTGAGCGACTACTTGCTGCCGGAGCGGTTCATCTCCGATCGCATCTGCTTTAGCCCGCTGCGGTTGTCTTAGCCCTCGTCTCCTCTCACACCATGCCTGCAGGCATAGAGGAGGCGCTGAATTCCGCGTAGTGTGCTGTGAGATCACGGGTTTTGTCTGATCGCCGCTCCTCCGCCCATGTCACACCTGCCCATCTCTTTTCCACATCATCCAACACACCAGCGCCGCCTCGGAGCACCAAGACCGACGCACAGCAAGAGACGGACACATAGTGCGGTATTGAGTGTGTATCGACGCAAGCGATCCTTCCACGGCCGTCGTGCCCGCGACACTACGTCAGCCACAGCATCGACAAGAGAAAGAGCGGCAGCGACAACAACATCAACAACACCCGGTATTCTGCCTGCCTACCGATCCATTCGTTGAAGAAAAAGAGATCCGGACGTCGCCACTGCTGAAATCCGGCTTTTGACTGCAATTGCAACATCACTGTGGGGCTTGGAAGAATCGGACTGAATTGCTTGGCCACGCTTGCGGAGGAAAGAGCAAAGTGAGACGCTTCGTGGCGATTGACGTTGTGCGGGAAGGAACGACCTCACGTCTCCGTGCTGGTCGACGTTGTGCGGGAAGGTACATCAACGTCGCGGCACCCACGATTCCCCGCCATCGCGTTGCCGCAGCAGTTCGCTGTCGCATCCCACCACCACGACCCGTCCGACACAGGACCCACCATGGAAACCATAGATGCCGGCAACAGGCAAAGGTATGTTGTTTGGCCCCCCGCTCCCTTCCCGCCGTACGGGTGCTGACTGTCCGCTGTAGCATTGGTCTGCCGTCAATCAACCACATGGACGCCGATAGAGTCAAGCGCGAAGAGGTCGAGTATCAGAGAAAACACTCTGCCGCCGCTGCTGCTACCATGCCCAGCCCGTTGCACCCCTACGCGGGGCCGCCGCATTTGCACAGCAATCACCAATCGTCAGTCGCCAGCGCAGTACCCGGCTCGCTTGGAGGCCTACTGTCTCCTCCCGACTCACGCAGGACCTCTGGCGACGAGAAAGAGTCGCAACGACCAACGGCCCGGCAATCCCTGCCATCGATACATGAAGCCCTAGGTTCGGAACAGCCGCTGCCATTCCCAGCTACAGTGCCTCCACCTTCAGCCATCACTTCAGCTCCTCAGCATTATCATCCCCAGTCTGCTGCTGCTTCTCCCGCCGAGCCACGGCCACGACACTTTCCGTCTGACCTCCAGCACGCCAGCCAAGGACCCTCCAACCCATTCACATACCCAAGAAGTCCATTTGTCGGGGCCCCGGCATCACCCACAGTTTCTCGACAACCGCCTCAGGTTCAGTCAGAAGCCTTGCCTCGTCCGCCCTTCTCAGATCCACGGCCGCCGTATTCTACCCCTCAACACAACTCAAAACTACCTGCCCTTCACCCACTGAAGACGGCACAATCCCCGCCACCGAGCGCAACTCGCCCCAGCGTCTCATATCCGTCATATCCGCCACCACCAGCCACCTACGAGAGCCCTGCTCCTCCATCAACGGGACCCATGAACCATCATTACCCTTACACGCAATATCCCCCTGGCTATCCTTCATCGGCCCCCTCAGCGAGTGCTCCTAACTCTGCCTACCCACCGGCAAGCTCGACCTACTCTGCCCCACCCCGTTATCCCCCACAATCGTGGCAGGACAACTCCGAAATGGCTCGCTTGGAAGAGAAGAAGATCGGTCGATCAAGTCTAGCTCCATACGGCGAGTCAGTCAAGCGCCATCTGGAGAGTTTCGATCTTGAGGCTTCCCTCAATGAGATGGCCGACGGGTCCGGACGCATTGCAGAGTTTTCGAAGATCTACAGACAACGCGCGCACGAGAACCAACGCATTGGCATGACACCACAGTCAATGCCCCGGTTAGAAGAGGTCGACGATATGCTTAAGCAAAGCGAAAGGATTCAGATGTCCCTCCAGCGAATGCGAGACGTCGTTTTCAATCATCAACAGGCGAGCATCGTGGAGCCTCCTCAGGATCCACGGTATAGACCGATGAATGGCTACGATGACAATGCAAGCAACTACGGTGACGACAACAAAGGCATGGGCGGCTTTGCTGGTGGCGATAACAAGACCCGGAAACGAGGCGTAAGTGATCCACACCCCACCGACTGATTACTCTTGCTGACATACCTGACAGCGAGCTGCGCCGCCAGGTCGATGCCATAGCTGCAATAGAGCCGAGACCCCTGAGTGGCGAAGAGGGCCAGATGGCGCCAGGACCTTGTGCAATGCTTGCGGTCTACGTAAGTCGCCAATCCACAATAGTATATGTGTTCCCAGACTCACATTGCCTTTAGACTATGCAAAGCTCACCCGCAAAATGGGTGGCAAGCAAGCCATGACCAGCTCCAACTTACGACCCAAATCCATTGACCACGGTTCACCCACGATGTGATCATCGACCACAATAATTTTCTAACCCGACATATCACTCTTGGAGCCGTACATATTTGCTTCGACATGTTTCTTGGGCTTCTTACTACCATCACGTCTCCATCATCTTCACTACATAGGAGTGTTGGCGCAGATACTGTTTGCATTTACAAAGAGGGCCCATGCCTACTGGCGGGTCTTACTAGAGACCACGACCCTGTATCATTCACATTTTCGGCGGGCCCATATACCATTTTTAGGGACCTCATTTGAAGACGGCTTGGTCCACTCTGGAGGAGACGGCGAACCGGGAGAACCGGTGCCTCCGTGTCAACACACCGATGTTGCCCACAACGGATCCAGAACATCATGCCACGCTCGGCACTAGGGCTTCACGTATACTACGGTCTATTTCTTGCTTGTCTTTTAGTAGTAGTAGTTGCATTTTGGCACATACACAAGGGTTTCCAGACCCGCAGACTGGCTGAAGGCGTTCTCTGTATATCACCATCTGCTAGGATGGCTCGATCATAGGTTGGGCGTTTCGGTGCGCCGAAACAAGCGCTTACCATCTCACGATTACTGTTCTTCTAGGCATATTTGCGCGACACACTTTACTAGAAGTGTGCGAGTCTTTGGGGATTTTGACAGGCGTTTACAAAGAGATACCACCGGCTTTCAGGCCCAGCGACGTAGAAGTTATTGAATCTAGAAGTTAATACCTTACATCCTGTTTCACTTTGCGCATCACAGTCGTGTGAAAGCCGCTGCTCCTCGAGTGTTTGGAGAACGGTGCCGCAGTGCTCGCACCACAGCCCACGACTGACGCAGGCTCGTCCCAATATAAACAGGCTGCCCGCATATTGTATCATCTGTCAAATAACAACTCATCGGAGTCGCACCTTGCAACCCAAGTAGCTGCAGAAGGCCCAGAGTAGCGAGGACACGATAACCTTGCGTTCTGGTGCCCCCAATATGCAAGGCGATGTGCACCTCGACGATGCAAAGTGTGCGGCACGCCTAGCAGCAGCCGATCCTGGTCGTGCAGTACCGCAGTGGCGGTTGCTTAGCTCAGACAACACCACCGCCCAAGAAATGAGCCGGCTTGGTAGAGCAAAGAAGAGACATGTCGTCGACGCTTTTGGTGCCAATACTTGCGGCGCGGTCGGTATCATGCCACCGGAGCCCGCGGCCCGCGACAATGGTATCCAAGGGGACCCTTTCGCAACGTACATTATCGGGATTCTCAACCTAGGTACGCGGCGTGGTCTTGCGCCAGTAGGAGGGCTTCGCGCGGCGTAGCGACATGCGTGCACGTGGTTGAAGACAGCGGTAGGCGAGGCGCATTGTGGACAGCAGGAGACTACGCCGTGCGCATTTGCACATGCGGGCTCGCTGTCAGGATGCCCAACCATGTTGCGCAAAGAAAGATGGAATGCGCGCACAGCAGAAGTGTCACAGTGAGTTGATGTCGTGACCAGCTTACCAAAGAGGCAAGCGTCATCGGCGGGGCTTTCCTCCTCGGAAGGGGCCACAGGAATTGCTTACTGCATCGCGCATTAATAATCCATACACCCGACTCTAGCTCTGCAAATTGCCCGTCGATGCCAGCGGAGCGCGTAGAAATTGCCATTCCTTCAATCGCCCGCCATCCGACGATCCCTTGATAACGCAGGAAACCGAGGCGTCTGCAGCGCGTCCAAAACTGCAAAAGCCCTGCGTTGCATCAAACCCCGCTAAACGTCCTATAATCTGCAGTGCTCCCCGAACACCTCCCCGCAATCGCCGTTCAAGACGAGAAGCCACCCATTCACACGTCTGCTCGGCCCGCCCGTGCACCAACCCGCATTGGACTGCCTACCGCAACGCCTTACAGAACTTGGGGATGGGTCTGCTGTGAGATCCGTGCTACTTTGCGCGCCGCCCTCGCTAATGCCATATCAAGTGCCCTTGGAACGCCTCTTGACTGGCCAGAGGCCAAGAAAGTCGCTGGCCAGGTCAGGTCATGGGGAATTGAAGTACGCTCCGTGACAAGACCCCGGAGGACTACGTACTGATGTGATTGACAGCAATTACTCGCTATCTGGCGCAATGCTAAAGGCAAGGAGAGGGATGCCCTTCTTTGGGGAGATGAGGTGAAGGATTACCATCCGCTCGTCCGTTGCAGCGTCGGCGACTGACTGCCGTCCAGATCGAGTACTTGGTTGTTTGCTATGACCAGGACAACCGCAAGGTCCGACTATCGCTCCGCCAGGCCGATATCCTGGCTGCGCTGGCCAACGATGAAAAGCTTCTGCAGCAGGGCGGCGGAGTACCTGACTTGCAAACCGGAGACGCCGAGTGAGCCTGACTGTCCAGATTTGGACGTCTTGTACTGACCATGGCAGCGCGAAGGAAAACCCGGCGCCGGTGTTCCATCCTGAGTTCGGCAGATTCATGCTCGAAGCAACTCCTGGGAAGCCCTGGGGCATTGGCTTCAAGGACCTGCTTGACGTTGAACCAAACATGAAATGGAGGTAGATCACACCACCCCATCGTCGATGAAGTGATTGCTCACCTTTCTTGCAGACGAACCATAGCGAAGGATCACATGGCACAGACCGAGTTTCCAATCACATTAACGACGTTCCCTCGTCTTGGATCGGCCGATTGTATCGTACCATCATATCCTGTTTCAGGACCCAAGCTGCGCTCCCAGTTTGTTCCGGACGAAATTGCCAATCCACACATCCGCTTTCCCACACTTGCAGCAAACATTCGTTGGCGGAGGGGCCGGAAGGTCGAAGTAAACGTCCCTGTCTTCAAGGACGAGAACACGCCATGGCCATGGAAGGATCCTACAGTCAACTATGACATGCATAACTGGCCTGAAGACGATGACGTGCGCAATGGCGCTGCCAAGGACAATTACATCCACATGGATGCCATGGCTTTTGGCATGGGAAGCTGCTGTCTGCAGATCACTTTCCAAGCAAAGAACATTGAAGAAGGAAGGAAGATGTACGACCAGCTCAGTCCGATAGCACCTATCCTGCTAGCATTGACGGCAGCGACCCCCATCTACAAGGGCTTCCTGGCCGACACCGATGTGCGGTGGAACCAGATTAGCAGGGCGGTCGATGATCGTACGCCCGAAGAACTTGGGGAGAAGGTAAGTCATGTGCTTGTTGAGTATCACGAATCCGCTGACACGTCATAGCCGCTCAAGAACGACCGATGGCGACTACCCAAATCTCGCTACGCATCAAACTCAACCTACATCTCCCAAGATCCTCGCCTACGTCCTGAATATCTTGACCCTGATCTCATCATTGACAGCGACATCAAGCAACGGCTAGTCGAGGGTGGCATGGACGATCTCCTAGCGACACACTTTGCTCACCTGTTCATCCGCGATCCCATTGTCGTTTTCGCCGAAGATCTTCAAGAGTTGGACCTTACCAAGGCCGACCACTTTGAAAACCTGCAGTCGACCAATTGGCAGCACATGCGCTTCAAGCCACCGCCAGCTGGCTCCGACATGGGTTGGCGCGTCGAGTTCCGGCCCATGGAAATCCAAATCACTGATTTCGAAAATGCAGCATTTTCGATCTTCATTGTGCTACTGACCCGTGCTATTCTCTCATTCAACCTCAACTTCTACATTCCCATCACGCTGGTGAGCGAGAACATGGAAACGGCGCACATTCGCGACGCTGTATCGACGCAGAAATTCTGGTTCCGAAAGGACCCTTTCTCGACACACAAGTCGGGCGGAACGGGTACATCTACACCAGCTGGAAATGCCAGTCGCCCAGCGACGCCCACCGGCCCAGTGGAAGACGAGTACGAGCAGATGACTATCAATGAAGTCATCAACGGAAAGACTACTTCCGATGGTAATGGCTTCCCGGGTCTCATCCCGCTTGTGGAATCCTACCTCAACAGCATGAATGTCGATGTTGAAACACGATGCGATCTCGCCACCTACCTGGACTTGATCCGCAAACGCGCCAATGGTACATACTGGACTGCGGCCAAGTGGATCAGGCATTTCGTTCAGACGCATCCAAACTACAAGAAGGATAGCGTTGTTGGAGACGACATCACATACGATCTCGTCAAGGCTGCCGAGCAGATTACACGTGAGGAAGGCAAGGATGGCTTGGGTGTGGAGATGCTTGGCAAGCGTCGTTGAGTGCGATGAAGCCACACGAGTACATGATGGGGGAGACGTGCTCCAGTACATAGATTCCATACAGTGCTTGCATATAGAGACCAATAGTAGATTTCGAGTTCTAGGACACTATCGAAATTATACAAAAAGTGTTCCAATCTTGCTCCGTATGATACGATGGTGAAATACACTTGAAGCAGACCCTCGATCCTGTCTACAAGCAAAAGGGAAAAATCGCAAAGACATCCATTAACCCTTTCGCATAACATGAACGTTAAACCCTGCATATTCCCATTTCTTGACCGATCTCGAATATCAGAGACTCTATCAACGCTCCCCGCTGCAAATCTGCGATCAAGATCAGTAAAAGGTCACACAAAAGTGGGCTTCTTGCAATCAACTTACCATATGCGACAATATGTCAGCGAACCAGCGCTCAACATCCCTTCGACCTCTCTCTTTATGACCGATTACATAGTCGCACACTGAAGACCAGGAGACGACATCTCGTTGACCTTGGGCGCAACGTTACACCTTGACTTCTTCGTCTTTAGTGTCCGTTGCTTGCTGCTGCTGATGATGTGTGGCTTGGGTTGAGAACGGGTTTGGGTGGATGGAAGAGAAGACAGGGGCCGTGTAGTGTCGTTGACGAGTATGCAGATGCTGGATATTGGGAAGTCGAAACTGGAAGTTATGGTCTTGGTGAGGAGGTAGAAGATGGTTAGCTGAGCCAGCAGCTGTGAGATGGTTTCCAGCATCGTGTTGTTGTTGTGTTTGATGGGTGTGGGTTGTGGACTTCGGGGACGATGTTTGTGGTTGGTGGTGCTTGAAGGAGATGCTTGTTTGTAGAACGTCGATTCTATTGGAATATTGGACCTTGGAGCAAGATGTGGGAAGAGTAGAAGTTGTGTCAGGAGATTGGAAGAAGTAGAGATCAAGGTATATGTGAACGCATGGAGAGTGAGCTGCTAGCTGTCTACCTGCTTACCATTGTTGTGGCTTACCATTGTACCCGTCGCAAATAACATAGCAGGTGAAGCTGTGCTAGACAAAGAACGGCGAATACTTCGGCTTCGTGCTATTGTTCTGGATACAGTGTGTACTTACTCTCACTTTCCTGCGCGCCCTGGGTAGTGGTGACATGCGTCCTGTTGGTGACGACGTGTGGCGGTATCGATCAAGTAGTACTTATCCAAATGCTTCAGGAAAGCTATAAATGTGTATCTCATACGCCGTCTGTTGCGTGGTTTGTGGGTGAAGGAGCGTCGCTGAACAATAGCTACTTGAAAATGTGAGTGACGTCACTGCTACCAACCCGACTTCCCACGATGCGGTGACGGAGATGCATAGAGGCTATTCCAATAAAGTTCATAAGGTATGTGTATATTACTACTATTTACATTTCAATGACCAGCATTTTTTACTACCATCGATATCGTCGTGCTTGTACCATACAGCTCCAACCCCATACCCACGACCTCCTACTCAACCAAATATATCTATTCTATTTATGTGCATGCTTAGTTTGCGCCCTGAGCAAGTCCGTTAAGGAAGCCCTTGAGTCCGCTCTTAGCAATGGCACCAGCACCACCACCGCCTGCAGCGGCGCCAGCACCTCCAGCTCCACCAGCTCCAGCGAGGGCCGCGGCTGCACCACCACCACCGAGAGCACCACCACCACCAAGAGCACCAGCACCGGGGAAGCCAAAGAGTTTCTTGGAGCTGGTCTCAACGACGACGTTGTTCTTACCAAGACCCGCAAGGAATCCAGCAAGACCACCACCAGCAGCACCGCCACCCTTGCCCTTGCCATTGCCGTTTGTAGCCGCCTTCGCTGCCGTTGCCGCATCACCAGCCGTACCACCGAGGACGCTCTTGGGAGTAGTTCCAGCGAGGTTGTTAACGACCTGTCCACCGCTGATGCCACCCTGGGGAGAAACGTTGTTGTTTGCCTGAGCAGCGAGGTTCTGGTACTGAGTTACGGCCTGAGCGTTGGGCGGGTTGATGACCATGACCATTCCCTGTTGGCAATGTTGGGCTTGCGAGCAGTAGATGTACATGGGCTGGTTGTCGACGACGGGGACCATGAACATGGGTGTGTTTCCAGCTTGGCGGTTGTTGTTGCGGTTGCGGCCGTTGCCTTTACCGTTAGCGGCAGCGGCAGCTCCAGCGGCATTGCCAGCACCGCCAGCGCCGCCAGCACCACCTGCACCTGGGGAGCCGTTGGGGTTGCCGGGGATGGGCTGGAAGTCGGAGAAGATGGCGTTCGCCTGGGGCTGGCAGGGGCTGTTTGCGTCGGAGGAGGCGACACTGTGGTTCTGTGAGGATAGAGTCAGTATCTGTTGGAGTAGTAGTGAAGGGATAGAAGCGGTTGCGTACCTGGCTAACGAAGTTGAAAGCGACCATGTCACCGGGTTGGGCAACAATAGAGTTAGGCGTAAACTGGAACTTATTGTTGGCAGCGACCGTGACCATCATAGTGGCAGCGGAAGCAGTCAAGCTCTGGGCCAAAGCCGCAATTGCGATGTTCGAGAAAAGCATGATGATTTGTATTAGGCTGAGATGATTTGGATTAAGTCGAAATGTCAGGATGACAATTAAGAGTAATAGTGGATATTAAGAAGGATGCTGTAGAAGATATCGATGGTAGTAGAAAGGTAGTAGAAGATGGGAAATGCGCTGCAGATCTGGTTATTAGAAGATGCGCAGCGTCGAGGGTGACTATATACTCTTCTTTCGCGTGCCTAAGAGCCTCCATCGCTCCGTTACTAACGCTGCCGCAGACATCGGAAAACGGGCGACGGTGCTGATCGAAACAGTTTGCCTGATGTTCGCGACGCTTGAGAAAAGTCTGGTTAAAAAGAGCTATATGAACATGTGGTGTCAGATGTTTCGTGCCGAGTCTCATGCCAAGTGTCAAACATGCGAAAACACTACTAGTGGGTCTCGCAAAGACCTCTTAGATGCGACTGGACGGTTGGTAGAAGTGACAGGATGATTCCTAGATGCGACTGGACGATTGGCTGTGCGAATTCAAGCAACAGCGTCGTTCCTCTTGTTCAACATGTTCCAAATAGTACGGGAACATCATCAGTCAAACGGCGTCGGTTTTCCAAATTATCCGTCAGCGACAGATGAACTGAAGAACTTACTCTGCATTGCGCTGACGACATGTCAACTCTTTCATATTGATGCGCACTCCTTACCCTCACATGGAAGAGGGCAGACCTTTTGGAATCGCCCCATCAGTCTACGACCTCGTGGCTGCGCTGAGCGCGGACAAGGTGATAGAGCGGACTTTCTCAGCTGCTTTGTCTCTCACCCCGTGGTACTGAGAAGGAAATGGAGGGTCCAAAGTAGTATGTACACCATAGACGATGTCTAATAGCATCGATCCAGTGGGAGGCTGACATCGCACTGGTGAGCCAAGGCAAAGATTGGAGGTCTACGCGATGTGTGGGCGAGGAGCTTTGGAAATTTCGAAACATGCAGCCTTGCAGCGCCAGAGGCACACTATTTCCAACGGCCTCGACGATCGTGTTCGTGAAACAAAGCTGCGCAAGCGCGTGCTCAAGCGCCGATGGTGCAGGAGCTGTCTGCCTGGTGAGGGAACTCGTCTGGACAAGACGTGTGACGATGCTGACTTTGCGATGCACCGTTTTGTTGGACATGTCGAGCCTTCCAACCTCGAGGCATATAAACCTCGTGTTGCCTTGTCGTGTCTAGTCCTGCGCCTCACTCCTGCCTTTTTTCTGCGCTCCCGAACGGGCTCATGCGCCCCACTAATCGTTGCCGCTGGCTTCCGGTCCAGAACGAAAGCGTTCTGATGAGGTTCTTTTCGAAGGGCAATCGGCCGGTTCGGACGTAAGCAGTCATACTGCCCGCTAAAGACGGCGGCTCTGACCGAACGGCTGCCAATACGATACCGGTAGCCGGGTTCACTCCGAATGGCCTCGGTGCTAGATTCGATAGTCTCGCGAAGGGCAAGCGAGTCTAACGATGTACAGCAGGCGGTAGCGGCGCGACTGGTGAGCTTGCTTGGACGATGATACATACCTGTGAGTTGTCTTCAGACTTCTCCATACGAAGGGGCGTCGTCCCCACACGCGAATGGAGATCAGCGTTCAAGCATCGCCCTGACAGCGCGCCTTCCGCATCCCACAGCTTCGGGGGCCCAAACGCTAGGTGACGATAACGAGAGCATGTTTCACGCTTTCAAGTCTGGCTTGGCAGGCGTTGCTGCAGGGAGAGTCTAGCGAGATGAGGGAGCGACGCACGGGCTGCGGTGGTTGAGACGGAGCGACAGTTTCAGAGCGAGACAGCAGGGTAGACCCGGGACGAAACGGCAGGCGACAGCGAAGAAGGGGCTGCACGCGCATTGGCACGAGTTGATTGAAAGACCGCGGAAGCCGACGCGTGTAAAAAAGGTGGGAAAAAGGGACTCGATTGCGAGGCCGCCCCAAGGCACCGAGCATCTCGCTGGATCTGCAGTGGGAGCGTGACAGCAGCCAGGTCCGGGGTCGGCACACGCCAACAAGCATGCTCCTCCCGCACGACATGCATTGCAGATTGCGCGTGGGAGATGCGGACATTTGGAAGCTGACTGCTGACAGACAGGTGAGTGATTTGAGATGCAGTGTGCCGGGCTTGGATCCATTCATGCGCATGCCACGCTGTCCATAGTTGCGGAGCAGAGACGGGTGCACACCAATGCCTTTGCAGAGGAGTCGCTGGAGCTGGTGAACAGGTGGTGGTGGGTATATTTAGAGCGAGTGTGCGTGGCTGAAGGGCTGCGGTGGCCGCGATGGGACTGGCCAGTAGCAGCGCGCAGGCGCATAGCCGCCGTTGGTAACTACTGGGACGCTACGAACGACTGGCCGAGATGGCGTAGATAGACGCTATCGATGCAGTGGATCACGTCTTGCGGTGTGCTCGTGGGCTTGGGGCTCGAGCAATGAGAGACGCTGTTTCGGTGGTTCTGTTTGCCAGTCGCTCTTGCCCTTGCTGGGTGCGCCGCGAGGAAGGTACGGTCGTGGCGTCGGGCAGGAGCGCTCAGGGCCCTCGCCCGGTGCGGCAGGAGCGAGCATCCCGCAAATGACGCCCAGCGCCTGAAACCCGCGAGCGCAGCGAACGCTTTGTGTACAGTAGCAGCACTCAACTTCGCGCAATGCACCGTCACGGCATCAAAGCGACGTGCTCCAGCTCGCACACGAGGGCCTTCGCACGCAGGAACGGCCCAAGCGCAGTCATTACGCATCAGGCCCAGCGTTTCAAGCGTGCGTCCAGCGCGGCCAGGGGGCCTGCCAGCGCTAGGCTCGATGCAGGGTCGCTGTCGCTGCCACAGGTCCCCCGTCACTTATAGCGCTCGCATTCGTCCATGGCTCGCTGCTCCTCCGCTGCTCGTCACTTTTCTCTCCTGGCCCCTCCATCTCGCCCTTTCCTCTCTACCTCACCTCTCTCCCTTCGCTCTCTTCGACTACACAGTGCCGCTTCTGCATCTTCTACCTGCTCCCCCAGTTGGACCAGCTTACCCCCCGCCTAATCTGAGATTGTGCGAGCGCGCCAGTCCCGTCGCTCCCCCGAGAGAAGAAGAGCTCGCCAGCCGACGCATCAACCACCAGCTTGTCTGCCCGTGATCCCGTCGCTGCCTGTTCGTGCATTCCCCTTCATAAATATCTTCGCTGCTGCCAGCCCGCGCCTGCTGCCGTCACCACTCGATCCTTCTGACAGCACATCAAACGACACGGCGCCCGAAGAACTTGTTAATAGCTCCAACTACATTGCCCATCGGCCGGTTTTCGATATCAACTCTACCTTACAATCCCGATCTGTACGATCCTTAATCCCATAATCGCCAGCCAATTCGCACCCTGCCTCACAGCAGACGTCTCGTCGGTGCACGCTCGGTTTCCGTCTTGCCAACACTCCCTCTTCCGGCCTTCTTCGATTCTGTATCTTTCCCCGTGTGCGCCTAGCATACTCCTTGTTGCACCTTACTCTTTGTTCGCAACTCTTCTTAGACCACCACAATGAGCATGGACGCTGGCGGTCTTGCTCAGATGACCTACAACAACTTCCAATCCCAAGGTGGCTTTGGCGGTCCCACCTCGAGCTTTGCCTCCCGCGGCAAGGGCGCTCAGCTTAAGCGCCTCAGCGTCGCCTCGCCGCCCAAGGTTGCCTCCATCGCCGAGGACTCGGTTGCGACTCCTCGCACCAGCCGCTCCCACCTCCTGGCCGGCCTCCGCACTGCGCCCAAGACTCCCACGTCTGCGCAGCCCCCTGCTTCGGCCCCCTACTCGCAGCGCCAGCACAACATTGGTACCAACAACGCCAACAACTCCAGGCAGTTCAACCGAACCAACCAGGGTGGTCCCCAGACTGCCATCGGCTCTGGCTTCAGCGGTGTCAACCAGTACCAGCAGCAACAGCAGCAGCCTGACTTCTACAACCAGGTCCTGGCCCCTCCCCAATTCGAGTTCGATGACGGCGAGATGGACCCCAACGTTGCGGCCCAGCTCCTGGCTACCGAGCTCTACCTTGCCCAGAGGCAGCAGCAGCTCCAGCAGCAACTCCTTGCTCTGACGACCCAGCAGTTCGGCAACATGAACATGAGCGGTGGACAGCAGTACCCCAACACGCCATACACTCCTCAGATGAACGCCTACGGTCAGCAGTTTGGAAACACCGCTGCCATCCAGGAGACCAACCAGCCTGGTGTCTACCTTGTCTTCAACCAGATGACTGGCCAGTACCAGTACGTCGTTGACCCGAGCTACCAGCAGGACAACGGCGACATGCAGGCTCAAAATGGTATGTCGGGTCTGTCGCACTCGCCGCCGCCGCCAACTCCCCGCTTCGCTACTTCGCCGCCCAAGGTTGATACTCCAGTGCTCCACGTCTCTCCTCCCAACGAGAGCAACCCCAGCCCTTGGGGTTCGCGCAGCACTTCGCCCCCGAAGAAGTCCAACACCCCGCCCCAGGATGTGGTCCCGCTCCCGCCGCCATCTGCCAACGCTTTCCGTCGCGGCCACAAGAAGAATCTGTCTTCTCTTGCTGTTGATGGCAAGGCCGAGGAGGGTCCTCGCTCCGCCTTCACCCGCCCGGTTGGCTTCCCTGCCACCCCGATGACTGGCACATTCGGCCCTGGTCAAGCACGCGCTGGAGAGCACCCAGTTCGTCAGCCTCGCAACCCTCCTTCCATCGAGGAGCTCAAGGAGCGTCCCACCACCAAGCATGAGGGTAGCAAGAACTTTGCCACTCGTCAACGCCGCCAGGCCGTGGGCAACCTTGTGCGAGCTGGCATCGGTCGCCGCGCTCACCGTACCGGCAGCGGAAGCGCCTCGCCGGACAGCGACCACTTCCCTTCGTCCGACAACGACTCCGACAGTGTTCGCAGCGGAGGAAGTGGCAGCCTCTCGGGCAGGCCCAGCATCGGCAGCCTCCGCGCTGTTGCCAACGGTGCCATTGGCTCAGAGCGCAAGGCCTCCAAGGAGCGCTCTCGCGACAACTCCATCAACCGCTCCTACACCGCCAACAGTGTCAGCAGCGATGACGGTGCTTCCGTTGGAGGCGGCCTGGTCGACATCCGTCCCGAGGAGATTGGCCAACGCCGCATGCCCAAGCTTGTTCTTACCAGCGCTGAGAAGCGCAAGAGCACCGTGTTCTAAGCTATCAACCACGGATTGGAAAGAAAAACCGGGAGTCTCTTCCCCTGTGCATATTACTGTGGCGCTCTCCGGACGCCTCTTGTTACGGCCCATTACGAACCTTTCCTTGTTTGTTAGTTCATTTGTTTGCTGCACTTGACCAAGGTCACTTTTGCCATCTTTGGAATATCACGATTACCATTCGTCTCTTGCCCATTGGGAAGATCTCCTTTTCCACCCCTTCTTCTTGTTTCCCCAGACTCTTATGCGAACTGCTTTTAATGAGCATGGCGGGAACGCTCTACGGTTTTGGCCCGGCGATTTGGGCGGGCGACTTGGGATATGCTTTATGGACGTGAGCTCAATGGCCTGTGGCTCGAGCTCACTGCCTTCTTGGGGCTTCAATTCTGTGTTACCATTGTTTGTTGGAAGATACTGTGCTTTTGACCAAATCCATTCGCTACCGCCGCAACAAGGCGATGCACAAGGAAGAGTGGATCATGTAGGATGAGATACCTAAATGCAATCACACTCGCTTTCAAAACGCACGCTATGCAATCGTGAGATGAAGCCCATGATTTGACTCGAGGGATGCTTTCCCCAGAAAGTCATGCACTGGCTAGCAGCAACCCTTGTATGTCCGTGACACAGCTCGCAATCTAATGAAAGGAGTCTGCAAATCCGGAGAAGTAATCTCCATCTGTGCTCAACGGCGACTCGGTCAGGGTAAAAGCTAATTTCGGTACTGTAGTGTGGCCATGGCCGTTGAACGGTGATCGACACAATGCTCGCGTGGTGTTGAAGCTAGAGAATCGATAAGCGTGACAGGGCTGAAGGCTGGTGTCGCATCGCGGGGCAGCTGCGAAGCTTCAAATGTCAACACCAAAATATCTCCACTCGACACCACACATTCCCGAAATCACCTACGCCCTGCATATTCAATACGTGATCCTCTGGTCCATACACAACCAAGAACTCGCAGCAAGCCACGCCCGTCAGTACAAACCACATCGCAATGGCCGAGCCGCCTGTCGTCCCTCCAATCGAACCCCCACCACCGCCCGAAACGTCGCGTCCCCTCCACACGCTCCCCGCGCCTTTCTCTCAGGATGCGCTCGAAATTATAACCCAAGGCGCCGAGGCCCTTGTATACAAAACCACCTTCCTCACTCCCCACACGCCCGTCGTCGTCAAATACCGACCACCAAAGCCATACAGACATCCCACTTTAGACAAGCGCCTTACAAAGCAGAGGTTACTAGCCGAGGCAAGAAGTCTTATAAGAGTCAAGAGGGATGGCGTTAATGTACCGGGGGTGATTGGCGCGGACTGGGATGCGGGCTGGTTGGTGCTGGAGTATGTGGATGGGAGGACTGTGAGGAAAGTGTTGGACGGGTGGGCACATCAAGTCACGCAGAGAGAAAAAGAGAAGAAAGACGCGCAGGAAGGACAAGAAGAGATACTAGACCTGATGCGAAGAGTCGGACGGGAAGTAGGCAAGCTGCACGAACTGGGAGTATGTCACGGGGACCTCACAACAAGCAACATCATGTTACGAACACCCAAGTCGCAAGACACTCCAGCACAACAACCACAACGACGGATACCACGCGGAAAGCAAACAACGAGCACACTCCGCGAAGCAGCCATGAACGGCGAAGAACCTCCAGACCTTCCTCCTGCGGACCCTCCTCAGCAATCCAACACCAACTCACTAGCTGGCGACATCTTCCTCATCGACTTCGGTCTCACAACCGCTAGTATACAAGATGAGGATAAGGCTGTTGATCTGTACGTACTTGAGAGGGCGTTCTCGGCCACACATCCCGCCGCGGAGCCGCTATTCCAGGAAGTGCTCAAGGCGTATGGGGAGTGCGGGAAGGGAGCTAGGGGTGTACTAAAGAGGTTAGAAGGGGTTAGATTGAGGGGCAGGAAGAGAAGTATGCTGGGTTGATGGGATTGTTATGATGGCTACTTTGTATTATGAGGCTTTGGAAGTTGTGATATGGTGAGGTGTGCTGTCCTTCGGGTACTTTTACATTCTCGAACTCGGATTTCTACGATGATGTTTGTGGCTACATTGGTTCAGGGATGGTGTCTTCTATCTTCGTGGTCGAGTTGACGACCTCCAGGCTCCCTCATGCCTTCTCAGATATCCTAGGGTTCGGCCACCATGTTCTTCTTGCTCAAATGACCTGCGTGTACAATGTTCTTGTACTTCCGCTCGTCATCTTCATGTGTGCTTGTACAAGTTGGGACGGAACAAGTGCCAGCCTTGTAGTTGGCACACCTCGCACGCTGGCACTTGGCACGGTTCTTCAGACAGCTCTGGCATGGCTCCCCGGAGTCACACCGCCTGTCGTTTTCGAAGCAGCGGATGCATACAGCAAGGCGCTGCTTTAGGACCTTCCGGCTCCAGGGAGTTGGGATGGAGTCAGCTATGTTCTCGACCCTGCAAATGTTAGCGACGTCATTGGGGGATCTAGATGAACATACGGTTTTTTCGGCAAATAGACTGTCACGAACGGTCTAGTCTCGTAGACTTCTTGTACGGACGTATTCGCCTCGACGTTGGTGGCAGGCTTGTTGCTGTCATTGTGTTAGTAAAGCAAAAGGATAATGTAGTAGGTACAGCTTACCGCGCAGGACGGTTGCGACGAGTCCTCGCCTTCTTACGAGGCTTCTCCACCTCCTCCTTCTCCTCCTGCGGCTTCGACATACCACAGACCAAGTTCTCAAAGAACTTGGCCTGATACCCCTCCTCCGTCTTGGATGCGCTCTCGTCCGCATCTGGACCCTCCTCAAACGGCGACGGCAAGTCGCGCTTGCGCTTGCTGCCCTTCTCGTTCAGCGCCTTGAGACGAGCGAATGCTCGCTCGCTCTCCAGCAGACACTGGATGAGATTGTTGTTGTGAGCTTTCAGCCCATCGATCTCATCGCGCGCGAGGTTGAGCTGCGCCACCAGCTTCTCGTTTTCGAGGGCGGGGTCGGCGGGAGGCAGGCGGGAATGCGACATGGTGTCTTGAGGGGCCGAAATTGGCGGTGACAGCTTCGGCGGTGGTGGGCACGATTGTGAGGATGTGGTTGGAAAGACGCAGGCAACGGGCGAACGAAGGGGTTTGTGAAGTCGAGATTATTCGTGCAGACAATATTGACTTGAGAACGTGTGGGATATCGTCGCGAAAAGAAAAAGGATCTAGCAAATTTTCGCGTTGTTGCGCGTTTGCGGGCGCTCACTGAGCGACTATACACCGCTTCTGGAGACCATCTGATGTTGCAATGGCGACAAAACTGCTGTTAACTCTTCGTACAAGTCATAGAAAGACGTATAGCATCCAGTAGATAGCCTCCAGCACGATACAGGCTGATAGTATCTTGTTCGGAAGGATGTCACGTGAAGCCACTTTCACTTCGATGTATCACGTCTCTGCCACTTCAGCAACCACCACTCAACCATCGCTCATGACGCCAGTCAAACGTGTTTTCGACTGGTTACCTCCAGTCAACGCGAGATAATCGCTAACGTGTGTTTATCGGCAGTGATACCACCGAGACAAAAGATAAGAAGTGAGCACGAAAGCAGAGGCTTGTCACAGCAGCGCCATTGGAGAGAGAAATAGATCATATGAACAACATGAATTGTTTGAATGTGGCTACCATGTGCCAGATGTGCAAGAATTGTATCCTTTACAAATCATTCCGTGGCGGGCCGTTGAGCTTGAAGTAGCCCGGTTGGAGAATCTCAAACACTCCGGTAGGATCATACTTCTTGGAAATGGCCTGCAATCTGGCCTTATTCGCAGGACCGTATCCAGCAACGGGATCCTGCCACGGGCTAGCGTAGTTCATGTACAGATATCCGTTGGCTTTGCCCTTGGCCTTGGCTGCCGCCACACAGCGGTCCTTGATGCGTGCGTGGAACTTGTTCATCTTGTCATCGTCCGCGCTGTTAGTCCAACTCATGGAGACAAGAGCTAACATGAGAGGGCCGTCCTTAGGGTCGAGCCCAAGCGCATTGCCTCCATTGGTGGCACTTTTCTCAATGATAGGATTGGTCAGCACCTGGAGCGAAACAGCTCCGAGAAGACCGGGTACGTCGAGGATATCGTCAAGCTCCTCATAGAAGGTGTCTTTAGCCAGAGTGGCCATTTCCAGGTCAAGCTTAGTCGTCCAGGTCCAGAACGCCTGTCGAGCAGCTGCACCTGGGGCCGCTAGGTTCGCGGTAAGGTTTGCGAGGCTATTGATTCCAGCTTTGTCTGAGATCGCTCCCTTGATGCTATTGTACTCGGCAAGGACCGGTGCGTCAGTGATAGGATCTGAGTATTCTAGCTCGACCTGAGCAATCTCCCCGACTTCAGCTCCATAGCCAAACGACAGGATCTGATGTGCCTTTCCGTCCTTCTTTCCGTTCATGCCGAGATTGTAGTACGCCTTGATGAGAGTCTCGGATTGGTTTCCGTAATATGCTCGCATACCACCCCACATGGTTGGCGCTCTGGGGATAGCATTGACATTGAACTTGGTGACGATACCGAAGTTGTTGCCACCCCCTCGAAGAGCCCAGTAGAGGTCTGGAAACGAATCCTTGCTGACGTTGATGATAAGCCCAGAGGCGGTGACCAGTTCATACGAGATGACGTTGTCACATGCCAAGCCGTATTCGCTTGAGAAGTATGAGATGCCTGAAGATTGGTTCAGCGCATGTTGACTGGTAGTGTGGTGACATTTTGGTTCTTACCTCCGCCTAGAGTTAGCCCACCCACACCAACACTAGCAACCTAAGCAATCATCAGTGACACGCCTCTCTATTCTCACAGAATCCTACTTACTCGACCACCAATGATGGCAACTTCATCTTTCTCAAGCTTTGTGTACACGTCGTACCATGTTTGGCCAGGCTCGAACGTAGCGCTCTTCTTGTCAGAGGATGCTGTTGTCTTGTTCATCTTCTCGAAACTGATCGTGATACCACCCTCGATGTTCGAGCCGCCGGGTACTGCTGAGTGACCTCCACTCTTAGCGGCGAAAGGACATTGAGTAAGTCGTGAGAGAAGAATAGAAGTTGAGACATCCAAGGCTTTCTCAGGTTTGAAGACACATTGTGGAGAGATGTCTCTTTGTTGGCCGGCCCAGTAATCGCCGATGAACGCATCGTATGCGGCTTCAGACTGTGTCTCGACTTGGTCGTCACCAAAGATCAACTTCAACGAGTTACACTGACGACATGTTAGTCTTTACAAATCTTGTGTGGTAGTTGATCTGTACTTACGGCGATAGAGCAGCCATCCAATAAGGATCTCTCTGCTAAAGGTGCAAGCTCGGGTAAAGCAGAGACATCAACACCATTTTTTAGTAATGCCTCAGTTACATCGAAGTCTGCGGGTTCAAAAGTAGCTTGAGATACAACGCCTGCCACCAAGGCAGCAGATGAGACGGCGTACTTCATCCTTTCGATCGGAAAAGCAGGGTCGATCTACAAACAGGGTTTACGAAAAGAATTGCCCGAATGTGACACGAAATTGCTGGGCGCAGGAAGAACGCTGTGCATTTACAGGAAGGAATCTGTAATGATGGTGGTTGCGACCCAGTACTAGGGAACGAGATCCTTTTATCACTCCAACCTTACGTGCGAATGCTCGGTGATACCAATTTGCCGGGCGCGGCGGGGGTTGTTGTGGCCCGACATCGACGGGCTTATTGGCGGTTCTATCCTTGTATATACCTTCAGTCTTAGAAAGGGTAAGCTAGCATGCAGTGCACATGTGTACATCGAAGACCTCGGGATGAGTCAGCCAAACCCCTGTCTGTTTCTAGTCCACTGATGATCTTAACATGTAGGTTTAGATGAACTAAACACCATCTTTTGAACATTTCCATGGGTGTGCTTTTTCATGCGTCCGTAGTTTGCGACGCTTCTCAATCGGGTCCAAAAGTCTGGCGGTCATGGTCTTCGTTCCTGCGTGGGTAAAATCTCCCATGTACGGACTGCGTATGAGACATACACTCACTTCGTACATCGCGCTTCTGTGTCTGAACTAAAATGACGAAGAGGCGGTATTACCGAGATCCATGCCAACGCTCACGTTACATGCATATAGTTCTCTTCCCCTGGTCTGCATGACCCCACTGCACACGGCAGCATCCTTCGCATCATAGCACCCGTTCAAAAGACGCCCGCAGGTGAAGATGAGTTTGCGGAGAGACACGCTCGCTCGGACCGGTGAATGCGCAAATGACTCAGTACTGAAAAGAACTCAGGTATACATATTGTGCGACGACAGGTCGTGGGAAGATGTGTATACGTGTGCTGGCATGGAAGTGGTGGCTAAATGATATGTGGGCTGCTGGCTCGTGAGATTGGGGTGTCTCCGCCGATGCCACCACGGCCTAGATAAGCCCCCGCCCGTGCGGCACAGCCCCTTGTTTTACCTAGCGGCACTAACGTTCCTGCATCTGCCAGAACATCCGAAGTGGCGTTTAAGCTTCGCCGCTCTCATAGCACGATGCGAGACGCATCGCAGCATGACTCACATCACCCCATTACATATTGTTGGGATGCCAGAACGCCTCCCGTTCAGAACCATCATCTAGCCTTGAAAGGCTCTACATATACGAACAAGACTAAGTTGTCGCTCGCGACGGCCGGGGCCGAAGCTCTTGGACGGCTGCTATGTCCACACCTAGATATCGCCACCGTAGGATTCAATTCTAGATTGACCATCTGCTAGCCGAGCCTCAAGGATTTGGCCCCAACCTGAGAGGAATCGACCTAATTCGCTTCCCACGCCGGGCCGTGTCCGACCCCTGTTATGCCTCTTGCAGCGAGGGCACCACGGATGTACTGTGCCGCACTTTATGAGGACCTGCTTTTCTAGATCTATGCTGCAGCTGGCCGCTCTTTGAGCATAAGATTATTGACCACCTTGGGGACTGATATGTGCTGTTTAGGCAAAAAGAGAAAAGGACGATGTCTACTGTGGTGACTACACTCTTCTACCATCATTGCGCATTCCCTTCTATACACCCGAGGTCAGTCGGCGGCCGATACAGTCCGATGTCAGACACCGAGCCATGTCTGCCCAGTACAAAGAAATCATCTCAGAGCCCGAGTTCTTTCGGGCATCTTACGCTATGGTGGTATTAGCTTCAGCCATCATGCTCGTACGTATAGGCGTGCAAGTGTGGAGGCGCAAAGCTATGGAGTTGCAAGACTATCTCATATACCTGGCTTTTGCATTGTTCCTCGCCTTGTCAATATGCTACCTTGTTAACATTTCTACGATCTTCGACATTTCAAAGGTTCTGGTAGGATCACTTGAACCTTGGCCAACATTCCAATCCGACTTCGTCCTCAACGTTCGGATCGTGTTCGTTACCACTGTACTGTTTTGGTTAACGCTATGGTCGGTCAAGCTGTCTCTGTTAGCATTGTATAAAAAATTGCTAGAGGGCCTTCCGCGTGTATGGACAAGACTTTGGTGGGCAGTATTCACATTTTGTATGGTTGTAAGTCTATGTTATCGCATGCTCTGTAACCACACTAAACCTCCGACGTAGTCTGTTCTCGGCTGTATCGCCTCTTATCTTACTTCTTGTACCGATTTCACCGCCTTGATAGCCAGAGGAGACTGCCCAAATACCCCCCGAAACATTCATGCCCAGCTTGTTAGCCTGTACATGTCCTACGCCGTCGATATCCTATCAGACCTCATGAGTATGTGATAGATCCTTCCTACTAAAAGCGTTGGTATTAATGCTGCCAGTAATGTTTTTACCAATCCGACTTGTCTGGAACCTTCAGATGGTACGCGCGCAGAAGATCGCTATCATCGCACTCTTCGCATCTGGCTTTGTTTGCATCGCCTTCGCCACTCTTCGCGTTATACAGGTCGGCAGAAAGTCTGGGGAAAGCACAGCACCCAGTCCGACCTGGCTAGCGTTCTGGACGCTCATCGAGTCATCTGTAGCTATCTGCATTGGTTGCTGCCCTGCGTTTGCTGTGTTCTTTCGCCGTGCCCATAAGCCTGGTATATCATATGATACGAACGGATACGTTCGGCACAGCCTGAGTGGATCTGGAGCAGACCAGAACAACGCAGACACGATCAAGATGGATGCTGTTACCACTGGGAGTAGCAGGAATGGAACTTCTAGGCGGGATACGCACTGGAATGTTACACGGAGCAGCGAAGAAGATTTCGCGGCGGACAACAAGACAAGCTTAGATTGGTTACCACCAAGAAGGAAATTCGATGCCCCCTCAGAGACGGACACTCTACCACCGAGAAATCCCAGAGCATTGGCCAATATGAGCCCAACATGAAGCTTTCTCATCGTTCTATCCTGATACGAGGGCAATGAGAGTTCTCAATGAGATCATTGCAAGCCTGCAGTCCGGCATTCCTTTTCTTGCTAAGACATACATCACGGCTGCCTAAACTCTTCTGGCAAGGCAATGAAGATCACTTTGCATATTCCACCATTTCACTCCGATTCTCCTTTTCGCGCACACCCTCTGCCCTCGGCCTTGATCACAGCTGTGACATCGCTCACTTTCGCCACCCTTTAGATATTCTTGCAGCTTCGAAGCTGATCCCAGATCCAAAAATCACCACCACCACCACCACCGCCACCACAATGTCCGACTCCCAAGATAGCATACCAGCGCCCACAGCTTCTCACCCAACCACGCTCTCACCACCCTTACTTCCAGAAGCCAAACCCACCTCCACCCTCCTCACCACCCTCCGCGCCCACCAACTCATGCTCACAGACCTCTACATCGCACAAAACAACGCCTATGTCGTAGCCTACACCGCATTCGAGACACAGTACGCAACAGCAACTAGGACTACTTCTACAGAGATGCAGGAGGTCATTGCGAGACTGCTCGGACAGCAGAAAGAGATATTGCTCTTCCAGACCTTCCTCTGGAGTTTCCAGATGTTTGTTGCTGGCCTGGAGAGCGGCGAGACGCATGATTTGGACGAGGGGCAAGTGCGTGGACAGGAGGAGTTTGGTAGTGGAGGGACGAGGGGCTTCGAGGGCATGTGGCGCTGATGCGTTTATAGACCCAAACCTAAGGCATTGGGATGGTGTTGTGGCGATGTGTAAGAAACACCAGGTCGTGAACGAACTGTCGCGGACAAGAGTCGGCTTGTGGAGAAGGAAGGGGCATAGAGGAAGTTCGGATGCGCTTCAGCGTCTTCACTGGAACAACCGCAAGACACAAAAAACGCAACAAGTGATTGCAACAATATCCATTGAGAAGTATACATGCTGATATCGCTACGCATCTTAAACATGCTTAGTGAGCCCCCATATTTGTACAGACGGATATCCATGCCATCGAAACGCCAAAAACACCACGTACTAACCACCTGCTGGTGTTACAATACTAAATCACCACAGCGCCGCGTCCTTGTCGAAACGCACCAGCTCTTTGCCTGCGTCTTCAACATCCTTCCTCGCCTTCATTCGCATGTAGAAGATGGGGCAATCCTTGGATGCGCAGATGACTTCACAGTGAACACTGCCCTGGCATCGCTGGCATTGGGTCCAAAGGCGTGAGAAGCGGACCTCGAGCTCACTGACCTTGCCTAGCGTCTTGGTGTAGAGCTCGGCGATGCGAGGTCGGCAGTTCTCACAAACGGCGCCGTCCTTCTCATGCGCAGCGCTAAGTGGCTTCTTGCATCCCATGCATGTTGATGTCTTCTTGGCGAATTTCATCAAACCACCCATCGTGGGCGCCGCAACAGTGATGGAACGCGTGTGATCACCAGTGAGCAACGATGCTGCCTTCTTCTCGCCTAGGATAGGCTCGAAGATTCTGCCCAGTGGCTTCGCCAGTTGGTTGTCCAAGTAGTAACGCGTGTCGATTGGTAAGTTGTTTTCGAGGACAAAGAGGGGGTCCTCAGACTTCTCGAAGTTCTTCGCACCGGTGGCGGCTCGGATCATGACGTAGGCGACACGGTCTCCCAAAGCAGGCGCTGAACCGGCATCGCGCTTCTTCATGCGTTCGGCAAGCTCGACGTGTGCTTGTTTGTTGGCGTAACCACCTGTTCCGTCCTTGTTCTCTTGCTTGGTCAGGGCTTTGGTGATGACAAGGTTAGACATGTCCACCTTATTCTGCAGCAGATCCGCAATGGTCTCCTTGACGAATCTATCCGATGTTAGTAGACGAAAGTGCGAAGATGGCGGAATGACTTACTCTTGTGCACCTTCTGGGTCCTGGTCGATCAAGAGCATGCGCAACGAAGTTTCGATGACAGTCTGGACGAGGCGGCAGTTATCACGGCGGACCGTCTCAATACCCTTCGTGTCCATCTTGTCCCACTTGTGCGGATTCGTCCAGTAGAGACCAGCGTAACGCTTCTTGTTGATGAGCAGGTAGGGGAAGTAGACCTTTTCGAACTCCAGCTTGATTGGCTTGACGAACTTCGAAGAGACGTAGTCCGCAGCTTCCTCACCCAGCTTCATCGCCTCCGCTAGTTCGGACGTACCAAACTTCACCATGACGGAATCTGTGTCACCATAGATGACCTCTGCGTCGTGTGTGTATCCGTTCGCGATGTTGTACTTTGCCTCGACTTCTGCCTTGGTCCTTTCAATCATTTGGCGACCGAAACTTGTTGTACTACTGGCGATGGCAAGACACGGTAGCTTTCCGTTGGTGGCACCTGTCAGACCGTAAACTGAGTTGGCACTGACCTTCAAGGCCAACTGACGACCGTTGAGCACAGCCTTCTTGAAAGGATCGGTCTCGATCGCCAACTCCTTCTTCGCCCTCTTACGCGCACCCAGCAATTCCTCCAGAATCTCGGTCAAGAGTCCCTTCCGAGTTTTCGCTGTGCAGAACATGTCACCGTTTGGAGTGACAATGTAGTCTTCGTCTTTCTTCATCTTGAGTTTCTCTACCGTCTGCTTGTCGAGCCAGGTCGTATAGCACAGGTTGTGGGCCTGCATGATACTGGGGTATAGCGATGCGAAATCGAGGGTCGCGACAGGTTCCTTGTAGTAGCCGCGCTTGGGTTCGATAACGGTCGCACCTTCGTACTGGTCACTGCTGTCGCCTTGGTTCGGAAGGTCCGGAACGATGAGTTGATGGTCGAGGGCTTTACGGAAGAGCTGGCTAATGAAGCGAACTTGTTGTCCACGGGCCAGAAGGTAATTGAAAGGCACACCTGTGACCCTAGCCATTTCCGTGTAGTTGACCAGGCACATGAGCTTGTCGAGTAATCGCTGCGGTAGATAGGCATCCTTCAAACAGTATACAGCCAATCGTCGCCGGGAGTTGGAGTCGCCGTTGAACAGTTCAGTGATCATGCTGTGATGTACATCCTCCTTCTGCTCCTTCAGGAAATGAGCACACACAGAGTTCAGCGTGTAACTACGCAGTTGGTGGTCTCGCTGAATGAGCTGTAACAGGTCAAGCTGGAGACGACCGTTGGTGTTGGTAGTCTTCGTGTCTCGGTTTCCTAGTTGTTTACTCGAGAAATTCGAGCTCTCTACCTTGGACTGTACTGTCTTCAGACGAGACCAATACGGGAACTTCTGCAACTTGAGATGTTTTGCGCGATCGAGCAGATACGGAAAGTCGAAGTTGTTGATGTTGTAGCCGATGATGACGTCTGGGTCGACCTCTTCTACGAAGTCTCGCCACTTCATCAGCATCTCGCCCTCATCTTGGAATGACAAGACCTGTGTCGCAACGATCGGGCTGACTGTATCCAGACAGAAGACGTTTCTGACGAAGGGTTTTGGTTCTCCATATCTTGTAACGACGTTTGCGATCTGGATGACGGGGTCGACGTTCGCCTCTGGGAAGACACCTTTGCGGCCAGCGCACTCGATATCGAAGGAGAGGATGCGAAGGGGGGCGAGTTTGGCCCATTCGCCTTCAGATTGGTGAGCGATCAAGTCGCTGTAGTGTAGCTGTGCCTCAATTTGGCAGTTGGAGTGTCGGTCGCGGGGGCTGATCATTCTGTATTTGCCTGCTGGAACTTCGACCCAGCACATACCGGCGACCTTGGTGTCGATCATAAAGCGCAGTACGTAGGCGATGTTGTCAAATGTTAGGATACCGTCTTCTCTGGCCGGCCAGAGGCGCTTGTAGTTGGCATTGCCCTTTTGCACCATCATCCGCACGCGATTGATCATTTTCGGATCAGTCACTGTAATCTTGAGATATGGGCTCTTCTGGTTGCCCTGAAAGCGCAGGATGTTCTCTCTCATGCACATTTGTACCGACGCGATGACAGCTGAGTGTTGGTTGAAGTTCTTCTGGCATTCGCTCTCGAGGAAGACCTTGAACGGTTCGCAGTCTTCTTTGTGGAAGTTGAGCGGCGCGGCGACGTAGAAGTAATGTTGGAAGCCAGTGACGTGAATGAGAACGGAGTGGCCAGTCTGTAATACGCGGTCAGTCAAAGTCAATATGCCATGTGCACGTTTCTTACCTCTGTAACACCAAAGAGCTTGACGGTTGTTTTTCCGCCGTTCAGCACGCCTTCTTCAGCCTCGATCTGTTGGAAGACAAGGTTTTGTGTCATCTCATTGAAGTCCTCGGGCAAAGCAGGCCGCCGCCATTGCTGGTCCTTCTCTGTGTTGTCCTTCTTCAGCGTCTCCATGTCCTGCGTCATCTTCTCCAACGTCTCTTCAAACTGGCTCGGGCCCACCTGGCTCGAGTTGAAGGAGCCATTGACCGTCTTGGTTGGCGGTCTACTCTTGTCATTGCCATTCTGGAGCTTCAGCTTCTTGGACGAGTGGGGCGACGGCTGGACATTGGTGCGTGTGCTGGATGTTTCGGCGAGGGCGCGCTTCGCCGGCGCTCTTGTGACGGCTCCTGGCATCTTGAGGATGTGACGGACAGATACAACACCCAAGCGCGTGATAAGGGATGGTCGGTGGGTGTGTGTTTGTTGTTGGTGGAGTAGATGGAAGGCGCCCAGGGAGAACGCGAAAGCGTGTCGCAGGCGCGAGCGCGTCATCCCTGCTAATTGATTTGCGCCACGCTAGCCGTCGCCTGCCATCCACGCTCCCATCCCAACCCTCTCTGCACCCTTTGCATCACCACGCACACGCGTCAACGTCCAGGATTCCTCAGAGAGCTCGCCTCAACAGTTGCATTCAAATCTCCTCGCGAATTTGTCTCTAGATGTTACCTGCAGCCTGGTCACCATGTCGTTCACGCCCCCAGCCTCATAAAGCCTTATAGTGGACTTGCGTTATAACGCTGTTTCCTGCAACTCTGACACTCGTCTTTTTCATCAGGATGCGATACCACATTGGGATGCTATGCCAAGAACTAGGCATCAGCAGAGTTGTTGTCCGCGAGACTTGTAGGCGATGGCGTTTTATGGGTCTTTAGTCATTCGATTCTACTAACCTCATACATAAATTCCCCGTCTCCCCCGACATACTCCCCGCAAAGTACATCTGCACTCATACCACTTCTGTTTACTTTCAATATGGCCGCGAATAACGCTGTCATCGTATCTCCTTGCGAGACGGAACGAGACTTTAGGCAAGCGCAGCATTGTCTTTCCGAAGCCTTTGGTCACCAAGCAAAAGATGCCCTATGGCAACTGATGACACCCGGCTGGGACACGGAAGAAGGGCAGGCGAAGCAAGCTCAGATCCTGATGAAGAGATGGCAGTCCACCACCACCAACAAAGACGGACAGCCCAATGCCCTCTATCTCAAGGCTACCGTGCCTGATCCGGATAAGCAAGGCGAAAGACGGGTTGCTGGAATAGCCATCTGGAAGCAGCTGTCGTTTGTGGAAGGCTATGGCGACCCGTTTTACGGCGACATGGAGGAAGCTCTCACTGATTACGACGACCAGAAACGGCGGTTTGCAACACAAATGTTCAACTCACTATGGAAACGACGTATCGCATACATGCGAGAGGTCGAGAAATCAGGCCGCAATCCGCCCGCCATCTTTACATTGGACTGTTGTGCTGTTGATCCAGCATACCAGCGTCGCGGCATTGCTGCTAAGCTGGTTGAGGTCGGCCTTGAAGAGGCAAAGAAGAGGGGCAACTTGGAGTGCACAACAGAGGGAAGCACTATGGGAAGACCTGTCTACAGGAGACTGGGATTCAAGGATGAGGGCACAGGAGACATTCCGTGGGAGGTGGATGCAGAGTTCGAGACTTGGGACAAGCCACCAAACGTCTTCTTGAGGACATGGGCTTGATCGGCCGCAGTTCCACTGACCATCTAAACTCATCCCGAATGCAGTACGTAACAAAACACTTCGACATATCAAAGTGACACATATTCATCGCGGCCATCTCCGTCAACGGCTCCATAGCTTCTTGCCGCTTGGGGAAGGTGGGATGCTGGACGCCCGGTAGTGGGGCAATCCAAGCTACCCCACCAGGGTCAAAACATCCACGATACGGCTTGTCTGTTAGACGGGATAGCCTGACAACTCTTTGGCTTCTCTTTCACTCCCAATAACGCGTTTGAAGTGTCAATACACCACCACAGCACCTTCCACTCATACGTTGACGCGTAAAACGCGTCCCCATCAGCCAGCATGACGATCGTCGACGTGCACACCCATGTTTACCCTCCCAAATACATGGAGCTACTACGCTCACGAACCACCGTACCATATGTTCGGACATTCCCCGATGCACCAGACTCAGCACGTCTCATCATCCTTCCCGGAGAAGATGACCCTTCAACACCGTCAACCTCCCGCGGCCGCCCAATTGGCTCTGAATACTACGAGATCAAAGAAAAGATAGCCTTCATGGACCTGCACAAGATTGACAAATCTGTCATCTCGTTAGCAAACCCTTGGCTAGACTTCCTTCCGGCAGACGAAGCAGGCGAAGCCGCGAAGAAGATCAACGACGATGTCAATGACCAATGCTCGCAGTATCCCGGCCGATTGTACTTCTTCGGCACCCTCCCACTATCGGCGTCGCCCGAGGTCATAACCGCCGAGATCGAGAGACTAAGCACACTCAAGTACGCACGCGGTGTTATCATGGGCACCTCAGGCCTTGGACAAGGTCTCGACGACGAGAACCTCAATCCCGTCTACGCAGCACTGGAAAAGCATCAACAACTCATCTTCCTCCACCCGCACTACGGTCTACCTACATCCGTCTACGGACCCAGAGCCAGCGAATACGGACACGTCCTACCACTAGCGCTCGGCTTCCCCTTGGAGACAACCATTGCGGTGACGAGGATGCTGTTGAGCGGCGTATGGGATCGTTTCACAAAGCTCAGCGTGCTTTTGGCACACTCTGGAGGTACACTACCGTTCCTTGCAGGTCGCATTGAGTCGTGCATCTTGCACGATGGACATTTGAAGAAGCATGGCAAGACACAGAACAGGAGGGATGTATGGGATATCCTGAAGACAAACATCTACTTGGATGCTGTCATTTACTCGGAAGTGGGATTGAAGGCAGCCCTTGATGCATCAGGATCTGATCGGTTATTGTTTGGTAAGTATCACTGCACGTATTTGTGAGACTAGGAGCTAACAGCAGCAGGCACTGATCACCCATTCTTCCCGCCGCTCGAAGAAGACGCGAAGGAGTGGCACAGTGTCAACGCAAACTATGGAGCTATCTCGAAAGCCTTTTCGACGGATGACAAGAAAGCGAAGGATGTTCTTGGTGGGAATGCAGTGCGGATATTACGGTTGGACTGATGACAGCACTTATTCATGCAATGATATCTGGATCTCCATGTCGTGTTTGTCTACTATACATTCCTATTTCTATTCCCATGTTTTAAGCGTCTGACGCCCTTGCCCATCGCACTGAGGTCTCCGTGGATGCTGTGGCCCCCTGGGGCTTCATGGCCCCTTTCCTCCTACGTTGAATCAACGCTGCCACGTTCGTGAACTCTCGGATAGGCCTGGCTCCCACAAGATACTTCCAGGCCGCAGAGTAGGTAGCGAAGCGCTCATGTATAGACCCTGGTGGCATGCACATGGTAGATACGGTGCTGCGTTGTGTATATGTTCTTTCAATCTCTATAAAGCCCATGGCTTTGTGTCGCATGTGGAAGGAATGAAGGAGGAATGATACCATAAGACTAACACAAGCTACACTCAAGTTGCCTTATCATCGCCCTTGCCACCCGCAGCCTCCACCAACTCATCAAATATCTGCTTCATCCACTTCTCCTCACTCTTGATCGTCGCACTGACAACCCTAATAACATACAGTCCACCCACAACCGTGCTTGTCAGGAAGAAATCGCCCTTGCTGTTGATCTTCTCGTAAACCTCCTTCGTCTTCTGATTGACCATCTCCTTGTACTGCGCCTCAGCATCAGTATGGAAGTCATTCTGCAGTGCCTCGTGCGACGGATCAGCCTGATTCGCCGCCTTCGCCGTACCCAAAGCCATATTCGGCTTGACCTGGAAAGTGACGAGTCCAAACGCCGGCTCGGTAGTTACGCTGAACAGTTCCGGCTTCGACAGCAGTAGCTCATGGAAGTACTCGCCCAATTTGATATGCTTCCTGATGAACTGTCTCAGCCCATTAACCCCATAACTCCTCAACACAAACCAAACCTTCAAGCTCCTAAACCGCCGGCCGAGAGGAATCTGCCAATCCCTGTAGTCCGTAACAAGACCTTGTTCGGAATGAGGATTACGCAGGTAACTAGGCGTAATACTATACGTATCCATCAAATCCCTCCTCTTCTTGACGAAGAAAGCCGAGCAATCAAAGTTGACCAACAGCCACTTATGCAGATTGAAGTTGAACGAGTCAAACGCCGCAATCGGCTTGCACAAGTGTTGATACTCCGGACATACGAGCGCAGAGCCCGCATACGCGGCATCGACATGGATCCACAGGTCAGGAAACTCCTTCGCAAGCGCCGCGATACCCTCCAAGTCGTCGGTAGCGCACGTCCCCGTGCTACCAATCGTGACGGTGAAGTAAAACGGTTCCAGCCCCTTTGCGCGGCACTCTTCGATGGTTTTACGCAGCGCAGAGGCCGTGACGCTGTAGTCTGATTCCTTGGATGCGGGGACACTGCGGTATCTGGTTCCCGCGATAATAGCCGCTTTCTGCGTACTCGAATGCGCGTGTTCGGAACCCAGCGCAACGAGCTTACCCCGGATATCGGCTGCCTTGTCCATTCTCTCTTCGCCTTCGGGCATGTCGCCTAGTTTACGGCGGATGAGGCGTTCGCGGGCGGCAACAAGCGCGGTTAGTACGACTTCACTGGCGGTGCCTTGGATGATGCCTCCGCCCTCGCCATCACTGAGGAACTCGTTCGGTAGTGCGATGAGCTTGGCGATCCAGTCCATAACCACGGTTTCGAGCTCTGTAATCGCGGGCGAGCAGATCCAGTTGAATGCTGCGGCGTTGAAGGCTCCGCTGTACATGTCGCCTATCATGGCTTCGAAGGACGAGTTGCACGGGAAGAAGGCCATGAATTTGGGACTTTGCCAGTGGGTTAGACCTGGCATGATGACGCGGTCGATGTCTGCTTGAATGGTCTCCCATGCTTCGCCTTCTTCGGGCGTAGAGGCGGGGAGTAGCGGGCGCAGGTAGCCTGGTTTGACGGAGGGGAGGACGGGGCGTTCCTCGAGAGTGTCGTAGTAGGTTGCGACTTGAGAGTAGGTCAATTTACGCTTCTGTCAGGTGAAATTGGGAGCACTTACTCTCGTCAATGGCTCCTTTGGCCGCTTCGCGGAATTGTGAAGAATCCATGGCGGGGTAGTGGGACGACGAGGAGTGTGTGCAAGAAGACAAGAAGAAGACAATTGACCTCCCTAGACTATGATTTGTGAATGTGAATGAATGAGAGTCGCAGGATACGTGTGTGTATATTCAATGCTGGCGCCAACGGTCACGTTGCGCTAGTTTAAATGTTTGGAATGTCCGATGTCGCTAATTCCGCGCTAATTACCTTCTTTGGCAGAGTACATTTGAGGACGGAATTGACGCGAACGCTTGTAACACCGCGTAGGGCGTAGGGCGCAAAATTTCTGAGCAACACGTAGCTGTTTGGGACACGCGATTTGGTGGCGATTCGGTGAAGGGAGACGCCGAAAAGCCGTAGGGGGCTATTATCTGTCGAATGGACCGCAGGCGCAAACGGGACGATCGCATCGGTGCGGACAGGAGAGATTGACAATTCGGAAATGGCGCCAGACAAAAAGTCGAGAGATGCATATCAATCATTGATAACGGGTATACCTATACGCCTCGCTATGATTACAATCCATTGAACACCAAAACGACTTTTGATCTTCATTAGTACCGCTTGGCCACCTCAACACCGATATTCTCATCCGCATTCGCAAAGCCACGCGCCCTAGGCGTGGATTTGCCTGCCACGTCCTGAGGAGCCTCGCCCTTGTACTCCCATCCTCCGTCCTGGGAGAAGAAGTCGACCTCGTCGATGATGTCCCAGACGACGTCCTCGGCAATCTGCTCCTTGTATCGCTCGCCAATAGCCCGCAGTTTACGGCCATCTGGAATTTGCTGCTCGGTTGTATCACCATCGACCATTTGGGTATCCTTCTCGCGCTGCTGTACCATCTCTTCAGGCGGACACCAGAAGTCGGGACCGAAATTGACCTGGGCAACACCACCATTGAACAGTGAGATGGCTGGCAGATATCCTACCATGCCATCGTCGAAGCCAGTTCGTGCACCAGCTTTGATAGCTTCGACTGATGGTATACTCGCTGGAGGAAGGAAGGCAAGCAGATTCTCGAAAGCAATGCCAACCTCCTCACCGTTCTTGTAGACCTTGATATGCGAGTGTGGTAGCGATCGTACACTGACGTCTTCGTGATTCGGCGAGGGGTGTATCTTGGGTACGGGACCGCGGTCGTGGTAAGCCTCCACCATCTTTGTGACTTGGTAGTCGAGCTGCTCGAAGTAGAAGTTGCCTTTGTAGGGCACGGGTATGCGATCGCGGATGATGTCGATGGGACGGTCGAATGGGTCTTGGTTGCTGACGGTGTCGAAACCGTCTCCTAGATCGACGGCTGGGTTGTAGATGCCTTCGACGACCTTGCGGTGCATTGAGAGCGACGGCAGCTGAATCTCAAGCCCAATCACGTCGCCTTCTTGAACATGCTGATCTATAACATATTCAACAGGCATTGGCTTGCCATGCGGGGGCCTGGCCTTCATGTGCTTGCTCTTTGCGTTCTTGGGGAGCGGCTTGAAGATCTTGGAGGCGCGCGATCGATGTTGCGCCTCGAAGCGCGCGTCGGTGATGCCGTAGCTGTAGCCATCGAAGCCCACGGGTCCGTCCAATGGCGCTTCTCTCCTTGCCCAGCCCATCCTCACGTGGGGACCAGGTTTCGTCTCTCCCGTCTTAGGGTCGATAGGATCCTTTGGGCCGTCTTTGGGTATGCCTCTTAGCACCTTGACCTCATAGTATATCCTGCCTTCTCTCGCGACTACGTTCCCGCGTCCCATGCGCCAGCCCTTCTCCTGCGATACGATTGTCGCGCTGTTGTCGAAGTGAAACCATCTGTCGCAGTCTTCATGGCTCATCCGCGGTCCATACGGCCTGGAGTCGCTCTGCCTGTAGTATTGCTTGTGACGGAAGAGCGGGTCGGCAACGCAATGGGTGTACTTGTAGCCCTTCTTGTTCCAGGCGATATCGTGTGGCTTCTTCAGCTCGGTAACGCCATCAGGCGCATACATAGGGTTCGGCTCATGTGACACCAGTGTGCTGTCTTTGGGCGCTTCATAGTCGGACGGTCTGGGCTCGGGGATGGAATATCGCATGGGTGAGTCGGCTGAGGGACGCTCTTTCTTGCTAGACTTTGCGCTCGGGGTGGCCTGGCGAGTCGACGCCGAAGCTTCGCGTTTCTTGATCGTCTCGCGCTTCTCTCTCTGCTCGCGCGCAGGAGCTTTCGGTCTGGCACGCGCTGCCGCATCGGGATTGGGGTTGAGCGGAGACGACACGGCGGGCGCATTGTCTCCTTCGAGTGGCCGCCGCATTGGAGGCACGAGTGTGGGTGTATTGGAACGCGAAGGGGGGTGTGAGTCGGCCATTTTGAGGGTGGATGTAGCTGGAGTGGAAAGCGCGACAGCTGCTTGTAGCTATGTTGGAAGGCACGACCCTGGACATGCAGTTGCGGCGCTAGGCAGACCCCACCAAAATTTATCCCGTTCTCGAACTTTTACTACTCACTGCCGCCAACTCTGAAAAACGTCTGTAATACACCCACGACCCCACTAAATCTTCAGGAAAACACTTTGCGCCTCTTCTGGTCCTCCACGTGCGACCACATACCCACCATGCCGAAAGCACCCAAATCGCCTGGTGTGCGCGACCAGCGACACAACCCTCTAGCCGAAGAATATGCGCCCTCCGACCCGTGGAAGAACAAGGCGCCGAAGCGACAAAAGCGAAACAAGAGCGACAAGGAAGACGACGAGCAGAAATATGTAGACTCCAAGAGCTCGCGCAAAATCTTGGAAATTGGAAGAGAACTAGAAGAGGAGGATGCGAGGGAGAACAAGGTCCGGAGACCGCAAGAAGCAAACCCAGCGTTCGATTTCGAGACACGCATGGGAGAAGATGATATGCCAGGAGAGGATCTGATCCAAGGAGAAGACGACGACGAAGCATGGGGCGAGGACGATGAGGAGGTGGAAGAGGTCGAGATTGATGCGAACGATCTGGCGGCGTGGAACAAGTTCATACCAACAGATGACAACCCCATCGTATGGCCTGGTGAAGAAGCGCAACAGTCAGGTCCCGGCACAGATCTCGCAGCGCTCATCCTCGAGAAGATCGCTGCGCATGAAGCCGGAGGCGAAGTACAGCAACCAGAGATCCAAGGCGGTGGTGCTCCAGAAGACGCAATCGAACTACCAGCAAAGGTTGTCGAAGGTACAGCATCCTCACTGCAAGATCTCGTAACTCTACTAAGCCTGCACAGTGTACTCAAAGATTGGATTAATTCTCAGCCGCTACAAGAGCGGCAAGCTGCCGAAGCCCTTCAAGATCCTGCCCACGATCCCCGCCTGGGAAACGCTCGTCGCCATCACGCGTCCTGACGACTGGACACCCAACGCCACCTTCGCTGCGACCCGAATCTTCATCTCCAGAGACCCACGAACGGCGCAGACCTTCCTCAACACCATACTGCTACCTTTGGTACAACAGAACATCCGGGAGACACACAAGCTGAACGTGCATCTGTACAATGCGCTGAAGAAGGCGCTCTACAAGCCCAGCGCCTTCTTCAAGGGTGTCGTATTCCCCATGCTCACAGACGTCACTTGCACCCAGCGGGACGCCACGATCGTGGCATCCGTTGTAGCCAAGGTCTCCGTGCCCGTCCTACACTCCGCAGCTGCACTGCACCGTCTGTGTGAAATCGCCGCCGAGCAAATGTCATCCGACCCCGATGCCGCCGGCCCCTGCAACATCTTCATCAAGACCCTGCTCGAGAAGAAGTACGCCCTCCCCTTCAAGGTCATCGACGCGCTCGTCTTCCACTTCCTGCGCTTCCGCGGCGTAGGTGCCAGCAGTGCAGATGCCATGGACACCGAGTCTGTGGCAGGCGACCTTGGCAACACGGGCAAACTGCCCGTCATCTGGCATCAGTGCTTGCTTGCCTTTGCGCAAAGATACAGGAACGATATCACCGAGGACCAACGAGAGGCGCTGCTCGACTTGCTCCTTACAAGAGGTCACAGGAGTATTAGCGCCGAGGTACGGAGGGAACTGCTTCAAGGAAGAGGACGGGGTGTCATGATCGAGCCTCCGGCTGTAGGCATCGATGGCGACGACACGATGATGATGGCTGTTGATGCATGATCTTGGAAATGTCAAGCCCAGACTTTATGATGATGAGCATTTATCGGCGTTATTAGACAGGAACATTTGCATTATGTTTCTTGGGGGTTCAATTGATACTGAATATACCCAGATTTACACTTAATCTGCAATGCCCCCATGTATCCTTCTGTTCACTCACTCTTCACCTCAGCCTTTCCCTTGTAGAAAGCAACATACCCCTTGATCTTGTTCATGCTCTCCAACGGCTCTGGGTAATACCACGCTGCATCTTTCACTTCCGTCTTGTTGGCTGTGACGGTGTAGTAGCTTGCGTCGCCCTTATATGGGCAGTGCGTCTTAGTTGAAGTGGGGCTGAAGTGGTTGCTCTTGATGGTGTCGGGTGGGAACTGGCATGGATCAGATGGATTGAAGGGGCTTATAATGGGCAAGGAAGGAGAAGGGTTGGTTACGTAGATGTTTCCGTCGACGACTTCGTAGGAGTCGGTCTCGGCTACTAGGATGCCGTTTACGGTTGCGGTCGCGTGGGGCATCCTTTATGTAGATTTCAGTGCTTGGATACAGGAATTGTATTAGATTCACGGGTAGTTTCTCAATACTGGAAAGTTTAGAGAGATGAGTATCGTTGTACTGTTGTGTAGTGGACTACTAGGTGAGGGGAATGTCTATCGATAAGCAAAGGAGCGGGGTGAATGCATGTCATCATCATTCCAAAGTTGTCTCTTGTAGATTGAGCTTACTGTTCGCGATCCATATCGACATTCTTTCGGTCCCGAGCTACATAATGACAAGATGTTTTCTTAAGGAATGCAGTGACGGGCCAATGTCGTTGCATGCTTAGAAGGGCGCCCCTGTTGAGCAAGGCCGGTATGATCGATTAGCGAAACCGATTAGAGCATGCAGCTAAGTGCATACCATGTGTATGTGTAACGGAGCGCTAGAATCTCAAGATGAATTCAGGGAAGCATCATGCTGGCCGAGTAGCTTCTGCCAAGTCCACAAGCAGCGTAGGTAGCGCTCAACATTTCGTGGGGCAGGAACGGCTGGTCATGTCCAGCACTGAGATGGCAAATATCAAAACACGAATTTAGATATCCCTCGTTTCACATCCTGCCAGATCCTGCCTGTATTTGAGTCATCCATAGGGTGCACGGGTGGCGCGTGTCGTTTCGGGCGATGTAGGATGATGACTATTTACCACAGCCCTGGGCAGGCGGGTCCGCAAAACCAGGAATTCCGTCGGTCTACGAGTCCAGTATGCAGGTCGCTGAGGCTCAGGGACATGCGGCTCGGCTAAAAGGCACTTGAAGCCACCATGTGTGCGTCCGCGGTACCGGATCAGGGTGCTCACTGCAAAAGTGCATGCCCATGGCCGGCCACCGGAGTCGGTGCCGAGCCGAGGAATGGCGAGGCATAACTTGTTGAGCTGAACAATGGGGGGCGAAAGGGATTGAGAATGCAATGAGGCATTTTGTTCTCTATGTGATGATGTGTATGACTGGACGTGGAGGTGAAGGTTTGGGTGCAGCCACAAGAGCATCAGCACAATCCCAACGAAAGCGTGGGAGTAGCGGGTGATCGGCCTCGAGAACTAATGGTAGCTGTCCTGGCGCTCGAAATAATTCGCGTGTGGGCGCGGGCAGGGCAGGGCGGGCTTTAATTGGAACAAGGCTTATCTTTCGGCGCAGAAGCAAAGACCCCTGCGAGGCGTCTTGGTAGGGTGGGTGTTCGTCATCGCTAAGAAAAAGTTGACTCCCGCGCACCGACGAGACATCCTCACCATCCCTTCGCTCGCCTCCCTACCATCCGCACCCAGCCATTGACTCCGTGAAGCTCTTCCGCAGCTTCCACCATTGCAATGGCACCCACCATGAGGCCGCTCGCCGCTGCCAATGTGCTCTCGCAGGTTCAGCTGGCTGGACGCCGGACCTTCACCACCCAGCGCCCGTCGCTTATCGCCAACAGAGCGCGCTGGACGCCCCGGCCCACGCAGTACCAGATTGCCCTCCGCCAGTCTGTCCGCCAGCAGTCGAGCAGTGCGCCCAAGCCCAAGGCCAAGCGGTTCCGCCTCCTGCGCTGGACCTGGCGCCTCACGTACCTCTCCGCCATCGCCGGCCTGGGATACGTCGGATACGGCATCTACGAGACTCGCAACCCCGCCGACCAGCCGCCGCCTGACCCAAGCAAGAAGACGCTCGTCGTCCTCGGTGAGTAGCGACGAATGACGCAGCACGCATCGAATGCATCTGACACGCGACAGGTACCGGCTGGGGCTCCGTCTCCCTGCTGAAGAAGCTCGACACGGAAAACTACAATGTCATCGTCGTCTCCCCGCGCAACTACTTCCTCTTCACCCCCCTCCTGCCCTCATGCACTGTCGGCACCATCGAGCACCGCTCCATCATGGAGCCCATCCGCAACTTCTTGCGCCACAAGAAGGCCCAGGTCAAATACTACGAAGCCGAAGCCACCAAGATCGACTACGAGAAGAAGGTCGTCTACATCAGCGACGACTCCGACATCAAGGGCGACGTCTCGCAGACCGAGGTGCCCTTTGATATGCTCGTCGTTGGTGTTGGTGCTGAGAACGCCACTTTCGGTGCGTCACGCGCCCATCCTCACCCGAACTCTGCTAACATGGAACAGGTATCCCCGGTGTTAAGGAAAACGGTCTCTTCCTGAAGGAGGTCGGCGACGCCCAGCGCATCCGAAACCGCATCATGGACTGCTGCGAGACTGCTACCTTCAAGGACCAGTCTGATGAGGAGAAGAAGCGCCTGCTACACATGGTCGTTGTCGGAGGTGGCCCTACCGGTGTTGAGTTCGCTGGTGAACTCCAGGACTTCTTCCACTCCGACCTGAAGAAGTGGCTTCCCGAGATCCAGGATAACTTCCACGTCACCCTCGTCGAGGCCCTCCCCAACGTCCTTCCCATGTTCTCCAAGCAGCTCATCGACTACACCGAGAAGACTTTCAAGGAGGAGACCATCACCATCCGCACAAAGACCATGGTCAAGAACGTCACACCCAAGTTCATCGAGGCTGAGTCGACTGGCCCCGACGGCAAGAAGCAGCTTGAGAAGATCCCCTACGGTCTTCTCGTCTGGGCCACCGGTAACGCTCTCCGACCTATCGTCAAGGACCTCATCAACCAGATCCCCGCACAGAAGGACTCTCGCCGCGGTCTTGCCGTAAACGAATACCTTGTTGTCAAGGGTACCGAGAACGTCTGGGCTGTCGGTGACTGCGCTGTTGCCAACTACGCCCCCACCGCCCAGGTCGCTGCTCAGGAGGGTGCTTTCCTCGCCCGCATGTTCAACAACATGGCCAAGACCTCTGAGATTGAGGGTGAGCTTGCTGAGCTCTCCGTTGCCCAGGAGACGGCACCCGGCAAGGAGGCCCGTGACAAGGTCTTCGGCGAGATCAAGGCTCTGCAGCAGAGGCTGAGGAGGATCAAATCCATCGGTCCCTTCGAGTACTCTCACCAGGGTTCGCTCGCCTACATTGGTTCCGAGAAGGCCGTTGCCGACATCTCGTGGTTCTCCGGCAACATCGCTTCCGGCGGTACCATTACCTACATCTTCTGGCGCTCCGCCTACCTCAGCATGTGCTTCAGCACCCGCAACAGGATATTGGTCATGCTCGACTGGGCCAAGGCCAAGTGCTTCGGTCGCGATGTCTCGCGTGTCTAAACGCCTTTTCCTCCAAATGGCGTTACTCCCTCCCCATCCTTTTCTAGAGATTCCCTAAAAGTTCGACTTCCTGAAGGGTAAGCGCTTATCCACGGCGTTGCCTATGTACACCACACACACACACCTCCCGGCTTCTTCTGTACGATTACTCGTCACGTTTTGTATAAGGGTGTGATACCTCGCAGCAGTAGGGCGGCTCTTCGGGTTTTCGGTCTGGTCACATGTTCTTGTTGCTAGTCGAGCTCGGCGTTTTGGTGCTCTTTTTTCCCTTTTGGCCAGAGTCAGAGGCGGGTTAGACTTGGTTGTTTTCTTTGGACAATTGTAGATAGATAGGAACCCTTTATGAAACAGCGGAAGATCAACTGCAGTATTACTACGTTACGACTATTGTTTTCTCCTTTTGTATGAACGCTGGCGTATACATATCTCACCTCGGTGACTGTTGTGCATGCCGCTTTTGAAGCAGTGTTTTTTTATTGTAGGAATAATGATCATTTCGTAAGCTAATATGTATAGGCTTTAAGGCCGATGTTCCCAAACGCCCATCGTAGATGCGAGATGCCACGCACTCAAGAAACCCATCGATCGCCGCAAATGCAACGAATTTACTACCTAGGACTACCCACGGCGCCATAGCTCCTCGGACTCGCATGTCTACTCGTCCCTAGAAGCGCCCTCGCCTCATCCAACGCGCTACCCCTACCCTTGATCGGAATACTCTTGCTCGAACTACTTCCCACTGTACTCGCCGGACTAGTATCCCTCGGAGAATCCATCGGCGTATTCGCACGGCTCACATTCGGCGTAGCAGCCACACTGACAGCCGGAGCCCAGCCCCTCATCCACCCGCTCACACGGCGCCAATGCATACTCCTGCGCACCAGCTTACCGTGGTCGTCGACGGTGATGATGACTTCGTCGTCGCGGGGTGTCGGTGATCGGCCCCGGGGTGTGGCGTCGCCGAAATGCCAGAATTGTAGACCGACTGCTGCGTCCATGAGGAGTACGCCTGCTGCGCCGAGGAAGAAGGGTGCGGCGCGTAGGACCCAGTCTGCTCTTACGCTGCCTTGGGGGTCGACCCAGCCGGAGCCTTCACCGGGCGCGTAGTCGTACCATGCGCAGGGGTTTGTAAGGAGGGAAGTCGAGTAGAAGAGGTTACCGAAGAAGGCGGCCGCGAAGAGGGTGGGAGACAGACCGGCTGTCGATTTGCGGACCTGGTTCATGTAGAGTTGGGGGAGGCGCGATCCGAGGTATAGGAACGTGCTCATCCATGAGAAGACTTTGCCAGCGGTTTCTGAGGCACTGGGCGAGCTGGTCGCGGTCGTTGTGTACGCGGACAGGCTGCGGGCGCGGGCGAGGCCTGGCGCGAAAGGACTTATCGGCGTAGCGGTAGTAGGGTTTGCGAGTACTGCGATCATGAGAGTGATGTATAGGACGGTCTTGGGCGAGGGCATAGGTGAACTCGAGGCTGCTATCCGCACCTTGGGGTTTGGTGATGCGCCTGACGGAGATGTACTTTGCCATGATTCCTTCGTAGGCATGGGCGAGCGCGCAAAGTTGGGCATCCTAAAGGTTTCCTTCACGTTCGAGCGCGGTACGTCTTTAGCCGCGCTATCCTGTGTAGTGTTCTTCCTATCGCTTGAATCTTGCGGTGACTTTGGCGGGCTAGACGCGTTGTTCGTACCGCCTATGCTCATCCCATCCAAGACCTGGTGCATGGCAGAGCCTCCGCCACCTGAACCGCTGCCAGCTGAGCTGCTCCATCGGCCCCAGATCGGCCTCAGCGGCCGTCCATGGTGCAACAGCTCATACCACACCCACTGGCCACACAGGCAACAGTCGACGAAAACGTAGTAGCCTGCGATTATGACTTGCCATGACGCCTGCCCGGTGAACAGACAACCCAGCAGGTTCGTCACATCACCCAGGAGCCATTCCGTCAAGAAGAACGCGCTCAGTCCAGATGTCGACTTCAGTTTATGGTTCTTATATATTTGGGGCAGCTGTGCGAACAGCCATGATATGATGCTGCACGTGCCGAGCAATGTCGAGACGAGCGCGAGGTTCGTAGGTACGCAGGTGTGGAATGCAGCCGAGAGATGATAGAGGAACTCGTTCGCAGGTTCGCAGGTCGGTGGTAACGTGGGTTTGGCTATGTGTAGGGGGGATAGGTATGGAGGCATGGTGCCATAGGTCGAATTCGAGGGTTCGATGGGAAGGAACGACGCAGCTTTCTGGACTGTGGTTGCCGTAGAGAGTCAACCGGAACCGGAACTCCAACGCGCGTGGAACTGGATGCTTCTTGCTTCTTCCTCACGTCTCGGTAGCGCAGGCTGGGTGGTCAGGCGCTGGTTCGGGCTCTTGGTACAGCCACAGAGGCGTGGATGCAACCTCGTATACGACGCACGCGTAACGTCGGTGTCAGAATTGAAGTACAGGCCGAGCGACTGCCCTTCAAGAGATATGTATAAGTTGTCGCGTGAGAGTCGCTGTTCCAAAGCTCGGCGCTGTGACGTCGTTGAACCGGTCACTTGCTGATAAGACTCGGCGTGCAGAAACGGAGGTTATGACAGCCACGAGGAGCGCGGGATGCAGGCAATGGAAGAGGAAGAGTAGAAGAGAAGACACGAGACGTCAGAGCAGTGTGACAGAAGACATAGAGCAGCTCACGGCCGTCAACAGTCATCCACGCCAGCCAACCGCAGGCTCCCAAAAGGAAGCATCTCCACATGCTAGAGGATCCCCCGGCGGGCTCGCATGACCGATGCTAGGCCAAGCGGTATCTGTTGCGGCTAGGCCTGCCATGACGGGAGCAGTGTGACTTGGGCGGGTGGGATGCTATGAGTGATTGATAAGAGTTGCTTATCTCGAGGGCAAGGGCGCGCACGCGCATCATGCTAGCGCACATGTCTCCGAGCTGCTTGCCGCCGTTCGCGGGCCTTGGCGACGACCATCAGGCTGGCACGTCACGCGGAAAGGACGCCGGCTGGATCTCGCAGCACCAATCTGCCATCGCCAGATCTACGCACATCACAGATCGATCAACTTCAATATGGGGTCGGCCTATAGCGCGCCAGCTGCAATCACGATGCATGCCTATCTGCCCCTCCTCTCCGCCATCGGATGGGTCCGTCGCTTCGGCCTCTAAGCCTCAACTAATACACTGCACTAAGATCTGCCTCGAAACGTAACAGAAACCCACCATGAGTGAGGCTGGACCTGAGGGCATCGTGGTGTCTCAAGCTTCTGGAACCTGCATATCGATAAGAGCGCACCAGACTGGAGTGTTACCGAGACCACAATGTGATACGAAATTTAAATATCATTATAGGAAGTAATCAACGTGCACATCGCTGAGATGTCCGCATCAAGGTAAGTATCGCGACCTGCGACCCCCAATATCTAAACCACGTCACCGCCATTCTCGACCCTGGCGTACCTTCCCTCCTTCTGCGCCTTCCACCTTGGACTGCGATCCGTCAGCACGACTCAGCATGCGACGGCCGAGTGAACCTACTAGAAGAAGTTCCTGAAAGCCACAATACCCGCTGTCATGGCCGCGTATCCACCTAGCAGCCTCGACCAGTTGCCCTCCTGTCCGACAGTCAATGCAACGAGGTCGTATACCAAGCAGCCGCCGAAGATCCAGTCGCTCATGCTTGCCGCCGCGGCGAAACCAACACCGGTAGCCACCTGCACCAGCGAACTGGGCTCTACACCTACAAAGTAGGCTGCAGATGTGTTGTGAAGGAGATCCAGTACACCGATACCCGCGAACGTCTTCGAGACAATGTGAGTGAGGAGGTTGGGTGTTGATCGCGTGTCGAGCGGCTCAAGCGCCGTAGCGATGTAACCGACTTGTGCCAGTGTGTTGATGATGACGAAGATGTTCGATGTCTCCAGGTTGTTCGAGTTCCAGAAGAACATCCATGCTGTCGCACACGTCAGTATACATCCTACACCACCACGTGGTACTTCAACAATACGTACTTCCAATGCAAAAGTTGCCCAGACTGTATACCCAAGCAAACTTGTTCATCATCGCACACTCTTGCGCATTACCATCTTGCTTCCATAGCTTCCACAACCAGACCAGCTGGAAGATTTGCTGCGGGAAGAAGAATGCGCCGATGAAGTATGGGTACGGGCTGAAGGCGGCAAGATTCCGGTTGTGGATATCCATCATGTTGGGCGACGAAAAGATGCCATATTGTTGCAGAGCAAAGTCGTAGATGAAGGATGCCGGCGCAAGGTAGCGCACTGTGGATTGTGTGTTGCCCATATTGGAGGCTGTGATGGAGTTCGAGATTGTAGTGGGAATGCACGTAGGATCACGTGTACGAATGCGATGCAGCGAGATGGGATTGTAGATGTAGGATGAGATTCAGTAAGAAATCGTGGCATGCCATTGTCTTTGTACGATCGCGCGTCGCGTCTGTGGTCAATCGAAGACGTCATCCCATAATACGCGATCTCAGGGTCCAGCTCCCGATGCAGCACGAACATCATCGCCATCATCGTGATGTCGGTACACGGCGGAACGCTTCGCGCCGACTCAGCCGCATGGACATTTCGTATTGTCTCGGCTTCGGAGCTCTTGTGCCAGAATCCCCGACAGTCGCAATGTTGTAAATACAAAATCTTCATTCTCTTGCTCAGCTAGTGTTTACCCATTCTAATCCATTTCGTTCGCTCAAAAGCCGCAGATAGTTTCCCCTACACGCCTTTTTCCACGGCTTGTTGTGCGTCGCGTACACGCGTTGCAGCTTTGGTGTTTTAACTCTCCAACCACCCTGGAAAAAGTCGTCTAGCAACGGTATCAATTCCTTCGGGCTCCAGAACTTGAGAAGACCATCATGGACAAAGCACAGCTCCTCCAGGCTCGATGGTATGACTTCCTCGATTCGGGGCCAAAGGGAAGCCTCACCGCCTAGTATTACGGCAGGCGGGACGTGAAGGGAGGAGAGAACGGGATATTCCCGAAAATCGCAGTTTCCGTAAACGTCAACGGACCCCGGCAAATGCAGTTGACAAAAGAATCTCAAATGTTCCAAGGTGTTCTTGACACTGTTGAGGGCGGCGCTGAGCGATGCGCAATCCACGGTGAAGAACGCCTGATCGCGAACCCAGTATTCGTAGTCCAATTTCCTCAGAGCTGGTGTGCAAGACAGCAGTTTCGCGAGTGTGTCTGGTTCCACTGAAGACTCGCTGAGTCTCAATGTCGTCAACGTTGAGCAGACAGGTAGAGGTGTTGCTTTCTGGAAACCTGCCTGGGCAATCTCATCCATCAAGCTCATTTCAATCTTCTGGATGTTTGGACACCAAAAGAAAGCCCAACATCCCCTCCAATCCAAATGTTGGTGTAGATACTTGATCCGACTCCAACTATACCACCGATGATCCTCCTTAACATAACCGCTATACCCACGGCCGAGATGAATGTTTCGAAGCTTGCGACAACCGAGAGCTTGTGACTCCGCACCACAAGAGCGCAGCTTCCACAAGATTTCAGGGATGTACACTACGTCGCTGCCGATGTGAAACCCCAGATCGAGTGAGACAAGATTGGGACACATCCACACGAGCAGCGCTATGGTAGCATCCAAATCGTACTTCAGGATAGCTTCATACCAAGAACGACCGCTGACTGCAAAAGCATCTCCGCGTCTTTTATGGTGCCACTCCAGCCCTGCATTCCGTACGGCGTCCAGGGCCAGTCGCTCGTTCGCGTTTGTCCAAATCGGGGCAGCTTTCGGTTTCCGCTTCTCCAAAGGCTCCCGTCTGCGTGGATCACGAAACCACTCGTTCCAACAACCCCCAAGCCCGGTAGTCTGTAGTCTGAGACTAGTGATCGATTGCGCGTAGGCGGGCTTCGCCAGGATTGTTTGCAGGAGTAAGTTGGGCCGGAAAGCTCGGCGTTGCCACGGATGGTAATCATGAATACTCAGCGGGCGAGTTGCATGACCGGCCTGCCATTGCATGCTGATGTTGCTGTATAGATGCGCTATGGTCTTTGCGTGCATGGCTTTGCAGGTACGAGACAGGTTCAACACGTCTTGGGACGGAGGAAGATAGCTGAGTACGATTTCGAGAAGCTCCTGTGGAAGCTCGAACAGCGGAGATGCGCACTCCGGGAACGACATTTTGAGTTGTTGGTAGTGCTGGATAGGTCTGAACCAGGACCAGGCCGCAGTCTGAGTCAAAGGTGCACTCTGTTGTTTCTGAGACGAGATGGCGGTATGAGGAAGCTGCGCCCCACAAGCTCGGAGTTAAGCATCGAGGTATCCACTTTAACGCCGAGGTACGTGTCTTCCAACCTCGCAAGTCTCAGATTCTTGTGTCTCCTTCACGATAACATCGCATCAACAGCGGGTACACATGCAACATATTAATCACCGGGGAGGCTGTCAGATCACAATCACGATGTCAATCTCAATAGTTTAGTGCTTCGAATTTCTCATTACATCCTCGGCAATGTCAGTCAACCTTCCAATCCGACCCAGTATGCTGCAATCCATCTCCAACACTACCACATACACCAGGACCAACGATAAGCCCCGGCAAGCTTCAGTGAGCTTCCGGGCGACTGAAGATACCCACGGGAGCCCATGTAGCTGCTAAACGGTAAGTTGGTATTTTGTACAACATGTGTCTGGGGATATATCTACCTCAAACCTGTGTCTGCGCTTGACGTCTCTTTGGGTTTTTCTTAGGTCGGCTCGTCAGGTCTCCACGCCAGAATGCAGGGCGGGCCTTCTTGCTCTCGACCTTCTCAGTTGATGCGACCTCGGACTGCGAAAGAGTACGCTTGTGGCCTCTCGGCTCGTCGTCGGTGGGAGCCGGATCAGCTTCAGGCGTGACGACGGTCTCATCCGATGGCTCGTCAGTGGGGACAGCGATATCAGCTTCAGACGTAACAGTGGTTCCATCCAAGGGCTCGTCGTTGGGGAAAATAGTCTCGGCTGCAGGAGTAACGGGGACTTCATCGCTAGACTCGACCTCGCCCCCAAGACGCTCGACCTGGCACTCAAGACTGAAGGTCTTGTGCTTGAGTTTGGCATTTTCTGCCCTTATAACCTTGTTCTCAGCCTTCTCCTCGACAAGTTCTTCGTAGTAGTCCTCGTAGTACACAGGGGCAGCTTTCGGCTTTTCTTCGATATATTGGACGTTCGTGGCGTCCGAGTCGCCGGAGTCGATCTCTGCGATTTTCTCTTTCGCTTCCTTAAGATCTGCCTCCAACTCTTCGATCCGAAACTTGCGGGACTTGGACTTGTTGTGGTGATGCGCGATTGCCAGATCCTTGTCGGCCATCTTCTGTTTCTGAGCGGCAATTGTTCGATCTTTGGCGGCCATGGTCAGTTTCATATCGGCGAGCTGCTGGACGAGATCTGCGACGGAAGACATCTTGATATGGGCTCGTTGCGGGCGGGCGGGTGGTTGCAGGAAAGTTGCTGATGTGCGTTGGGTGGGATAGGTAGGCTTTGAAGATGAGGATAGTAGGAAAGAAGTAGATTTGTTTGAAACAAAGATGACTTTGAAAAGGTGAGTGCGTAGAATATAGTCAGTGCGTATTTTCGCGACAATTTGCGACGTCACTCAGGTAAACCAAACGGCCTAATCAGCGAATGATACAACGAGGTGGAGAGGAGAGGCCAATCAAACGCTCAAATACACCGACACCTGACCGTACGCTTTGCTGCCTACACCTCCAGGGCTCTATTGGTGCTACCGACACCGAAAAAGGCAGTATCTCTACACGCGCCGCTCGACAAATGATCCATTTCTATTTGCTCAGCAACGGCAAGCTCGATTTTGACTTGAGTGAGTCGTCACGTATCCATCAACCGCCGTCCGTATCTTTCACTGACGTATCCGTAACGGGCTAGATCTGCCAAGGAGCACACAAACTCTACAACTCCGCGCTTCAAACTCTGTCACTACTACAGCCATCGCTATCTATCTTCTCGTCCGAGGCTACATACTGCTCCACAAGCGCGCCACGCCGTCTTCTGCGATCCACGATGTCTTCTACCGAACCTGACAACACACGTACCGACAGCGACGACGGTACAGATACCACAGCCCTCCCATTCTTCGGACCGCCTTCAGCCGACGAGATTCGCGATCAGCTCGATGCGCAGCTCTCAGCAAAAGAAAAGGAACATCTCGTCTTCGTTGCCGATTCCGCCAAAATCGAACAAGACCACCAAGCTGCGCTCGCGATCAACGCCGACCCCTCCACTCTCCGTCATCATGAGGAACACAAGGAAGCGCATCGGGGCCTTCACGAGCAATTCCTCGGAGAGTGGGCCGAGCTTTTGCGACGAAGTATCGACATGAACAAAGAGGCGAAAGCTCGTGTAGCGGAGGAGAAAGCTCGTCTAGTGGAGGAGACGGAGGCTGTAAAGAAGGAGTTGATGGCAAGAAAAGAAGCGGCAAAGAAGAGGGAGGAGGAGAGAGCGAGAGTCAAGGAGGAAAAGGCAAAAGCCAAGGAGGAAAGGAAGAAGGCACGGCGCGAGGAGATAGCGATGATTGAGGCGCAGACAGCGAGATCTTTGGAGGTGATAAAAGAGACGAAGAAGCTACACGCAGTACTCAGAAGGAGGATTGCTGTCGAGACGGTTGAGATGGAGGCCCAGAAGATCGAGCGCGAGGTTCTAAAAGCTAGGAACGCTGAGATCAAGGCGGAAACTAGGATGTACAAGAACGAGCTCTTGGAGATTTACTTGTACAGGTGGATTGAAGACCTTGACTAGGCGATTTGCTTGTCTGAACGTTGCCTAGTAGGGAAAGAGTTGACGATAATCGCTTCTTCACAAGATATTGTAGGCCTACGTATAGAAAGGACTGAGGACCGAAAAGACCATTCAATGACATCTCACCCAACTTAACGAATAGACAAATGAATCGAAGTGATATAAGCCAGTATCAACCTATAAGGCCGTCATCGGCCGATGCTTGTTCAGTGTATTGTGATGTCTACGTCCAGTGCCCTGGTGAAGTAGAGCAAGACGTCGAGACTTGCCAGGAACGAGCGGAGAAGACACATGAAGGTTCCCATTTTTGCTTGAAGTTTGAAGATAGCATTGACACGGCGCTAATGCATCAATTGTCCGTTGGCTTTTGCGGCGCCCAGGTTCTCTGCGCTTCAACCATCCGGAGGTCTTCTATAACATGGAGCCACAATGGGGAACCGAGGAACGCGCTCGGCAGCGAATCTCGGCAGCCTGTGATGCATGTCGTAGGAGGAAAATTAAAGTGCGCTAACATGGCCCATTCCAGCTCGTATCCGACGTCCTGTATGTCATGTCAGAAGAGGTTTTTGACGCAGATCGATATAGCATTCTGCCGAAGATCAGAGACATTGGCGGCGCGCTTCTTGATGAACTTCGGAATGTGTCTCAAGGGCCCAGCCTGCAGGCGCGTATCGATTTGATAAAGATACTAGCAAAGCTGAATGGTCTTGCTCAGCGGATCACGGTGCAAGCAGCGATTGTCTAAATCCTTCCGCATCAAGGGTGATTAGAGGTCGTGTCGCATACATACTATCAAATACTACCAATCAGACTGTCTTGAGGGTTATGTATACTCCTACCGCAACTTTGTCTTTGTAGAATGAGACACAAGTTGAAGCCACCCCTAGTGTCCATTTTAGACAGCTGGCATAGTTGGAACGCATTACGGTTCTATCCGGATACCTACATCGTAATTTACCCTATGCAAGTCATTAAGGCGTATGAATAGTCATCTGCATTCCCGGCGACATGTCTTTAACGCTACGACAAGAGCAAGAAGCTAGTGGTACTTGAGGTAAACATCATGCAAATTGCCCAATGCATAGCTGGCTGACAACCTACCTATGAGATACATGGGCGCGCCGCTAACGATACTGCGGCCCGGAAGTCTCCTGTAGCATGACAGGTCTACTTGAGAGTTCACGAATATAGCAGCGTTGATTCAAAGTAGGAGGGAAATGGGTGGCGTCGAGAAGTGGAAATGGGCTTATAGTCTCAAAGAAAGCGAGAACGACTATTGATAGAACTTGGTGCATCATGTATGTTTTCATTTGTGCTCTATCATACTCATGGGTGTCTTCCATCTCACTCCTGACATCACCGTGGCGCTCTCTGGACGACTAGTAACGCAGAGCTAAGCCAGTACCCCCAGAGCCTCCTGAACCCCCCTTCTTGTCATCGTCGTCCTTTCGGTACCGGAAGCTCCGCGGCCTCTTCCTAGGCATGATGGGCTTGGAAGGGTCGGTCCTGGGGACATGTCCTGCGCGAACGATGTTCTCGTACCACTCCTCATCCTGGCGATGTGCTCTCAGACAACTGACTCGCTTGCATTGTCCAGTCTCGTAGTCCCTGCATTTGGCCCTTTTGCAGACGCGGTTGGAGTTGAAGCAGTTGTTGCAAGGCTCTCCGGGGTCGCATCGGAGCTTGTGTTGATAGCAGTCGATGCATACTATCACGCGCTGATCGTCCGAGCTGTACCTCGATCAGCGGAGACACTGGTGGTAGCGTGGCGCCTACTTACTTCGTTTCATCAAAAGTCCGCTTGGTACCATGGGTCGAGGCGGCGACGTCGTCCTCTGATAGACCGTTAGTGATGTGGTTCAAGTAGTTTGCGGAAGACATGCTGTTCTGACCTTCCGAATGCGAAGTCGAACGTGCTTTGTAGATCTCTGGATGATGGATTGGCGCGTCGGGTAGGGCAGCTTTGAGCGCTTCGTCTTCGGTAACGGCTGCTCCCATGTCGCCATCGCTGCTTCCAACATCCTTGTCTTCACCATCTCCCTCCAGGAACTTGCACTTGAGGACCAAGAGCTGGTTGTCGCCCTCAAGAACCCTCCGCTTCTGCTCCGAATCCGTCAGATGCTTCCGGAGATCGATGACTTCTTGTTTGGTCGCAGTGTGTGCAACCTTCTCTTCGTAGAGCTCCTTCTCGAGGGCGTCGGCTCGTGATGCGACCATGATTGATTGGGTTGGGGCGGCGAGGAATGAGCGAAGTTGGTGGAAATTTACAACTGTGGGATTGATCTGTTTGCTCGCAGCGTCGAAAAGGCGGAGCTAACCTATTGAGGAAATAACCCTACTTTCCTTCACTGCTCACACGCGGTCCCTGGATACTCTAGGCTCCAGCGCACGCACTACGAAGATCACGTGAGTGGTCGCTAGCGTGTAGCTAGAAGTATATCATCTCGCCCGCCTCTCCTCTTCTTGCTTCTTTTCTTCTTCTTCAGGAGAGACAGTCTCCGGCATAGTTCGCTTCGGCTGAAATTGCGGATTTCGACAAGACTTCACTCGACAAGTACCCCGACCAACTCAAGCGCATTCGAGCACTGCCAGAGCACCTGGTGCGACTCGTCGCTACTTGTATGGATCCGCGCACAGTACGAGAACGACGAGCTGGTCATGATCGCGACCATCAGGCGCAGTAGTCCGCTCCTCTCGTTGCCTCGAGCTACGTCATCTTGATGACATGCTCGACCCTGGACGAAATACTTACCAAGCATTCAGCAAATCCGGCGTTCTGGTAAAAATTAACGTTGGAGATGTTGGGTGTTTGGGTTGACATCTCTAGTAGATGACGTGAGCGTTCGGACCATCGTGGACTGCTTACCATTTTTTATCACCCTCTTACCAATGAGACAAGATATTGAATGGAAGATAGGAAGCGAGGAACTGGCAATCCCGGGTTCACTTACGGCCCACCTTTTCTTTTCATTGATATCCGCGCTTTATGCGCGGAGTTGAGGAAGAGATACAATATGTGCGTACTTGAGGGACCATTAGAAGGAAGAGAAGTGAGCTCATCGCTCGTTGTAAGCTGTCGACGATGTTCATTGACTGCAGAAGACGAGAGAGTAGACATAGGGAAGGCAGATACCATCGCAAGACGTTGATGAACTCGCATACTTTTCACTGAGCGGATTGAAACCGTATCCTGCCGCGCACTCATCATCGTGCCTTTTAATATGTTCGTGTGTCCATTGAGGTTTTGTAGTAGACGTCAAGCTGAGCTGTCGTGCTCACGGAATGGTAGCCTAAAACATGCCTATAGTCGTTTGGATATCTTGCTTCAAACTACGCAAACGAGGATCGCTTCCGTCACCTGCGTAGATCATCCCAGGCCCACCAGCTAAGCTGAGAGCGTTATAGTCTGACCATGTATGAGACATGTTGGAACGTGTTGAGCTCGAAGTCGCGGAGACGGCTGTATGATAGGCGGAGGTGGATATCACGATGCACGCATGGTGTTGAGGTTCCAGCCAAGCGACCCCACCATTAGCCTTATCGCGCTCGTGTACACCTTCTGTGTTCGGCAACAGCCCCGCCTACAACACCGAGCTGTCCCATCATGGCTGAACTACGTCGGAGATGGCCGCCGACGCGTCAATCGCCTGATACTCACGTCTCTCTTTCCACCACGCGAGTGTGTCTTTATAGCCGCCGTTCTCCTGCATCCCCTTCCAAGCTCGGACCGAAACGACGCGACAAGGAGTGACGACATGGCGAACATCACATCAGCCGTCTCGCAGGACGATCTGGAGATTCCGGTACTTCATATTCACTCAGGCATTCCGATCAGCGCCTAACAATGCTTAGCTCATCGACTTCTCCGTGTTCCTCTCAGGCGACGCCGACGCGAAGAAGCAAACCGCCGACGCCGTCCTCAAAGGCTTCCAAAACGCCGGCTTCATCTACCTGAAGAACCACGGCATATCCCCCTCGACCGTATCCACCGTATTCTCGCACTCCGCCAAGTTCTTCGCGCGACCAAAAGAGCAAAAGGACAAGTTGGCATGGTACTCGGCTGCCGCCAACCGCGGCTATGTCACACAAGGGCGGGAGAAGCTGGTAGTGTTGGAAGAGACAGGCACAGAAGCGGAGATGCGCGCCTTGGTACCTGATCTGAAGGAGAGCATGGAGATTGGACGCGACGACCAGCCTGAGATGCCGAACATGTGGCCGAGTGGGGACGACGAGGCGACGCAGTTCAAGGAGCAGATGATGGGCTTCTTCGAGACGTGCAAGGACCTCCACATGCAGGTCATGCGCGCTATTGCGCTGGGCATGGGTATCGATGAGAAGTGGTTCGACGGCTTCACAGATGCGGGCGACAACACGCTGAGGCTGCTGCACTACCCGGGTGTGTCGAAGAGCATCTTCAAGAGGAACGATGGGCAGGAGCAGGTGCGCGCAGGAGAGCACAGCGATTACGGTATGGTGGTCATCGCAACTCGGAAATAGAATTTGACTGACACGACGACAGGCTCAATAACCCTCCTCTTCCAAGACGCGCGCGGCGGTCTCCAGGTCCGCTCCCCGAAAGGCACCTTCGTCAACGCCACCCCGATCCAAGACACCATTGTCGTCAACGCGGGCGATCTGTTAGCACGCTGGTCGAACGACACCATCAAGTCAACAAAGCACCGCGTCATGGAGCCACCGCCAAAGCCGGAGGACGCCGACAACGACGAATACCCGCCACGATACTCGATAGCCTACTTCTGCAACCCGAATTACGACCGCAAGATTGAGGCTATACCCGGCACATACGAGAAGGGCAGGAATTATGAGGATGTCATGAGCGGGGATTACATCATTGGGCGGTTGACAGCGACGTATTGAGGGACGAAAACAAGTTGATGGACTTGGTATGAATGTGTGCATTCAGAAACTATGCTCGGGCTACCATTGATAAATGTTGTTGGTTTGAGCATTCAAAGCTCATCAAGCCTATCTATTCAATCCCCATTACATCGTGTATAGTGTCTGCACTTATTATATCGCGTCGACTGCATTACATCCTCCTATGACGCACCCAGCGAAACGCCAGTCTGAAGCATCACACTATCAAGACCACCCTCTACCAAGTCTAGCGGCGCAACAAGCGCCATTTGACTCCAGCTAAACAGTGTATTGCGACCCCCAAACACAAACACCTCGAACCGACCTGCGAATGTATCATTCACCCAGACCCGACTACCGCTGATTATGTCGGTCTCAACGCGCAAGTTTGCTGGCAGCGAGATCGGCACTAGCTCATGAGAGGATGTTGTCTGGTTGGTCCATATGCGACCCGGATGTCCTGTGTCGTGGCCATCACTTGGCGACACGGAACGTAGAGGATACTCGAAGCCATCGGATGTAGTGAACATGAGTGTGGTAGTGCTGTCACTAGAGTTGTTTGGAAGAATAGCGATAGAGAGCGAGGTATCAGGGCCGGTCAAGGTGAAGAATGAGGATACGTTTAGGGTCAGGGTGTACGGTGGTCCGTATGAGCCCATTCCTAATGTCGCGTTGCTGTTACTGGAAGAGTTTCGCGTCCATGATACCAGCGCTGAGCTTTTCGTATCTATGCTCGTGCTCGCAAAACGGCGATCTAGGTTCTGTCCGGGAGCTTTAGTTGCCTAGGAAACATCCGTTAGCCACCAGGTCAAGATGCAGGTAATCCACATTTCGCATAAACATACCAGAAGCGCAATGCTATCCGCCAACTCGTCCGTGTCAATCTTCGCACCTCGCGCACCCGCCCACGCACGAGCCGCCATGACAGGTATACCCTCTCGCATCGCATAGTAGGCTTCCAGCTGCGTAGTCGCATCCGCACCGTTATCGTTCCAAGCTGCAAGGATAGCGCCTTTGTTGCCGCTAGCACTAGGCTCCAGCTGCTCCGTGGTATTGACCGGATTGTAGAGAGATGGTTCCCACTGCCATCCTGGTACGTTGGCAAAGTTCATCGTGCGCGTATTGTTGAAGAACTGCGGGTATGGTGCCGGGAGGATGGGCATGTGATCGTTCTTGAGACTCATGTATGCCCACCAATCCTCCGAATTGATCATATCGTATCCGTCGTTTTGGAGTTCAAGAGGGTCAGATTGACCGTACTGCCAGTGCTGTACTATGATGTCTTTCGAGATGGTGAGATTCTCGGATGGTTCGTAGGTACCCCAGATACGTACGCGCTTCCCAGATGTACTGTTGATGAAGTCGGCCATCTCGTTGACGAAGTTGATGTAGTCGTCTGCTAGCTCGGAGTCGTACTCATCAGCGCCGATATGTACCTCCTTGGTTTGAAACCATGGGAGAAATTCAGACCAAATTGCTTTGACTGTTGGAATTGCGTCCGGATGGCTCAGGTTGAGCAGGTCCTTCTTTGCCAGCGCTAACTCAGGCTTCCATTTCGTAATCGCTAGAGCATGGCCTGGGGCTTCGATCTCGGGAATGACGGTGACGCCACGTTGTGCACAATGATGTTGAAAGTCTTCGAAGTCGACACGTGACAGTGTCTCGTTTGGCCGCTGAATGATAGCCTGCAGTTCTACATTTTCTTCCGGGTACAGCGAAAAGTGCGAGAATACGCCTTGCCACGTCTCATTGCGACCGCGGTTCAAGGGATAATTGTCGCTAGAGTGATAGTGGAACTCTGACATCTTGAAGAAAGAGGCATATGTGCAGAGCTCTTTGAGAAAGTCCTTATCGTACCACTTCCGGCCTGCGTCAAGCATGAACCCTCGTGTGCTGTATGCAGGCGCATCAACTATCCGACCCGTCATGAGAGAGCCGTTGTCGATCAAGAGCTTCTGCAATAGGGTGCGCGTTCCCCAGAACATGCCTCTCGCACCTGCTCCGCCTATGTATACAGTGCCATTGGTAACCTCAAGCTCGTATCCTTCTTCTGTATGCTGACCATTCTCGTATGTCAATGAGAGATTGCTGTCTCGAATCGGGCCGATATGGATACCAGTGAGTGGGAAGTCGTCCACTTGCTCCAGAGTCCATGAACCACCAAGTAGTGATGAGATGTCGGTGCGGAATGTTTCAGCGAACTCATAGGCAGTTGGCGGTATGAGCGTTAGACCTTCGGAGTCTCTCTTTGTGGCGAAACTTCTATCGATGTATATCTTTCTTGCGTCCGTGCCGATGAAGAAGCCGAGGTCGTCGCTGTCGCTGTAGCGTGGTGAGACAGGCGGAAGAGGCTGTAGTCCGGTAACGAGGCCGATCAACTGCGACAACACCAAAATCAACATGGTCGGTATGAGACGATACAAGTGATCGCGCACTCAGTTCGGCGTCGTGAACATATCACAGCATGAAGATACCATGTCTTGGCTGTTTGTTACTCGCCCCGCTTCTGCAAGGCCGATGTAACCTCCGCAGGGAGCACAAATGGCGGCAAATGATAAGAAGTGAAAGCCGAAAAGAGGAGTTATCTTGGCTATCAAGCGGAACGGCGGTGATGAATACGAAGGGACGCGTTGTCGCAAGATATGACTTGTTGTTAGCTCTGAGGACGTATGCGATAAGTTCGCCTGGGAACGGTCTAAACCATTTCAGGAAGAATGTGTCCCCAGTCTATGGAACCGCGACGGTGCATACAGCGATGACAGGCTATACCGTATCGCAGCGAAGGTCTCCACAGTATCAGTTCCACGCCCGTTCGGTTGCTCATTTACGTAGGATACTTCTCGCCTTTCTTTTCGCAAAATATCATGAGGTCATAGACCGGCCGTATGTCGAGGCGCTCTAGGTAATGCTGTGAGTTCATCAGATCGTGATAGCGAGCGACGCTTGACTACAGCTGGCGGAATTGCAATGCGTATAGAATGCAGAGGATATCGTAGTAGTGACAAGGCGTGAGCGATAGAAGTGATGTGATCAGGATGGAAGCCCTGGAGGTGTTCTGGGAGCGCTAGCCAGATGAGCGAAGTTTAGCGCATCGGAGAAAATCTGCGTCTGTACCTAGGTACCGACTTCGACCGGCAGTCGCGTACCCTCAACCCCAATTCGCAAGTTCGCATCATGTATCAATAGCATTGGCATTTCCAGGCGTTCTCGTTTCTTTTTTCTCCCACAAAGATGGATCGCCATCAGCGCGTCGTTGCGCAAGTCGCGTCCAAAGTCAAAGACTACTTTGCGCGCAAAGAACCCTTCCGGATATCTCACGGCTCGACAAACAGCACGCGTCCGAATCTTAAGAAGCATGTCGTGGATATCAGCGCTCTTCGGAATGTCATACGCGTTGATACGGAAAGCAAGACAGCTCTTGTCGAGCCAAACGTACCTATGGATCGGCTTGTAGAAGCTACGTTACCGCATGGTCTTGTCCCGCCCGTCGTGATGGAATTTCCTGGTATCACTGTTGGTGGCGGGTATGCGGGAACAGCTGGCGAGAGTAGTAGCTTCAAGTTTGGGTTCTTCGATCGCACTATCAATGAGGTAGAGATGGTCATGGCCGACGGCGAGGTCGTCAAAGCTAGCGAGAAGAAGAATGAGGACTTGTTCAGAGGGGCTGCTGGCGCTGTCGGTACCTTGGGGGTTACTACGCTTGTCGATCTGAAGCTCATCGAGGCCAAGAAATATGTCAAGACAACATACTATCCTACACGTAGCGTTGCTCAAGCTGTCAAGGAAGTCGAAGACCATACACGTGGTGAGAAAGGCGAGAAGAACGACTATGTTGATGGCGTCTTGTTCAGCAAGGAACACGGTGCGATCGTCACAGGCGAAATGACAGATGATCTGCCACCCAACACCAAGCCGCAGACTTTCAGTAACCCGTGGGACCCGTGGTTCTATCTGCATGTTGAAGCCGCTACACGGAATTCTACCAAGCCAGTGGTGGAGTACATACCCTTAGCTGAATACATGTTCCGCTACGACCGTGGTGGCTTTTGGGTCGGTCGATCCGCTTTCAGCTACATGCGCTTTCCCTTCAACAAGTACACCCGCTGGTTCCTGGACGACTTCCTCCATACGCGTATGCTTTACCGAGCTCTTCATGCGTCCGGGATTGCGACACGCTATATCGTTCAAGACATGGCTTTACCCTACCCTAACGCCGAAAAGTTTATCGATTACACCGACAAGACGTTCGGCATTTGGCCTCTTTGGCTCTGCCCTTTAAAGCAAAGCCCCCAACCGACTATGCACCCTCACACCAAAGGCGCGCTGAAGTCAGACCAGATGCTCAACATTGGTCTTTGGGGCTTTGGTCCCAAAGACCCTGTCACCTACTTGCAGAAGAACCGCGCGCTCGAGAAGACGCTCGGCGAGATGGGCGGTATGAAGTGGCTGTATGCGCAGACCTACTACAGTAAAGATGACTTTTGGGCGCAATTCGATCGCAAATGGCACCAAGGGTTGAGGAAGAAATACAACGCGGAGATGCTGCCTGAGGTGTATGACAAAGTGCATGTCGATATCGAAAAGTACACGAGTATGGCAAACAAGGATATGGGGTTGAAGCTGAGAGGCATATGGCCATTAGGTGGGTTTTGGGGAATCTGGAAGGCCATCCAAAGCAAAGACTATATGATCGCGCGCAACTCAACGTGGAGGTCGAGAAGCTGAAGAAAATCTCTTCTGAGAGCAACAAAGTCATATTGAATTCGCGTTAGTCAAAAGACCCTGTCGAGGCAGTTTGTGCGACCTCGAAGAGTCTCCAGTGCAAAGCTTGCTGCCTGCCTAAAACTTGCTCACACCAACCTCTCAACACCCACAATACCACAACACCTGCACTTCTCTCCGTTCAGCATGAACGCCTACCCTATCGCTCCTTCGCTCGTGTTTACGGATATGTTCCGCATGGCGGTCGTCCACTTGATATTCAACATCCCACTGAACGTGTTGGACGAGACTGCTGAAGCCGTCATGCGCGAGGTGACCGCCAATATCGACGCGGACCCAAACAAGCTCAAGTACACGGTCGACATCATCTACGCGAGTGCCATAGAAGACAGGAACTGGGTATTTGTCGCAGTCAAGCTCCTCAATTATCTCTGCCTTCTCATCCCAGCAACACTGGCCGACCCCAACGTCCTCCCCGATGGCAACAACAAGCTACGCTCTGGCCCGCGCCTCGTCCAGCACTACATCTACACGCGCTCGCTGGCCGACTTTCAAGCCGACATGCAGAAATCCGCATAGTGCCAACCGCGCATGTAGCTCCTCGCCGAACTAGGTAAGTCTTGCCTCTACGAAGTGCATGTGAGACATATAGTGACTTCGTACCTCTACCTCTGAAGCCAACGCAAATTCATCACCTCTTCTCATGTCACATAAGACAAACATCTAGATTCTAGACATAATAGTCAATGCAGAGCATTTGTACAGCAACAACAATGTCAACCTCTTCAGCGAGTGTTAAAGTGAATGTTACATAACCTACTAGTGTTAAGTATATAGTCTAGAGATTCCCCTAGCATTATCTATTTATTCTTCTTACTTAATTCTCTCTTTTCTCTTTAATAGGTTATAAGCCTAGGTACTTTTCTTAGAAATATTAGCTAAGTAGCACTTTATTTAGAGTTTAATTTTAGGCTAAAAGTTTTACTTAGTAAAATAAAATATTTAAAAAGCTAAGAATAGAGCTACTTTTTATTATACTAAAAGCTATTACTACGCTATAGTAACGCCTATCTACTTATAGTAAGAAATATCTATAACGTTAATATAGTAATAGAGTAGGTTACCTAAGTTATTACTATAGATTTACTACCTTTAGGCGCGTTTAAGCCTAGCGTAAGTAACTATAGCTGCGTAAGATATACTATAGAGGTATAATATACTTCTAAGTCTAGTAAGATAGGCTTAGCTTAGCTACTAACTACTTTATTATATAATAGGTTATCTAGTAGAGATTTAGTTAAATCTACTACCTTATATAGTAGTAGAAGTAATAGTAATAGTAATAGTAATTTAAGCCTTAAGTAATACGCTATATCTAATATAGTATAGCCTACTACTAAAGATAAGCTAAATCTTAGTAACTACTTTAGTACTTTAGTAGAGATAGACTTATTCTATTACTTAATAGGTAAAGCTAAAGCTAAGCCTAAAGCGCTTACTAGTAGAAGACGTAGTAGACTACTAAAAGCTTAGACTTAGACTAGCTAGTTAGCTTTTACGCCTACACTACTTAAATCTTAGCTTAGCGTAGATTACTAGCGTATTTTAGAGAGCGTCTTAAGCGTACTTACTAGCCTTATATAATTACTAAACTAGTACTAGAATTTATAATCTATAAACTAATATATATTCTTTATAATAGTGTCTAAATTAGTAGCTTTACTATAATTACACGTAAACGTCTTTAACTTTATAGCCTTTCTCTAAGACTTCTAGTTACTTATTTTACCTTTAATTAGTAAACTACTTTTCTTCTAAATATAATAGCCTATAATAGCTAATAATAGCGCTTCTACTAGTATTAGAAGCTAGCTAAAATAGCGCTATAAATACGTAATAAAGATAATAGAAGAGTATTTAAAGCTTTATAACTCTATAAACTATAGTAGCTAAGTAAAGATAATAGAAAACGCGCTTATATAATATAATATATAGAGCGTAGTTATATAACTAGCTCTAGAACTATATACGCGTAGCTTTAAAGAGTAAAAAGTAAAGAACTTCTAGACTAAGAGCGTAATAACGCTAAATATTAAAGATAGCTCTTAAAATATTATTAATATAATAGTAGACAGCGCCTTAATAATAGTAGCTAAGACCTAGGTAGCTTTAAGAGACGCCTATAGTTACTCTAGTATCTTAGAAGTTTAGAGCTTCTAGAATACCTTTTAAGCTACTATACTATTAGCTTTCTAGAATATTTCTAACTTTGTAAACTCTTTTATAGAATCTAACACTACTCTTACTTATATTAATTCTATCTACTATCTACTATCTTAGCTAGTAAATTTTTACTTTTTAAATAATCTAGATAAGTTCTATAAGCTCTAGATATAAACTTAGGTAGCTATATAGCTAAATATTATTACTATAGACCTACTCTAGGTAATTAATTTTTATATACTTACTAAGAGTACTATTAAAGTTAAAACTTACCTTTATATAAGCATAGCTAATATACTATAGATAGTAGTAGCTAGCGTAACCTTATACTCTACTTTTTACTACTTACGCTACTTCTATAAAACTAATTACACTAGTAATATCTACTAGATACTATACTTTAAGCTACGTAGTAAGCGTAAATTTAATAGTAATAAAAGTAGCTAAGATAGATACTATAGTAGATAAAGTAGTAGTAAGCGCCTACGCGCTAAGCTAGGTAACTTTAACACTACTATAATTAATATATACGTTACTAGTCTTAAATTTTTAGACCTAACTATACTTTCTACTAAAATTCTAAGTACTAGCTAGTAGTCTAAGATAGTTACTAAGAACTCTAATTAGTATATTAATTCTAGCGCAATTTACTACATTACCTAGAATAAAACTATCTTTACCTCTCTCTATAAAATAGAGAAACTAGTTTATTTTAAAAGTATTAGTAGTTTTCTACTCTACTACTAGGTAGGCACTATTATAATCTAAATTAATATTACTAGAACTAAGCGCTTCTTTATAGTTTATAATATTATCTTTACTTCTTACGCTACTTTTAATCTATTATTTATAAAGTAACTTACTACTACTACTAGGCTACGTATAATCTTTAACGCTAATAAGATTTAAATTATTTACTATAGTATAAGCCTTCTTATAGCTATAAGCTATAGCTCTAGGTAGAATAATCTCTACTACCTTATAATAGCGCCTAAATTAGTTACGCTTACTACTTTTTTAGTAGGTAATAATAGCGTAACTAGCGCCTTAGGCGCTCTCTAGTACTAGTAAACTAGGTACCTATCTAGTAACTACCTATAAGTAATAAAAAGCGTAATAAGAGGTATAGAGTAGACTACTATTAGTAATAATCTTCTTATATACTATAAGCTTTATTAGCTAGATAAGTAAGCTAAGTAAAACTTTTATACGCTCTATATGCGCTCTATATAGCTCTTTAAGTAAATATATAGTAACTTTAGTAGTTTTTATCTACTCTTCTACTAGAGAGAGCGCTATTATATCTTTTTTATTAATAACTATACCTACTAGAAGATAGTCTCTATTCTTAAGTAGAAGAGTAACGCTATTTCTACTATTACTATTTTCTTTACGTAGATTTAGCGCTAGTATAACGCTACTATTTACTTTTTCTATACTAATAATAGTAGTAAATTTATTAACTATAAGCTTAAGGCTATAGTAGCCTCTAGTAGCTAGATTTATAAAACTATAGCGCTTTATAACTCTAAGTAGAATAGCGCTACTAAGTAAATTAACTATATAAACTAGAATATTACGCGCTCTCTACTATATATAAGCGTTCTTACTAATACTCTTTAGTCTAAGCTAATTTATACTACTATTTATTTATACAACTACTTTTTTATATATATATTATTATTTAAGATACTCTTTAAAGCTCTATATAGAATAAAGCTAGATATTTCTTATCTTTATATTATTAGCTATTTTAGGTATATAATAATACTAGATAGTAGCTATAAGAAGCTTAACTCTAAAGTACACTAGTATATCTTACTTAGCTATAAGAGCACTAACTAATATTACGTATAGAATAAAATAAAACGCTATATTTAAACTATTTATAATATCTACTTCTATAAAAATAAATTTTCTTTAGCTTCTAATATTAGACTATAAATTAGCGCTAATAACGCAGCGCCTCTCTCTAATACTAAAATTTAGTAGTAGCTTATTAGTAGGTCTAAAGCTACTCTAGAGCTATCTAAACGCTTCTAGTTACTATAAGTAGCATCTAAAGAACTACCTAGTAAGTGTATAAGATTGCGCTTTTAAATTACTATTACTAATAGTATAGCTAGCTAGAATAACTACTTTACTAATATTTATAAACTCTTAGTTATAGATATTCTAGAAGAGATCTAAGCCTTAATCGCGCAGCTTAAAATTACCTACTAATTCTACTACGCACCTACTACTATTTCTACTCTTATTACTTTAATTAAATACCTCTAAGCTATAGCTAAAAGCGTTCTTACTAAACCTTCTAAGCTTAATAAACCTATATATAAGTAGATAATATCTAGTATATACTTAAAGAAGTAGCGCTAGAGTATAAAGAAGAAATATAACTTACTTATAGAGTATAGTACTTAGAAGGTAGTACTAGCTACTAGCGTATCTACTAACTCTAGAACTTTACGTAGTTACTAGATACTTTGCGTTAAGCGTAGCTCTAGTAGTACTATTACTAGATATAAAGCTTACTAGGTAGTGCGCAGCTTTAAGTAGCGCTATAGTATTAACTTTAATAAAATATTTACTACTATTATTAAGCTAATAATCTATAAAGCTATCTTTACTATTATAGTAATAAATAACTAGAACGTAGAATAAATAAATATTAAAACTATCTTCTTATATAGCTCTATTAATAAAGAGGTATATATAGAGCTATCTAATAGCTTTACTTAAGAAGGTAAAGTCTACTAACTACGCAAAGCTCTCTATAGTCTTAAGTAAGTACTATAAATCTAGTATAAGACTCTTACTAGCTTTCTTAAAAGCCTTAGCTATAAGTACTTTTATAAAGATTATAGTATCTTTATCTACTCTTTATACTACACTATTATTACTATCTATATTAATAACTTACTTATTACTAGCCTTAATACTACTACTATTTACTAACTTAAGATAGCTCTTAATAGCTAGTTTTAAATAAGTAACCTTAGACTAGTAGTCTACTACCTAGGTATTAAGATTATAAGAGATTGCGCTAATAAGGTTCTATAGCTTAGATAGTAAATCTATATTAATAAGATTATTACTAAATTTAACACTACTTTACTTTATAATAGTAAGCACTTCTTTTATAGTAATCTATTTCTACTACTAGTATTAGAAGCTAATTCTCTAAGCAAGCTAGAATTTTACACTAAGTACTAGGCTGCTATAAACTTACTTATGTATCTAATACTAGGTACTAGGCCTAACCTTACCTTTACTATCTTCTAGGTTAGCTACTTCTTATCTAACTTATAGCCTAACTATTAAAAAGCTGTTCTTACTATCTTTTAGTATATTAAAACTACTAAGAATTTAAAATTAACTTTTAGAGGTAGTAATCTAATTAGCTATATAGATTTAAATTACGCTATAGATATAGATAGGCACTTAGTTAGTAGCTATATCTTTAAGCTTAGTAGCGCTGCTATTAGCTAGTCTTCTAAGTAATAGATAATAATTTTACTCTCTACTTATAAAGCTAAATATATTACCTAATCTAAAGTATTAAAGAAGACTATCTAGCTGCGCTAGCTACTTATAGAACTTAGCTATCTAATTTAAATAGTTACTTTTAAAGCTAATAATCTTAGCGCTATTACTCTTAGTTTAAATCTAATAAATTATAGTTATAGTAAGTATATTAACGTACGCTAGTACTTTATGCGTAAAAAGATAGCTAAAAGCTTAATTAAGCTAGAGTATATTAGTATAGTAGATATAGTTACTAATAGCTACACTAAACTACTTGTAGGTAATAAGCTAGCTAAATTTATACGCAACTTAGGCTTAGAATAGTAACTCTTCTATCTACGCTAGTAGCTTACTATTCTTATCTTATTTAGGCTCTATATTCTCTTAATTAGATTTCTCTAAGTTCTCTAGAAAGTCTTAGTAAAGTCTTAGTGTTATTATCTAAAGACTAGCTATAATTTAGTAGAAGAAGTTTAGAAGATTTAAATTACACTATCTTCTTAATAAGGCTTTCTTAAAGGCTAACTATATTTTAGATTTTCTTATTTAATAAAGCTCTATAACTATCTACTAACTAGAGAAATACCTTTAAACTTTAATAAATTTAAGAATACGTTATAGTACCTTAAGTAGCTACCTTTTAGTAGCTACCTTAATTAAGTACCTAAAGGCTATACTTATACTTCTAAGAATAACTTTAGCTAAAGCTCTAAAAGTACCTATCTTAAAGAATTTACTATAAGCCTAATACTAATAGTGCTAAGCTTATATTAAAGTAAAGCCTCTTAAAAAGCTAATCTTTCTTTATATCTATAAAGAGAACTCTAATAAACTAATATCTATATTTAGGTAGCTGCGCGTAAGTAAGCCTAAGGCTAGAGCTAAAGAAAGCTACTACTTAGGCTAATAATCTAACTAAATTTATTAATCTCTTAGGCTTTATAGTAACTACCTACTATAAATAATAGACGCTCTAGTTAAGCTTTATATATAAATTTTACTAAGCTCTCTCTTTTAAAGTAGTTTACTTTACTTTAGAAAGAATTAGGTAAACCTCTTTCTAGAAAATAGTATAGTAGTTTTATTACTTACTATATATCTAAAAGCTAAGAGTTAATATAGACTTTCTTTTAACTACTAATATAGTAGCCTACTTTATCTACTATAAGCTAAAGCTAGTAATAGATAAGTAGTAATTTAGCGTATAGATTAGAGAGTACTAGACTAAAATATAATTACTACCTTACCTCTATAAGAACTAGCGCATACGCCTATAGATAACTACTACTAAGTATAGTTACTTACGCTAAATACTAACTACTCTTAGAGCTTATAATTTTAAGCTTACTAACTAAGTTTAAATAAATTTAAGCTTTTACCTTTATCTAAAGAAATTTAAGGTTGCCTCTCTATATATATAGAAATATTATTTAGTTTAAATTTTATAGTCTAGAGTTAGAGTAGCAGAAAATTCTTAGAGGTACTACTAGATATAGAATAATTAGAAGATTCTATTTCTAGCCTTAAAAGCTAATTTAGAGTAAAACTAAAAGAGCTAAAGTAAATTAAATATTTAGAATAGTATATAGTTACTAAAATATAATATTAGTAGAAGTATTTAATTAAGTATTCTTTAGAGAATAACATAGATTAAGTAGAAGTGTTAAAGTAAATATTATATAACTTACTAGTGTTAAGTATATAGTCTAGAGATTTCTCTAGCATTATCTATTTATTCTTCTTACTTAATTCTCTCTTCCCCCTTTAATAGCGAGTACGTGGAGTTCGTTGCGCGCGGACTGGATGAGAACCCGACTACTGAAGCGGAGCTCACGAGGGTTTTGGAGAAAGTACGCGAGCGCACAGTGAACGCGGACGAGGACCTGATGTCCAAAATCAAGGTCGCAGGACTAATCGCCCTGAGGAAGAACGCCTGGGTTTTGTGAAAGCAAGGATCTGGCACAACGCGAAGTGTGCAAGGCTTGTCTAGCACATACGGTCGGCGTACGAAACACCTAGGTGATGTCTTGTATCATACGACATATCAGATAGTCTGCTGCTGCCGTTCTTCTCAGCAGCCAATGTACTACTATCATATGTCACTATTGTAGCCGCACCTTCGCCGCCAGTGTGCCAGACCCTGACCCTGCGCCCAACGCCAAGCCTTCATCGTTTGCTCCTGCCCATTGTGCCATGTCCCACCACCTCGACGCGAAGGGTTGTCTCTCGCATAACACCAATCTTACGCACATTCACACACAACAACAAGATGGCTGCAGCTCCAGTGGTACTTGCCGATGTATCTGGGCAGCTTCCAACAGACGTATACCAAGAGCAATTCGACTTCACCGAGCTCATCCGCGATGTCGTTGACTCTATCGATAGTCAGACCCCAGACAACACGGTACATGGCCAGGTCGAGTTGCTCCTCGCACTTGTCGGTAGAGATCTGCTGAAACTTCACGCGCTCGTCAATGTCATCAACGCTAAGATTGTGAGTCAATCGAGCTGGGCCACAGTAGGCGTAAAGCTCTACAGGTAAGGTATCACCCATGATCTAGAAATTTCGCGGCTAATCAGGTGGTACTAGGACTCTGTTCGCTACAATCGATCCGGACATGGAGCTCGAGGTCGTCAACGGCAAAAGTATCGTGGGTGCCGACATCGCGGGCAAGTACATCCTCGAGGCTGCCGGGGAGTTCATCGCTCGACCGATCTGGGAACCTGGATCCGTCAACGTACTGGATTTCTCGCTCGGCCTCCTCAGAGCCTTTTCTGTCGGACAACGCGGATCGACAGTAGCGGTGAACGTAGGTTGCGGCCTGTTGGAGAAGATGGCCACCTCTCTTTACCTGCCCTTCCACAACAATTACGACACGTTCTTTCCGTTCGCGTACAAAGCTATTCCACTGCTCGACACCGCCGATGAGAACATGAAGTCTAGCCGTGTTACCGATATTCTGATGGCCCTGAAGAAGGAAAACTATGAGAGGACGGATCAAGAGAAGGCCCTGATCAAGCACATGTGCGACATACTCGGCAGGTCTGACCTGTATCAACAACACCCAGAGTCAGGGTATACCTGTACCTGGGAAGATACCGACTCTGATGCGGCCGAGGACACGGTCTCTGCCAAGGTCGAGTATGTATACGGCAGGGGTCGATTCAGCGTCATTCCGCCTGAAGAACTTGACCAGGCAGTTGAAACTAGCTCGAAGCTATTTACCACAACACAAGATTGGGAATTACCAGCTATCGAACGGCTGCTCAAGAGCATCTCCGAAGCCATGAAGATTGGCGCACCAACCTGGGTACAGACCATTACGCTCGACATGATAGAGATCATGGTGCAGTCGGACTATCTCTTCTTCCACAAGAACATGCAGATACTGGTCGGCTTCATCTTTCCTGTTGCACCGGCGCTTGACGCTATGGCTGACAATCATCATTGTGAGCGATTGACGACACTGTTCGATGCGCTCAGCACCCACAACGGTGTACAGACCGTCCAGGATTGTGATACCATCGAAGATATCCGCCGAAAGTTGGGTAGAGGCGTGCACAGTGCGGCAACACAGCCCATTGGCGATATGCTCGGAGAAGACAACCTCCTAAGTGCTATCTCCAAGCTCGAGATCGACTGAATTCTTCGTACGAAAACGTGGTTTCGGATTGTCTTGGCCAGTCCGTTCGATGTATAGAGGGTCGGCAAGAAAGAGGCGGCAGGCGTGGGTGTAGTCGGGTCAAAGGCGCATGCTGTTCTTCGTTGACAAGGAGGTTGGGTCTGGTGGGGACTAAAGGGGATCGGCAAACCTCTAGCAGATTACGTCAGATGGTCAGTGCATGTCGCGCACCTTACGCGTGCTCACAATCCCATCGCGCATTGCCAGCTCCAACATCGTGATCTTTTAGCGGTCTGGACTGCACCTCATCGCATGCACACTTCACTCATGACGACATGCGTACCCACAGACTGAGCCCACTAGTGGACGAATTGAGCGGATGAGTACGGATCTTCTGCCGAAACGAGCCGCCACGCTATGACGATGATCATCCACCCTGCTGCAATTTCGATAAACATCGTTTGACAACCCATTTCTCTGGGGAACCGTATCAGTAACACCTGCGCATACCATATTATCCATCATCTGTATCGACCGAGCCTCATCCCCGTCTTGAGCGCAGCGACATCCCCTAACCACCTGCACAACTAGCTGCAGCTGTCTCCATTATGGCGGAACCAGAAACCAAGAAAGGCGGCTTGCGCGCCATTTTTGGCATGCGATCAGGGAAACAATCAAAAGAGCCGGCTACGCGGAAGAAACTTTCCAAGAAGGGGTCACGAAGCGATATGCTCGGAAAGCTTGACTCGACCACCAACGTAGCGAGCCCCAACCGCCAAGATTCTGGCAGCTTCACGAACGAGAGAACCGATCTTTCAGACAACAGTTTTGGCTTACCTACGAATGAAGACATCACTGGCCTCGCGCCGCATGCGTTGCGTGATCATCCATATGCCGCTGTTAATGCTCTCATGGATACCAGCAACGCCTACCTACAACCTGGGCAACAAGCGGCCGATTACCGCCGCAACTCAGAAGGACAACCACAGTATGCCGCACCTTTGTATCAATCGCATAGCTCTAGATCGGCATCAATACCGCAATCTGGCAATGAGCAAACTCTACCATACGCGTCATCGAGATCGCAGCCATCAAAGCTGACCAAGTCTCATCGCGCGCCTTCAAAGCATGTCAAGGCCGATGACATTCTTGACAAAGATACCGGAGAAAGAAAGGATCTGACAGACATGATGCATGCTTTCACGTACATTGATGGTGTCGATACGATTGAGGAAGAACGAGATGATGTATCTTTACTCTATGATCCCACGAAGCCAGATGGAACAGCATTACTCGGCAGCGCATCGCCTGAAGTATGGCTTCATGTTGCGGACTTCCTATCACCACTCGAAGTTGCCAACCTATCTTCTACATGCCGGACTATGTACGCTCGACTAGGCAGGCACCCATACAAATTGCTCATGGATCCGCTCCACCGGCCGCAACGGCTCGACTTTCTACTTTCCATGGATCATAAGATGCCACGCCATCTTTTCTGTTTTCCATGCGCACAATGGCATTTGCGCATCCAGCCTGGTATGGAGACAATGAAACCTCCCAATGTTCTCAATCCACTCTTTGAGTGCCCCAACCGAACCAACGTTCACATTCCTCCACCAAGGCTCCGTATCAGCGATGGTCGCACATTGCCGTTCGCATTCGCGCAATTAGCCCGACGCCATTGGGCCTGCGGCGCAGATTACGGGATTCCTCATCAGTCGTTGGGCCGCCGTTGGAAAGACACCTACTCGACATGGAGGCATGACTCTACCTATCACATTACCGATAAAGGTCACCTATTGATGCGCATCCGATCGCAACAGTACGTGGAAGGGGGTATGACAGATGCAGCAAAGCGTATGCTGCTGTTCAGCCGTGGAGACTTCACGCCCTACTTCAGCGTTTGCGCACATTGGAAGCACGGGCTGCTAACATCGATACCTAAATGCGCATTGTCGCATATTCCTCATGTCCACGAATCCGAAACGACAGCCCTCGACAAGTTCCGCGAACGCAGCATAGGGAAAAAGGCTGTTGGCATGGTCAATCTCTGTTCCATATGCCGACCAATGCGCCGCTGTCCCAGATGCCCGACCGAATACCTGTTCGAACTCAAACTTGTGGAAGATAAGAGCGTGCGAGGCAACGGACCTGAGCGCTTCAAACAGGCTCTCATCGTAACGCGATGGAGTGATCTAGGCCCTGCGCGCAGCCCTGAGGACCCTGAATGGAGTGCTATCACTGGTGACAATCAGGAATACGATAGTTTCAAGGAGATCGGACGAAGAGCTGTTAGTGGTGTGTTTGAGAGTGCGTTTACGGATACGATACCCGGGCAGCGGATTATGAGTATGAATCCTATGGACGTGAAGGCAAACGAAGAGAGCGGAGACTGGTATTAGTCGACATTCATGTAATGATTAATGTACGCGATAGCATGTCGATGTCCGGACGACCCGTATAGCGCTTTAGCGAGCTCAGAATAGTGCATTCGTCATAACCGCGATCCCTTACAACCCTAATCTTTTACAAGGGCATCACATTGCGGCTCCAATGCACCCTATAATCTACCCCCTACTCCACGACAAGCCCTTAACTCCTCTTCATGCATCGCTCCAACCCTATTGCATGCTAAAATCCGCACTTTGAGCAGCCTCAACTCCACACCGCGCACATGCGAAACACCACCCCAATGCGTGCGCTCAACTACTACACTCCGAAAATCTTGACCACACTCTTACGGTGCCCGCACCACCTTCCTACCCGTAACCTCATAACGCTGCAACTCCTGAAGAATCTTCGGAGAGTCGGCAAAGTCGTAGACTTCGACCTTCGGTGTGATCTTGCCCTGCAAAGCCATCTGCAAGAGCTCATCCATCTGCTTGGCACTACCGGTTGATGAACCTCTAATGACAAGTCCTGAGCATGTTAGCATGATACTTAGCTGAATCGATAGGGTGAAGACAAACCTCTGTTAGCGATATGGATCGGGCTCATAGGGAACATAAACGTATCTGGCGGAAGTCCAACACAGACAAACACGCCACTATTCCTTGCCAAAGCAGGAGCCTGAAGATACGCCCTTTCGCTGCCAGCAACACAGATGACACCATGTGCACCTTCTCCATCTGTCAGATCTCGCACGGCTTGCAACACATCCTGCTTGGCGTAGTCCACAAACGCTACCGCGCCCATCTCCTTCGTTAGCTTCTCTTTCTCAGCACCGCTGTCAATCGCAATGACCTTGTATCCCTTGATTGTAGCAATCTGCACACCGATATGTCCAAGACCTCCTCCAGCACCAATGATAGCGACGAAGTCACCGGGGTTGACCTCTGGTGTCAGCTTGGACACAGCGCCCGCGAGACTGAGACCTGCGCAAAGGAGTGGCGCTGCGATCTCGCTCTTGACTCCTTCCGGGATTATGGTGACGAATTCGGCATCCGCGACCACGTACTGCTGTAGCGTACCCCATACGCTTCTTCCGGTATTCTTCTGCTTGGCGCAATGATTCTCTTTGCCTTGCTTGCAGCTACTGCATTCTTTACACGCGTTCCACAGCCACTTTATGCCTACTCTCTTTCCCAGCAGATCTTCTAACACTCCCTGGCCGAGCGATACCACAGTACCTACGCCTTCATGTCCAGGCACTTCGGTGTACTTCCCGGGCGAAACGAGATTGTGGCAGTCGCTGTGGCATATGCCGCTGTATTCGAGCTTTACGAGGAGTTCGCCGGCGGAAGGGGTTTGGACTTGGACGTCATTTCGAATTTGGAGGACACAATCCGGACCGGGGTCTTGGATCCAACCTGCGGTTTGCGTTTTGGGGATTGACTCGGTCATTTCGTCGCGTTCAGGGGGAGGTGGGGTTTTGGTGGGGTGCTGCTCTGCGATCGGCGCTGTTATTTCGGGATAAGGAGATGACTGTGGCAAGTGGGCAACGGGGGGAGCGTTCGTAACTCAAGCAGCAGAATGCGCAAACAACAAGGAAACAGAATTGAGAACGAAAGAAATGCCGATAAGCAATTAGACGGGCTGTAATACTATCCCAAGTGGTGACGATACCCCGCGGCAGCCCCACCATCGGCCTTCTCCGACACTACCAATCGGAGCGCGTCGACCTCCGCAATTTGGACGCGGCTGCCTCATCCGGCTAAACATCACTCGTGCCACTTTTCTATCTTTTTCAATTTCCTCGAGGACAAATGTCCAACACATAGATGCCGATGGGAGAGGTCGTTGGTCAAATGGCGGGGATCTTTGAGAGGGCGCGCTAGGGTCCGTGGAAAGCTTCTGATGGTGATCAGATAACTACAAGATTGGTGAATTACTTCAATGACTTTCTGAATTTGGCACTGTTTCACCCGTCATTACACCTGCATCATATCGCTGCTGTGCGATGCCATCCTTTCCCATCGAGCAGACACAAATCGGTCCGCAGCGAGAGAGTTCTCAAGTCTCCCCTGCCTCAGGCGCCACCACTTTGCTTTCGTCTTCAAGCCTCATTTTAGCAAGTAACTCATTGACGCTCTGTCCTTCGCCCTCTCCTGTCATACCCTCGTTATCCTCCCTTCTCTCAATCTTTGGTTCACCCTTGCTCTCCATAGCTTCTTTGTCTTTCCTCATCTGGACAACAGCCCACGAGTAAGACATGCTCTTCATCCAATTGACGGAACCTCGCTGCCTTGGTACATAGTTGCCGTATTTGTCCTTCGTCTTCCACTTGTCCCACAACATGTGAAGCAGCCCTTGGGAACCAGGCTTGAGGATTTGTAAGTGTTCTATCTCATACCATCCGATGAACTTGAATGATCGGCTAGCACGCCGGACAGGCTGAGAGAAGACGGCGATTGGAGAGTAGTCGATGAGCACTCTCTCGTTGGGGTGATCTGACAGCGGCTCAGTGGTGGTGGGCTCCGGTGTTCCACTCGATGAACCCTCGTCATCCTCGTTTGCGACTTCGCTGATCGTTGGTAGCATGACACCTCCGTCTTCACCAGGCTCGTCTAATCGTTGGGCGGGTACTGCGACGGCGATTACTGTTCTAGGCTCGGAAGGAGGTTTGGCTACCGTGAGAAGGTTCAGGTTGCTCTTGACGAATATAACTCCGTCCTCGTCCCACTTCGGGTTCGCGCCATTGAACAACAGCACCCACGATAGACCGTTCGGATTTGTCGCAGAGGAATGGAGGGTAGCGTTATGTGCATCTTCGGTGACGGCACCCTCTCCCCAGAAGTAGTTGTGGATTTCCTGGACGGTGTACAAGTCGTCATCTGACCGTTCTTGGAACTTCCAGCTGAGCACCGCTGATGGTGTTGCGACGGGTGTCGTGCGCGCGTCTGATACCGCTGTGGGCTTTACCTTCTTCCGAAGGTGTGGCGGTACGTAGACGCTTTCCATCTTGTCGTTGCTGTTCGCGGTTGGGAGCGGTGTCGAAAGGCTGTGCGACGAATGGATTGCTACGCGTCGTATCATGGCCCCACTTCACCACGTGGGCACGCGCCTCCTCCTCACTTCTCTCCTTCAACAAAAGGACAGATTCGATTGCAGACTACATAAGGTCAATTGAAAGCGGAAGTCTTACCGATATGGGTGCCTGGTAGCTTCATGGCCTTTTGCTGTGAACGGCAGCAAGGTGCTGGTGACCTGAATATCGCCACGCTATTTGGTCATCACTGAGATATAACTGAGGAAATACGATGTAGTTGCCTAGATACGACCACCACCAAGCCCAAGACCATGACCGCTCAAGACGAGAAGGCGGCTAAGAAGGAGGCCACTGCTGAGAAGGAGGCCACTGCTGCCACGAAGGCGGCTAAGAAGCAGGCTACCCTTCCTCAATTGAAGCGGTGAATGCAAGTTCGATGTGAAAGTGACTGAGGATATCATCATCTGGTAGATAGTAATCTTCGAGCGCTTCTGAACCCAGAATCCCAACCTCTCACACAACCGCAATACCAGAACCTCTTTGCGACTGAATAGCATTTCTAGTTACACTGCTAACCACCAATCGTAGACCAAAATGACTACACCACAAGCGCAAACGGGCGAGGCGACCAATCTCGCTCACCAGATCTTCACCAAGACCGTTCGCTCACTACACCTAGACCGCCTCGCCCCACCTCGATTCCCTCTCCCCCACCCAATCACCATAACAGTTACACCACCTACACCAACTCCCTCTCCCACACCCTCACTCTCCAACATGTCCTGGACCACCATCGAGCTCTCCAATTACCCACCAAAGCTCACCCACCGCGACGTCATCCTACTCTTCCAGGACTTCACAATCTCGCCTGACTTTGCGCTCCCCAACGTCAGGAACCTCGCTTATCCGCTACGCACATTCATCAAGATCACTGGAGAGGGGGAGGCAGAGCGCGCGGTACAAGAGCTGTGCTGGAGCAAGGTTGGCGGCCGCCAGATCAACGTGAGGATGGTTGAGAAGACGGGTCACGAGGAGAAGGAAGTCGCTGTTACGGACGTGGCTGATGAGATGAAGATTGGTATCCTCAGTAAGTTGTCACATTGTCACTTCACTGATACGAAACTAACATGACCAGATACTGCGCGCGTCTACAACCCGCATCTCGCCCTCAAGGTCCTTGAGATCCGCGAATGCATGCAGGGTACATCTAACTTCGCCTTCTTGCAAGCCCGCGATGTGGTCACAGTGTACAGCGAGCCTGGGGCGCATGTGCAGCCGGTTGACAACAAGGCGAAGTGGGAGCTCGTCATGGCTGGGCGCTCCGAGGGTTGGAACTGGAAGATGAAGGATGGGAGTGGAAGGCTTGCTGCGCTGAAGGATCTACAGGATACGGTGGAGAGGCAGGGTGTTATGCGGAAGTTGTGGGGTCAGTGGGAGGGAAGCAGTGTGCTAGACGCTGTGCAGAGATAGATTTGGAGATGGAGTGGGACATGAACGAGAGTTTGTATATTGAATGATCGAAATCTCGGATAGAGCTCCGAGAATTCGTCGAGACAAATACTACTATATGATGCGATTTCCAACTGAATAAGGCCAGCACTATAGACAGCCATTGTATACGAAAGTGTTTCGATGTCTGAGAGTTCCAATTCGTCCCCTGATCTCGGTTCCTGACTATTTTGGTAGCACGATCTTGCTCTTCGCTTGAAGTGCTAAGAATATGTCGACAGAGAACGTCGGATGCTCTCTGGCCATGAGAGTAGCTTCTACAGTTGTTCCCAACCATCTCATGCAGCGGTCAACAATGTACCAGGTGATGACACCGCTCATTGAGTCATCGACCGTGATACAGGTTTCGTAGTGTGTGCGGATGATACTGCACAACTGCGTAGAGTCTACCCACGCCTCCTCGAGATTTTGGCGCCAAGTTTCGGTAACATGATCGCACAACGCTGGCGCATCGTACTTGTCAGCGAGGGCGTAAAGCTTGATCGGCGCTAGAAGGTGCTTCTGGAAGTCTTCCTCTGTGGGTTTGTCTTTGGTGTTTCCGCTAAATTTGCACACTGGTCCCAACTTGTGTCCCGTAGTGTAAAAGAACCGCAACATGCGCTCAAAGTGATCGGGATCGTCGTCGTGTATGTCAATGACATTAGCAGTAGCCTCCTGTTACTCGTTGTCAGCATTAGCGCCTTGATTGTGACTTAGCAAGCCCTTTACCTTGAACCGGCCGGTAAAAGCTCGCATGAACCACTTGGAGTGCGCTGACAAGATAGCTTTATGCGCGAAGTACTCTTTAGTCTCGCCTTTGTAGATTTGACGGATCTTAATGTCAGAGAGAATGGGATCGTTGAAGAGCCTGCGCAACACAAGAGGTCAGCGTCAGAACCTCTAAATGTGGAATTGTGACACTTACGACATCTCTTCTGGCTGCGAAGGTGGCGCCATACTTAGTACTTGGCATGCGTCTTGGACTTTGGTCGAGATACAGGAGTGGTAAAGTTATTGGGGACAGAGGTAGAGCTGCTAAACACCAGCGGAGCTAGTCTCGGTTGTTTGCACTTGGAAATCGCGGAAGACTCTGGCGACTAGCAAACATCGGCAGTGGCGTGAGCGGTGAACGTGGCAAGGTGAGAGACAGGAAGGAGCGGCAGCGAGTGAGAGCATGTGGGTGTTGAAACATAATTGCCAATGAGACAAAGAGGTGAAGAACACAACTAAAGTTCGTAACGAGCATCTCACTTTATCAACCTCGAATAGGTTTTCATGACTATGTTCTCGCGAAGATCAACATATCCTCGTCCGTACCTCTCATATCAAAGATATCTTTCCGACAAAGCGGACAGTCATGAGCCCTCTCATATGGCCCGTTGACCTGCTTCGACAGACATTCTTCACAGAACATGTGATTGCAGGCGATAAGTCGACGCATGCTCCGCTGTGGCTCGAAACAAATGCAACATTCGGTATCCACCACAGTCGAGAAGATGTCCAGATTGAGAGCCTGCACGTTCGTCGGAGGGCTAATCGCTACGTCCGCAGTTGGCTCGGTATATTGTAGTCCTTGATCGTCTGGCATGTGCTCGGCGCAATAATACCGGTCAAGCACATTGCTTTCGTAGAGAGCCCCAACACGTATGCATCGATGTGAATTCCCAGTAGATTGACCTTGTGGTCTCTCAACGATGGCTTCGCAACGATCTGCATGTGAGTCGCAAAACCATTGCTGACTGTCGGTGTCAACGCAACTGCCACGTCTCCAACTATCCTCCGTACACAACGGGAGCCCCATTCGCGTGTCCCCGACGCAGTAGTTGCACAGCCACTCATCCGAGAAGGCGTAGTATATGAGAGCCGGGTTCGGGCAGCCGCGGGACCGCCCGCAGAGGTCGGACCGGGTGCGCATGTTGTAGATGATTGTTTTGAAGTATACAAGCCCACCAAGCAAGATTAGCATGTAGCGGCGTATATGTTGAGTGTAAGTATTCCGAAGTGATGGCTGACTGACAAACAAGGGGTTTTCGCACGGGGGAGTCTGCAAAAGGCAGGGTCTTGAGGCTGAGATCCGACGAAGCAACTCTGGCTGCTGTCGCTGCAGTCTAGCCATTCACTCTTTCCGGACATCATGGCAGACGGTCAAAGCTCCTTTGAAGCTGACAATGTCCCTACAGCAGCGAAGGCGGTCCCGATGTCATGCGTCGTGATTGACGTGCGGTAACACTCCCGCAATGTGCATGCGACAAGTTTAGTCCATGGTTGAGTGGCAGGCGCGCTCGCTAGGACGTGATGCATCGACCTGCGTTCTCTTACCGACTATTTCGTAGTCAATAACCCGTAGAACGCGAACACGATGCCACTGCTCACGTGTCAAATGCGTGTGAAATTACATATTGTCCTGTGAAAATATATAAGACGCGTCAGAGTCGTAGTGATGCCAGCGCATCGCGTTGTGGTGATGGGAATAACGGAGCAAGAGTAGTGGTGGTTCGTGATTCAACCTGAGCGCGCCCTGCTATGACGTCACCACCTTTCACGTCTTCATACCACTGAGAACAAATTCCTAAGGTGTCAGCAAGTTGAGACCTCCACGACCTTCCATCAACATGGAATTCGATTTAACATGATCAATATCAGAGGCTTCGGGATATAATCACTAGGATATTGGTGATAGTTGCCCAGTCGTGTCGTGGAATGAGTGCGTCGCAAAATTTGGGCCGGTAGGTGTCCGGGTTCGCTGTTGACTAAAGAACATATGGAAGAACGTCTTGCTTGGATAAGCAATATTAGACAATCACTCAGTGAACCGATGAAAAAGACAGCATGAACGTCTCTAAGCGGCAGAGATGAATTTGATCAGTGGATGACTACATGCATCCGCCAAGTCCAAACTGACAAACACTAGGCATTGAGTCCCCAGTTGCGCACCAGCGTAGCAAGAAGTCGGAAAATGCCCTCTTAGTCAATCAGGCATGAGGCACGAAGATTTTGCTGTCAAGAGGCCTCGGAACCCGAGGTGCTCCTGCTACTCTTTTGGGTACTGCAGCAGTAGAGGTACGAAGTCAGTGTATGTTTCACATGCACTTCGTGCAGTCAAAACTTACCGTCAAATCGTGCGAGTGTAGCCCGATCCCGACACTCCTCCTAGTGAGCCCATGCTGTTTTCGTATCCCGAATCCATGGTGCAGCGGGTCTGATACCCGTTGTGCTTGCCACGCTTGGCGAATCCCTTACAAAGCACCTAGCCTTGTTGTTGCGTTGCCAATCTCGCCAATGGTATTCCCTTTGGATCATTTCGCCCGACGCCGAGCGGAAATCTTCCCGACAAACAACCATGGCTTTTGGGCGACGATTATTTTGTTTCCAAAGCATCTTGGAATTAGCGACGGGTAGAGCTGGGTTGATAACATGCCATGGTGGCTTGGGCTTGTCGGCGACATCCGCTGTTCGTGCCTAGAAGACTGCGATGGGCGACTTGGCTTTGTAATTGGGGTCGCTTTCGGAGATGAGGTTTTGTGCGTCGTTCAGCGAGAATGCATATATGTAGGTGAAGCCGGTGGGATCCGCGTAGCGGAAGAATTCTGTGGGATGGGGTGGCGGAAGAATGATGGGTAGCGTGTTCTCTGCACTCCCAACCGGAGCTGCACTATGTATATTTGCGTGAGGATTGCGGACAACCATGTTCTGGCGATGTGATGTGCTATGGTGATAGAGGTGCGACGTTTCCAAGTTTGAGGTACATCGTTCGCTTCTTTCTTCTTGCACGCGCTTCCTGCCGGATATCGGGAGATGAGCATCTGTTGCGAAGGCGCGAGGCCTCGAGGAAGCCGCATTGAACGCTCAGAGGAAGGCGACATCGATGGACAATCATCCAGTCAAGTTCACCGACAGCACTGGGACGAGTGCGTGTACAAATGAAACTGGGATAACTTGGAGAAGTTTTGAAGGGTTCATAGGCAATGATCCACAGCAAGGATAGCGTCTCTTTATTCCGACGCCGTTGCAGTTCGGCCGTAATGCGGGATGAGGTTCCATGATCTGTCGTCCCACGTATGCAGACAGCCGCGACCGGTCATGCTTGGCAGGAACGACTGGCTAGATGGATGGTCGGATTGATTTAGTCGGAAAGCCTTTTGGCTTAACACCACGGAGACAGATAGTCATGCCAGTGCAAGTCTGTGGCACGTGAGCGTGACTCAGCCAGCACGCAGATGTGTCGTTGGGTGACAGTCGCGTGGCAGGAGCGTTTAAGCTCCTTCCCGGTACGCGGGTGGGTCTTGGCGATGCAGGGATGTCGTGCCGACGAAGCGTGGGAACCTGGAAATCTGACGGCATCAGCACAAGACACCAAGCGAAGCAAACACGGAGCCCCGCAGAGCGTCTGGAGAGGGCCTACATCGAGTTTGCTAGATCGAGATCCTCCTGTTCGCCCTCAATTTTTCACTAGCGACAGCCGCTACGACTCAGCGACGCGATCCGGGCCTGCCGCTTTGGCCGCTTTCATCTGCCCCGACCGTTAAGTCCGCGCTTTCACCTACGTACACCCTCGCCCTCGATGCAGCAACCCTCGTAGCCCTGCGCCCGCGCTCCCTTCGATTATGTTCCGCCAGTCGACGCTCCCATCACTCAGGCACGTCGCGTGCACTCGCGACCACCTCGTTCGATAATCCTCGACTCGGTCAATGGCATACGGTTGAAGCAGCATCATGGCTCTGCCAACCCTCCAGTTCCTCGCGGGGCTCGTGCTCCTCATATACCTGCTCTCCTTTGTCCTATTCGCCTTTATACGTATAGCCACCGGGGTCTCCATACAGCGCCTGGGCTTACGGGGGCTGCGACGCATCGCCTTCACGCCCAAGGATGGCCTGCGCATCGAGATCCGCGGACTCGGCTTCACCCTTCATCGACCCACATTCGCGCAACCCACGGTAGTCAGCATCGTCCTGCACGAGCTCAAGGTCACGGTCGACCTCAAAGCGCTGGGAGAGAAACCGCGGAAGAAGACGGGATGGGCCCATTGGGCAAACGGCACTACACAAAAGGGCAAGAGCGGCCAGAACACGCCCGAGCCCGTGGCGGAAGATGACGACCTGGGCGATGACGAGACACCGCGAAGCCTGACGTGGAAGCGGCTGACGGATGCCAAAGAGAAGATCAAGCGCCTGCACAGGAACATCAACTGGCTCAGGCAGGTCGATGTCGTGGCGCACGCGACCACCCTGGTCGTAGTCGATGTGGGCTCCATCCAGGTCGGCGGCCTCAACCTCGCAGTCGACACACGGCGCAAGACGGTCGATCGCAGTCGCCTCTTCAACCACCACAAGCCCAAGTCCGACGAGGAGCAGTGGCCGGCCGAATGGCTCTTCTCCGCCCGCAGCATCCTCTTCACCCCAGAGGGCAGGGAGTCGACTGAACTCCTGGATCACTGCACTCTCAACGTCCATGGCTTCCTCAAGAAAGGCCTCGAGGGTCTGCGCGATGCATCTATCGCACTCAAGCTGGGTCGCCTTCTCATCCCACTCGACGACGTCAAGCTGTGCATGGAGAGGGCCCAGAAGTGTCGTGCGCCTGTCCCTCGGAAGCGATCTCGCGGCAGTCGGACACATGTATCGCTCAGCGATGTGATGGAAGAGCTCGACGACCCCAACAGTCGCGAAGAAAACCTCGTCCGTACCGTATCCGACTCGCGTGAGTTCGCCAGCTCCATCCTCCGTGGTATCCATGAATTCCAGTTCGCGATTGGCTTCCTTGGCCTCACCAAGCAGATCGAAATGGGCCACAGCTCTGAGCCTCCGGTCTACCTTAATCTCTCCATGAAGGAAGTCGGCATGGATCTCCTCCGCCTCGATCCTCGCAGTCCCGCGCATCTCATGTACTTCTCGCCTGACGACATTGCTCACCAAGCTCTTCTTGCCGCCATATCCATATCTGTCGGAATCGACAACAGCGATGGCCATCCCGAACGCCTCCTATACATTCCTATGGCGACCATGACTCTGAACACGACCCTTCCTTCTAAAACTATTCATTTCTCTAATGACAAAGATAGCGCCGAGCGCAATACCAACATACTATTCGCCAACCTGGTCGTCACATCCCCATCTCTGGATCTTGACCCCAAGCATCTACCACTACTCCTCGCCATTTTCCACAACTACGAGCTGCACCGCAAACCGCCTGAAACCAGACAACGTAAGCGATATCTGTTTCGCCGGCTCTTGCCCAAAGCAAACATCAAAATTTCTATCCATGAGCCTGTCATTAGGGTCACTCTTCCACCGATGGACCCCGACAAGCATGAGGCCGACGAGTTCGATCTGCTCATCTCTGCATCTTCCTCAATTTCCTTGGACATGGAATCATCGCACTCTGCAGATGGCGAGTTACATTATGCACTGAGCTCGACGTTCCGTATGAACGCACAGCAACTCTACTACCAGACTGCAGCCATCGAGAAGCACAACTTGCTCCTGACCGACTATCTCGAAGTCAAGGTCCAGATGAGTGCGGCTCCCGACCCAGTTGTGGAGGTCTGGGGCACCGCACAAACTTTCTCTCTCTACATGGTTCGGCCTGAGATCAGTGAAGGACTGCGGCAGATCGTCACACAGATGTCAAAGGACATGGGCCGTCGGCGTAGCCCTCCCAGAAAGAAGGGCGTCAACGTACTCCGGAGACTACCGGCCTGGATGACATACGTACATCTCCAAGGATCGGACTTCAACGTGGACGTCGCTGGAATAGATCCTGATGTATCTAAAAAAAGTCGAGGAGTTGCTCTGCATTTGGAATCTTGGACTGCCGAATACAAAACTGGACGGGAAGAAGACATAGATCTAAGACCTGCAAGACGGCGCGCACCAAGTAGAAGCATCAATCGCGAGGAGCATCTGCTTAGATCACCACCTCCATCTTCGCCGAAGTCACCGAAAGGAACATTGAACGGCCCAACCGATGGTAGACGTCTTGCGTTACATTTCTACGGGCTGGAAGGCTTGGTCATCGAGGGCGACGAGCAATCGGAACAAGAACCAACGTTGTCGCTGCCCCGTATGGAGATTGCTCTACACACGCTCTCCGATAAACAGGGCCCGATATTTCACGTGCACTCTTACAGCCAAAACCTCTTTTTGCGTTATTCGCTCTATCGTCACTTTGCCTTGTGCATGGCAATGCAGGTCCTGCAAAGGTCCTTTGATTGGGGTGCGGGCAAGACCAAGGCTCCAGAGCCAAGCTCGTCCAGCTCGCCACGGCATCTGTCCGTACCGTCGTTGGGTGAGGATGTCGTTGACCCACCCAGCGCAGCCGGCAACGAGATCGTGACGATCGATGTCAAATCTCACTTTTTTCAGATCAAAGCAGACATGCCCGGAGATCCACCTCTCATGCTCCAGATCTATGGACTTGAGGCAGGGAAGCATCGCTGGGCCAGCCCCTTCCTTCGCGCACGTCTAGTGCGACTGTTCGCCGAGAACCCTGCCATCAAACGCGCTTGGAGTCGAATCGTTAGTGTCAAATCTTTGCGGTTGGATTATCGCCAGTCCAAGCTCAGGTATGGCCATACAGTAACGAACGAAAAGTCATTCGACATCGCGACGGACGCGATAAGAATCGCTGTACCTCATCAACTGGTCATGCACAAAATCTTTGACAACGTCGCGAACGTTGCGAAGACTGCCAAGCAAGTGCATCATCGCTTCAAGACCGGGACCAATGAGTACGTACTAGACAAAGAAGCCGAAGGTCCCAAGATCGTGCCAAAGATATCGCTCCGAAGCCGTGCTGTTCTCTTTGAGTTGGAAGACAACGCCTTTGAATGGAAGCTCGGAACCATCTACCGCATCGGACTCATGGAGCAGAAGCAAAGACTTGCTCGTGAACACGCCTTTGATCTAAAAGTGCGGAAACTACAACAGCAAGACGAACAACGTGGCGGTACACGCTACCGCGCAAGATCAGCACATGATCCTCGGGGCAGAAACAAGATCAAGAAGAGGGACAAAGAGCTCAGGTTCCACCGGCGCACGAAGAGCGCAGACTCGAGCGGACATAGCTCACCGGAACGGGGACGTTCAGATCATCCTATGCGGTATAACAAGGATGGTTTTAGCGGTCTTAGTGGGTCATATGAGACATCGGTTCAGGATGCACGCGTGAAGTTGAATCGTCTCAACGCTCAAACGTGGAAGAAGCGTATCGATTTTGCGATGGCGACCCAGAATCGGTCTATGAACGATATCCGCTCAACATTCTGGGGCTTGGATGAACTACCGGATGACATCGAGCAGAAGGAAACCATTCTTGCTGTCTCGCAACGCCCAGCCCTGATGGCGCTGGCTGTCAGCGACCTGGAGATTGTCATTGACAAGCCCTCGTTCCCCATTTCGGAGTACCCACGCTTTCTGCACCGTGTCGGCAAAGGTATGCCATTTGATACGCAGTACGCTCTTTTGATCCCGATGCACGTCCAAATACAGATGGGAGAAGCCAAGATCCACCTTCGTGATTATCCGCTACCGCTATTGCACTTCCCGGCTATCGGTAATATACAGTCGTCCCGGCTACCGAGCGTCCTGATGAAGACAGATTTCGTGATAGCAGAAGAGTTTAGGGACGTCGAATCTTCCCGCGTCAGCCGAGTTGTTGTCGTGCCTCAGGAGCGGAATTCTGCAGGCGAACTCACGCGTGGATATGCGGTAGACGTTCGTCGGACTGTGGCGCCGGTGAAGACATACTCTGACATGGCGATCGATATCAACTCAGCATACCCGACAAGGATCACTTGGGGCACGTCGTACCAGCCAGCAATCCAGGATATGATGCAAATCATTGAGAATTTCACAAAGCCAGCTGTAGACCCCTCAGAGAGGGTTGGATTTTGGGATAAGATTAGGTTGACCTTCCACTCGCGCATCAACGTGTCGTGGAAGGGCGATGGCGACGTCCATCTGATTCTCAAAGGTAAGACACAACACATCGTGTATAATCACTTTACTAACGGAATGCAGGTTCACGCGATCCGTACATGGTCACAGGTCATGGTGCGGGCTTTGTCATGTGTTGGCAGAACGACGTGCAACTCAGCATTGCCGAGGACGAAGACCCTAAAAACTTCATGATCGTCAAGAGCGGAAGCTACGTGCTCGCCATTCCGGATCTCAATCACTTTGCTCGTCACGACGCGGAGACTGAAGCTGTGGCCCGTCCAGATACTGCATCGAGCATGTCTAGTCGTAGGCAGAGAGCCGTCTTCAAGAAAACAGTAATGAAATTGAACGGCAATGTGCGCTGGGTTGCCGGACTGGTGTTTGAGCGCAACCTGGACGACGGCGGCCGTTCCTTCAACTTCATACCCCACTACAATGTCACCCTCAAGAATCCAAAGTATGCGAAAGCATCGAATGGAAAGGTAATCAACCCGTCCCTTGGATTTGAAGCTCTTGCTGACATCGTGCAGGAGTATGACGCTTTCCGAGGCTTCCGCAGTCACCACATCCACATGTCTATCGCTATCGCTGCTCCATACGATCGAGAATGGTCTGTCGCCAACTTAGAACCATCAAAGACCTACAACAGTGTGCATCTCTCACCACGCTTCTTCACACACTTCTACAGCTGGTGGTCGATGTTCTCCGGTGCCATGTCGTTGCCCGTACGCCAGGGCAAGCTGTGGCCAGGAGTAGAGAAGTCTAGCAAGAAATTCGGGCGGCACCTTGCAACCATCAAGTACAACCTCTTGCTATCGCCTCTATACATGAGCCATATCTACAAGCACAAAGATGCGGAAGACTATGGTGCAGGCGTTGTGGCCGCCACTGGACTGAAGGCCCGTCTCGACAGTTTCATGTTCGATCTCCATCAGCGCCGCGAAGAATTCCGAACTTTGGTCCAAGCGCCTGAAGGCCAACAAAACAGCAGGCAAAACAAGACGACTGGTATGCGCATCAATCAAGTACAGCTTGACCTCATCCGGACAGACATCCGAGCGGTGTCTGCAAGCATTGCAGGAACAGGCTCTGAAGATGTTGATAACGCCACCGCGGATGATCTCGCTAGCTACAACCAGGAGTATCTAACAGCCGACCTGTCGAAGTTTACGATTCCCGACAACGATCTAGGCTGGGTCGATATGGACGACTTCATTGAACTTGGCTGGATCTTGCCGTCACGCCGGCATCCGGAAACACAGATTCTCCCGCTAGCATTCGCGCCACGATTTACGTACTTCCGTCAAACCGATCATGCCAACAACATTTCGGGCGACAAACACCGCAAGAGCGCATTCGGTAACGAGCCGACTCATCATTGTGTCATTTCGGCAAGGAATGACCCACGTCGGGTACAATGTCAATTGATTGAACAACGGATTGAACGTGTGAAAGAGCAGGTTGCTCTTAACCAGCATGCAATCAACGACCAAGAACTAAAAGTCGTTCGTGAGACGTCAGACATGCAACAAGAGTCGCAACGCCGTCTTGAGGCTCTGCGTAATCATTCCCAGTTCCTTCAACGGAAACTAGAATTCCTCTCTACGATGCATGCTAGTCTGCTTGAGCGGCTAGAAACTGCCGCGTCTTCACCAGACAACACTGCCGCAGAGCCTGATACCGACACAGAAGATGAGTATTTTGAAGCAGACGAAGCTCAAAATGCTATCGACCCTGAACACAAGCACGCCGATGCGCCTCCTAACCCTATCACGGACTTCACCAATGACTTCAACAACCGATTCATCATTCACAACATCCACCTGAAGTGGGGCAACTCCCTACGGAACATCATACTCCGCTACATACACCAAGTCAGTCAACGTCGAGGTTTCGTCTACTACATGTCACGAAGGGCAGTAAAGTTCATACTCGATGTTGTTGAAGAGCAGAATAAGTCTCGTGGACCATCTACATCTGGACCTGACGAAGCACCCATGGCTGGCGATAACGAGGCCGGACTGAATATTGACGAAACAATCGAGCAGTTGCTTCGCGACGGCAGGAATTTTGTCGACGCTGATGAGGAAGACGCTAAAAGCAAGAGCACCAACGGTGCATCCAACGGTGCTGGTGACCCTTCACATGCGAATCCGACAAAAGCGGATGAAGATGTCGCGGACGATTACGTCTCTCAGAACTCGTATCTCGTACGTTTAATTGCACCGCAGATCCAATTGCAGAGCGAGAAAGACACCAAGTCTGCGGTACTTGTCACGGCCAAAGGCATGCAGCTCAAGGTTCTACAAATCATGGACAAGGACCGTGTCATGGACGAGGTTTCGGGTCTCGTTCAACGAAGGTTCATCGCAGCTATGGACAGCTTGCAAATCTTCGTCACCAACTCAAAGACCTTTAGCAGTCCGGAGGATATCCACATGTACTCCGGAAGCATGTACGGAACGCCAGCTGGCTCAGCGTGGCCACCGTGGGTACCTTTCGAGGTCATGTTCGAGTTCCATAGCAATCCTTTCGGCTTCCAGCGGGTGGTACAGCGAACTTCAGCCAGTATGCGCTACGACAAGCACAACGCGCTGCGCCTGAAGTACAACGACGATGTCTCGGCTGCCGACTCGGCCACATCTGCTGACAACATGGAGAGCCGTATTGACCATCTATGGGTGGACTTCCCACACGTGCGGGCCCTGTGCGATTCCAGGCAGTACTATGCGATGTACGTCATCGTATTAGATCTTTTGCTGTACCATGAGCCTTTGGAAAAGACGCGTAATGAGCGACTTGAGAAAATCATGCTTGCTTCCGACTTCACCGATCTCGCAGGAGCTCCAAAGCTAGTCATGGGTCTTCAAGAGCGTATCCAGCAATTAGAAGAGATCAAAAATGTCTTCCAGATCAACGAGAAATACCTGGACAAACAAGGTTGGGAAGACAGGATTGAAGTTGAGAAAGACTTGGCTGTCTACGAGGACGAGCTCTTCTTCGTCATGAAGGCGATCACGACCGCACAACGCAAGCAAGACGATCGTGCTCAAGCAAGAGATTCAACTGGCCTTTTGCGGATGTATGTCTCTGCATCAGACATCGTTTGGCACCTGCTTCGCGAGGGCGCAGAGTCACTAGCAGAATTCCAACTGAAGAACGTCGCATTCGACCGCACAGACAACAACGATGGATCGAACTCGAACTCTTTGGAGATTGAGCAAGTGCGAGGTCTAAACTTGCTACCTAACGCCCTATACCCAGAGATGATATCACCTTTCCTGGAGCAAGATCAGACCCTTCCGGAAAACGCCAAATGCCTCAAGGTGTACTTTGTGGCGCTTGAATCGATCGCTGGTATCCCTGTCGTGGAGCACTTTGAAGTTGAGTTGTATCCATTAAAGGTGCAGTTGGAGTACCAGATCGGCAAGAAGCTGTTGCAATATGTCTTCCCTACGTACGGTGACAGCAAGACTGCGAACTCGTCGCCCTTCTTACTCAAGCATACTCTGCCGACTCAGGATGAGGAAGACGAAGAAACCGATAGCATCATTTCTGGAGCGACAAGTATGAGCGCCTCGCTTTCAGCTGACGACGGCGCTGTGGAAGCGCTCAAACAACGACTTACGCCCACACTTCAGCTCCCCGATCCAGTACAGAAGTCTGACGCAAAGAGGAAGAGCTTGGTTAAGCGCCCAAGCGCTCACTATTTCCGTTTCTTTAAAGACAGCAATCCTTCTCGTAGTGGAACAGAGCTTCGTCGGACTCTTCACCCGAGCTCCGCATTGGTGGTTCCTACATTGGGTAACAGCTCCAACACCTCCACAAGACCAAGCTCCGTCCGTTCAAGTACCACCAACTCAAGTCAAACTCTGAATGAGTCTGATCGAACTGCAAAACGCTTTGCACTCTACCGCACCGGCACCAATCTGGCGGAGAAGAAAACGAACAAGAAGGAAGCCAGAAGTGATGATCTGACTGAGATGATGAGTCGTGCGAGCGAGTACATGACAGTCGCTTACTTCAAAATCCCGTCCATGGTACTGTGTCTTTCCTACAAGGGCAAGAGCACACGCAATTTTGAAGATGTCCACGATCTGGTCTTCAGGATGCCAACAATTGAGTACCGCAACAAGACATGGTCTAACCTCGACCTCGTCACACAGCTCAAGAAAGACGTGTTGAGGGCGCTCCTCTCCCATGCCGGTACAATCGTTGGCAACAAGATCTCGCACCACCGACCTTCAGCCAAAGCACAGTCGCGCCTCCGACAGCTCGCCAACAGCAGCACGATGCTCAACACCTCTCCCGATCTCTCAGGCACCGACTCAAACTCGATGCGCGACCACTCCCCCGGCGGCTCCGACCTCTCAGCCGAAGACCGCATGCCCCGCCGTTCTTTCGCATCCGGCCGCCAAGGTAGTCTCATCAGCACCGTCTCGGAAGAAGGCTCGTCTCTCCAATCGTCAAAACCACCTTCAACCTCCAACCAAGCGCGCTCGACACACGGTTCCATCATGGGTGGCTTGAATCATCACAGCAACGGACTAGGCCCCGAAGACGTCGACGACGGACGCGCCTTTGCAGATGAACTGTCAAGAGTAGACAACACAGAGCCAGTCCACGCAAACCTCATTCATAGCTTGAGTAAACACATCGCTGGAGTCAGTGCACCCTTTGCCGGACACATGCGAGGTAGAGCGGGTAGCGGCGCAGCCAGCATGCGAGCTGCGAGTGTGGCCACTGGCATTAGTGGTGTCAGTGGTATGAGCGGACGGGAAGGCAGCGTCATGGAAGAAGATACCGATGGTCCGAAGACGAAGAAAGCGAAGGCTCTAGGCAAGAAGTTGCTTGGTAGGGGGAACTAGAAGCTTCCCTAACATCACTCTTTTCCTTTTTGTTCTGCATCATCACTAGCATTATTTGGCGTTCCTTTGTTTCATTTGTAAATACTGGATTTTAGACGGTGCTGTAGCAGGAAGGTCTTTCTTTTGGTTTTGTCTTTGTATCATAGCGTTTGCGAGAATTGGTGTCCTGGAGGTGTTGATGTAGATAGTTTCCTGTAAGCGCTATCGTGGAGTCTTAGCATCAAGTCGAAAAGATCACAATCCTATGTTCGTATCCTCTGAGATGTTGCACTGTTTGCAATGGGCATGCTCATTCTCGGCAACGGTCCTTGTTCGTGAAGTCGCGAACAGTGTTACCCATATCTTCTCCATGCGGGGACAGGGCTATGTGGCGTAGCTAACGCGACGTGAGGACGCGACAGGTTCGCGTTTAGTGGGGCTGGTCGGTGCGCGTGGGAAACGTCATTGCGGCACCAAACGTTGCCAGCTTGAAGTCGCAACTTCCGCACCTTCTTCCGCACCTTCTTCCTACCATCTCCTCCGTGATAGATGGCGACGCCGGCACATCGAAGTCGTACGCTTTCTCGCTCAACTTCGGTCACTCACGGCTACATTCTCATCTACGCTTTCATCCCTCTCGCTTGATATACATCTGCGTTTGACTTTGGAGTCAAGAAAGAGTATGACAGCGACCAGCGGCCTTCGACAAGAAGCACGCAGATTCGGATTTCCATGCAGATTGCATCTTGTCAACGACTGGCCTTGAGTGTTCTCCGCAATGTTCCGAGACTGGAGTTGATCGTTCCCGCCTGGCGGCTTCGAAGACACCGGAACGCAGATGCTAACGCGAAGCAAGGGCTGGCAGTCCACTACTTGTGTTGACATATTCTTTGCTACACAACTATCAGTGAGGGTATCACTTACATATGTAGGCAACTACTCCCTAGGCTGCGCCATCCGTCTGTTCTGCAATTGGAGTGAGCTGCATCCATTCAATGGCTTCAATCATCGCCAAACGTCAGATTCGCCATGGGTACGGCATTGAAGCCGCCACCCTGACCATTCGACTACCCGGTACCTATAATTCATACGACCGATATCTGCGCTACCTTTGTGTGCACGGCCATCAATGCGCAATTCACGCTGTGTTGCTGGTCCACACCGTTGGACAGTGCATTCATGGTGCTCCCTTTACCGATATATACAATGCCTAGCCCCATTAGATCTCACGATCATAGTTCGCCTAAGTCCCCGCTCCAATCTCTCAACTCCGTCAAGAACCGAAGCGAAAGTTAACCAGGGTCTTCGACAGCATATCGAAAATCAAGATCATCGACCGCTCCAATGTCGAATTCTCCATTTTTCACGACCTTGCCGACCGAAGTCCGCGATATCATCTACGACTACCTCTGGTGCGATACAAAGACCTTTGTCCAGCGGCATGATACCAAAGACTACAAGGTAACCTATGATCGAAGGCACGACTCGGTTGAAGCACCATCTGCTAGTGACAAAGTCCCGTGGCTCCTTACCAACAAGCAAATGATGCGCGAAGGCATCCGGCAGCTACACCAGAAGTCAACGTGGCACCTGGATAATCGACTATCAGATGTACATTCCCAAAGCTATATTTTAGACGCCATCACTCCATCAGAGTGCCACACGCACGAGATCTTCATCCAGTGCGACTGGCCGATGATCTTCGATGACGTAAAACGAGTCTACCGGCTCAGCGAAGTAGCACGGACTGAGATCAATAGAAGCGCCGCGAAAGCTAACGCGTCAACTCCACTAGACACTGTCTGCATCAAACTCGTTCGCCCAACCAATGAGCGACTAGCCGCCAACAGCGCGGCAGACTTTACCTTTAACCTCTCTGGCCTCGAAGTCTTATCTAGTCATACCGAGCTTCGTCGTCTTCAGGTTCACCTCGTTGGCGTCGTTGATGATACTAAAATGCTTGTGTGGTATTGGAGTTTGCGAGGGGAGACCGACAGCGCAAATAAAGCTAGGCGTCTGGAAGATCATTACTTGGATGCTTGGAAGAAGGAGCTCTCTCGTGCGGCTGAGCTGGTAATTCCCGGATGCAAACGGAGTGGATATATGAGGGAGTACACACAAGGGAACGGGCGTTGTCTGGAGTGGGTTTGGACGTTTGAGAAACAAAAGTTAAACCACTGAGCTTATTAGAACGTGGAGAGAGCGCGTACAATGAAGTATGTTTACACGTTTTGAGTGATTTTTGAGGGACATGTGGGAGCGTAAGCACACAATGAGTACATCGTCGTAGGAAGCGAAACCAGCAACGAATGAGAATAAGACAGTCGTTAAGATTCACAACATATCTCTCTAACCGTGATGATAGGCTAGACGCCTATGCCTTCGCTGACTGATCACTCAGAACGCCTTTGACAAGGTCGCTCAACTTTACTTTCCCTTCAGCAACCTCATCAAGCGAGTCCCGCACCTCTTCCCACTCCTCATTCCTGACTTTCCCCAATTGCTCCTTAGCGAATACCCCGATAGCAGCCCATACACTCTCCAAGTCTTGCGTCTCCACCCGCTCAAACTTCCTCACCTCTTCTGGCGCATCATCTTTGAGATACGTTCGCACGAGCCTTGTCATCTTCCCTCCTGGCTTGCCATCGTATACATCTTCATGCTCGTAGCACCTATAGATGAGCTTTCGAATCAATTGGGCCAGAGATTCGACATCTTCTTCCTCTGCCCGAGCCTTGCGTTCAAGCCCATCTGGAGAGTTCGTAGGATCATGGATGCAGCTCTTCGCAAATCCTACGAGACTGATTTTAGGGCGTTTAGCAATGGTAACCTCGCCATTCTTCTCTTCTTCGTAGGGAAAGCTGATAAGAATGTCCTCCGCTAAAACACCGCCATGTGTGATAGTCGGTTTACATTCGCGGTGTAGGAAATAGATTGTCTCGTAGAGCTGCGTAATGATGAGCCAGAGTAGGCATTTTGGAAGCTTATCCCTAGTATCGAACACGAAGAGTCCTTCAAGATCACTAGATACTGGTGAGCTTGCCATGACCAGCCAACCTGGTTCCCCTTGGGCCATAGCTTCCATGTCGTAGTGGTCAACTACTTCAATGCAGTGCTCACCGCCGCTGCGAGAATACGATTGGCGGTGTATCTCTTGGAGAATGCGTAATTCGGAATGCATCGTAGGCTGGGTAGAGCCTTCTCCGGGAATCTTTACTGCAACGACGCGCCTAAGGAGTGCATCGACGACTAAGTCCTCCTGGGCGTTCGCAGCCAGTTTGGAACGCGCATCATCGATGTCGGAGGTGGGAACACACAGACTGACAAAACAGTACGTAGACGAAGCAGCGTCGCGAAGCCAGGTGTATTTTCCGGGCATCTGTGGGGGCCTGTCGCCCGAAGCGTCGTTGAGTGCTTCAGACATTCTAGGGTGGACCGCTGTGAATAGGGTCGAATTCTGTTGACGTGATGAACACCGAATGAGCGATGAGAATCTTGTATCGTTGCGATCGAAGGGGGCAATGATGCCTTGATAAAGCGTGCCAGAAGTTTGTGACTTTCATCACAAGAGCACAAACCATCGTCGTGCGTGCGCATCATTCGCAATCAATGTCCAGCAAGCCTCTTCCTTATGACCTTCGTCTGGTTTGTCAAGCATCACGAGGCACCCTCTTCCCTAAGCTTCGCCCTATACCACGGCTTGGCAATCTTAGCAATCTCAATCTTCAGCGCCGCTTCGTCCACACCATGCTCTTTGATATGTCTCTTCTCTTCTTCCAAAATATCATCTTGAATCCATTTCAAAAAGTCACCCAACGCTCTCACATCCCGCTCAACACCCTTCTCGCGCAGCACATCCCAGCCTTGCTCTAACCGCTGCTCTGAGCACCACGCAGCTGCTACGGTTGCGGCTGCTTTGCGTCGCTCTTTTATGACATCGGCGCCTTCATGTTGTTTTGGAATGCGGAAGAATGTAGGCTTGAACTTTCCTCCTTTGCTTTTGAACCAGAGAGAAGTGTCGCCGTTGTATTGTGGAGGTACAGGTTTCCAGACGATACCCTCGCCCAAGCCGGATATACCAAAAGTTGCTGCGAAAGGACAGTGAGTGGCGACTTCTTCGGTCATGCGTTCGACTTCTGATACTGTGCGTTCGTAGTCGTCAGGGTAGAGTGTTGTGTGGAAGGAGCCGGCTCTTGATGCGTTGTAGATGTCATGATCCGGTAGAGAGATGTCGGAGTATTCTTCGTCCTTCTGCCATGCACCATTGATGTTAATTGAGACGATGACGAAGCGACGTGATAGTTGTGCGATGGCGACGTCCTTTTGGATCTTATCGCCTATCCATTCGCCAGCCATCACAACGGGTGAGTCTTCTCCAAGTCTTGCGCTAGGATTCAACTCTTTCCACCGTGCCAGATACACGTCTCGCAGTCCAAGTACGGCCGCGGTCTTCTCTGACGTATCTGCCGCAAATCCTTGGTTGTCTTTTGCGACGGACAGACCAACTATATTTCGCGACTGGAAGACGATGCGGTCATCAGGGTATACAAGTATGTCTGCATGCGTTCCATGAAGCTTGACGGTACCCACGAAAGGTACTGGGCCTACGGTGATGTTTGTTTCTGGATGAGTAGGGTCGCGGTTCAAGCGCCGCAGCTGCTCGATGATCTCGGGAATGTGTGTCGTGATCTTGGGGTACAGCGTCGACTGTGCGGGGTCTGTAGTTGCCATGCTGGATCCGCCCGCGTTGCGCTGCGATTCTCCTGGTCGAGACTGATTGGTCGAGACATGGAGTTATTACTGGAAAATCCGCACCTGAGATGAAAATATGATGAAGAGGTTTGTGAGTCAAGACAAACGCTGTTGCGTCGCTCAGAAGCTTCTACTGTGGCCACTGGAGCTGCGGCGTTGCGATACTGTTATCGATACGCGGCTGTCAGCACCGCAATCTTCAACACGTAGCGGCACCTCGAACCTAGCGTATCAAATTCCATGCTTGAGCGCAAATAGCCGCTATCATGTGAAATACTGGCGGTTCTAACACAATTGACACAGCAAAGTTGCGTTCGAGCTGGGATTTTGTCATGCAAAATTGAATTGTTTAACACTCATGGCAGTCAGTCACTAGAGCGTTGATTACGTGACGTCCTTCAATCTTCTAGTGCGATTGCTCACGCAGGTCATGAGATCTATCCTAACTTCTACGTTCTAACCCGTCATGAGGCCTCCACCTTCTTCCCGTCCTGTTGGCCATCCTTCTTCTTGTCGTCTTTGTGCAACTCTGGGTTTAACGGATGCTTGGAGTCATAACCAACTCTCTTGACAATACCCAATCCTTTCGTCCTGCCCTCACGGAAGAGTATCCGATCGCCGACAGTCAAGTACTCTGGTCGCTGTACGAAGCGGAAGGCTACCTGTGCTCGGTCACCGGTGCGGATGTACTGGCGGTCGATGTCGATGATGGCGCAGGTCTGGGACACTGGTCCAACGTGTAGCATAGCCTGGTACTTGGTCTTGATAGTCGTCGCGTGCGACAAGATCAGGACTTCGGCAACGAACTCGCGGTACACTTTCGGGGCTGGTAATATCCCAGTTGTTGGATCAGGCTTCTCAGCCTTGTGCAAAACGACCATGCCTTTTCGCACATCTTTTCTCCGAACGTTGCGCAGTGCGAGACTAGCAGACTGGCCAGCGGAGCATCCTGGAACTTGTATCCGTTTGCGCTCGACGGAACGCACCTTTGTCGTTTGGAACTGGCCAAGACTGTCGGGACCGATCAATACTGTGTCGCCAGAATGTATCTCACCAGACTTCACAACACCTGAGACCACAGTACCAACGAAAGGTACGGAGAATGTGTCGTTGACATGGAATTCCAGAGGGGCAGAGGCGTCGTAATTTCCGTGATGCGGTAGTGCGTTGAGGAACATGCGCACCAGGTCCAGGTTGTGACCAGTGACATTGGAAACTTGGAAGATAGGACATATACGACTCGACACAAATTGGGTAGCGGTGGTGATGCACTCCTCCCTATTGTTGATGAATACCGGTATCTTTCGCGCTCCTGGGGATTTGAGGATCTTGGACAGCTGGGTTATAGTCTGTTCAAGAATCTGTGGCGGACAAATGTCGATTTTGGTGATGACGACCATGACGGGGACGTTGAGCGCAAGTGCGATTCCGAGATGCTCTTTACTCATGCCCACTAAACCGTTGTTTGCCGCGATCATCAATAGACAGTAGTTGGGCTCGCTTGACAGCAGCCCAAAAACGGTAGTCCGCAGGTATCTCTCGTGGCCAGCGAGATCAGTGAAGCTGATGACCTTGGCGGATCGCCGTCCAATCTCTTCCCAAGTAAGTTTTCGACCTGCGACGTTCGACACAACGACTTCGCTCTTGCTGTCAAAGCCCATTATTTCCATGCCGACTGAGCTGGTTCGACCACTCTCGATTTCGTGTTTGTGGCGGAAGAGGTTGACGCGCGCTTTTCCGCGGCCATCGTCGAGGCCGCCTTTGACGAGGACACCGAGCATGGTACTTTTGCCAGCGTCGACTGTCAATTGTCAGTGTATATTCTCAATTGCGCCGGGAGATACTCACCATTTCCTACAACCGCTATCCGCGTCTCTATCACGTCGTCGACACTCTGCGGTTGTTGTCGCAAGATCATCTTGCCGCTTAAGCCAAGCTCCTTCGCATTGCGAGGTCCGACTTCGACGTCACCACCCACGTTCCGCGTCATGAGCATCTTGTAGTCGGCTTTGATCTTCTCGCAGGCAACTCGTATCCTCTCCAAGGCAAACTTCCACTGGTCCTCAGTGAAGCCCATCGAGTCACCGCTGTCTTCCAGGCCAACATCGAACAGAGCCTCCCCATGGCCCTCGGCCAGGCGCCCCTGGATATGCTCAGCGAGCGCTGCGACGTTCTCTTCGGCGGGGTCGGTAAGGAGCGTCTTTAGGCGGATGTGTGCCTTGTTGTCATCGGAGAGGCCGAGCTCGTCGAGGATGCTCAGCTCATCGTGGTCTTCGAGGACGGCGGGGGCCTGGCCGGGCGGTCGGCGCAGAGCCTGTTGTTTTTGGACGTAGTCGGCAAATTCGCTGAGCGCCTGATATGTATATTAGCTTGAGTGCGTCGTCTGGAGCCTCAATGGGTAATCCGCCCAAAGTACGATGCGATCGCCTTCGTGCTACAAGAAGCCCCATTTCTCTGGTTGTACTACTCGGCGCGAACCGTGAGCCAACGGAATTGGTTTGTCCCGTACCATACTCGTTGTGTCAGAGCAACGTGTATGTCTGGGGTACATCTGGGGCACATCTTGGGGAGGGGCTTCTCTTGGGTTGTTACTTACGGACTCGCCCTTCCGCCGCTCAGCTGGGCTCTGCTTAGGCTCGTGTCGGGAGGCCATATTATGCGAAATAGCACGTGATTATGAAATATCCACCGGTAAACCTAGGCTGAAGGTATTCGTAGCGACCGATGTACGTGGTGTGATGGAGGTATGAATGTGGGGTTGGGGCTGTCAGGACGTGTTCCGTAAACACCGCCGTATTAATAAGACGTTTGGTATTCGCGGGAGCTGGAAGGAGTGTGAATATTCCATGAGTTGTCTTGCAGCGAGCATCGAAGGGTGGCAAGTGCTGGAATGGCGCTGGCAATGGCGATGGGGAGCTGCTAGGGAGATCCGGGGGCCTACTTATCGATAGAAGGCCGCCGGAGCCATGACGCTGAGACTCACGCGGTAGCGCGTCTTGACTCATCCCAGAACCACCACCATTACACCACTCACAGCCTCCGTGGTCCACAATCACCGCGGCGTCATCCATAGTGTTGTCGCTACAGTCATACGATACGTGTTTACGCCCTCGTATCGCTGAGTTTACGCGAGTCATCATCAAAAAGGGCGGAACACGAAAATGTCGCGACCAGGCAGCACTTCAACAAAGGCGCACATGACAAAGAAGGCATAAAGCAAATGCATCATATTTTGGCTATGAATTACAAGAGAGGGGGTAGTGCCGTCGACGAAGGAAGCGTGCGCTCTCATGATGCCGCAACACCTCGTTCCCCGCAGTACTTCTCCACCTCTTTCCTCAGCGACTCGCGCTGGTGGTTGACTGTATCCATGATATCGCTGACACCATTGATCGTCTTGCAGTACTCAAAGGTCTCCGCCATTTGCATGAGTACTGCTGTCAGCTGGTTGGGTAGCCACTATTACGCGTCAGTAAGAGCAAGGACGGTGGAGCCAAGGAAGCACTTACAGTCACGATCGGGCTGCCACCTGTCGCAGTCGGGTGCGAAGTGTGCTTGAGGATGTACTCGCGGGTGAAGCACCAATGCCGCCAGCGGAAGTCGCGAACCTGGTCAAGAGCTTGGAGATAGAGCGCGGCCGACACGGAGTCGCCTTTCGCGAACTCGCGTACGCCCGACTGCTGAGCGCAGTCACGCACAGCTTCCAAAAACTCGCGATGGTTGCCAGGGCGGTACTGGCGGAAGTCCTTCAGAATGTCTGTGAGAGGTGTTTCCGGCATCTGGACCTGAAGCAGGTTGTCGCACATGGGAATCATGCTGTCGTTGGCACCAGACTCGCCGCGGAAAGACATTGGCTCTTCGCTCACGCCCTCGTATATAACACCGTTGGGAAACATGGACTGTGAGGTGATGCCGAAGATGAACGTACGGAAGTTGGTGTAGCCTTGCGGCTTGCTACGGTTCCACATGGCTAATCTCGTCAGTCGCGATTTCACGCACCCAAGCAATGCACTTACTGTTCATTACGGCGTTGACGTTCCTGAGACCACCCACCAGAGTACGAAGGCCGTCGTTGAATCGCTCTCGGTCCTTAGCCAGACAGCTCTCAAGCATCTCAGAGGCACCTGTGACAAGCGCACCAGACTCCTTGACCATAGCTATGTGGACGAGAACGAAGCCTGCCTCAGACGAAGTGGGATCTAAGCCATGCTCGAAAGCGCGGATCAGACGAAGGTTGTGGTACTCGAGGCCCCGTGATGGATCTTCCAGACGATAGTTGAAGAGCGCATACGACCCAGCATACTCCATGAACGGCTTGAAACCAGCACTGCGCACCGGTAATGTCAGCCATGTCATCCACCCTATGCTGTATCATGAAGGTGACTTTGTGGCCATGTTCTGTTTGGAAGTTGCCATGCCAAGCTGAAGAGACTTGGATACAAGGCCAGCACCACATGAAGATAGGAGAAAGCATTGCCACTTACATCTCAGCAACCTTGACGATGGGCAGCGCGATGCATCTCGGCAGCGACTGCCGACCCAGACCGTACTCCTCTCCTCTTACATGCCTCTCATGGCAAGGCTCGAAGAGATATGCAGAAGCCAAGAAAGAGTAGTCACGATACAGGGCGTTCATGACAGCCAGGTCATCGCGATATTTCTCTACCTCTGGGGTAAGGTCAGGAAGCTCCTTGAGTACGGTGTCGCCAAAGGTGAAGTTGGCAAGTAGGCCTGGCTCTCCTGACAGTGTCTTGATGGGCATGCGTTGCAAGATAGACTCGAGAGCAGCGAACTCCTTTGGTAGTTCAACGATGGGTTCTTGACGAGGAAGGAAGCCTCGTGTGGTAGAGACCATGAAGGCGGGGAGGGTGCGGTCATCAGGACGGGTGTCCTTCATGACAGGGAAGTCAAAGGTTGAAGAAGACATGGTGCAAAGAGGTATTGAAAAGTGTGAGAGAAGTCAAAGATGCTGAAGGTATTCAGGCTTTGATGCTGGAGATCTGGTCTGAGCACCGAATGTCGAAGTTGGGGTGGATTGAAACTTCTGTCAACAGCGAAGGCGACCACGAACTTATATCCTTCGAGGCCGGAATCAAAACCGGCCACGGAAAACCACCGGCCTCATCAAGATAAGACGTACGTAATAGCTGGATCACTTGTCTCCATCAGCAGACTTTGACCCGAAGGCATCCTGCGATGCCCGGCCTCGATCCTGGAGTTCCCCCTGATGTCCTCGATGAGTTGGGAGGGTAGGCTCGTCACCGCCAAGACTTGGGTCAAGCAGAGGAAGAGGGCGAAGGCGGCGCAACGGAGGCTATTTTCGTCTTGCTTGAGATGTCGCTGGATTGTTGGAATTGAATTTCCATCATACTGTCAAGTTTCTTTTCGCAACAAAAGATGTGCGCCGCTGGTACTTCAGTCTCTACTCGCGAAGTCTACAACGTATTACTATCGACTGGAAGTTATCATCACAACATGTTTATATCTATTACGACACTCAAAAACCTTTTATTGTAATGGAACATAGGTTTTCAGTTATCTAAGGTAACTACAACAACTTTCTTCTTGCCAGCCCTCAAAGACAGCCATCACGACGCCGACCACGGCGGTGACAACGCCCTCTGAGTCGGCCCGATCGATACCATCGCACACCAGAATGGCCAGCACACGTACATTCGCGATGAAGACGGCTCGCAACATCTACGACAAATCACCACTCAGAGCCTAACTGATGACACACGACATGCATCTGCGATGGTGTTCGATGACCATCACGACTGCTAACAGCGGCTCGGTTGGGAGCCAACCAGAAAAACTACCGAAAAAAAGGGCCGCGGAGAGCCGCAGAATCGGCCCAACATGCGCCTCCAGTGGGTCCGATTCGACTGCTGTGATTGGTCTGGCCGGAATTGTACCTCACCTCCATCATCAGATGCATCAACAATTCGGTACCTTTATACACATGGAACAGGTTGAAACTATACCGTTCTGCTTGGAAAACGATGTTAAATGCCTCCTGGATACATTACAAATCTTGATCGAAGAGTTCAACACCTTCTGCAGCCGGCAGACAACATTGCTACACCTGATGTTCTTAATTCCGGCCTCGTATTCCTGCTCGCTGAGATACTTCACTAGCTCGTTACTACCGTTCAGATTGGTCGCTGGGGGTCAGAAGCGCACTGATAACGATTTCTCCAGGGCACGCCCTACCACGCCCTACCTCGAAGTGGACCCCTCGGTACTGTGCAACGTTCTCTGGCTCAACGTCGTGGTTCTGATGCTGCGAAGTCGCCTATTTTTCCTCATCGCGCCCAAAGATTCGATAACGACGCAGCAGAAATGTTTTGCAACGAGATGGAGACATTGGAAAAAATTATCGTATTGGAAAGAGGTCACTAGCTACTTTCTAGTATTCAACCATCATCGAATTCCGGAATCACTACAACTATGCCGCTAACGAAAACACCTCAAAGAAATCTAAGTGGTATGCCATCTATGCGTGCGCATTCATATGCAGACTCTTGTCTCAACCCGGAACCGTCGCATCCTCCTCCCCGTCACTTCATCCGCTCTCAACTCTAGACAAGCGCAGCAGCAATTCCCATAGCTCCAGCAACAGCCATGCCCGCACCGGGCAGCATCGCCATGGCAGCACCAGTGTAAGTCTCCATAGGCGAGCCAGTAGTAGTAGCGTCGACGCCCGAGGTAGGTGTCGCAACAGCAGCAACAGTTTTGAGGAGTTCGGGTGTAGTCGTATAGGTCATAAGATCACCTCCGAAAGCGAGAGAAGCGCTAGAGAAGGGGAGTTCAGAGACGGAAGATGCGCCTTCGAAAGCAACGCGGTCGGATGCTGGGGCGGATGGCTCTAGAGAGGCGCGGTCGAAAGGAGCGAGAGGGTTGAGGACACTGTGAGTGAAGTTAGTATGAGTGGGTGATGGTTGGTCGTGGAAAAGGAGGAAACTAACCCATCAATAACATGCGCCACCCCATTAAAAAGAATAGTATTAGCAAACACAATCTCCGCGCCATTAACCCACGCCCTCCCATCCTCCAGCACCGTAAACACCAACTCCGCGCCCTGCAGACTCTTCACCGTAACATTACCCAGCGCAGTCGAGAAAATAACATTGCTAGGAATAATGTGGTACTTGAGCACCTCCTGCAGCGTCGCCTGGTCCGCGGATTCAAGCACCGAGCCAATGGATTCGAAGGCCTCGTTGGTGGGCACGAAGATGGTGAAGTCGGAGATGTTGAGGCCGGTGGATGAGGGGTCCGAGAGACCGAAGTCGATGGCGAGGGAAGCGGCTGAGAGGGCGGCGTTCATGGCGAGGTAGCCGGAGCGGTAGGTGAAGAGTTGGAAGGGCGCGCCGAAGGAGAGGACGGTGTCGATTTTGTGGAGGGTTATGCCTGGGCCGAGCATGATGTCCTGGGGGGTTGTGTTAGTGTCGTTGGTGAGGAATTGGGTTTGTAATGATGAATACTTACAGTTTCAGTAACAGTGGAAATGGTCTGCTCTCCAGAAATAACACAGACGTCTTCTCCGTTCTTGACGAGCTCATTGTAGGCTCCACCCGTAAAGTTGGAGAATGGCTGGATTTCGTTCACATATGAGCTATCGAGGAGTGTCTGCGCAAAAGTTGGAATATCAGTGATGACGCTGGCTGGGTAGACGCCCTTGAAGACGTGGTTGGCGAGCAGGGCGCCGATGGCAATGGTGTCGTTCTTGTTCTCGATGGCCTGGCCCTCAGGGACATCGCGTGGTACGGCTGCGAATGCATCGTTTGTAGGAGCGAAGATGGTGATGTTGGAAGCGGCAGAGAGTGTGTCTGCGAGGCCGTCTACAAGACCGACGAGCTCAAGGAGAGTGCTGAGATCGGGTTGTGAAGCCAGGAGAGCACCAATGTCGCCCTGGGCTATGCTGGTTCCTGCCAAAATGGCGTAGGAGAAGACTTGAGATGGACGCATGGTGAGCGTTGGAGGATGAGGAGGTGTTGGAGAAGATACTGCTTGAAGGCCCTGAAGTCGAAGATGCAATGCTGTGATGTCGTCCTCGAGCCCCAGGACGAGGCTCTCTTATACTTCTTCTCTCCCCATGAACCAGGCTACACCCAACCTCTCCACCCACGACTACACCCTCATCTCACCCACCGGTTACCCTTTCCTGCGTGCTTACTTCCATGACATCTTCGACTTTCCCCAGCCAAGACCTGGCACTTCGTATCCGGCAGTGCACGATCAATGCAACCTGTGGCAAATATAGCACCGCCCTCTTCTACCGAAACCACACAACCTGGCTCTAGGTACTTTCGAGGTTGTCGACTCATAATGACTAGGTAGCTTGTGTCCAAAAGTGCACGATCAAAGCAGCATGCGACAAATATAGCATCACCATCCACCTCCGGGATCGTGATAGCTTTACTAGAACACCTAGGCACTCTTGACCTCTCAAGCCAAGCATCTGGTTGATCTAACAGCCCTATGCCTTCCTTCCCAGTGTACGATGTGACGAATCAACAGAGAGCAGTGCGGGAGCGCGCATGCCGGTATCCACTTCTCATGCTGCAACAACCGTCGCTAACACGATGGGCTAGGGTGGACGGCAGGAACTCGCCAGAAGTCGTGGGTAAATGTACTTGTGGAGGTACCAAAAATAACGTTGTGGCGTCGTGGGTGTCGGTTGTCGGGTGCTTGTGCAAGGCGGGAGTCACGATGGGGGGAGAGAGTGAGGGGGGTGGAGATGTAAGCGAGAGGCTACTAGGTGTCGCGATAGCTCACTGCTCGCCTGATGGCGCTAGACTGTAAAGGGTAGCATTTTTCTGACAGTCGTTTCGATCCGCTCTGTTCACAGTACTTGGATATCACAGCGACCTTGAGGGACGTATACACCAGGTAACTGCTGAACAAGAGCGGCACCAGATCACCGAAACACATAGTGAGGCAAAGAGCAACAGCGCAGGGCGTTTCCTCATGCAGGAACGGAGAATCCTCCATACCATCATTAGCGTACGCGGACGAGACAGCGGACTTTAGCCAGGTTGCCTACTGCGAGATTGCGCATCAGCTGAATGAGTATTCGAACATGTATGCGCGACAACTGCATCATCAGACAGCCAGAACACCAAGCCGCAACCATAGAGAACCATTTCCGTGTATTTAAAACGTCATCTCATCAAGCACCTGGCGAAAAAACACCGATGCATGATGGCTGACGGCCAGAACGTGGCTGACCACGCTTATGCATGCTGCATGCGGCAGCAAGCATCCATGGATATGTGCACCAATCAACAGTAACACGACGGATGAATTGATCGACACCAACGGCCAAAGTTCGCCGTGCCATCTAACTTCAAAAGACGTTGCAATTCTATAAGATACCGCCGTATAACGCGATTTACTTAACTAGATTCGCCTCGTACCGCTGCAGAATAGCAGTATAATCGTTATACCACTGCTCCAACCAACTCGTCGCATCGAACATACGCGTGGTAAAGCAACTCATGGTAGGATCCAGGACCTTCATGTACATGACCAGATTGCGCATTTTGAGACCAAACTCTTCAATGCGGAAACAGTGGTTAGGTAGGCATTGCCCGTATGTGTTGGCGGGGTCGGTCGAAGCCACCATGACGGTGACGAGCACGAAAAGCGAGTATATGACTGTTGGTGCGAAGCAGAATGATGGAAAATTGACAAGCAGAGCTGGATCCATTTCTGCTGCCGTGTCGAGGACGGCATGGCAGTTCTGGACGAGGGCTTCGAGACTCGTTTTGAGAGGCGCGATGATGATGGTAGGCTTGGGGAAGTCTTTGACGGGTATGCGGCCGGGGATGAAGGGCGCTGCGAAGGAAGCTTTGTTCGTGGGTGTGTGCAGCACAAGCTCGTACAGGTGGACCATGGCTGCGTGCCACCACACCTTGAGCGTCTGGGATGTTGCAAGACTAGGTGGGATATGAGCGACCCATGCTTCGAGCTTGTTCTTCATCGTCTCGATTACGGCATATGTGTTGTAATCGTTGCCGTCTACAAACGTAGCAATCTGGCAGAGATATAGTTGATTGGATATCTCCTGGTCCAGTTGGGTAATGCGAACGAGCTGACAGAGTAGCATGTCGGAAGCATCTCCCTGGCTTTCCAGGTACAAGAGACACTCCTCGTGGTAAGCATTCCAAGGATATGGATTCGGCCTGCGCGTACTGATCGACGAGCTGGAGAGTGCCATGTAGCAGGCTAGCCAGGTACGTCGTGCTTCCAGCGATCCCGCGTCCTGATGCCGGCAGAAGTAGGCTGGGGGAGTGGGCTGCAGCGAGTTTCCCGCGATGCCCACATCGATGGCCATGTCTGCGGCTAGCTGCAGGATCTGGTAACAACTGCCCATTAGACCTCTTCGCGGAAGCTTGTTCCAGTACGTGGCTATGAGCAGCGCCTGCACAAGTTCCAGCGATCTTTGTCCTCTGCCTAAGACCTCTTCGCCGAGGACGTGCATCGATTCGCGAATTATCTCATCGTGCGTTTCTAGATCTAATCCTTGCGCCTCTTGCGTAGTTGTGTATGCTATGACGGAAAGAAGTAGGATGGGAGCTTTTGTACGGAGATATTCGAGATCCCCGGGAAGACGTATGACGGGCCATGCCGATCCTGCTCGGTGCGCATAGAGTTCAATAAGGTGCTGTTGCTGGATAGGCGGAACGCGCGCGTCAAGGAAAGACAAGATGGCGTCGTAGTGGTTGTCTGTTAGGCTGCCTGGCGAACGGCCTAGCGTGTTGGTGGAGAGTCCGCCAGGGGAGCGACTTGGCGTTGGGCTGTTGTTGCTCTGTTTCTGAAGCAGATTGCTGAGTTCTTGAATTTGCGCCTCTAGCTCCTGGATGCGGTTGCGCTGGAGGCGCGGTGCTGCAGGGACGCATTCCAGGTTGTTGCGGGTGCATCTTTCGCAGCTTGCCGCGTCAGGATTGGTGCTAATGTCGCACTTGATCTTCAGACGATGGCACTCTTCACAAGCCCGAAGACGCTTCCTCATGGTCTTGTCTTCTTGTTTAGCCATGATAGAGGTATTCAGCTGTAGTCTATCGTGGGGCTTTGTCTATGACAAAGTGACTTTACGCCCCGGGAAAGCGCGCTTGGTTCATGACTGCAGGTGGCTGTGCCGTATACCAGTACCAATACAGCGTGGCGTTTTGGCGACTATGTTCGTCCGGATGCCCCGGTATGTCAGTTGATTCAACTTCAGTGGAGGTTAGATCTGGATGAGAGCATTTGAAGCTGTTTCCAAAAGTTGTACCTTTCGTTGCCATCTTTCGGCATGGTCTTGCCGGCCAGCTGAAATTGCAGAGGGCGGACAAGTTGCCTGATTGGGTGTTGCCAATTCTGCCATGGAGATAGACGGATTTACTGCATCATCATGGCATTGTCGAAGTTTGCCCGTTAGTATGACCAAACCAATGGCTCTAAGCCAGAATGCGCGGTACTGCTGGTACATACGGTCGATCAAGACATCGAGTACGCGATACTTGATTGAGCGATAGAATGCGAGTTTCCGTACGTACGGTACCTCTCACGCGATCATCGGAAAGCAGTCCAGGGTGTCGATATCGCTCTCTGAGCATATAAAGGCAAGAACAGACGCGTATATCGAGAAATTCATATCGATGGCTAGTTTGCTAAAGTAGCAGACCAGACCATCTACCACCCCACGGGCACAGCACCTCCCCCACTCCCCCAGACGAAGCTTGCTCGAAACAAGCTTGGCGGCCAAGACCCCGCACGCTTACCCTTCCCCAGCCTATCGCCATCACCACTCTGCCCAACTTTGCGCCGCGGCTGATGCTGGCGCGCCCGCGCAAGGGGAGGCGTCGTCGTGCCATGCCACTTCTCTCATTGCACCCTTCCCTAGGTCACCACCGACTTCTCCCCATCTCCACCCCATCACTCCCTTAATGAAGCCCCCAAAGTCACTCCTCAGCCGCCTCCCAGGCATACGCTGGACACCCTCCGACATCCCGTCCGCCTCCACCGACCCGTCGTCCCCGAAGCCTAAATCCCGGAACCCGTTTTCGCTCAAAGCCGCGCCGCCAGAGCACGGCACCGTACGCCCGCGTGCATCCACCATCAGTCTAACGTCTGAGCCGGATGTCGATATGGATGCGCGCACGCACGCGCAGGGCCAGAGCGACTTCTTCACGCGACTGCCGCTTGAGCTGCGGCAATTGGTGTACGAACATGTCATGGGCGCGGAGATTGTGCATCTGACACTGAGCACGAAGAAGAAGCGGTTTGGCCATTTCCTATGCGACAGCGAGGGAGATGGCGGGAGGGAGTACATGTGTCGCGTGCTGGTGTTTGGTAAGAAGGGCGCGAGGTTGTACCCTGGTGGGCCGACTGTGTTGAGGGCTTGTAGGCGCATGTATGTATCTTCCTCCCCTTCCCTCCCCATCGCAATCACAATGGCATTGTGGAGACTGACTGTATTCTGCAATCCAGGTACTCGGAAGCGATCTCGTATCTGTATCGCGCGCATACCTTTTCCCTCCTCCACATAACGCATCTCCTCTATCTCCCCGCTTCGATCCCACAACCGCGCCTCAATTCAATTCGCACGCTCCATCTGCGCTGGGCTATCCGCGCGTTGCCTTATATGAGTCGCGGTCCTTCGAATCGCGTCGTGTACCGCGACGATACCGCGAATTGGGAGAAAGCGTGGACGATAATAGCGAATATGCAGGGATTGAGGCATCTTCGGGTGATTTTGATGGATCCTAGCCCGCAATGGCTGTGGCAGAGTGAGTGGATGGAGCTAGAAGATATGCTGCTGGATAGTGTGAGGATGGTGACGAAGCCGCGCGACGCTATTGTCGTGCTGCCGTATCCGAGTTGTAGGACGGACTGGGATATGGGGGAGAGTACGGTAAAGCTGAGGATCTTCGGCAACGCAAGTGATGCTTCGGAGGATGCCAAGTAAGACAAGATCACTTTGCTTTATTGCGAGCGAGGTTATTTGAGCGATGTATGATACATTTCATCCTTGTTAGGATCTATATAAAGCTGTGTGGTCTACAACCCCATGCAGTTGGCATAGTAGGTTACTGAGGCCGGCCAATCCGAGAACATACCAATGATATGCACATCTTTGGCCAACACATCGAGCACGTCGTACATATCGCCATCATTGTTGGTGCGGTTGGCAACGTACTGGTAGTAGTAACCACCACCATCGATCTGCAGCCATCCACCGCGCTCAAATGACCACGCGATGATGTCCAAGTTGTGTTCTTGGCAAGCGATAGCGTATTCGGAAGGCACGATCTTGTTGTCATCGTCCAACTTGGTAAGAGCGAACATAGCGGGCGCCATAATCTTAACACCACGAGCAGCAAGCTCAGGGATGCTGGCAGTAGCATTGGCGTAACCCTCGGGAGTATCAACGCGCTCGTCGAGATACACAGCCTGGATTCCGAATTCAGGCTCGTTGTCGATCCAGTAGAAGACGTCATCGGGCAGGAAAGACTGCAGCCAAACACGGCTCGGATCGATCTCGTACTCGCGGAACTTATCAACCAGATCTTGAGCATACGCTTCCTGTGTGTATCCATCAAAAGGCATCTCAACCTCGGGGGTCTTGAGCTCGGGCGCGTACTTCAGACCCCAGCTGTCGACCAGGGGAATGTAATCGTCGACCGTCATGAGCTTGGGGCAGTCTTGCGCGTATAAATCCGAGCGGAAGTAGGGTGTGCCGTCCATGTACTCCTCTACTGTGGTGCCGTTGGGGTTGAAGCCATCCATCTTGCCGCACAGGGTACCGAACTCCTCCAAAGTGATGTCCGAGGTGCAGCACTTGACCGACGCAGCGGTGCCATTGGCGGCGGGCGAGAAGGGGGTCGTGCACTTCTCGGCGAGGGTAGTATTGAGGATGTTGGTCGTGGTGTGCAAGTCGCATTGGGCGTGGCGGCAGACAAGCTGCTTGTCTTTAGTGAACGCAACATCGCATTCGATCAGACCAGCACCCATGCGATGCGCAGCCTTGTAGCTCTGAAGAGTGTGCTCAGGGAATTGAAGCGGCGCTCCACGATGCGCCAGGACAAAGTCCGAGGTCTTGAACTCTTGCTCCGAGCAGCTCTCCAGCTTTTCCTTCAATGGGCTCTCGTCCATGTTGTCGACGAGGTAGTAAGGCCGGACGCCGACTTGGACGTTGAACTTGCTGTGCCCATTACCATGACCATGACCATAGCCGTCTCCACGGGGAGCAATAACAGGTACAGCAGCAGCGGACGCGAGTCCGACGAGGACGGAGGTAGCAATGAAAGAGCGCATCGTGAGCAGATCTCAACCCCGAAGTATCCGGGAACCTGCAAGAGCGAACGGTTCCTGCAGGACAAGCATCCTGGCGGCCATGACGCTTCTTATCTGTGCCGGGAAAGGGCCAGAGCTGTACAACACCTCGGATAGATCAAAGACGCCGAAGTACAGGACGCCGCACGGCTCGAGGTGTTCGAGCTGAGCTGTTCAGCTACTGCACGTGGTGGAGCTACCCTAGCCCGAAGCTCTTGGCGGTGCATGATGGCGGACGGAGAACGAGATGGTTGTGGAAAGCTATGCGGGACGAGTTAGATCGCCAAGCTGCCAAGTCCACGCCGCCTGTCACGTTGATCAACGATGCGATAAGATACGCGCGCCGGCACAGCGGGCGGAGCAAGACCTGTTCAAGCCGCTGGTGGGAGCTTAGGTGCATGGTTCCTGTGCGTCACCGTCATGTTGTGTCTTGGCTGCGTTTTGCTTCTTAGAGTCTTGTACTCCGACCTGGCGGTGACTTTGGCCCATCGTCAATCCGATTGGCCTTTGCGAGGTCGTAGTATCCTCTCGGCTCGAGTTTGGAGAAGCCCCATATGTCTTATGAGCATTCGTAATACTCCACAGCCATTCCCGAGAAGCTGCCGTCGCTGTGATTAGGATCGTCCGAGAATCGTCCCTGGACGCGTCAGGACGCGCTACTTTCCTGGTCGTCCCTTTCTGGTAGCTGGAGAACGCAGTTGGATTTGCCGGTATCGATATCCGTCGAGCATCGCCAATTCGGAAGAGTGATGACAAAGTCTCTGGGGGCCGTGATTTTCTTGACAGGCTGCAGAATCTCCTTGCTGTTCTGTTCCCAGAATTCACCATAGCATCCCTGCCAGAGGTCGAGACAGAAGTACAACTTGATGTGTAATCTCTTGAGACCAGTCATCTTGCTCAACCCATCCCACAATCTGTACCACTCAACTCGGTGATGCGCAGGCATCAGGTTGACCTGGAAGTATTGATTGCGATCAAGGTCCCATTCGATGTTAAGATTGCTAATTTGCACGATACGTTGGGGCTGGAAGAAGTAGCAGAGATAGCCTGCTGTTGGAAAGTCTTCCAAGTCCGTGGACATGAAGAACTCATTGCTTTTGTAGAGATATTCGATACTTTCAGAATAACTAAGAAAGTTTGTACGTTAGTCTTGTACTGGTACTGCGACTGTGCAAATACAGTTGTATCTGACTCAACTTACATCTGTCGACACGTTCTTAGAAGAGGGAGTGCCAATTGCAGCTTTTGACCGGGTGAACAAGGCATGTAGCAAAGGCAGTTTCGAAGTGTGCACCTTCGCGTCAATAGTTTCCCATCCAAAACTGACGCATGTATTGTCTGTTCTCCCAGAGCCATCTCATAGATCATGCGCCGAATCTCCAAAGGTAGTTTGCTCAGAAGCGCTGAGCGAGGCTGGGCCAGCGTCTTCTGGTCCTTTTGTAAGTCCCCTGAGATGGAGAGTGCGCGTCTGCGAGGTGTCGGCATCGTTGGTAGTACTATCTCGTGTGAAAGATTTCGTCTTCTTCCATGTCGACCAGGGCTCAGAAACACTAGCAAGCAACAGATGCAGGGCGCGCAAACTGTCCACATGAGGCATTTGGATGTTTGCCAGACCACTGTCCGTACGCAATTACCCGTCTTTCTTCCAGCATTCTCCAGCTTGCTCCGGAATCGATTTGGCATTGTCGCGTTGAGAAGGAGGCGCGACGATTGTCAGCGATGACGATGGCGACTTCCGTGGCGCACGAGCAGGCGGGTGAATGGCCGCGGAAAGCTCTCTGGCATCTGCAACGCCGCGATTGATGAATAAGAAGCTCTTCTCATTTGTCGATGCTACTCTAGTGGCGTCTCAGTCGTCGTCGAGACTGGAAGAGAGAGGCTACCTGGAGTGATCGTTGTGACCTGTGGCGCAGTCATGGCCCCACTTAGCGAGCAGCCACGATGACGATGACGTACTGGGACCACAGGAAGTACGAGACACTGGCTCTCTTTTTGCGCGCCGTTCACATACACATCTCACATCTTATGGGCTTAATATTCTTTACGCATGTAAGTTTCTTTAGATACGCTGGATTTCTACCAGGAACGAAAGGCGCTCCAATCTTTAAAGGTTGCTGCGCATATCACCCCAAGTGCGCCTCCGCTTCTATCTCAATCTTCATCGTCTTATACAAAGCCACCACCTGCACCACTGTCATGAGAGGCCCATGCTTCTTGCATCTTTCCTTCATATTTCGGATGATCGGCTCCGCAATCTCATCGATCGGCACGGTAACGTAGATACGCGTCTTGTAGACCTGGTCCCAGCCCTCCCCACCAGCCTGACGAATAGCATGTTCGACGTTGTCAAAAGCTTGGTCGACCTCCTTCGAAAGCTCGTCTGGATACTCCTCCGTTGTACGATCCCAGCCACCTGGATGTGGTCAACATTGGGTAGCCTATACACTGTGGACGACGTACCTTGGCCGGATATCTCGATGCGGTTGTCGATGCGGACCGCTTGGCTGTAGTTCAAATCCCGTTTTGATCGCTCGCCGAAGCCGGGATAATCGAAGTACTGGAGATGCGACATAGTGGTCTTTTCAGAGATCAGACTGGAAATTCCGCGAGCTATACGAGGCGAAGTACAATATGGTCTTTATATCTGATGCGCAGCTACCTCTTATACTCAACCTACGTGGCATGATTACTGTAGAACTTCCCTCTCATGACAACAACAGCCGTCGAGCATCACATTGCGGCGGAGACTCTGCCAAGAGGACATTCGTAAGCTGGGCTTAGGCGTCCTATAGAATTCGCTGCTACAGGCAACTGTAGGCTCAACCCAATGCATGACAAGATCTTAGCCGGTGTTTTACAACGGCGTTGAACAAAACCCTCGGGGTTTAGAAGCTTAAACACATGGATAGAAGGAATGACATCTGTAAGCTTACGCAGCCAGCATGTCTTCATGATACCGCCATTGGCTCTCATGCCATGGAATGACGTTACCAAGATCCCCTAGTCCATTCTAACGAGACTTTTGGCACAGTGTCTTTGCATCCTGCAACACTAGGTCTCCATAGGGTTAATTCTGATGTCAGTAGGTGCCACGAATGGTTGACATTTACGTTCAACAACATAGCACATATTTGCCATCACCCGTCATTGGGTGACCCGAACACATGATTGACGCGGTGGACTCTGCATGTATCACCTCGATAGTACAATTCTGACTAACATAAGAGTGTCACAGGTCAGACCATGATGAATACATCTCCGACGCGAACCATCGTCTACCACCATTCATCGAAATCATCATAGTAACCCTCCCCTCGCGGCGGAGACCCCGACCTCTCCCGCCCACCCCAACCACCTCCACCATATTGCTCTCCTCCATATTCATCGAAATCATCATAGTAACCCTGGCCTCGGGGTGGAGATGGAGACCTTACATTCCGACCGCCTCCGCCCCATCGCGATCCCCCATACGGGCCATACCAAGAGCCTCCGCGCGGCGAGTCTGGATCCAAGGGATATGACATGTACGGACCCAAGTATCGCATGTCTGAGGATGTATGGTAAGGAATTGATGAATTTTGGAGACTGCCGCTGCCTGGGCCCCAGGCTGAGTGGGAGCGTGCGTCGTAGGGGCGTCTGGTGCCCCAGTCTGCGCCGTGGCCGAGGCCGGTGACGTTGAACGGGTCGTTGTTGTAAAAGGGGTTGTTGCTCATGGTTTTTGGTGTTATCGTTGTGGATGGGGGTTATTGTGTGCAGGAGGATGTGTTATGCGCAGACTCTTGGTAAGGGTGCAAGAAGCTTTATAGGAGGATATGGTGAATGTATGTACCGGTGGCAAGTCCAATTTTGGTATTGTATGTAGATACACTCACGGTATCCTTCGTTCACTGAACGTTTGCCATGTTGTTGATCTATTGTTGTATACCAATGTTTGATGAGAACGTAAATACATCATCCTCCAATTATACACCCGACCAGTGGTCTAAGAGTCTACGTTGCAACACCCAAACTTCACATTCCTGTTGCGTATATGTCGTATTCTCGGCCATCATCTACGCCGTTTCCTCTTGCTTGAATCTCAGCTCACGTCGTATTCAAGGTTCTCCTACCATAGACTCACCCACTACTTCTTCGCAGCCCCTCCACCGGGAGTGAAAGACGGAGCCGCGGCGTTCAAGCCCTTTGCAGGTGTAGCAAGCGAAGCCTTGTCGTTGTTGGTGTTGTTGTTGTTGTTGTCGGCTGATGGGTTCAATGCCTTTCCCCAGGCAGTCCCATTCTTGGGGTACGCGGTTGGGGCGCCCCAGTCCTTGCCGTGGCCGATACCTGTGACTTTCCGCCAGTCTTCGGGGGGGTTGTTTCCAGACATCGCGGTTGTTGTGTGGGTGTTGGTTTACTTCTGTTACTGGTTCAGTAGACTGTGGGGTATAGAACTCATATGTGGTGTGCGATCGTGGGTACACGTACCTGTATTCGCGATAGTTATTGTGGGAGAGTATCTTTCAGTGGTGGCTACGATCAACGACGAGAGAGTGGACATTGCGAGTAGCTCAAGGAAAGGGTCGGATATGGATTGATCTCGTGCGCATCACAGTAGTGAAGGGTAGCATTAGACATCGTACATTCACTGCTCGAACGAAGCTAGGGCATGTGTGATGAGTGCAGTTCGCAGCCTGATCACACTAGTCTTCTATGTATCACATCCGCCAGCGAATATCTTAATTAAGCAAGCTCAGTCTAGACAACTACATATCTTGCTTCTGCTGAACATGGCCTGCCTGTAACAGAGCGCGATGGTCTTCAACGACTTGTCTTCCTTTGTTTCACCCCTCAATTGTATTTCGACCACTCCTGGCTTCCTTATTCTTTGCAGCACGCCCTTCACATTCCCGTATGAGGTTGTCAATTCCCGCAACATACTCAGGCTGGTTCTTTTTCTCAAAAAACGTCTTGAGCGTGCGCAGGCAATCGAGAGTCTCCACCGGAACGTGATCTTCCCCCTTGTCTGCATCAATTATGCTTAGACAATCGTGAATGTTAATCCGCGTCTCAGGCTTTCCTTCTTCTGGTATAAACATCCCATACATCAGAGTGACCAAGGTCCTAGTCAAGGAAGCGTATTCTACATCAAAGCTTTCGTGACGCGGAATGGGCTTCCTTTGGAGCGCAAAGCTGGTATTGTGTGCATATGGCTTGAGCATATTCGCAACGAACTGAAGCTCTTTGAGCACATACTCCCGCTTCTCTGCCGCTGATGCATCCTCTGGATATTTCCAGTCCATAGGTATGGCGCCCCCCGGAGTCTTGTTAATACTATTGTAGGTCGAAGTGTCCAGCCAGCTGAATACCATAGTAGGCTGCAACAAGGCCTTCTCCTCATCAGTCAGAGAGTCGAATGACATTGCCACCCGTTCAGCTCGAGCAGTCTTCTTCCAAATTCGCTCTGGGAGTAGGGACCTGGGGGGTAAAGATTGGATGAAGTCAGGGTCGTTGTTGAGTTTACGCAATGCCACAGCCTTCTCGTAATGAGATCTTTGTGCAGATCGCTCCTGAAGGTATGTTCCCGATACCGATACTGTTATATCGGACACAAGGAGCGGAGTCGAGAATCCAGTCGAGAAGGCTCCGAGCCGACCAAGTAGGCGATGTCCAATGGAGAGACTCCGTAAGCTCCTCATTCTGAAAGAAAGGAGCATACCTCCTATTCCACCAATAATATTAGAATCATCCCTCGTAAACCCCTGACTGCTTTGCCATATCTGCGATTTTGGGAGATTGATTCCTTCATAATGAAGGATGCTTCTTCTGATCTGACTTTCCCAGTGCGTCAAGTAAGCTGCCAGAGGCGCAGCAAGAGCAAGAGAATAAAAGCCTGCTCTGGTAACAAAGTACGCAGATTTCGTCGGCAAAGTCAGCAAAGGGCGTCTGATGATCATCCGGCCCAGAAGCAGAGTCGCTGCCGCTGTTGGCGCTAATAAGACCAATGCAGTGGCAGTATTTGCAACATCAGGTTCTTCTGTCTTGGGAATAGCAGGATGTAGACCTTTTCATTAGTGAGAACTTGTTTGGTATGCAAAATTCGATGTAGTCGTCAACTCACCTGCACCCAGAGGCGGGAAAAGACGGACCATTGTCGAGGTTCATCTAAGTACGGTCATAGACCTGAAAATGAGGTTTGTGCTAATCTCAGACAATATATCGACCAGTGTCTAAGATGAGCTGAAGCGAGGGAGCTGGAAGACCATTTTGACGCGTGGAGTTGAGGAGCGATTGGAGATGCGGCGTGGTTGCACAAGTTTACATCCGCATGAGGCTAGATCCCGCGGACATGGCCGCTTACTCATCATCGAATCTTCGCAATCGCTCAACACCAACGAGCTCGTCGCCAGCAGGAAGACAGCCATCCACAGCCATGCCACCACGGCTAAGAGCGGTCCGAGCCGCCTCATCTCTTCTATTCATATGCTCGAGATCACCCGCAGCGACATCGGTCGCCCCCCTCCTTGTGCCCGCCCAGCAGAGATGCGCATCCATTCTTTCCTCGCTCTCCGACAACGCAGGCGCCTACAATAAAAAGATCCGACGAGGTCGCGGTCCCGCCTCGGGAAAAGGAAAGACTGGTGGACGCGGTCAGAAGGGTCAGCATGCACACGGCAAAGTCCCCGCGGGCTTCGAGGGAGGTCAGACACCACAATGGATCACCAACCCCGAGCGAGGGCGGGGGAAGTACAACCCGTTCAAGGTCGAGATGTCACCCATAAATCTGGACCGGATACAGAGCTGGATTGACCAGGGGAGGTTGGACCCGAAGAAGCCCATCACCATGAAGGAATTGGCCAAGTCGAGGTGTCTGCACGGTGTCAAGAGGCATGGTGTTAAGCTGCTCGCGAGGGTATGAGAAGACCAATCAATGGTGGCTACGCGAATGCTAATTGTGGCCGTAGAATCCAGAGCAATTGACCACACCCATCCACATCGTCGTCTCACGCGCCTCCGCCGACGCTATCGCACGCATCGAAGCCCTGGGCGGCAGCGTGACCACACGCTTCTACTCTCCCACATCCATCAAGCGCGTCCTCCGCGGCGTATCACACCCCACCATCTCTATCCAAGCCTCGCCAGACCTCGTCTCTCTCACTGCTCGCTCCGCAGCCGCCAAGATCCCCTCTCCCATTATCACCGCGCTCCAGACGGCCGCCGAAGAAAAGAAGAAGGAGGCTATGGTTGCTGTCATGAAGCAGATCGGGTCGAAATACAAGTACAGGCTGCCTGATGCGACGGCAAGAAAGGACATCGAGTACTACCGCGACCCAGCGCATAGAGGGTACTTGAACTACACGATGAAGGATGGCGAGAGCCCGTCCTTGTTCTTCAAGCCGCCCGGCGAGGCAAAGGACAGGAAGAAGCAGAGCGCGAGGAGAGACGCGGCCAAGGCCAGTGCGGACAACAAGCTGTTCTAGAGAGGGGCGTTGGAGCATGTATCATACTGTGTATAACGATCAGTTGGTCCCGCAAATATACCACTACAATACGTGGGCCCACAGTGCTCAGCCATGAATTGACTCATATCCGTCATGAACATATCATCAAGGATGACCTGGACGCCTACCTTGCTGACCAACATGTTGTTTCCCCGCCACATGTGTGTAATTGAGGGGCTGAGCCATCGTGAGGATGAAGCCGTCATCCGGTGGGCAACCTAAGGCGGCCGTGGCTGTGCAACTCAGCACCGGCGGCCGCGCAGCAACGCTGAATGCAGAGCTAGATAGTCAAACGTCAACACGAACAACAAAGACGTCAGTACCTATGCGCATGGCCAAGCCCAACAATCGTGGCGGTGTGTTTGTTAGTGAAGCAAACGCCACGATCGGTGCCAATGCGGTGCCCGTTTCAAACATCAACTACTATGGCAGTCATATGAAACATGTCGCACTTTTTCCATGGCACGACCGTCGATTGAATTTGCGACGTGGCTCGAGCATGCTATTTGTGCTGAGACATGGGGGTTCTTGTTAGATCTGAGATGATGGTCATGTGGTGGAGACGGTTGTTAGTGCATGAGGTGACGTGAGTACTAGTTGGGAAGTCGCTGATGCATCATCATGTGTGGAAACTGGTGTGAAAAGTTTAGATATATGGGACTATCTGTCTGGACTAGAGTAGTGCAGCTGTGTTCACGGAAAGATGGATGAGTGAAGCTGACTAGTATCTTGCACAGTGTACATGGACTTGTACCACATGCGCATTCTGCTACCTTCCTTCTTGGGCTGTGTCCTTCTCTGATATACGAGTGTTCTATCATTTCGTCACCTGCATCTTTCAACATGTGGTCCCGAACGAATGAGAAGCATGCTGTGAGGATGCTCTGGATCTTACTGCATTAGCATACCAACATCAAATCTGTCAGACATGCTTCCAAGATGCACTTTATTGTTACGACACGACCGAATCGACGAGCTTCCTGGCCCAGGCGACGGTCGTTTTCACATAGCGGAGCCCAATCTCGAACCCATCGGCGACGACAATGCCTGTTATGTTGGAACCCGGGAATCCTGACCAGGTAGCATGCGTTCCGTAGCATATCCGTTTTCGCACCAGGGAGTTGTCGTCCAATGAAGCCATGATTAATAGATGGATGCCGGCAGGGATATAAGCTGTGTGGAGTCCGAACCTGTCAGGCAGTGCAGTCGGGGAAGGTGATCCCTTTGAAAGCATGCCACAACACTAGTAGCTGCAGTGAGAGACGAACGATGGAAGGTGATGATGCACATGAAAAGCCTTCGTTTCGGTGGTCAATCCCCGCGACGTGTCCGTAATCAGCATGGAATACAGTTGGTCGGCACTCCGCTTGTGCGAGCCGGTGAGACTGTCTGCACGTCTTACGGATCCTTTGGGTCAACGGCTGCGTGCGGCGTTCTTGCCTGCCCCATTTTCCCTTTGTCCCTGCACAAGGCTGAGTAGTCACTTTGGGATGCGCAGCGAGAACTCGACAGGTCGATCCGGAGGGCGCGCACTACTGTGATTGCACATAGTGGCGCAAGCCAAGGTGTCCTAATCCGCTCGGTGACATGCACGTGGTGCAGAGAATGTCTCGCGTTGAGGTGAGGAAGCGATGCGTCGCTTTTCCAAAGACAGCTGAACCGTATGTGTTGAGCGATGTACTGCAGCACCTAGACGGGCAAGCGCGGCCTGGGATCCGTTCCGGCAGGTGCGTCCTGTACGCAGAGTTCGTTTGCATTGTCTGAGAGGGTTAGCTGCAATCGGCCCCTCGAACGGCAATCCAGAGTTGCTTCTGAGCACGGAAGGAGGTGTGGAGTGTGTTAGCCGGTTGCCTTTGTTGGTTGTTGCATGATGGTGGCACGATGACTCGCCGCGTGCGTCGAAAGCACCGCCAGATGTCCAAGCTGGAACATCGTTGTGCGAATCGAGCGCTAGGCAGCCGACGAATTGCATGTCGTTTGCCTTTGAAGGAGTTTCGCCCGGCAATAAAGTAAAGAAGAGCCTGAGCTTGGCGAGCTAGTTTGACGTATTGTATTTGGAAAAGATAGCGAGGGTTTACCGACCTCGGAAGCATTGTCTTTGGCGCAAATAGATGGAGCCTCCTGCATGATACTTTGGTAGCATGGGGTGTAATAATAAGGTGCAACTTGGTCACACAAAGTTGGTTGGCTGACTGGCGCGTGAGTGGCTTCGCTAATGTGTTAATGAAGCTTGTGGCGTAACGCATACGGGACTTGTTGTCCTTCATGACAGTGTCAGCCGCGGGATAGATGATGATACGGGTCAGCTGTGCATCGGGCAGACTAGTATGGCCTCGTGGATCGGTACCAACGCCCTTGTACATATTCACATTCAATCTCCGGTGGGAAGTAGCAAGTATCGGTACCCCTTGGATAGAGCCTATCTTCCCGCATTACGTCCTGGCCGGTCAGCATGCTGTAACACTGTCAGACGAGCGGTATTGCAGCCCGAGTGCAAAGTGGTTGCGTCACAATACACCTTGGTAAATGTCGAGAGGATCACGTCTAGGCATAGCAAGGGATCCATCATCCGGGTACGGAGGCCTTGAGGTTGGGTCGCTGGTTGATTACGGCGTGCTCGCTCTAGAGCGTGGGGTTGCGCAGTGCTCATTCGTTGGGAACCGTCTGACCTACTTCTTTCAGCACAAGAGAGCGGGGAACTGGATATGGATCTGAGGACGCCGCAAGCCGTGTCGAAAGGCTAAACTCGACCCACTGGACTCGTGTGGCAAAGAGGTACAAGATCCTGAGTCGGCATAAGACTTGTTGCAGTGTGTGCGTCTATCGCGTTCTGCTTTTGCAGCTGGGCCGCTAAGGCCGGTCGCAGACCGGAATTAATGAGCCGTAGCCAAGCTGCATCCATCGCACTTCGTGATCGCGACCGTTCGGGCACAGGGTCGTGAGAGCATGGTAAAAAAAAGTCTGCCATATCGCGCGCCAGCCAAGGACTTGCGTGCTCAAGCTGGCGCCAACCATATATGCTGGTCTCGGCTGAGTGGTTTTCGCAAACGTCTTGTGGCCAGGTTGCTGCGCATGATGAAATGCACTAGAGACACATCCATGGAGCTGCACTGCTCGGCAGGGTCAGTTGTTGAAAGGCAAACGATGGAGTCAATCGACGATAGATGATGCATGGTGTAATGTACGCGTGGTGGAAGCGCGGTACGTCTCAGCGCGCCATGGCCAAGCTAATAGATGTGCCGTGAATGGTATAGGCTGGGCAGGACGGTAACGAGTCGTTGGGGCTCGTATAATCGTGTAATGGTGAGGAAAGCGGTGCCGAGTATCGTCCGTCCTCTCCGTACTACGCCCCCCAGCCTTCCGTGGAAGGAGCTATTGCCCTTTCTGCGCCAAAATAGTCACCATTCATCTCCACACGACGGTCAGGACGCTCGGTCAGACGGGATCGCTGTCGAACGTGGATTCTGGACATACGGGCACTGCAGGCGATGATGCACAGCGGCGAAGTTAGTTTCGATAGAGCCATGACTATTGCAGCGCCGTGGAGGACCTTGGGCGGTCGTATCACGCGCATCAGCGAATCGCCAGCCGAGTCGTCCAGGCATCCCGAGCCTCCCGTTGGCATGGAGCAACGAAGGGGCGTGTTTGAGATGTCGCCCCTCACACCGACATCGTACCGATGCTATAGGAGTAGTTTGACGGGCGGTGGAGGGCTAACCAGCATGTGGAATGCATCCATGCCGGGTGGTTGCAAGCAATCGCCATCCATGTGTTAATAGAGGTGATTACGTGGGCATCTTTTTTTGCAGAGAGTGACGACGGACCGAGCACGACCCACACCCCTGCTCATGTACTGTACGTATGACGGCGCTCGCTTTGCTAAGCTCCACCGTTCCAACAACAACCTCATTGCATTGCGAAGCAGGATCACCGGCGGCACAGACTCTGCTCAGTGCTATCGATAGATTACGGGCTGCGTATCCCTTGCTGCTCTGGCCATGTGTAATTCCGTCACGGTTTCACGGTTAGCGCTGCTGGCCAAGCAAGCGACTCGATAAGCAATCATGCTTCACGACGCCGGTGCTAGCTGGACGGGTCAGCAAAGGCAACCTTGGAACTGGACGCGGATTGCAAGATTTGCAAGACTTGCAACACAGGCGTCCGGGACAGGTGGATGCACCCAGCAAGCCGCAGGCCCCCGCAACAGCTATGGCCGGCCTGATGGACGCGCAAGGTGATGGAATGCAGCAACTGAGGCGCGCGCAATACCCGAAATCGTGTTTCGTCAGGGGCGTTGCAAAGGCGGTTCTGCAGTGCAGATTGCCTCAACTTGGAGTGCACGCAACACGTCGCCGGCCGGTCTCAATAACAACACTGTGTCTAGCGTCGGGGTGCCTCATACTTGCCATTCGCCGGAAGCATCGGAACCGAGGGCTGCAGCGGTCGGGCTCCACATGATTGGAAGTCATTCAGCAAAATCATCTGCAAAAAAAAAGAGGATTGCTGATCAGCAGCGCTCGCGCAAACTTCAGCATGGGAAGCTTCGCGTTGGACAGGGTTCGGGCTCGGATATAGAGCATGCTTAGGGAAAGGTAAGACGGCGATTTGGCTAACTAGGGCGGGCTGGCTGGGCGACTGGTTCGTGTCGCTTGCAGTCTGGCAGCACAGCGGCGCCGTCCAGTCTGCCACACTCAGTCTCGCCATTTGCTATGCGTGCGCTTGCAGCAGATGCTTTTTAGATGCCTGAGGGCGGCAAGCGGGCACCAGGTGGTCAAACACGGCATGGGCGGGACGCTGCACGCGTATAGTGCCCATCCAGACCGCCCAGGCTGGGGGTCGTCACTGGCGATTACCGGTCGTCTCATGGATCGTGATGGAGGTCTGCCGCTTACGGCAATTCCTGCTGCTGCTGGCAGCGTTTGGAGGTGCCGTCTGCGGCCACCATTCGTGGTGGGTGCTCCGCCTTGGCCGGTGCAGCTGGCCGCGATGCGCAAGGGATCTCACCATCTCTGATCAGTCGTCGTGTCTGAGACGGCAGCGCTCCGTGGAGGCAGCAGGCCTACCATGTAGGCTGCAGCGAGTTGATGAGGCCCACCAGCGCTATCGTTTCTTCGTTTGTGGCCGGATGGTGTCCCACTGTCGCAGTGCGCACTGGGCAAGGTCGTGTGTGGTGGGGGGAATCATGGCTGAAGCCCCTCTGGACGCGCACCATGCATCGCCTGAGGGGCCGCCGGCCAATCAGCGCGCGCGGGAGTGCTGAGGCTGTATCGCGCGGCGCAGCTGGTGCTGGGGTGGTTTGGCGCAGGGATGGATTATTCACGACGCTCGTGCTGGACTTGTTGTAGTAGCAGTAATTAGCCCGCGCGGCTTGGCTGCTAGTCGCGTCGGTCGCTCCTGCCCTCGCGGCGAACCCCCGGTCGCGGTTGCTTTGTGCTGGCGGCCGTGCGCCCCTAGCTCCTTCCAGGCGCGGTTGATGTCAGAGCGCGGCTTCTCCTTCTGGGTCCTGGATCAGCCTCTTGGGGCGTTCCTCCTACCCTGCTCGCTCCTGCCTGGAACCTTCCGAGCCTTCACGACTCCGTGTGTGTGAATTACCTATGTTTTATTCAAATCCAACGGCCCCAAGCCATGTCTGCCATGCCAGCGTGCGGGCCCCCGACAATCCGCCTCCCTACAGTCACAATCACTCACCACCATTACCCACACCCAACACCAAGCCGCTCCCGGTATAGCACCACACGGCCAGGACGCTCACCGGGCCTGACGTCTCTTTATTGTGTCCCTCTGCACTCTCCTTTGCCAGACCCTCTCCTCCTACAAGTCTAGTTGCAAGCGTCGTTGCCGTGTCCCGGATATAGCCTGGCTTTGATTGGCCTAGCTCCTGCTCCCGTCCACAGGCCAACCTCTCCGTCGTCGACATCCTCCTGCCAAACCAAGGTTGAGTGAAGAGGATAGCGTGCAAACAATAGTTGCTGGACATGACCGCCTGCTCACATTGACCTCGCCGCCTTTCACCACCTCACCTCACCTCACCTTACCGTCTCCATCCTCTTGCCGTCCACATGCTCGAGCTACAGCTCCCTCGCCCAATGCCTCACGCCCTGCCGCGGGAGCCTCCCTTCAACCTGTATGCCACGGCACCTCGCAGCTCCTCCAAGCTCGACGCCACGATGCACCTTCCCTACCCCAGTCTCTCTCACAGCTATGAGCAAGCCCCCCGAGCTCCCCTCACACCTCCAGAACTTCCCGGCTCAGCAGTGAGGGTGGTCTCACTACCGCCGAACCAAGGTGCAGGGCATCAGTACGGCTACCAACTTCCTGCAATCGGCAACTCCAGATCAGCAGCAGCTCCACGAAGTCCCAGCCCGCCAAGACAACAACCACAGGCACAAGAGATGGCTCAGACACCGAGGAAGAAGTACACCATATCACCAAACCTCAAGATTCCACCGACCATCAGCACGCCACAAGAGGGTCTTCCTCAATTAGCAGCAGAGGTAATTCCAGGCCCCATCATCTCACCAACAACCACTAACCATCCATCCAGGTGACGTGCCTCTTCTGGTTCGAGAGCTCGGCCACGCTCAAGCAAGTACTTGATACCGCCTCACCACGCCAGCCCATGCAGCCGCTCGTTCCCGACGCACATCCTACAACTGGTTTCAGGAAGTGGGTAGCAACCATCTTGACGACCACACAGGTTGCCCAAAATGTCATTCTCTTGGCACTGCTATTCATCTACAGGCTCAAGCAGACCAACCCCACAGTCAAGGGAAAACCTGGCAGCGAATACCGTCTACTGACTGTAGCTCTCATGCTCGGCAACAAGTTCCTCGACGACAACACGTACACGAACAAGACATGGGCCGAGGTCTCGGGTATTTCGGTACAGGAGGTGCACATCATGGAGGTCGAATTTCTCAGCAATATGCGATACAGTCTTTTCACATCAAAGGAGAAGTGGAACGAGTGGCACGGTATTCTGGGCAAGTTCGGAACCTTCTTCGATCGAGCCTCCAAGATTCCGGCCTCCGGTGCTGTAAGCCCAGTCGGCCCTCAGAACATGCTAGGCCTCCCGCAGAACTTTGTTCCTTCACCACCAACCCAGCAGCAAACGTCACCACCGACTACGATGATGTACTCCCCGAGCCACATGGCATTCTCCAATACCCCGCTTTTGCAACCACAGGCCACGTCGGCCACCGTATCCCCGATCGGTGCCCTTCCGGAACTCGGACCCATTCAACGCAAACGCAGCGCTGATTACAGTATCGAGCCCCCAATGAAGCGACAGGCCCATGGATTTGCACCCGGCCCCTACAGCAATGCACCTCCGATTCCGACCCTGCAGACGCCCGTCAATAGGTCATTCGAGCCACCACCATCCGTGAATCGCTTACCCCCTCTGCCAAGTCTTTCGATACCTCCACCTCAGCAGATGCCGCCGACCCAGATGAAGAACTGGTCAGACCTTCCGCTACCAGTTCCGGGTGGCCGCTCCATGGCCATGGTGTACCCTCCGCCCGTCCAATGGCAGCAACCGACTAGCACACCAACATCGTCGGCCCCACCGCCTTACGCCCACAACTACACACCCTCTACCGATCAGTCTCGTCAGATCAGTCCTTACCCACAGTCCGCAGGTTCCTCTCCAGTAGGCGCCTTCCCGCCACCGGGCTCGAGACAATTATCGCCATCCCATTTCCTTAATCAGCGCCAGTCTCCTTATCGACCGGTTCGTACCGTGCAGACACTACTTGTGCCTCCACCTCAGACGTCTATCCACAACCCTGCGAGGAATATCAGATACGACCAAATGCAGTATCAGCCTCTGGGTCAACCGATGACTGACCGTCGTTCCGGCCTCCTACCATACATGGACCGGAGTGCATGGCCTGAGACCAACCAGTTCAACCAACTTCCTGTTCCCCAACAACCTGTGTTCAGGTGAACGGCCACTCATTACCTTCATGTAACAACTTTACGAATTTTCTGGGCTTACATTGATTGCCCATCCTTTAGTCCAGAGGACATGATATTTGCTGCGTTCGAGCGTGCATTGCATTGGGTGGTTCTTTTGGTGAGCATTTCATGGATCAATAGATTTGATCAGCACTTTCTTTACATTACCACTGCATCAACAGGCGTTATTGTATATGTAGTCTTTTGCCTGGTCGACACTTTATGTGTCCGTATTACAGGGTTTGATATGATGGCGTTTCGAGAGGCCGACTTGCGTATGCCCGAGTCGAAGGATTATCGTGTGCGAAGCACCAATGCATTAGAATAGCAACCCCTCAAAGGGTGTATAATCCAAAATGAACTTCAACTACCTCACTCTTACATTATACGTTTCCCCGGGTTTGATTCTGCGACATAAGATCGGTGATACCCTTCTCTGTGGTTCATATAACGGCCGCTGGCTTAGGGTCAGAGCACCTTACCATTTCTGCAAGGCTTTAGATCCACGTCAACCCGTTGGATTTGACTCGGTCATGCTTCAAAACGGGCATAGGTTCATGAGTTGATATGAGATAGTCTGAGTGGATGTTCATATGCTGCCCAGGTAGTACACAATCTGGTAGATGTCATCATCCTCAAGCTCGGTGCATGTGTCCGGGTACATATCCTCCTCTGGATGTCTAAATCTATTTGGTGGTAGAATCTAGGACGAAGTACAAGTAAGGCATAGAACCGATCAATGCATTCCCAAAAGCTGTATATGTTGGCGATCGTTTGTTGGGTGGTGAACACCATTTGGAGGGAGCTGTGTCAAGCAGTATTTTAAGAAGGCAAGACACGACGTCTATTTGCGCATAAAATTCATAACAGCGCGACCAACAGATACGAGAGAGTATAATCGAGGTATGATGTGTATGAGGAGGGCGCAAATTGTTTGTAGTCGTTCGTAGACTTGTTCGCATGCGGGTTGTTGCCTACGGAGTGATTTTGAGAAACTTGGTACAGTACGAAGTGTGTCGTTCAGCCTTACGCGCGCCAAGCCACTTGCAAGAGCCGCGGCAGCGCGTTCACGGTTCACTCTAGGTTTGCACATTTCCTCTATACTCCATCCCACCTCTGCAAACCGTAACTATGCCGCCACCAAAATCCAAGAAACTTACCGCGCAACCCGTGCGAACGCGCCAATTCGCCGGCAAACCCACAGCTGCACCTGAACCCGAAGAACGCTCGAGCTCGGAATCAGAGTCGGAGGAGGAACAGCCAAAGCCAAAACCTTTCGCGAAACCAAAACCCGCGCCCATCGCATCGTCGTTTCCCAAGTCTGCGCTCAAAGCAAAACTTGCATCGCGGCAGAAATCCGAGGCGGAGCGCAAGGCGCTAGAAGACGAGTTCGAAACAGAAAGCGAGGAAGAGGAGGGCGGCGAAGATGGCAGCGGGAGTGAAAGCGGCAGCGGCAGTGAGGAAGAGTCTTCTGAGGAGGAGTCAAGTAGCGAAGAAGAGGCACCGAAGAAACTACTGCGCCCAGTGTTTCTGAAGAAGAACGAGCGAAACAAAGTCGCACCTGTCAAATCAGCAGAGGAGATAGCGGCAGAAGAGGAAGCACGGCGGCAGGAGCAAAACAGGGCGCTTGTACAAGAGCAGGTCGAGCAGCGCATAGCGGAGAAGGCAGCCGGCAAGAAAGACTGGGATGACGACGTCGAAGACGCCGACATCAACGCCATCGACGACACAGACGGTGTAGACCCCGACGCCGAATATGCCGCCTGGAAGCTGCGCGAGCTCAAGCGCATTAAGCGCGAACGTCTCGCGATCGAAGAAGCCGAAGCAGAGCGCGCAGAGATCGAGCGCCGCCGCAACTTATCCGCCGCCGAACGCGAAGCCGAAGACCGCGCCTTCATCGAGAAACAACAAGAAGAAAAGGGCGACCGGGGGCAAATGCAGTACATGCAGAAGTACTTCCACAAGGGTGCCTTCTTCACAGACGAGCTGAAGGAACTGGGTGTGGACCGAAGGAACCTCATGAACGCGCGCTTCGAAGACGAGACGAATCGCGAGATTCTTCCCGAGTACATGCAGATCAGAGACATGACGAAACTGGGCAAAAAGGGTCGGACACGCTATAGGGACATGAAGACCGAAGATACCGGCAAATGGGGTGACTTCGGTGATGACCGGCCGCGGAGAGACAAGGGCGATTTCGGTGTCGACGAGAGATTCAGACCTGATGCTTATGGCGGAAGAGATCGGGATAGAGAGGGCCCTTCTGGCGCAAATGCGAAGCCACTCGGCGAGAGGAAGAGGTTCGGCGACGATCACGACCGGGACAGTAAGCGCCCGAAGATGGAAGAGAGGGCTTAAAGCGTGTGATCATTATCATTTTGGCGTTGACAGCATTGGGCGGCGTACTAGCATCTACGGAACATGAATACCATACCCACCGACTTGAGTTGTCGGCTCATTACTCTTCACGAACCCTCTCGTACGTTCCCCGTCCCTGGGCATCTCCGTCTGCCATCGCGCGCGCATCCTCTCTCCCCTTTTCCACGTCCAACCGCCACAGTAACGGTGCTGGCAATACCACCAGGACCGCCAGGAAGATGAAAGCCGGGCGTATCGTGGCCGCCTGGTCAACGATGAACCCGACAAGAGCTGGGCCGAATGCACTGCTACCCTTATCCGTAACAGCATACAGCGCGAAGAACGCTGCTTCACTGCCCTCGGGTATCAAAGGCGCATAGACGGACCGCGCATAAGAAGATATACCACCCATGACTATCCCATGAATAACCGCAATGGGGTAAATCTCCCACGCCTTCTGCAGACCAATGAACCCCAAGCTCTTAAACATGGGTATGTATCCGAGTAAGCCATAGAGAGGGATGATCTCCATGCCCGCTACACAACACAGTAGTACGGTCTTGGGCTGTAGAGCAAAGCGCCGTTGCACATGCGGCCATGCAAACGCGCCTACGATGCCAGATCCGATAGATGTGATGGACAGTAGCGCGATGGCAATGGTGCCCATGTGCAACTCGGTGCGTGCAAAGAGGACAGCGGTCCCGGATATGGTCGCCACGGCATCCGACAGCAGGAACCACGATATCAGGAAAAGGAGCGTCTGCCGTAACTTTATGGCTCTTCGCAGTGTACCGTAGAAGCTGCGCAAGGAGAAGGATGTGTAGAATAGAAACGTCCTTATCCGCGATGATGACTTTCCTCCGGTAAAGCTCTGCGCAGTCTGTGTGGGTAATGGTGGACCTGGTCTTGGACGTAGCCACAACAGTGTTGGGATGGAGAATATAGCCCACCAGAGACCGACCATTAATAGAATCATACGGATGGAGAGACTGGGCGACGTTTTCGAAAGGGCGGTTTTGTTGAAGAGAACTATGATCAGTATACTAAGGATCTGGACGAAGACGGCGGACATGTACCCATATCCCACGCCTTTACTAGAGATCTGCGCGCTTCTTTCTAGATCCCGCTTCAACCGATCGGGATCAAATCGCGCGTGAGTGGAAGACGGTCCATTGGCTGGGTTCAGCGACTCCAGCTCGACATCCGAGGCGGAGTCGGAAGATGACGATTTCCCAAGCGTATTGTTATTTGGATGGTTGGCAACGAGTAGTGGTAAGAATGCGTTTAGCAGGACGAATGAACAGCCTAGACTCGCAACTCCGACGATGACTAGAATAGGAGCGAGGTAGTATAGTGATGGTGAAATGAAGATGAAAAGACAGCTGGCCAGTGAGCCCATGTACGATGTAAACATGAGCATCTTCTTGCGGTATGGGCCTTGGTAATATGTTAGTCCTTGTTAAAGATGTGAGATATTGACTACAATGACTTACCATGATCTGCGAAGGAACTGAAACATATCAAGACCACTGCTTGAAGTAATACAGCCGTAGAGAACGTGTACATGGCGAAACTACTCGTCGACATGTCCCTACCCAGGTATCTCACCATGCATTGCTCAGAGTCTCCTCCGGCTTTCTGGTCTGCATCGTCGCGTATCCGGAGTTTTCCGGATGCGGTATGGTCGACACACGGCTTCGAGTGATCAGAGAAGAAGACGCCATTTTCTCGTGCGAGTTGTTCAAGAATCACTGGGAGGAAAGCGCCTTGAATCTGTAAGTAAGACGCGAAAAGCGATACATTGTGTATGGTGGTGGTTGTGTGGGCAGGGTGGAAGAGAAGGCTATGACGTACCGATTGCGACTACAGCGAAGACTTCGGCTGCGATTGGGTACGCATACCAAGCCTTCAATTCGCGATCGGTAGTAGGGCTCGTGTCTTCGCCTTCGTATTTGATGCGCGGGCTGGATACGAGCGTGTCGTCATCGTCGAGGTCGTCATTAAAAGACATATTTGTTTGTTGTTAGGGTTTTCGAGAGGCGCATTGGATAGAGCGTTGACTGTTTGATCGATTCCGATGGGTGCCGGGCTCTTGCCGAGTGGGTCGCGGGTGGTGGGGCGGCTTCCAAGAACGAGGCTTATCATGCCAGGAGCCTCATTCTTCTTCTTCTCCTGCGCTGGGAAGCTGCGTTTCGACAGGAACTTCTTTATTCTTTTGAAACACCCTACAAAAATGATAAAGCATGTTCCGTTCAGTGTCAGGATAGGCCCATCTAGCTGGACGCCGTGTTTCAATGACGCATTGCATCATTGACTTCTATTAGCGTCATGGAACCGGCTGCAAGCTTCACGCACAGAGCCTTTGGTTCCCAGAAGTATGCTGATTGAGATGCATTTCTGACTGCTCAGTGATCTTCATACAAACGATAATCTAATGCTTGACGATGGCAGTTACGTTGCGAAGCCGTCGAACGACTTCTGACACTCCACGAGCGAGGCGAAAGATCAATGCCGCACCTAAAACACGCAAGCCTTCAGCAAGGACGCCCACCCGGGTAGATACCGAAGACCACCCAGTCGTCATCTCAACACCCCCCGGTTTTCCTTTTGAGCTCCAGCCTGCAAAGTATGGCCTCATTCAAGAGCGTGTATGCGACAGCTTGTATGCATTGGTAGTCCAAGCGATCCTATGGAACCAGACTCGGGGCCAAATGGCACGTCCAGTGCTCTTCAGTTTACTAGTAGCCTATCCATCGCCAAATGAGCTCTCCACCGCATCTCTCGAAGATCTGACAACAATGTTGCAGCCCATAGGCCTCCACCGGATTCGAGCGGCCCGCCTTATAGCACTGGCTGAAGCCTGGCTTTCCGCCCCTCCATGTAAAGAGAGAAGGTACAGGAGGTTACATTATCCTGACCATGGATGTGGTGCAGATGTCAAGCCAGGAGAGATCTTAGGGCCTGACGACGATAGAGAAGGCTGGGAGATTGCGCACCTGCCGGGCATGGGTGCGTATGCGCTTGACAGCTATCGCATCTTCTATCGCGACCGCCTGAGGGGCATCGAATCTACGAGCGGTGTTGAGCCCGAATGGAAAAGAGTTGTGCCGACCGACAAGGGTAAGTTCTAACTGTACGAAGTGCATGTGAGACAAATACTGACTTCGTACCCCTACCTCTGCAGAGCTGATACCATATGTGAAGTGGAGGCGGGAAGAAGAGCGTTGACGACTAAATCGCGCGAACAATACACTGTCTCTCCATTCGTACGGCCTGACAGGCCGCTATCAGACAATTTTGAGCGTACAGGAATGTTCGTATTTACCAGAAAAGCAATGCTAGCTCGCACAGTAAATCGTCGAGACGCTGTCATGTGCTTCGTCCTGGCGCGCGCGTTGACAAGTCGAACCACCATTTCGGAATCCGAACAACAAATCACCACCACCGCTACCCCGCCAAAACGCTCTTGTAGGAATCTGGAAGTTCTGAGCGAGCCGAATCGAATTAGACATGCAAGCGTCACCTCTCTGACCACCAAAAGATTACTGGCGCATTAGTTGCTTTTCATGGTTGCTACAATGTAAGCTGTGCGACAGTAAAGAGCCAGTTAGGAAGCCATAAGCGACGTACGGGAAAACGTTGAATGCAAGGCGTACGCCCCAACTTTGGCCAGATCGGCTGCGGGTAAATGACGACCCTGCAAGATCTCTCATCCAAACGACAACGGCCGTAAGCATCGTTAACATACCTCGGCGTCGGCGCAGCAATGCTACCACGCGGCACAGAATGCGTTCACCTCGAATCGCTTCACGCACCAAAATAGAGAATCGGGGAAGTGACGATGATGAAGTGAATGGCATAAGAGGGGCGGGTGTATCGTCACTTCTGCGTTTGGTTATCCCGTGCTAGGACGCGCCTGACCTTTGTCCCCCTTCTACGTCGAGGCACGTAAACAGCAAACTCGCCTAGTTCACGCGACTACTTACCCCACAACCTTCGTCGCGAACTACCCAGACACACCAACATGAACGTCGAGAAACCCTCCAGTACGCCAATGGCTCTAGAACCCCTCAACATCACCGACGATGAAGAAAAGCGGGCTCAGTCGACTATTGGACCCGAGACCACCTCCAGTCCTACTACAGCGCCTGGAATTGCAACATGGAAGTTGGTATGCTTGTATATCAGGTAAAGGTACCGCAAAATCTCCGCATGTTCATCTAGCTAATGCGCACTGCCTAGTATCTGCATTGGCCTATTCCTCTCGTTTCTGGACACATCCATCATTGCAACTGCCATATACACAATCGGAGTCGACTTCCAGTCCTTATCCAAGGTGAATTGGATTGCCTTGTCCTACACACTTGCCTACATTGGCTGCACCGCCATCTTCGCGAGCCTCTCCGATGTAGTCGGTCGCCGCAACGCCTACCTCGCCGCCTATGTCATCTTTCTCGCCTTTTCAGTCGGCTGTGGCTTCGCTCAATCCCTCGAACAGCTCATCGCTATGCGTGCGCTACAAGGAGTTGGTGGCTCAGGCTTGTATTCAGTGGGCTTCGTCATATTGGGTGAGATTAGCCCACCCCGCGTGATCGGTATGCTGGGCGCAATGGCAGGAGCCATTATCGCAATGTCGGGAATCCTGGGGCCAGTGCTGGGCGGTGTCATTACCAGTTACACATCCTGGCGATGGATTTTCTGGATCAATGCCCCGATCGGAATCATTCCGTTGATCCTTTTCGTACTGGTTTGGTCCAACGACGCCCTCATCCGCGGCGTCAGTCGTCGCAGATTCAAACAGATCGACTTCCTAGGCTTCCTTCTCTTGGTCGCTGCTTCCGTGCCCTTTGTCATTGCATTCCAGCAAGCTGGCATCCACGTCCTCATGAACAGCTCCATCTGGTCGTCTGCCCTCTTCGTTGCTCCGCTCGTCGTTGGTATGCTCTGCTTCGCTGCGCTCTTCGTTTGGGAGTGGTTCATTGCAAGACGTTGGCCTGACGCGATTGCTGCGCTCTTCCCAATGCGACTAGCCAAGAACCGAGTCTACATGTCAGCACTGGCCACGACATTGTTGATAGGCTTCCCTTACTTTGTCATCATATACTCGCTGCCAACGCGGTTCCAGGTCGTCAACGGAAAGAGTGCGCTTGGATCGGGTGTCGCTTTGCTGCCAATGCTTGGGTCCTCTGCCATCGGATCGACTCTCGCTGGTGCGGCGTCGAGTAAGAAGAATAACACGTTTGCGGTCAACGTCGTTGGTGCTGCCCTCATGCTTATTGGAACTGCAACTTTGTCTACACTCGATAACACTTTCGCCCCGCAAGCTCGAGCCTATGGTCTACAGGTTTTTGTCGGATTGGGCTTCGGATTGACAGTCAGCAATTCGACTCTACTCGCTGGCATTGAATCGGAGCCACGCGACACCGCAGTCGCACAAGGCCTGATGGCGCAAGTGCGTGTGCTTGGGGGCAGCGTTGGTATCGCCGCGTCAACAGCTATCCTGGGCATCAAAGAGCGTCAGGAGCTTCTCGACTCGCTGATTGTAGAGGGCGCACAGTTGGAGTCACTTGCTGAGTCTATGCGGACCCTTCCCCCCAACAAAGTTTTCGCTATTCGCCAGACATACTCAGATGCTTTCAACGAGATACTTGTGGCTTGCGCAGTTATCAGTGGTGTGGCCCTCCTGGCGACGCTCGCAGCGTGGCGGAAGCATCCCACTGCTATGAGAAACAGAACATAGCACCTGGTCCGACGATGGGAGGTTTGCGCGCCCATGCGTACGATACAAGGAACTCGTCCAAATAGAGAGATCTGAAGGACATTGATATTTTCTGTGGACGCGAACTGGCATGACTTTGGGAAGGACTGCATCAGTAACAGCAGGAAGGGCTCTGTCCCTGCCGGACCAACCAGGGCTCTGTCTGTAGGGCCAGCTACTCAATTAGGAAATCTGTGCAAAAACCGTGGATTGCGGCAGGGAGGGCTCTGTGGGTCTGCTGTCCTCGTGAGCGGGAAGCTGATTGGCCAGGTAGGGCCAGCTACCTGATTGGGAAGGTTCTGCAGCATCTGTAGATCGCGGCAGTCTTGGCAGATAGGGCCAGGACCGGCCCTGTGCAGCCTATCAGAGCCCTCCAGGCAGGGCCGTCTACACGTCCCTGCCTCCTCTCTTCTCTCACGGCATCAAGCTTTGAGCAACCGGTGCAGCACCACCATGATAGTAAAACAATATGTGTATTTTGCAATCTACATCTATCTCCGATACTATTGTGCCATACAGGAAAGGACTGAAGTTCTGAACTAACGAGAACGCTCCCAATCTTCACGCACTCACATGTCTCCATCTAAGGCTCCACATCCATCATAGGAACCTGATCCTCATTCTTCGCCTCCGCCAACCCCTTTCTCTTCCTGGGCGGTTCCTCCGGCACCGGATTTTGATCCTGCGGCGGCTGCGGCATCTGCGGCACCATGGGCTGCAAGTTGGGCGGCGTAGGCTTGAGTCCGTTGGCGAAGATCTCATTCGCAATGTCCATCCCCAGAGGCACACCACCGATGGGGTAGTCACCCTCGATACCCTGCCTCGTACCCCTAGTCTTGTACCTGATATTCTCTGGGTTCTTGAACAGAGCAGCGCCCGCGTCATCGACGGCGTACACGTCTTTCTTCGTGGTAGGCACCAAGATGTCCTTTGCTGCCGCGGCGTCGAAGCGCCAGTGCACACCCAAGAAGATGCGCGAAATGGCGTTTTCAAACATCATCTCCCAGCACGAAGAGAACTGGCGGGGCACACGCGTGCGCACGGTACCGGGTTGGTCGGTGATCTCGCGTTCGAGCATGTATGGTTGGCGGAGATCGCGGCTGATGCCGTTGAGCTCGTCGGATACAAAGTCGATGGCGATGTTGTCGGGTGCGTCGTCCTGCCAGCTTCCGATGCGGCCGTTGTAGTACCTACGTACCATCTGGAAGGCTGCACCGCCGAATGTGGCGTGGCCAGAGGGGTAGGCGGGGAAAGGCGGCTTGAAGGGAAGGGCATCTGAGTTTGTAGCTGGGGCACCGAGTGTCAGCCAGAATGGGTCGCCACGGTCTACACGCGTAGGGTCACGGAGGATATCGTCGCGGACACCGGAGAGCGGGCGCCAGAACTCAAACTCCCACTTCTCCTTCCAGGAGAAGACACCTGCGTCGGCCAGGGCTACGTTGACAAGCGCGAGGAGACGAGCAAAGTCAGCGTTGTTGGCCTCGCTGGTCAGGGACTCGGGATCCTTCTTGTATCGAACTGCGATCTTGCGGACGATCTGGTTGTACAGTCTGGGTGGGGTGCCGATCAGCTTTGAGCCGTCGTAGGCCCACGTCATACCCTGGACGGTCTGGTGAGGAGTGCGCTTGGTGGTGTTGAGGGCAGGTGCTCCGCCCATGGTGTAGACTTCGCGGAGGGCATCGTCGTATTCCGCCTGCTCGTCAGACATGGAGCGGATGGCTGGTGGGTCAGCAAGGATGTGCTCGCTCTGAGTCGCGAAGCGCTTGGCCCTCGTGCCATAGAAGGGACCGTGGTACTGGCGTCTGGGGACCTTTGGACCATTGGGGTCGTTGGCATCCTGGGGGACAAGGTCAACGGGGTGGGTGGGCTCATCGTCGAACTTGTAAGGACCGACTGTGGGATGATAGCCTTGTTGACTGGCACCTTCAGGGTGGAAAAGCAGCTCAAAGAACTTCATAGCTACTGCCTTACCGAAGGTGAAACTGGGAGAAGCCGGATCGACGGCCTCTGGTGCGTTGGTTATCGACTGCTGGATGATGTACTCGAGCTGATCGTAGGTGCTGTTGGCAATGGAAGCGGGAACAGGAGTCACAGCAGGCCTCATGTACAGCATGGACAGCATCGTGAAAGCTGCTCCTGCTACCGCCTGCTGAGCATTGTCTGCGCCGGCTGGATCGGGCAGGCGGTACTTCTCGTCTTCGGCGTCAAGGGATAGGAAAGTCTTGAAGTCGGAAGAAGGCTTGATGACGAAGTAGGTGTCGTGTACAGCCAGCTGGAGCATGCCTAGAGCTCTGGCGGAGATTGGGGGTCCAGTCTGGGGGCCATCGAAGGTGTGTGTAACGCGGTTGAGATCCAAGCCGACGTGGTTCCAGTAGAGGATGTAGTTCTGGTTGTTTGCCTCGTCTTCAACCTGCTGTGGAAGCTTAACGGGAATGAAGGTCGCCATGATGGATATGTTGGTGTAGGAGGATATGGAAATTGGGGAAGTTGTAGTTATGATGAATGTGACATGAGACCTGATACTTTATACCCAACGACCCCAGGCCCCCTCATCGCCCGCGAGATCTGTCCCTACCTGGATTATTTTCTTCTTCTCCCAAAATAACCCAGCTGACCATCAGGTGAACACCCTCCACGATAGGAACCTGGCCACATTCAGGCAGACGAGAAGGCAGACTCTGAGCCACGCCGTTACAAACCGATGCGAGGGACCATTGTCGTGGAGTAGAGATACTGCCAAGAGTCAATGAAGTCGTCGCGCCATGCAGCCACTGGCGGGAGGATTACGCTTGGCGCGAACTACTTGTGACGAGTGAAGTTGCTTACCGACGCGCTGCGGAGAGGCTGAGTTTGGCTGCTGTGAGCGGTTGGTGGTCAGATCTGACGTACTTTTCAGCTGACAAGGGGGTCCGTGATCCAGCCTCTCAAGTCTCTCAGCCAATGCATTCATGTTACGAAGCTCGACATCGCCATAGGTATTGCTAAGCAGTATATATCCCAGAGTGTATGCTGTGACTCTGGTGTCTGTTGACATACCATTGGGCTATGGCATATGCGAGGGAAGCCTCCGGTGGCAGTGTTTTGGACCCGAACTCGATGCGAATGCTGTCCAACAGCAATACTGTTCATATGGGAACCTGGCTGACGGAATCTAATGAACCTCAACCCTGGGGACTTCCTGTGATCGTTAGTCGCAGCTGGGTTGACTGCTGGCGGTAGGGCTGAGGGAAGGTTGCTTGGCACAGTCAAACACCTCGGATTGATGAACGTGATCACCCAGCGGAAAAGATTGTTTAACGCCATGTGGCTGAAGAAAATGTACCAATAGAGGATATCGCAATGCACCTGACAGTATCTAGCACTTATGTCGCGAATTCAGGGGCGGTGTATCTGACCTCTGAACCCATGAACCCGGCATAACACGAAGGCTTACCTCAGCTTGGTACACACGTGAGTGAGCGCGCGCAACTCCTTAGGAACTTTCGCGTACAGGGGCAGGGTCGTATCGAGGAGGCGTTCGCATAGACGCATCTCGGTCCGCCACAGATCTTGATTTGGCCAAACGAAGGACAGAATTCCCACCTCACCAGATCTCCTGATGTTGAAATACGACAGAGGGAAACAGCAGTTTTTTCTGAGAGCGATAGGTGTGTGCAAAAGTATGACTAGGAAAGTTACTGCAACAAGCACATGTGGTCGATAGAACAAGTAAAGTTAATTCTCATCCTACCTACTGATTCGCAGCGGACAGCGGGAATGCCAAGCCTCCATGCTCAGGGCGTATTGCGCATCCCATAGCCATCAGGCGATGGAAGGTGGCTTCTTATTTGGCCTCCTTCAGTAATGCCTCCATGGTAGCGTCCTTCTGACTGACACTGCCACTTCGTTCCGCAGGCTTGAGCTTGCCAGAGACTGGGCCTTCGCTATTTTGAGCAGCGTTCTTTAGCCGCTCGGTATCTTCAGGGTTTGTGTCCTGCTTCTTGACGTCCTTCTCCTCATCGTCGCTGTCGCCAAGGCTAAAGGGGTCGTGGTCATCGGGCTCTGGGTTTGGTGCGACTGAGGTGAGAGGCTGCCATTTCTTGCCGCTCGATTTACCCTGGCTGCCCTGGTTGTTCGGCGATGGGTTGCGGTACAGCGCATCGACCTCGTCAACGGGTCCGCTCTGGGGCGGAGAGACGGGCGTGGGCTTGAAGAGGTCGGGGTTGGCGTGCGGGCGACTTGACGATCGCGGGCCAGGGCCTGTAAGTTGTTAGCAGCTATTGCACGTGCGTGGTGCTTCCAGCCTACCCTCATTGTCTCTCAACTCGAGCTTTGCGAAGTCGTCGCCAATGACTCGGTTGTCAGCATCGTAGCGGTTGTGGTCTGCCGACCGTCGCTGCTCCGCTGACTTGCGAATGCCATGCATCTGGTCTGACTGCGATGGACCAAAGTTCTGCCTCTGCTGTGGCGGTGGTTGCCTTCCCGTGTACTGGACGTTGCCGTATCTGTCATACTCTTCCATCTCACCGCTGTCGAGCTTCTTGGTGAAGTTGCTGATCCACTTTGTGACGGTTTGCTTTGTTTCCTCGAAGCCCTGCTCGATATTCTTGCGGATCTCGGGGAGGTCGTCTGGCTCAATATTAGTAGCTGCGCAGGGGTTGAGGTCGCGTGATCGTACCATCGAAGAAGCTGTGCTCCCGCTCGGGCTCACCAGGCCGTTGTCGCTGCCCCTGGCCACGCGATGCGTAACCACCCTGGCCCTCTGGACCGCCTTGACTTTGGTAGTGCTGAGCCAGTTGTCGCGCATATATCTCGTCCTGCTCGAGCTGACTACGGGGCTGCGGGCGCGGCGGTTGGGGCGGAGGAGCCTCCTCGGCCTTGAAGTTGGGATCCGACATGCCTGCGCTGGTTAGCTATACCCCTCACAACCATGAACCAAATAGGCAGCCACGTACTCAGCAGCGCGTTGAAGGCAGGCTCGACCTTGCCTCCGCTGGCCACCAGGACTGCCTTGACGACATTGGGGTCGACGTCGGGGAAAGCCTCAATCAGCGTGTTCTGCGCCTGCACCTGGGGGTCGACTGGTCGCGGGGGCTTCTGGGGTGGGATCTCGATGGCCTCCTCGTTGAAGCGCACGCCAGGCTTGGGAGACTTGGAGGCTGGTGAGGGTGAAGTAGCGTTGTCTTGGGTCGAAGCTGCCGGTGCATCGTTGTCATCGTCGAAGTCGAGCTCACGCGCCGTAGTCGGGCTCTCTGGAGGCTGCAGCTATTAGTGGGGGCTCCCTTCCTCATCCGTCTCTTTTTCGCTTACCTTTTCCGTGCTAGTTTTCTCAGACATGATGTTTGTATTTCTTTGTATAGGGGGAGTAATTTGCGGTTCGTTGGTGATTGTAGAGGCAGTCGCGGTTGTTGAAGCTCTAGGCTCGTGAATGCCGCGCAGTCGTGGCTTGGAATGTTCCACTGCCACTGATGACGTTTCGCGCCAAGTGGGGCACCATTAACTCGACCAAGCTATTCCTACACACCTCCAGCATTCACTCCCATCCCAAGTGCGCATCGAGAAAACCTCTTTGAAGTCACCACTCCGATTCCTTCTCAGTCATGTTCGATCTTCAATTGTTGCATGTTCCATCCAGCTGTATACTCAAAAACTCGATAGGCCCCCCGTCGTAGCTAACATTGGATACCATGTCAGCAAGAACTTCTATACTGGTATTCGCAAAGACAGTCGCCGCTCTCGATAGGCTCAGAAAGCAATTACAATGTCTGCATTGCATACATGTAATCGGTCATCGCTGCCGGTCTTGCATTGCTGCGCCACCGATCAGGCATCCAGCCACTCTCGCCGCGTGCCGTGCCCCGGCACCATAGCTACCTCCTTTGTCTTTAGAAGTCTCTTGAGCTGCTACTGTCGTTCATGTCACATTCGTATCCTGCTTCAATATGTTAGTCGATGCACAGGTGATCCAAGATGATCATGAGTATGTGCCCATGGAGCCGTCCTCACCAACAACTACTGACAATGCGCAGGCTGTACAGCATCACCAAAGCCGCGTATACGCGCCTGCCACGCGAGATACGCGACATGGTCTTATCTAGCATTCTCACTCAAGACTATCGAGAAACAATCTACGTCCAGCAGTTCCGCGATGAATGCAAGGAGTTCAAGGAATTTCACGGCCGCTTTTATGGGGATGACACAATAGCCTGGGTAGAGTACAGCTCACCTAAGCGTTGGGAGCCGCCCTGGATTTCGCTCTTTTACCCACCTTTCGCTGCGGAAATGATTGACATACTCTACGAAAAGTACCCGCACTTCAAGATCAGTACGCCGACCAAGCTCCCAGCATTTCTCAGCGCGGATATGTTCGGAGCGGGGCGTACACCACGCGATGCAAAGCTTCCTAATTTGACTATCAAGGGATCATTGGATAAGGGAAGCTCCGACTCTGTCAGCGTCAAAACACTCGCATCCGATTTGAAAGCCCTTTCGGACTGCGACTGGACTCCAAACTTCCGACTCGACATCACCTTCCGCACCGAGCTAGGCATCTCCATCTTCAAAGCCAGAGCCATACCTCGTGTGGCACGGAAAATACACAAGATCTGTCAAATAATGCGTCCTTGGATTGTTGCAGCCGAGGAACGGGGTGCGAAAGTGTACTTTACGATAGCCACCAGGCGTCCGGGACAAGTCCACAGCTCGGTTCGGCCGGGATACACGACGTATGGATGCTTAGATGGAGAACGCGACATGTTCTATACTGAGAAAGAATGGGTGAAAGAGCTGAAAGGATCTCTAGGTCCAGAGTGCCAATGGTTCCGGCGGGAACGACCTGGACATACACAAAGAAAAGACATCTTCGAGCGATCGAGACCGAAAGCTTATGCTCTGGCACACTTGATCGGGGCTGCATGGGGTTTAGTCTTCTGCATTTGCTGTTACCTACCTGCACAGGCAAGGGAGGACTGGAAAGATCGTAAGAGAAAAAGAAGTGTGTTACCAAGAGCTGTGTTACGTTGAGGTGTCATCGTACAACAGAACACCATCTCTGCACTATCGTTGGATATGTTGTAGTAAAATCAGAGTGTCTGGTGACGGATGATTGTCAGATTAATCATTCAGATACCTGCATATCAGTACGACCACGGAAATTGCACTTCTCCAATCGTTCTTGTGTCATCAAAAAGCTCCCAGGAAACCACTCTGGTTTTCCATTCATACTTCCAGCTTCCATCATCTTCACCAACGCCTCCGCAGACTTCAAACATAACACCATACCGTGGCCATTAAAGCCCGCGGACATCCACAAGCCCTCTTTACCTGGCACCTCGCCTACAAACGGTCGTCCGTCAGCCGTTGCGCCCATGATTCCTGTCCATTCTTGTACCACGCGGCGCGATGCCTCTTCTTTAGACGTCTCGCCCCAGTTATCTTTACCGAAATATCCAGTCAAGCTCTCATTGAGGTACTTGGAGATCTCTGGGTTCAAGGTACTATCGTCAACCGTTCCGTACTCGCTTGGACCGGCGTGAGGGAGACGGCCCAACCCACCACCAATAACGATGTGCTGTCCTCCTGACAAGGGCCGAGGAATCATGTACTCGTAGCCATCGCGGTAGATGAATGAGTATGTTGTCGGTAATGGAGTTGGAAGCTTCGTTGAAGTTCCTGGTCGCTGTGCGGTGATTTGTCCACGCATTGGCACGATGGCTCCTTGCAGTTCCTTCATGATGTAGGGTGTGTAGCCGTTAGTTGCGATGATGACGTTCTTGGACGTGATGGTGCTTTCTTGGGTACATACATCCCAGCGGTTACCACTCTCGCCTTCGGATTCCGCCGAGGGACGGATGTCGTGGACTGGCGTGTTCGTGCATAGCTGTAGCCCTTTCTTGACACACTCCGCTAACAACCCGGTCGTGAAACGATATGCGTGGATTCTGCCGGCTACGTACTCGAAGGCGCCCGCCAGCTTCTCTTTCGTTTCAATTGTTGGATTGCTGTTTTCCGCTGCAACAGAGAACTTGTCTTGTATGCTCGCGATATCTTCATGGATCTGGTACCATGCAGCATTTCCCACTTCCTTCTCCTTGTCCTCTGCATCAACTCGGAGCATCTGAATAGCCATCTTGCCCGCTTCAAAAGTAGGCTTATCGTAGATAAGATCGACCGTGTTACACAACTTACTCTCGCAGTTCAACCCCAATTCCTCTGCCATGCGATGCGTCTCAACAATGTTGGCATATTCCAGCCTGGCGATCTTTAATGCCTCTTCTTTGCCAAGCTCTTGCACATGATGTGTGTAGCTGCGGTAGCTTGCCGCTTTGGTATGTCCGCCGTTGCGACCTGTGGCGCCTGAGCAGACTTCACGTGCTTCCAACATCACAACGCGTGCGTCTGGCCGGGTTTCGAGGATATTGTAGGCGGTCATTGTGCCTGAGATGCCGGATCCGATGACGACATAATCGTAGGTTTGCGTAGCCGTTGTAGCTTTTGGCTCAGTGACATTTGCAAGATGGGACTTGGGGTCGTGCCAGTACGAAGGCAGTGGGTTGGTGACGGGTGGCGCGACGGGGATGCGCGCTCGTTCCTCCATGTTAGCTTTGGCTTGGTGGTGGCTTCCTCTCGTTTCGATGGAGCAAAAAAGAAGAAGTCTATGTCAAAGATCATAAGTAATTACAGCGCTGAATAGGACTTGAAGTGATGAGACAGATGAAGAGGAGGTGATATCGTGGGAGTGGGGCGCGCATCGGCTGTACCTGCTACTTTGGGAGCGTCACTTGCCAGCGCGATACGTGGATAGCGAAGAGGTGTTGCTTCCACAAACATCCATTGCTAGGTTCCGAGTTTCACGACGTCTAACAAGGCACTCTTCATCTCCCGGTACATGATAGCATTGAAAAGCAGGGAGACGACTCATCCGAGGGTGGAGTCGCTTTTCCTACTCAAACGCTTATTGGCGGATGCTTCGGGCCAATGATGTCCGGCAGCTAAGTCGTAAAGATGGATGTCTCGAGACAGTAATGGCTTGACACATATCCAACTCCAATGCAAAGATTATCGCAAGTCTCTCTGCACATCTCACCAACTCCTCGTGACGGTGCTACTGCGACGAAGTCGAGCGCTACCCCGCCTAACGCCGATCGCGGTGACCCCTCAGCTGCACGAATCAACACCAACATGGCGAAGACCAAGGTCGTTGTAACGCGACAATTGATCGATGAGGCGCAAAGACTACTCGATGCGAAAAAGGAAGACTTGGAAGTTGTGCAATGGCAATCCGAAAAGGTAGGTCTCTATCACTGGTGAGAAGACGGGTTGCTGACGATGTGCATGCAGCCATGTCCGCGCCCATGGCTTCTCGAGAACGCAAAAGGCGCAACCGGAATCCTAGTCATGCTCACAGACAAAGTCGATGAAGAACTCTTAGAAGCAGCCGGATCGCAACTGAAAGCCATCGCTTCATTTTCCGTCGGAACCGACCACGTTGACCGAAATGCGCTGAAGAAACGCAACGTACGCCTCGGCTACACACCAACATGTCTCACCGATGCCGTAGCAGACCTCACCATCATGCTCATTCTCATGGCCCAAAGAAGAGGTGGAGAGTCGATGACAAAAGTCACGAAAGGCGAATGGCCTCAGATGCCGTGGCATCCTCTACTCATGACAGGCCCGCAAATCCGAGGATCAACTATCGGCTTCTTGGGATTTGGAAGAATCGCCCAGGCTTCATTGCAGAGACTACTGCCGTTCGGCATCAAGAAGGTCATCTATCTCACGTCCAAGCCTGGCAAGCCCGTCAAAGAAGATCACTTTGGCCTCATCAAGAACGCTACTATCCCCATCGAGCCGGCGAACAGCACAGACCAACTCGCACAAGAAAGCGACGTAGTCGTTGTTGGATGCGCCCTCACGCCAGAAACCAAGCATCTCGTAAGCACAGACTTCTTCTCCAAGATGAAGAGACTCGCTGTTATCGTCAACATCGCGCGAGGACCCATCATCGACACTGACGCACTAGTGACGGCGCTGGATCAAGAGCAGATATTCGGTGCTGGATTGGACGTGATAGAGAATGAGCCCAATATCACAGCTGATCACCCGATCTTGAAGCAGCCAAGAGCCGTGCTTGTTCCGCATATTGGCAGCGCTACGATTGAGACACGGGTACAGATGGCCACGGAGAGTGTCAAGAATTTGCTCGCGGGGTTGTCAGGGGAGGAAATGGTAAATGAACTGCAGTTGTAGAGACATGTGACAAATATAGAATTACTTCACATCCAGCTTAGATCTGACCACGCTGCGTGACGTTCCGTAGACGCATACATTGCATGTCATTCCGATGACTCCACTTCATTTCCAGCAACGCCCCATTTCCCCCAAGTGTGTTCTCCATCCAGCTTCATGCGTCAACCTCGCTCCTGTCCGTCGTCTACAACCGGAATAGCAAAGCGGCCACGAATCGTTCGAAGAAGTTCCGTCCATCGTATCTCTGCAGCCCGGCGTAGGCGAGTGCGAAGACCAGCCAAATCTCCAGCAGGGCTACGAACACCCAAAGAACAATGGTTACAGGATCCATCTTGACACGGTGAATATGCGCGGTGTTGGTGAAGTAAACTGCCGAGGTATGGGTGTGACCGCCGATGTCGAGGTCTTGAAAGGCTGATCGAGGGTTGCAAGTGGATCTTGATAACCCGTGGACTTTGTGAGGTGGTTGTTGATATATTCCAAGGTTGACTGTAATTGAAGATCTGTACCTACGGCTGGGTTGATGTGGCGAGGGGAAGAATTTGCGATGCGCAACGCGGCTGCTTATGGCAAATGCGTTCCCGAGAGTTGTATGGTTATTGTGGCCGTGCTACAGAGTACTTTCAGTGAGAGAATTTGCTAGGCGATTCCCATGACAGTGAATGTGAGCCGCCACTTCCATGGGCCCTTCACTGTCTCCATTTTCTCTCGATCCGACCAAATTAGACAGACAGCAGTAGGTTGCCAGCGATCCTGCAAGTAGTATCATGAGTTGAGGGGACGTGTCGTTCGTAATGTCCACCGTGCCATCTGAGGACCTCGGGAAAGCGTTCAGTATGGTAATAAAGTAAGACTGGAAGCGATACTAGTCGCGATCATTGACAAAGGTCGTCCTTGTGCGGTCTCAATCAACCATCGCCTTGCGAACCCAGAGCACAGGAGCAGTTACACGTACTCATTTGCATTCAAATCGCCAGCATCGCGGACGGCTCAGCGGAACGTCTTGACATCCGCCTTCTTGAGAACTTTCCATCTTTAATGACACTGATACATCGCGTAGAGCTCATAGCAACAGGCAACGAATTCGATATATTGGACGCAAGTTTCTAACGAAATGACGGCGGTCGTGGTTGCGTACCTAGGTAGGTTTGATGGGACTCACCCCTGCACTAGCCGGTTTGGGTTTGGACGATGTCGCCCGCACCCGTGGACGCGTCCCAGCCACCCCGCCGACGCGCCCGCGCGATGTCTTCACGCCCGTTGCTCCTCCTCGCATTCGCGCCCACATGTATCAAAACAACTTGAACCCTCCCGGCACCTGCGTCTGAAAAACACCCGTTGGATCGTACTTCTTCGCCACTTCCCTCATCCTTCCCAACTCAACTTCGCCGTAACTACCCAGCGGATCCTGAAACGATGCCGCGAAGTTGAGATACTTGTACCGATGGAAAACACCCTCTTCTTTCGTCAGCACTTCAACTAGCTTCACCAAGTCCTTCAAAGCCTCCTCGAATCCATCCGCAGCGGCAGCATCCTCAAATGTGAAGATTATCTGCAAGAAAACCAGATCCTTCTCTGGCATCTCTTCTGGTTGAAAGCCTAAGCTATTAGGTGATGTGCCATTGCGGGGTGGTGCGGGAAGAGCTTGGAATGTGATCTCTGCGACAGGCTTGGCGTAGGCGTACTGTGCTGCAATCTCAGGGACGACTTCTTTCCACAAACTGTGGATGCGATGAATGATCGTCGGTGAGACGGCGAAAGAGGTCGTTGCCCAGATGGTGCGCTGAGGGTTTGCAGCCACTTGTCTCGATGCATTCCTGGTATGCTCACTGATCGGAGCTTCGACCATGCCATTTATGACTTGTGGCTTGGTCTCGAAAATCGCCTTCAGTGCCCCAGGCCTTTGCGCTGGCCGTGTGTACCACATGATGCTCACTGGAGTGAACGTCGCTGCCGTATGGTTGTAGCGCACAGTGACCCAGCCCGCTGCGTATGGATCATATTCCCCGAGTTTGAATTCTGTGAACGCAGACAGTAAAGGCGTCGTGGTATTTGGCCCGAAAACGATTCTTCCACCATAGATGGGACCAGCAGGGAAGGATGCCAAGTCAAAGCGCGAGACGATACCGAAGTTGAGCTGCCCTCCTTTGAGCGCCGCGAAGAGATCAGAGTGCGATGTCGCATTGGCATTTACAATCTTCCCGCTCGCGAGTACGACTTCGAAGTTGACGACTCCGTCACATGCCCATCCACGCTCTGGGCTGAAGAAAGATATGCCTCCTGGACAATGTTAGTCAGTCTCCTATTCATAAAATGGTTACACGAATCCCGGCTTACCTCCAGTCAGAAAGCCAGCAGTTCCCACGACGCCAATGCGACCCCCAAGTACCGTCAGGTCCCGCTTCTCAGCCTCGTCGTATACGTCCTGCCACAGCGCTCCCGCACCGACCCTTACAACTTGATCTCCTCTCGCGACTTCGACCTTGTTCATGCTCTGCATGTCAATTGTGACGCCATCATCGATGTTGTTGAAGCCGGCGTTCGCGTTATGACCACCTCCTTTGATCGCAAACTTGGTGCTGTTGCTCACTCGCAGAATATTGATGGCGGTTGCTATATCTTCTGCTGATATCGGGCGGACAATGCACGATGGTCGAAGACGAAGCTGAAGGAATGGATAAGATTGGATAGATGCGTTGTAGGTCGATGCTGCGGGGAAGAAGGTGCGGTTGGGCAGTACCAAGGCCAAGTCTTCACACGAATTGCTTGGATAGCCGTACGCAGATGCTGCACCGAACAAGAAAAGAGTAGCGGAATAGAGGTTGAGAAGACGCATGTTGCAGAAGGATGAGGTTGAGACACTTCACTGGCACTACCATGCGAGACTCTAGCTCCAATTTAAGCTTTCGCGACACTTCTGGCTCCCAGCGATCCAGCCGGCGCGGGAAACTATCACACCATTCCACGGGCACTGTAGACCTGGAGTGCATATACGAAGCTTTATTAGTGGCGTTGTGATCCCGAGCCCTCAGTCAGCCGCAGCCCGTGTGCCTCGATGTGATTGGCGGGTGTGAACTTTGGGATCTCAACTGGGTTGCAGACATGCGGAGTAAGTTTTACACGACAGATGGGATGAGCTGAATTGTTACACAGGTGGGGAGCCGGTCTGATATCAGTGCAGTGAACCAGCCATGAAGCGAAGATGGTGTAGGGTCAGAGATATGATGCATCTTTGCTATATGGGAAGTTTTCCATTCACGGTTCATCCGAGTTACTCCGCAAAGTGGCTATTTGGGGTATCATTGTTCAAGTCAACTGCCTAATCAGACCGTCCGCCTCTTCTCCTACTTCTTCAGCCCATCCAGAAAGCCCTGCATCACTCGAACAGCTGCGTCAACAACATTAGTCGTATCTGCAATGTCCATGTTTCCCTTGGGATTGCGCTTCTTCTTCATCACAACGCGGTCGAGATCTCCAAGGAGCGTTGCAGCAATCATAAACCCGTCGCTGGTAGGCGACTTCCAGTCCGCCTGTTTGTGTATCTTCTCTCCAGTAGCGCTGAATCTGGCTTGTTCCGCATCGATCTTCTCGCAAAGCTCGTTGCATTGCAGCGTCAGGCTGATGTAGTCAAATTCCAGGCGGTCCAGAACGCGAGGAAGCTCTTCCGAGTTGCGAAGCTCTTTGATGAATGACAAGATGTTCAGGTCGCCCGAACCTTGCGTCCGCGAAGAGACTTTACTATGCTTGGCCATCTCCTCATCCATACGGTACCAAGTGCGCACTCCCGTTTCCCTCTGGTGGACATAGTCGCGGAGAATCTTCGTCATCGGAAGCGGTTCCAACTCGCACGTCTTGTGGGTGCCTTTCCCAAAATCGCGGCGACTGTAAACATCCTTGTCCGTCTTCCGAACCTTCTTGATGAACGTGGTTGAGTACCCGGCTACAAGCAGCAGGCGCGAGTAAAACTCATCCGGTTTCGTGGGTATTGCGGTGGAGAAGATCTTCTTCGAATGCCGGTCCATGATGAGCTCAATCTCCGGCCAGACCCCGTTGATCCAGCCCCGCTTTTGGAAGCAGTTGTACAAATGGGCTATGGCGAAGATTTGCGGGCTGAGATTAGCAAATCCGAGCCCCATTTCCTCGCGTAGCAAGAGATGGACCAGGGAGAGCTTCGCTCTCAGCGTCGGAATGGTGTTACGCAAGAAGTCTCCATCCCGTGGTGGAAGGATGTACTGAGCGGCAGCCGCTTGACGCGCAGACTCATTGCCAAGGCCATTGCTGGCGTTCCTCATCTTGAGGTTCATCATCCACTCTTTTTCAATTTCGTTAGTCCTGAACACCGGCCACGGGTAGTCGTTCTGCAAACCACAGAATAGATGCTCAGGCGCCAGCTTCCACATCTTAGCGTACCGGGCATGGGAGAATGGCCGGTCTAAGATCAGACCTCGGTGTGTATACCCTGAGTCTGTGACTTGCTGAAGTAGATGTGGGAAGCGGATTCCCTGTTCATGCCAAGATGCGAACTGGGCTTCTTCATCCCTCGCCCGTCGTGAAATTGGTATGTAATCCCTCAGCGAACGGTTTTGGTCTTTCGTTCGAATTCTGATCATCAATTCGGCGGCGAATATGAAAACCATTGAGATGAAGCCGAAAGAGCCTAGCGAACCGTATGCTCGGGAAAGAGCGTCTAATGATCCTGCTAGTAGTGGCATCTGGTACTGTTCCTCATGTGACCTTCTGGCTTGCTATACAATAGTCAGTAATCAGTGGGGATATGGAACAGACTTTTGGTAGACCAAGGAAGACTTACTGGTTCCAGTGCGGCTTCAAACAAGTAGTGAACAAGGAAGTCGTAGTCCTCGTTTGAATGCCGGTTCGCGACGTCATCTTGGATGATCGACCGCGATGCGAAGAACAAATACTCTCCTGGTTGTGAACGCCGCTCCGCCTCGATCTTTCTGAGCGCTTTCGAGGTCTTGCCGAAGAAGTCATCGTCATCGAGAGAGGGATCGAATGGCGGCAGCCCTTTCTCATGAGCTTCTTTTACCAAGGTCTCTTCCTTGTGGCGTATGAGATGGAACGCAGCTTCCGTCATGAGAGTTGCTCGGATCTCATCCAAGTAATCTTCGTTGTCAGCGGTCTTGTGAGTGTCGTTCCAGTCGGACTCCAGCTGCTCGACGATGATGCGCATATCGTCCGCCAGACAAGACTTCCTCAAAGCGATCTCTTCTTTGGTTTTCCTCTTCGTTTCGAGTTCAGCCTCCGCGTCTTGTTTGACCTTCATGTCGAGCTCAAATTTCCGAGCCAGCTCATCCAGCTTATGACCTTTTGCTTCTCGCTCGGCCTCAGCAGCCGTGATTTCTTCCGGTACGGTCTCCTGACTATCACCAAAAGCCTGCGGTGCGGATCCAGGTACTGGAAGGAGAGATGGCGCTGATGTCTGTTCAGTCGCGATGTTAAATCGAAGTTGCGCAGGTGCTGCAGTCTCCGGTCGGCTGACCGCCTGCACTGCGATCTTCTTCTTTAGGATCGTGTGGCAGTGTTTCAACAGCCACAGGAAGTAGATGTGGCCATCGTCCGAAGCCGTCTCCGACAGTTCTTCCTGGGCATAGCGGTCGGCGTAGGCCTGGCGTGTTCTCACAGCCCGCTTGTAGGAGTACCAAACAAACTTGGGCATTGTCGAGGTCTCCTCATGGTCTGCGATATGTTTCGCCAAGTCGAGGATCTTTTCCGTCGAGATAACATAATTGGTCTTCGACGCGGCCGCTTGGTTGGTCACTTGCTTTGCTTGCTTCCTCGCTTGGCCTTTCAGCCGTTTCGAGGGTTGCTGGGTTTCGGCTGGATCAGCGATGTCGTAGTCCCGCTTCTTCGCAGTGTCGATGAGCCAGAAGATGAAACGCTTGGTATCAAGCTTGTACTGCTCGTACGAGCCCGCTGCTGATACCGTCGCCATGGGATGTTGTTTGAGCGGATTGTATATAGAGAATTGCTGGTGTGGGGGAAGACGTTGTGGTATAAAGGTCGTGGTTGAGTTTGTAAGGAACGTGTAGAACAAATGCGGAGAGATAATATGGAAATTTGTGTTAGTCGTGTGGGTGTTTGCGAGCCAAGCCCTATCTGTAGAAAGGGAAACCCCGCAATGACGAAGGCCGATTTGCTCGAGTAGTGAAACAGGTGGACATGAGCGTTATATAATGCGTTTGCCTGACGAACCGCAAAGTGACTGGCTAGAGAAGTCTTGAGGAAGGCGCTTTGAGTCGTTTTATATCCTTGAGTTAGTTGCGTGATTAGGTCAGGCGCACTGAGCAAACGACACTGCGTAGGCCAGCGCAAGCACGACAATCAGAATGGGAGTTGCTAGTAGTCGAGTAATGAAGAAGCACTCGTGGAATTGGAACCAAATCGCTGAAAATCGTCTTTATAGTGGTATGAAGGAAGGCCTTCGAAGGCCTAAGCCGGGTATGGGCTCCCAAAAATCTCAGATCTGTTCAACATCTGTCCGTGGGTATGACATCATTGTCGAATTGGAGAGTAAAGCGAAATCTGACCGACGAAGAACAGCGTCATTGCTAGGATAGCTACAGTACTGAACGTGACGGCAACCTTTTGGACGAGTCAGAACATTATGTAGAACGGATATCATACGAACGTACCTTGGTATTATCGTCCCACAGTGTTGGATGGTGCAGATGTGTGGTCGCCGACCAGACATGCAAAAACATTCCGACGACCATGCAGACAGTGGCGGAAGTCAAAAACATCACGGGCATTTGCCATGTGACGATTTGTAGCAAACTAGGTGTCCGACGTCCAGTCTTGGATGAGTGGCTCTTCTCGCCATTCGTCTTGGCAATCAGTTTTCGAATATTGGCCAATCCATCGCGGTGTGAGGAAAGGCGGTGCAGTCGTACGGTCTGATCAGCAGCTGTGAGGATGCTGAAAAGCGACAATATGATACCGCAGTACCACGATGTGCGCACAGACCATGGCGATTCCTTCCCATTCGGTAGGATGTTTGGCCAGCTCCCGGTGGATGTGAGGACGCCAGCTAAGAGAGCGGCCTGTCATGTATTAGCATGTCGGATGCTTTCGAGAGCGTTGATGATAATTGAGGAAAGCCGATCCAACGGATGGTGCACGTCCTAGCCATGTCGCGATTCGGCGTGAAGCATGCGCCATGTGGAAGGCACGGTACCGAGTGCATTCAACCACGAAAAGAGATCGAGACTTACCACAACGCCGACAAAGTTGAGCTCACTAAGCTTGTTGTCTCTCCATAATGTGGTGAGTTCGTCTTTTTCGTCTGCGTCTTCGGTGTTGAGCAATATCTCGAGAGGATCGTATGTGGTGGAATCAGGGGCATAGATGCCGCCACCAAAGAACTGTAGCACGCTCGTAAAGGTCCATTTAGGACCTTCATTGTCCTGTCCTATCCTCTGATGCGCTGATCTCCCCAGGAGTGGAGTGCGCGAGCCGGACGTGCCTCTTTCCTCAGCATCGTTGTCGTACGTCATAGCTCCTGAAGCTCTCGTGGTTTCAGTGTTAGCTGGTCGCTGGTGTTATCGGACCGGATTCGGTGGGGTTCCTGAAGCTTTATGAACACGAGGGCAACATGGAGTGCTGCTGTAGGTACGTGTTGCACGGTAGCATTCATCCGGTTTCTGTGGAGGGTAGGAGGTCGCGTGCCTAGCCGTGCAGCCGCTTGGTGACGTATTTTGGCGCGTGAGCTACGCCAGCCAACGCGATCTTCACAGTATCTACCATATTGCGCGAAGGCCCCCAGGTCACAATGCACATTACTACTGAAAGCACATCTGGAGATGCATCGAAATGGAGAATGCCAGGGCAAGGTTGATGTCGCCGTCTGAGTGGCTGGGTGTCGGCACAACGGCTACCCCGCCACATCGGGAGGGTTGACGCGCCCCACGTAGATACCCACGCGTTGAGATGCACTACATCTGTTGGCCATCGCGACTGGCTCGGCCCACATACGGCTATGACGTGAACCACTATGCACCGTATCTCGCAATGCTAAAAACAACGGAACTTCACGACACAACGCCTCCATTTATCACGTAGATATCTACAATGGCGCAAAAGAAAGACCTGTATGTTGGAACCGACAAGCACCGCTGGTGGAAAGAAGCGGTGGTATACCAGGTATGAACGATCCACCATCATGTCGATGCAGACATTGACACCGATACCAGATCTACCCTGCTTCGTTTCTAGACAGCAATGGCGATGGTTGGGGCGACGTCCCTGGTATCACACAAAAGCTAGACTACCTGAAAGACCTCGGTGTTGATGTGATATGGGTATCGCCAATCTACAAGAGCCCACAAGGTAATTTCTGAATGTTCAAAATGTATGTCACACACATATTGACCTTTTGTAGCGGACATGGGGTACGACATTGCAGACTACGAGGACATCGATCCCAGCTATGGCACCTTAGCCGACGTTGACAACCTCATCAAAGAAGTCAAGAAGCGTGACATGAAACTCGTCATGGACCTCGTGGTCAACCATACTTCGGAAGAGCATGCATGGTTTCTGGACTCGCGTTCATTAAAGGAGTCTTTGAAGCGCGACTGGTATATCTGGAAGCCTGCAAAGTACGATGCTGATGGAAATCGCTTGCCTCCAAACAACTGGGCGCAGATCCTAGGAGAGGCCAACTCTGCGTGGACTTGGGACGAGAAGACTCAGGAGTACTATCTATCGCTCTTTACGCCCGAACAGCCGGATCTCAACTGGGAAAACCCTGATGTACGCGCAGCCGTACACGACATCCTCCGCTTTTGGCTTGACAAGGGTGTCTCTGGATTCCGCATGGATGTTATCAACATGATATCGAAGGTACAGACGTTCCCGGATGCGGCCATCTCGGTCAAAGACAACAAGTACCAGCCTGGTGATAAGTACTACGCCAACGGCCCAAGACTACACGAGTGGTTGAAGGAACTTCGGCGCGACGTCCTCTCGAAATACGATACGCTCACCGTGGGAGAGATGCCATTCGTTCGCGATGATGATGAAGTCATCAAAGTCGTCGGTGCCGAAAACGAAGAGTTGAACATGATATTCGTGTTTGACTTGGTTGACATCGACAATGTACCCGGCGACTTCAAGTATACCCTACAGCCGTGGGACGCGCGGGATCTGAAGAAGATCGTGAACAGGCTGCAACGCCTGATGCTCGAGCGCGACGGCTGGAACTCTCTCTACGTGGAAAACCATGACCAGCCCCGAAGTGTAAGCAGGTTTACCGATGACAGCGACCAGTGGCGCGAGTACGGCGCGAAACTGTTGTGCTTGATGCAGACTACCCTCGCTGGAACGTTGTATGTATACCAAGGTGAGGAGATCGGCATGCGCAACGTGCCTAAAGAGTGGAAACCCGAGGAGTACAAGGACATTGAAAGCATAAACTTCTTCAAGAAGTACCGCGACCTCTACCCCGGCAATGCTGAAAAGCAGGCCTTAGCAGCTAAGATCATGGTAAGTCCAGGCTGTAAGATAGGAAATGAGACATAAGCTGACTACCTACTCTTATCTACACAGCAACGCAAAGCTCGCGACAGCGCCAGAACACCCATGCAATGGGACTCATCCGCCCAAGCCGGGTTTACCAGCGGAAAGCCCTGGATGCGCGTCAACGACGACTATCCCAGCATCAACGCCGCAGCTCAGCTCGCAAATCCCGAACCCTCGCCCGGTATGCTCTCCGTGCGCGCATTCTGGAAGCGCGGTCTCGAGTGTCGCAAGGAGAACAAGGACGTCTTCGTGTACGGTGATTTCGAGATGCTTGATATGGAGGATCAGAAGGTCGTTGCGTATCGGCGGTGGAGTGAGAAGGATGCGTTTATTACTGTGCTGAACTTCAGTGGAGAGCAGATGGTGTGGGAGAAGATGGGTGATCTCAAAGTGAAGAAGTGGGTTGCTGGTAACTATGATGAGAGACAATTGGATGAGAAGGCGAAGAGTGGGAAGCTGGAGTTGAGGCCTTGGGAGGCTGTGCTGGGTATGTTGGAGTAAAAGCCGACTCAGTGACAACGACGAAGCTGTGTCGTTTCTGAGTATGCCGCTTGCCTAAGATTATGAGAATTACTGATAGAAAGAGTTGCTTCATCTGAATCAAGGAAGCATAGAGAATCAAAGTGCGCAAAAGTGTAATGGTTTTAAGTGAAGTGATGAATTAAAAGTCATATCTCGAATCCTAACGTTCGTCCAATCCAGAGTCTAATGTACAAGAAGCATGCGTGATGCTTCAGCTACGACCGCTTAGTAGTGGGAGCCAGAGCCGGAGCCAGATCCAGAGCCGGAAGCACCGCCTCCAACAGAGCCAGAGGCACCGCCGGAAGCACCACCTCCAACTGAGCCAGAGCCACCAGCACCGGCACCAGCACCACCGCCAACAGATCCGGAAGCACCGCCACCAACAGAGCCGCCAACACCGGCACCAGCGTTACCACCAGCACCGGCACCGACACCAGCGCCGCCGTGAACACCACCTCCAACGGAGCCACCAACACCGGCACCAGCACCACCGTGAGCACCGCCGCCGACGCCAGCACCAACACCGGCACCGCCGTGAGCACCGCCACCGATACCAGCACCAACACCGCCGTTGGCACCACCGCCGACGGAACCGCCAACACCAGCACCACCACCGACTGAGCCACCGACACCAGCACCAGCACCTCCGTTAGCGCCACCTCCGACAGAGCCGGAAGCACCACCTCCAACAGAGCCACCGACACCAGCACCAGCACCGCCGTTGGCACCACCTCCAACGGAGCCGCCTACACCTCCACCGACGGATCCAGAGGCACCACCGCCGACACCAGCACCAACACCGCCGTTGGCACCGCCGCCGACAGAGCCGTTTGCTCCACCACCGACTGAGCCACCGACGCCGGCACCAGCTCCTCCTCCAACGCCAGCACCAGCACCGCCGTGGGCACCTCCACCAACGGAGCCACCGACACCAGCACCAGCTCCTCCTCCTACACCGGCACCAGCGCCTCCGTGAGCGCCGCCGTTGGCACCTCCGTGAGCACCACCGCCGATTCCGCCCATGAGGCCGCCGAGGCCACCGAGGCCGCCCTTGCCAGCGCCGCCAAGTCCGCCCATGAGGCCACCGAAGCCGCCGAGTCCGCCCTTGCCACCAGCAGCACCTCCAGCACCAGCAGCGCCGCCAATGCCGGGGATGGCAAGGCCACCACCGATGCCAGGAAGCTTGCCACCAGCAGAGCCACCGAGGCCAGGGAGCTTGCCGCCGCCGGGCATGAAGCCACCGATCATGCCACCGAGGCCGCCCTTGCCACCAGATGAGCCACCGAGTCCAGGGAGACCGGCACCGATGCCACCGCCGTAGCTGGGCTTGCCACCGCTACCGCTGCTGGGAGTCTCATCGGAAGCACCAGAGTCGTAGCTGGGGCCTGAGCTGGAGCCAGATCCGTAGCTGGGAGAAGTTCCAGTGGTAATGGGAGCAGCTGGGGTGGTGCCAGAGCCGGAGCCGTAGTTGGTGGGGAGAGCAGTAGCGATGCTAGCGATAGCAAGAACCTGAGCGATTTGGAACTTCATGTTTGCTGTTGTTGATTGATTGATGTGTTTGACGAAAAGTCGAGTATTGGACGATTGGCGATATGAGATCGAGTAAAAATGTGATAGAAGTGAAGTGCTCTGCACAAACGATAGTAAGGACTAATAAAGTCGAGTAGTAGTAGTAACGAAAGTGTTGTTGGTTGCTGAAAGCGAAAGTGTGAAGTAGATGAGATCAAAGCTGATGCCTTTTTACTTTTGGCGCTGGGAACATGAGGTCTTATACTCGAGGGTTCTGAGTCGCATGGTAGACCTTCGTAGGTAGTAGACAGCCGTAGTCAGTGACCAGACTGGCCCCTGAGCATGATGGTGGCGAGCCTCACAGTAGCTTCGTTTCGAAACATAGTGACTCTATTGAAAGAGTGATGAAGGGTTGTCTAGATTGTCGGTTTCACGCTATCTGCTGCGGGATCGACGGCAGGTAGACGGGAGATGCCTGAGCTGCGCAGGGTAGAGTGAGGGTAAAGCAGGTTAGAGTTGCGGGAGATGCCCCGATGTGCGCAGGGAGGGAAGGTTAGCCTGGCTTCTCCGCACCGTGCGAATGTGCAGCCTTGCGGCCTTGAAACTAAAGTGGGCTGAGCTCGGGTCGTTCGAGGGGAAAATAGTAGCATTAGCGCATCCTTTATTCGTGATGTCGTCGAGTCGCACACCGATGTGGGTGGTAGCGCAAGCAGGAGTTCGTGAGGTCGGCTATCTTGGCTGCAGTTAGGTGGTGGAATCCGCCGTTCCAGGAGTGCCGCTAGGCTTGTTTCAGCCACCACCAGCACCATCGCGACTGACATCCGTCATCCTCCGCCTCTCCCAACAGAGATCCTCATCAGCAGCTGTGATAACGAAAAGACGTCGCATCGAAAATAGCTACACAATGCTTACCTCTGTCCAGGTACACCGCGGCAGCCGGCTAAAGCGATCCGGCCTGTGCGTCATAGAGTTTGAAGTGGTACCTGAGCTTGCCGACCGACAACTTTGGCCTAGGACTGCCCGACTACTCAAGCTTTAATTGCGCATGAGCCTCTTCCTTACTAACTACCCGGCAACATTCGCATCGTCGTTTCTGGCACATCCCTTTTGGGGTTCGGAGACCCTGTCGTCCGTTGCAAACAAACAAATAAGTTTATGCTACGGTTCTGGATCCCTGGAGATCTGCCATCATACCCAGATACGGTGATGCTTGGATGTTTCGCCAATCGCATTCCAGCTGCTAGGATTCGATTTCGTCCTTGAAAAGACTGGTGCTGATGACGAGATTTGTGACAACGTGACGAGATGGACTGGCCGGTCTATCGAACGCGGAACTTACCTTCGCGCGAAGCCGCGGACCTGCGTCGTGGGTGTCCCCTATTCTCGTTGCGAGTCGATTCCCAGCGGCGTCTCCACAGCGAAGAAGCCTATTCCATGCGTCCAGACAGTCGAAGTGGAGTCATAGTCACAGTGGCTCTTCGCTGTCGTGACTCGGCCTGGCAACGCCAACGCCAGCTTGCCTGACAGGCTGGAGCCGCACTTGCCAGTTCGGTACTTGTCGACAAGAAGACAACTACTCAGTATGTTTCGACGAGCCCACTTGAAAGAGCTGCGCACAATGTTCTCCTTCACCGCCACTGCTCGATGTGGCCAACCTGACATCCATTACCTAACGACGAGAAGCTACTCAACGGAATATGCTCTTACCGCCCAATGCAGTGCAGAGGTCTGACAACCAGCCTCGCACACCAGCATCTTGCAGTTAGAGTGCGCGAAGATCCCAATCGAACACCGCACTAGTCCAGGAAGACACCGATACCCTCATCACTGCTGTAGCCAAAGTCACGGAATCCCAGGTACCTGAACTATTGATTTGTATAGGCTTTGTTACCCGTGTGTGCTGTCAAACCTTGAGATTATCCTACGGGTATCGAAACACTAACTGCTCCATCAACGCCATCGCAAACCCAAAACAATCCAACAAAATCATCGTCGTCCATTGCACTGTATCCGTCCTATACCTCGCCATCAATGACGACACCCAGTTTAGTGGTGTCGCACTGATTGGTATAGTCTCCGTCTCTTTCTTTCTACTCAATGTCCTTGCTCCCTTCCACGGGCCAAGGACCTAGAGCCTTGTAGAATCTATCGGCGCGCATACTTGCTGCTCCCCATGCCACTAGAAACAAAGTCTGATGTCTCTGCCTTCTTCGCTGACCCGGTATTCTGCCAGCCGTGCTCGATCACGGGGGCGCGTCTGGAAGGTGTGGTGACGGGAGTCTTCGGTCCTGGTGTGCTCGAGCCGGGGACATCATCGAAGCTGGGGGCGCCCCTTTTGCAGACCTAGAACGCATGTATGTTAGCAATGCACTGAATAGATATTGTTTAGGATAATGTTACCTTGACATGAGAGCCGTGGAACCATTGCCCGTGTGCTTTGTCGAATTCACGCTCGCAGTGCCAGCACGTAATCGACTCTGCCTTCGGCTTTGTCTGCTTCGGCTGCTGGTAGCCAGTCAAACCGAGCTTACCCAGAAGGCTTTTCTTCTTCTCGGGGGTCCATTTCGCGAAGTCATCGCACCCGTCGAGATGGTCGCGGCAGGCATCCTGGCTATCCGTCACCAAGAAACGATACTTGCAGGCACATGTATCTTTCGGGGGCTTCTCTGGGGTCGCCTTCGCTGGGGCGGGCGCGATTGTAGGCGCCTTGGTGGGTTGGACCACCTGCTCCTCAAGCCGGTCAAAAGTGTCATCAATGGCCTTAGCCAGCTCTTTGACGTCGGGATGAGCCTCCACAAGTGCAGGAACAAACTTCTTCAAGAACTCCCACTGGTGATCGAACGTTCCTTCCAGCTCATACCGTCCACGACGTATCTTCATCGCAGTCTCAAGGTCACCCAGGTGCTCCGCAGGCCTGACTATCAATTAATTAGTAGGGGTATTTTGGTAAAGAATATTCTGAGCTTACATTCAGAGTCGCGTCGCATTCTGGCCCTTATCTCTGGAAGGCGATCGTTCAAAGGCTTGCCCAACCTCTTCAGGACGGATGGCAGGCACATGTTGACGTTTTCGATGATGCCGTAGACTGCATTCCACTCATTTGTCATGGAAAGGATTGTCTCTTGCTGTGAATCGACAAGGACTTTCAGACCATCGGTTGAGGATGGTTGCTTGTTGAGCTTGGCCATGTCGAGGTCTTTACGCAGTGCTTCAAGCTCCTCATCTTTGCGGGCTATGACAGCGGTGTGTTGGGTGTGGAGTGAGCCAATCTCTGATTCCTTGCCAGAGATGGCAGTGGCGTGCTCGGTGTGGATTGAGCCAATCTCTGATTCCTTGCCAGAGATGGCGATGGCGTAGTCGTCGTGGGCTTTCTTGAGCTCTGCATCCTTGCGAGCGATAGTAGCGGCGTGCTCGGTGTGAAGTGAGCCAATCTCTGATTCCTTGCCAGAGATGGCAGCGACGTGTTTGGTGTTGAGTGTGCCAATCTCTGATTCCTTGCCAGAGATGGCGATGGCGAGTTCGTAGTGTGCTTCCTGCAGCTCTGCGTTCTTGAGATTGATCGCGGTAGCAAGTTCGGCCTGTGAAATTTCCAGCTTCTCAGCTTCATCGGCCTTTTGGTCCCTAGCCAGATCGAGCTCTTTGCGCAGCTCCTGTATTTGGCTTTCATGGCGAGATACGATGTCGTCAAACTCCTTCTCCTTGTCGGCCACGTCAGCGATGTGCTTGGTGCGAGAATCTTCCAGCTCCTGGGCTTTGGCGTTCTTTTGCCGAGTGACCAAATCGAGCTGTTGACGAAGCTCACGCATTGCGTCATCATGGCTAGATACAAGAGCGTCAAGCTCTTTGACTTTGTTGTCCTTTTGAAGCTTAACCGAATCGACCTCTTCACGAAGCTTTTGCGTTTCGATTCCATGGCGAGTGATGATCGCAGCTTCAGACTGGTGTTTGGCTTCGAGCTGCCTATCTTTAGCGGTGATGGCGACAGCATGTTCGGCGCGTAATCTTTCGAGCTCCGCATCTTTGGCGTTGATTGTAGCAGCGAGATCGTTGCGCAAGCCTTCATCCTTCTTCTCTTTGGTTGAGAGAGCGACTTGATACTTCCTACGATGCTCCTGCATCTCCTTGCTCTTACGAGAAATAGCGTCCCTGTTTAGCTGTTTGAGTTCTCTCAGGTCCTTCTCCTTGTTGGAGACGACATCTGCGTGTTGCTCTTTGAGAGCCGAGATTTCATCTTTGAGCTGGCGAGCGAGCTCGTGGGCAGCGTCCAGATCGTGAGTCTTCTTCTCGAGACCATCTTCACCGTTCAACTGCTCTTTGGCTGTATTCAACTTCGTCTGAAGTTGATGGCGCTCAGTCTCAAGGTCTGCACGCTCGCGTTCCAGACCACTCATCTGACCTTTGACATCCTGAAGCTCTTCCTCGATAGCGTCGGCTCGCTCGTTCGCCTCTTGTGTGGACTGACGCATAAGCTGGATCTGGTCCTCGAGTCTCGCCACTCTTCCGGAACTGGTGGTGTGGTTGACATCAGCCCGTCGCAGCTCAATCTTACATCGGCGTAGTGACTCCTCGATTTTCAACTTGTTGGCGGTCACCTTTTGCAGTAGCACCTTCGATCGTTGACAGTCATCGGTCAAGTCAGCTGCGTTGGTTAAAGCCGTGTCGAGTTCCGCATCCTTGTGGCGAAGCTCTTCAAACATGTCGTTGTTCTCGTCCTCAAGTGCACCGATCCGGGTGTCCTTCTTTCTACTGGCTCGTCTAACAGAAGAATGAACATGTTTCAGCTTGTCGATGTTGTTGGCGTGATGTGTGATGTGTGTGGAGGGTGCGGCGAGGTCAGTGAAGAGATATGTGATCACGTTATCCAGTGCAGTAACCGATGGCGAGAGCTTGTTGTTCTTGAACGCGAGCTGGACCTGTTCTAGTTGTTCTTGATCCAGGCGGTTCTCGACCTTGCGTAGGCGTCGACTAAACGAGTTCCGGGTGATGACATGGAGATGCTTTCGCGGCATGTTGGAGGCTAACTTCCTGGCGTCCGAAAGATCTGCTTTCTTCGAGAGGCGTTTACTGAATTTCTTCTCTTTGGTGACATTGCTCTCGAGCGACTTTAGACCTATGTCTATCTTATTGAAGCAATAGATCATCTTCGATTCCAGCGAGTGTATTGCCTTGAGGACGATAGAGGTGCCAAGCGTGAGATCGAATCGACGGTTCATGCCGGGGTGACGAGGAGCAAGGAAGAAAAAGTAGATGAAGGTGAATGCACCACAAAGTAGAGCCATTCGCCTAAAGTTTGGTTTCCTGAGTCAGTATATATGTCACACACCGTTCACGCCTGGGTACTACTTACAGCTCGGCGATGCTATCTTCGGAAGGATGCTTGTGCAGCTGCAGCTCGAAGAAATCGATGTGTAGGATACCGCGGAACAGAATGTCACAGATGTCGTGGGCGACAGTGACATTGGATAGCACGCCGTAGAGGAGGCCAAACACTAGAAGCATCTGCTCCCAGAAATTCATGATGGCGGTGGGGTGCGCGAAGCGCAAACAAAGTGACTGAGTGTATCAGGAGTAATCAGGGAATGAGTGAAGTAGTAGAAGTTCAAGAAATGAAGAAGAGGTGGGTATGTCGAGTGGTAGTGTTGAGGGAGGCAGAGTCGCTGGATCGCGACACCAAATTTGCTATCGCGGAACAAAGTATCGGCTGTGCGAAATAAGCGAGGCGGTGTTGCGTCATTGAATCAGGTGAGCTCGAGATCAGATGGTGGAGAAGTGAAAGTGAAAGTGAAAGAGCGCGCAGTTCGCGTTCGATCGGTGGCCCGCGCGGATCAGGCAGGAGCGAGTAGTGGTGACCGAACATGGTTATCGGCAGGGCGCTGAACCTACTTCGCTGTACTTGATAAGAGAATAAAGGCTTTCTTATGAGAAGTAGCCTGTAGAAGTAATGCCTGAATGTGGAATTAATGTTGAAAGAGTGAGAGATATCAGAGAACGAGGAAGACTGGACAGAGAAGTTCAAAGCACACAAACGCGAACAAGCACATGGCATAGTAAACGCTCTTGTTTTCCGCGTAAGATATATCACATACTCTCGCGTCAGCTGTGGAAATGCGTACCAAGGGTATCTTTCCATCGTTTGCCATGTCTCCCAATGGAGAGTCATGTGCTCTCAAGGGTCACGCGAACTACAGAACTGCGAACGACGAATAGATAGCATGTTTGAGCGTTTGCTGCGGTGAGCACAAGTACGATATGAACTGATGAATGGTGTAGATGATGCAACGTAGAATAGCTCTTGGTTCACTATGAAAAGGCCAAGTTTCTCCAAGAACTCGACCGAGAAGATGGATAAGTCTATCAAGGATTCGCTAATGCTAAACATGCGTCAACTGCAAGACCGACCCTAGACAATCATTAGTATCTGTCAACATGCATGGAATGAATCGAAAAAGAACTTACCGGCCCTCTTTCTGCCGCACGACATCGTCGATGACATCCCGGTCCAGCTGGGGAAACATGCCTGTCAGCGTCTCGACTACGACTTTGTGTTCCTGCCGTTGTATGCGCCTCGCTTCCTCTGCTTCAGCTGAAGCCTGTCGCGCTGCGGCGTCTTCAGCCGTCAACCTCTGCCTTTGCCGGTCTTCGTCATGCGACGGGCGTTGCTTCTCGCTCATGTTGCCGGGAAACTCTGTTGACGCACGTGGCGGTAATTGTGGTTTCTGGGCCGCTGCAGGTCCAGACGGATGGTTTGTATCGTTGTCGGAGAAAATACGACCAATGGTGCTGAGCGGCCGTTGTATTGTTCGCAGTAGGCCTGCAACGGCTGCGTTCTCTTCCTCTGGTTGCTCCGCTTCGGACTTGCGATCCTTCAGACTTGTTGACCGTCGTGGCCCTGCGGTTTCTGCCTCCATTGAGTTTCTTTGTGTGAGCTCTGGTCGCAGCGGTGTTGTCTTTTCCGCTATATGATGATAATGGGGTGATGGCATACGCTTGTGGCCAGGCGCAGTAGGGTGCAATAGTGCGGACGAAGATGAAGATTCGGCCTCTTCAGCTGCGTGGCGTTCGGCAATGGCGGAGACGGCCGCTTCGACATTCTTCTCGAAATCTTCATCGGTTACTGTCAATGATGTCTTGTCGAGACCCTCGATAAACTGGATGGCGCCCATTAATGATGATATGTAGTAGCCAGCTTCTCCCCCAAGCTTGTCCTGATTCCGGAACCGTAGAATGTATTGTACATTGGAGACGAGATGATCGGGGTTCGCTTGTAGTACTGTGTAAATGAGTAGTGGTACGAAAGCATCGGCTGATTGATCAGAGTTTGATGTTCTCAAAAACCCAAAAATGACCTTGCAGCAGTTCAAGATGCAGATGATCTTGTCCCTGGGCGCCCGGTAGCTTTTGATCTTCAATAGCTCCTGCTGGGCGAGATGCAAAAACTTGCGGCCCTTCTCGCCTACGGGTTTGATGTCCAGATGCTCTTCGCTGACCCATTTGTATATGCGCACCTTCTGCGCTAAGACTTCATCTCGCTCTACATCCTCTTGGTGCTGGCCCCTCCGGCCTGGTCCAGGCGGCTCCTGTCTCCGTCGGCCCTTGCGGGGTGATGCCGGCTCTGGAGGCGGGATCGCAGGAGAAAATGTTTGTGTGTATAACCGGTTCATGACTAGTTTCTCCATGCCTTCTCTCGCGTTGTCGAACTCGGCGTCTGATACGGTCCGCCAAACTTCACACTGTGCCATCTTCTTGCTGATGAATTCGAGAAAGTCACCGATGATCTTGACTTGCTCATGTACCATCCATTGCTTCTTTCCAAACTCGAGCAGGAAAGAGCGCAGAAACTTGGCAACGGGGTCTGCTGTGCGATGGCGTAGTTGTTCGAGAAAGCGGTGGAAGTCGAAGGGTAGGTCTGGTTCGGGCTCGGGTGCCGGCTGCGCTGGCTTGTACTTCGAGGCATGTGCACTGGGCGATGACGGTTCGGCGAAAGACGTGCCGGTGCCGACGCGATGTAGGGAGGATGTGCGAGGAGGTGGTGATTGGAGCGGGGCGGTCGAGGCTGAATCGTCAGCCGGAATGGGAAGGGGCTTATCGAGCGGCACGAGACTTGATCGTCGCGGTGGATACGGCGTCGACGGCGACTCCAGCATGGGGTTCGCGATTTCCAATCTGGGCGACATGATCTCATTCTCGCCAGGCCCACCATCCCCTTGGAACTGATCCATGATGCTCTGTATCTCCTCCTGCGAGTTGTCTACCGCGTCGCTTGTGCCGTCATGGTTCGTCCCATAGTCGTCGGCCGCAGCATCTTCCGAGTTTCTCCCACTCGATCGTTCCTGCGACATTGGGGATGTGGTTCGGCTGGGCACGTTGCTGGTTGTGAGGTATTTGTCGTCTTTTGGCGGTGGAGGAGGAGGCGACGGCGATTGTACGGGCGCTTTCCCTGCTGATTTCTCGCTGAGCTCCGGCGGTGGTGTTGATGCTCGGTCCAGCGTCGTGTTCTCTGTCTTGGTGGTGAGCTCCTCTATCGGCGCGGTAGATGGTGCCTGCGCAGCTTCTGTGTCCTTCTCTTGGGGTTCCTCGAGACCTGTTGGGGCAGCATTCGTCTCCTCTGGTGTTTCAGGTGCTTTCTCTACCCCATCTGTCGGCTCTTCCTTGCCAGCATGCCCCTCGTCTTGGGCCTCGACATGGCTAGGCTGCCCCGCGTCCGTCGCCGTGTTCGCGTCATCCGTCGGTGCTTTGGACTCTGTAGGCTGCTCTACGGAAGGCGCGCTTTCCTTGCTTGTGGCTACATCGTGCTGGTCGTCCGCCTTGTCTAGCTCCCTTTCGGCGTGGCTGTCGTGGGCTGCATCGGGTTGCGGAGTTGCGTTCGGGGGAGACATAGACCGAGTGCGACGGGGGGATTATGGATGGGCTGTGGGCGGTTGATCAAGCGTCCATGGGTCTGGAATAGAGCTCACAACAGCTCTCGCAGGGGGAATATATAAGTCAAGTGCTCTGGTGATTGACGTCTGCTGCGCCTGCGTGTGAATCGTCCGCATGGTCTCCCGGCATCTAGAAGCCGAGTCTCCGAGCCACCGCCGCTAGCGCGTCAAGCAACTGCAGCCGTGCCACTGCCAACACCACACCTGCGTCGCCATTTCATCAGCCCAGCCATGTGCGGCATCTTCTTCTCGCTCAGTCGGACTGAACACGTGATACCTGACGCCAACACCCAGCGACTGCTCCGGCATAGGGGACCAGACAGCACAGGGCAGCACCAGACCATCATCGAATCCAGCGCCAAGGACGTCTCAACGCGTCTTCACGCGACTTTCCTGTCCACGGTTCTTGCTCTCCGCGGCAACGACATCGTTGAGCAGCCACTCAGGGATGACACGACCGGCTCCGTCCTCTGCTGGAACGGCGAGGCATGGAGCATTACCGGACAGGCAATTGATGGTAATGACTCTAAGCTAGTCTTTACCAAACTTCTGGACGCATGTACTGGAACGCGCGAGGCGTCTATGCGACGTGTCATCGAGCTGCTGTCAGTCGTGCGAGGCCCATATGCTCTCGTCTTTTACGATGCATCGCACCAAAGAATCTACTACGGACGCGACTGCCTAGGAAGGCGATCGCTGCTCCAAAAGTCTACTCTTGATGGCACCCTTGTACTCTCTAGCGTGTGCGATAATGCCTCTGGTGAGTCTTGGGCCGAGGTGGAAGCCGATGGTATCTATGTTGTAGACGTAGAGCTGGCAGACCCAACGTCAGACTCGTTCCCAGTAACGAGAGTTCCGCATTGCCGCTCAGATCAAGAAGAGGACTCTGAGTTGTCTTTCGTAGGTAAGTCATCTGGCACACGACTTCTGCTAACAGATTCAGACTCTGCCGTTCCCAGCCATGAACCAGACTATCGACAGTAACTCTGCTTCACAGGATGCTGGGGCAGTAGAACAGCTAAGGGCGTCGTTGGAAAGATCACTCCAACTGCGCACTCAACACATACGTGAGGCAGTGACTGGAGAATCGAAGCTTGGAGTTTCGGGGGAAACACGCGTAGCCGTTCTTTTTTCTGGTGGCCTGGACTGCACAATCCTCGCGCGCATGTGTCACGACCTCCTACCACTAAGCGAACCTGTCGACCTGCTCAATGTCGCGTTTGAGAATCCTCGGATTCACTCCAATCTCGAGCCAGACGCCAGTCCCTACGAGCTCTGTCCCGACCGTGTCACTGGACGATCATCCCTTGCAGAGCTGGTAGAGATCTGTCCTGGACGTGAGTGGCGTTTCGTCGAGATCAACGTACCCTACTCCGAGACACAAGCTCATCGCAGCACCGTCATGGCATTGATGCATCCCCACAACACGGAAATGGACCTTTCTATATCATACGCACTTTACTTCGCGTCACGCGGGGTCGGATTGTCACAGTTTGCGGGCACGACCAAAGCCGAGCCATACTCCACTACCGCGCACGTACTCCTTTCCGGGCTCGGTGCTGATGAGCTGTTCGGTGGGTACCAACGACACGCTACAGCCTTCGCTCGACGCGGGTACCCTGGCCTAATCGAAGAGCTGGAACTCGACTTCAGTCGGTTGGGAAAGAGGAACTTGGGTCGTGATGATCGCGTGATCAGCAACAGCAGTAGAGAAGTCCGATTTCCATTCCTGGACGAAGACTTCATAGCATTAGCCCTCCGTCTTCCGGTAACATCCAAATGCGATTTCGGCCTGGAGCAAGTCAACGATAGCGAAGACCCTGCACAGCTGCTCGAGCCCGGGAAGCGGGCACTTCGTCTGTTGGCATGGCACTTGGGCATGAAAAGAGTAGCTGCAGAGAAGAAGCGCGCGATACAATTTGGCGCTCGCACTGCCAAAATGGAGACGGGCAAGACCAAAGGCACGCATGTTCTAAGTCGATAAGGTCAGTCACTTTTTCTTCCTCCTTTTCCCTTTGGCTATGATTACAAACCGAGCAAGCGGTTGAGGCACCGATGCTTATCCTCGGGGCTTTCCTATCTAGCAATAGTTAGGATATCCTCTACGCATATGGTGCCATTGATTCGATATTAAAAAAGGCAAGTCTGAGCCTATCGATGTCTTCACGAAGTTTCGCGTACTTCACTTTGATTGTACTGACATGATGGACAGTATGTACATCCTTTAAATTGGCTATCCAAATCCACCCACAGCCTTACACCTGCATGATATTTGTGCCCATTCATCGTACACAAGAGGAAAGAAAGAAGACAATCCGCCACCCTTTCGCTCGCAATCTTAGACCGAGAGCCTAAATACACCTGTGACGATCATTGCACACGCTTCAGATCTGACTCGAAAGACTCGCCTGCTGCTGATACCGCGGGATAATAGCTAACATTATGGAAAGGTATCTTTCAGACCAGAAATTGAAAGAGCCATGGGATGGCCGGCCGTGCTGCCGTGTTGCGATGACCTGGCCCGACAGCTCCAGGAGCACCTCCACCAGGTTTTGCACCGCCTCCACCAGAACCATGGCCACCACCACCACCTCCTCCTCCTCCATGACCGCCACCGCCTTTCTTTTCGGACATATCAATGTCAATATCCACTTCACTCGGCGGATATGTCGGCATAGTAACGGGTTCAGTCATCGGCAGCCCGTCCACAGCCTTTGTAGTGATATTCGTCGACACTGATTCCAGAGCGGAGCTTGCAACCACCAACGACAGTAAGAAAACGATGACGCAAAGTACACCAGATGGCCGCATTCCAGTGGAGCCGTTCTTGATCCGAGTGTTCTTGAAGCCTGCCCCATCCACGTCGTGAGGCCAAGGAAACGGATCATATGGTATATTCGCTGATGTTCTCGGTAACTCTGACGGCCAACACCACGGTCCGGTACTGTGCATCTTAGATGAGATCATACAAATAGTATCGGGAGGACAACAGTACTCTTGACAGCACTCGTCGCCTGCGTTGCATGATCCATAAGTACCATCCTCCCGTAGGCAACACTTTGATGGTTTATATTGACAGCCGTTGCCACAAGGTTCCAATGGCTCACAAGATGAACGCTTGTTCAGGGATGAGGTCAAATTGCCCATGTCTGGGTTTTCTGCTCCGTGCGGTATCGGTGGCGATTGGAGGCGCGTCGCGGGAAAAGCCTGTTCGTAACCACCAGCCACAGACTGGACCAAGAGAAACAGAACGCGAAACAGTCCGGGAGTCGTTATCCTCGTGCTACCACTCTTTTGCGTACTCGGAACGGGAATGATTGGTGGTATAAAGGCGTGACCCTCAATCTCTCCAGTGGCTTTGTCATGCTTTTGCCAGCACATCGGACCGTTGAACCCGTTGGCACAAACCGCGCCTTCATCGCAGCACATGTTCCCACAACAGTCTTGGTTCGCGGAGCAGAGCCCATGAGTGCCGCCTGGTGCAGCGCAGCACTTGGAGGTGGATGCGTCGAAGCACACGCCATCACAAGCTGATGTCCCACCGGGACAGCATCCTGCCGCCATCGTGCCGTTGTGTAGCTGGACCTCGACGCAGTCTTGGGTGATTTTGCAAATGCCCCTCTTGGCGCAGCATTGCTCTGTACTCGGATCGTAGCAACCTACGCTGCCGCACGGGGATTGGAGAGGCGGGCACTGGGATGTAGCGGAGAGATGTGCAGACGAGATTGCTGCAAGGGCCCAGCTTGAATAGGCGGTGCCTTCAGTAGGATGGCCGTGTTTCGCCATGGCGAGAGGTGAGCTAGTGGATGTAGGGACATGGGTATGCGCATGGGAGTGCAACCGCGTCGGTGTTGGCTTGAGAGACTCAGGGAGTGTTTTAGTAGTATCTCCTAGCGAAACGCAAACTATGACAGGCAGAAGCAAAATGCTTGTGTAGGAAACCATGTCGATTTGAAAGTCTCAGTAATACTGTAAGCAATAAGCACGGAACAAGCGTTGATCGTGGTAAGAGAAACGAAGGGTTGTTGTGTTGCGACCTTCGATATCGATGCTACCACGTCAACTTCATGGCTTGCCATTGAATGCATGGTTCTTCAATGACATTGAAGACAACCCTCCTAGAGTGGAAACGCATCATAGTATGCAAACAGCACCTGCCAGCGGTTTTCACATGCAAAGATCGCCTGACGAAGATCAGTGGCGAATCACGTTCTTTGGAAGATTCCAGCCACACCTGCACCGCCACAATGACGCAACACCAGTCGTATAGTAGTATATAGGCCCCTCACGCGCCTCCAACGTCTCTCTTCTTCCACACCCGTTTCCGAGCAACTGCCCAATCTCGAATCAAACCACAAATATCTACACCCTACGAACACCACCAAACTCAACCATCAAGATGCCCGTCCCAATGCCATCCGCGACCTCGCAGTCCACCCCAGCGACCCAATCTTCAGCTGCTTCGCAGGCGGCGAACGACATACAGAACGCAGCTACACGCGCTCTAGCGAACGCGAACAACGGCGAGAAAACCGAACAGGAGAAGGAAGCCGAGAAGCGGTACGAAGAGGCCATGGAGGAGGAGTACGCTAAGCGTGAGGGCGGAGCTTAGGCTACGACCCATGGACATACTGGTTGTAAGAGGAGGGAAAAAGACGTCACAGGCTCAGAACGATACCCAAACATAACAAAAGTCACAACCACATAATACACAGAAGTCACATCGCCCAATTCAATCTTCATTTCATTCCATTCCATCCCCATCATCAATTCCCCTCCAGCGCCTTCATAACAACCCCCCTCGGCCTCTCCCCCATCGGAATCTCCAACGCAAGCTCATGCCCCCTCTCCGTCATCTTCCCCCACGTCTTCTGCAATATCTTAATAATCTTCTCCTCATCATGTTCCTTCTCAAACGCCTCGAATTGGTCATCCAGAAAAACAAGACACGCCACATCCTCCAACACCATCGTCTCCTCATTCACTTTCAGGTCTTCTTTGCGGATCAAACTACCAACTGTCGACGCGTCTTCTTGGGTATATCCACTGTCGAGGCAGATTTGCTCAACGAGCTCGGCTTGTCGTTTTTTGAGGAACGTGCGCCAGGCGTGGTAGCCGGGCCGCGTCATGGGGTAGCTGGCGCGAGGCACTTCCCAGCGCCGGAAGTGTTGGGCGCGGATGGCGAGGCGGAGGGGCTCGGAGGCTGAGGGGGCGCGCTTTTCGAGGTAGGAGGTGCATTTTTGCGCGTAGTGCAGTTCGTAGGGCATCTCGGTGCCATTGACGGTGACTTTGTTTGGGTCTTCGGCGTGGGCTGCGTCGATGGCGGTTAGGGCGCGTTCAAGGGGGGTCGACATTGTGGTGGTGGTTTAGGATGCTTCAAGGTGGCTCTGGGAGTTGGAAATGTGTTGCGCGGTATTGCGATGCGTGCGCGAGGGTGAGGTAAGGCATTTCGTCGGGTGTCAGATTGGTTGCTGGGTGTTGCGCAGAGATAGCGGCGGATGCCCCGCGTCAAGTGGGGGTCGGCCCTGCTTGCCCTGGCGATCCCCAGCAAGAACGCGTGCGCGTGCGCGTCGCCTTCATCCTTCACGACATCACCACGATCGACCAACTCCCACACCGCTTTTTCTGCAACACTGCTGCGCCGAGACTGCGTCCTCCTCGCCCTAGTTCTCTGCCTTGCATGTGTAGATGCGGTGGCCTGAGCCGATTGGGTAACGACAACGCCCCCTGCTCCGCCTTCCCTAACCTCGAAAATCAACGCGCTCACCTTGTTTCTCAGCCTCATCGCATATTATCGCAGTGCCTCAACTACTTCCACCATGTGTTTTATAATTCCCCCTCATATTTCCAGCGCAGCTGACGTACCTCTCCACTCGTACAAACATCTCCGATCTCGAGTTTCTTAGCCCATGGCACACGACTGGAGTGCACCTGATGACTTGTGGGCCATCAGTGGCTCCTTCGCGCTCGACACAATAAACGACTTCCTGCCACCAGAAGATGATGATTTTGTGCCAATTTTCGACGACTCATGGCTATCAGGTTTTATGGCGGATGATAAAGTCGACTCCGGATGCGATGCTCCTGTAAACACAATCGAATCAGCACCGGGTATCTCGAACCATTACGGGTCTTCATTCGACCAGTTGGGTTCTTCACTGGATCTGACGCATGGCAAATCCTTAGAGGATTCGCACTCGGTGGCTGCCAACCAGGAATTGACAAGAGTTCAAGTAGCGACCCACGAATGCCCTCGTCCATTGGAGCAGATTTCGTTCGATTCCAGCGTAGAAAAATCTCCCAGGATATCTGGTTCAGACACGCCCGCGAAGCGTTCAACAATTAACAGGAAGAAGTTCAAGAGAACCAAGATCTCGAGCGAGATCCGCCTCATGTTGGACGCGCACTTCACCGTCAATCCTTATCCTACCGATGGCGAGCTGACTCTATTATCTGGCAAGTCTGGACTTGTAGTACAAGTAATTAAGAGATGGTTCATGAACGCACGATCGCGGAAACAGGTATTACACCGTAAGTGAGACAATGGCATATTTCCTCTAGGAGACCTGATATCTGACAAAGATAACCCGGCAGCTCTTGCAAATTCGTCCGTCAACCCTATGGCCTTGAGCCATGATTGTACAGATAGTTTGCCACAATCCGTGTCGCCGCCGCCGCCGAACAGTCTCTTTGTCAACGAGCTTGTTGACGCTGATCGATGTTCTCCTGCTCCCAGCTCATGCTCCCTCGAAAGATATCTAGCAGCACCAACGGGCGAAGAAGCCATTCCGACCGCAAAAATTGAGGCTGCATTACAAGACAGTTTATCCAGGACTTCGCCTGGTCCGTATCATCTCGATCTGCCGCCGCTGCCTATGCTTAATAATCTCGCTCTGTCCCTCTGCGATGTTTGCCATGTGGTTTGCCATGTGGAAAACTCTTCTTGTGTTGGAATCCCTTCCACCTGCGCGAAATGCAGCATGAAACGCTTTCCGAGAGAACCGGAGACTCAAGCTTTCTACATCGAAGCAGATACATGGACCCACCGAGAACAATCGAGTGTGGTGGGCTCCGATGCCTCAGCTGATTCTGGCAATAGTTATGGAAGTTTCAACAGTCTGATCTCGGTCAGCTCAAGGGCTTCCCGTCGAGGGCGTAAACGTTGGGGACAACCACTACCAATGCCTGCGGCGGTGAGACGGAGGAACTCGTCGACAAACTTGTATCAGTCGAATGACGAAGAGCCAAACTCAAACTCGAACGCTGAAGCTCCATATTTTTGTACATCAGCCGATTGCGACAAGACGTTTCGATACCGATCTGAATGGACGAGGCACGAAGAAGCAGTTCATCATGAGCCTTACCAATGGATATGCTGTCTGGACATGAGAATCGTCATGCGGTTGTCACATTGTTTCGTCTGTGGTGAAGTAGACGTCCTCTTGAGTCATCTGACAGAATGTCACTTTGAGAACTGTTCGACAGATTCAGAGGAAGCTCGGACATTCGTGCGAGAAGATCAATTGGCACAGCACATGAAGAGAGTTCACATCAACAAGACTAGCCCCAAGTTACCCGTTCCCAAGGTTCTTCTCTCGGCATGGAAGATCTTCAACCCTACTTTACGAGCGTCGTCTTTACATTGCGGTTTCTGCGGCATGGTATTTGCTACTTGGGAACAGCGACAGGAGCATGTCTCTAATCATCTCAAACACGGCATATGTAAATGGGCGTGGTGGCCGGGCAGGCTACCAGTCGTACCGACAAACTTCTCAGAGTAAGTCATCTAGTCCAGGGGTTGACTTTTGTACTAACACGGCAGTAGCGCCGGTTACACTTGTTCCGCTTGCCGCGCTAGCTTTCCGAGTATCGAAGTGGCTGCTCAAAAGCACCCGGCGTGCGCAAGCTATTCGTGCCGTTATCTCCATGACTGGCATGCACTTTTCAAAACCACGCCGAACTCGACATCACAGTGTCGTCTATGCGATTTCCAGAAACTTTTTCACCGGCATGAAGAGCCAAGTCAAATATGTCTGTCAGAATTAAGAGAGCACGCAAGGAGCCACAATCTACGAGCTTGCAACCTAGAAATTTATACCGACAAGGCAAAGTTCCAGCAGCACATGAGCGTATGGCACGGCGCAATGCATGCGGATGGTACCAATTGGCACATCATGCGGTTCATAGAGAGGTCAGGTAGAGATCACGTGGTGCGCACATGGATGCAGTTGCTAGACTGCCTTTTGTGTGATACCAGGCCTTCAACGGCTCATGGTGTCTGTTCGGTGGTTACTCCCATCCACCGTGCAGAGGGTGCGGAGAAAGAGCCAAGGAAAGAACCTCTCATGTGGCGACCCATTGAAAGCATGGATTAGTGGCTAGAAGACATCTGACAATGTACATCAGTCCACCGCGAATATCTGTAATCAAAATTCATTATACTGTACACTGATGTTCATTTGTAAAAGGTTGCCATGATCTATCTACTGCATAGTGAAAGAACAGGTCATCGCCATCACCCCCAATTCCCTTGCGACGGATCCTGCGTCCATGAATTGCTATGCTGCTGCTGTAAAGACGGTACTTGGAAGTAGCTATTTGGATCTTGTTGTTGCTGTTGCAGTTGCTGCTGCTGCTCCTGTTGCGCCCATCCATTACTATCCTGCCCCGATGTCGACGACGCACCAGGACTATGACCCTGTCCCTGATGTGGCGCCGGTAAGCCCGGACCATATACCATCGCTCTTCTCTTCTGGCCACCCGAAGGTTGTGGCAATTCAGGTACTGGCTGAGGCGACGGGGTAGCCCACGTTTGCTGACCTGGGCTCGCATCAAAAGTCATACCGTGTGGTTGCGGACTATGGCCGGACCCGTCGTACGATGTGCCGGTGTAAGACATGGAGCTAGCGAAAGGACTGGATTGCGGGAAGAGACTAGGCGGTGTTGTTGGGCCACCAGGATACATCAAGTTTGGCGCTTGCGGCGAAACGGACGGCATCGGTAGCCATTGCGGTGGATAATCAACGGGTGGCGGGAGTTGCTGTACCGGAGGCGAAGTGTGTGGTGACGTCTGCTGACGTTGATAGAGCTGTGCGGAGAGGGCGGCCGACTCTCGTTGGAAACGATCACGCCAATGGGTAAAGCCGAATCTCAGCCCAAACTTAGAAAGTACAGATGTATAGTCGTGGATAGCGTTTATCGCCCGAGTTGTAGGATCCAGCGGCGAAGTCTGCCCCTCTGGCAGCAGTGGCGACGGGAAAGGTGGTGCGCTGATTTGCGCGGGTGGTGCGAGCGGATCTTCCGATTCCGTTTGAGGTGCCAGTGGGGTTGGTGGCACTGGCGGTCTTGGGTCAAGAATCATTTCCATGTTGCGTGACAGCACATCAACAAACTGCCGGCCTGTCATATACGCACGCATAGCGTCGTAAAAGGTGACGGGAGGTTTGACCGTGTGTGACGGCTTGTCCAGTACGGCCAGCAGACTGGTAGCATATGCAATGCAATGCTCGAAGATCAGCCGTTGCGCATACTCGTGGATGTGGGGTATCCGCGGGCTTGGTGAGAGAATGTAAACATAGCTGTAAAGAAGCTCGAGCTCGAAGAACGACTTTACGGCAGGCAAAGTGCTCTGCGGCATATCCTGGAACCACTCTGACATCCTGTTGTATTGCTTCCAGATGTATTGGTAGGGTTCTTGCCAAGGCTCGCGACCAGATTGAAAGAGATCCATGTACCACTCAGACTGGATCTCTCGTATCCTGAAGAGATCAACCGCGGTGTCAAAAGACTGTTGGAAGACTTGGGATGTGGGCGAGGCAAACTTTGGTGATACTGAGGCGTTGTAAAATGGAAAGCCGACGTGTGCAGCCTCGTCTGAGAATGAAAAGGCGCGAGTCTGGACGAGCGAAGTTGATCTACCATACGGTTAGCAAGGAAGAGGGGAGTGTGAGATACGACCTTACCTGTCTAGAGAGTATACGCACCAGTACACTCTTCTCCTGATCTCTAGCTTTGCTCTTGACATTGCAACATTCTTAGATGGATCTTGATGTATACCAAGATCGACCATCGCTCTGGAAGCTGCGCCCACTAGTGTCCAGCTATCGAAGTGATGCGGGTCCATAGTAGCATAGATGGTCCAGAGTATCAAAGCTTGAATGCTAGAAACGTAGCCCGGATGTAACACGTCTTCAGCGTTCTCTAACGCAGCATTCATGTGTCCGACGGCATCAGAGTAGTGGGTGTCACCTCTCGACTCGGACTGGGAAAGACATGCGATGGCCAACACCATGCGCACGCTCCACCGATCCCAAGGTTTTGCATTGTCACCTTGCTGGTAGACGGCATCCACGGAGGAGTATAGGGTAGCCTCCTCGAAGACTGGCCAAAGAGTGAAGATGTTGTTCAGGTAGTGCTGAATCAGTGGCGTTGCTGCATACTTTGGAGGTAGTGCTTTGATCAGGTCTGCGGGTAGTGGCTCTTTTGCACTCGCCGATCGGATCAGGCGGGCGTAAGACATTTCTGTTGTGAAGCCATAGAAGTCTCTCGCAGTGGCATTCACAGCACTTGGTGGGTTAGTGCAGCACATTAAGGTGGATATGGCGTACTCACAGAAGACCGAAATCTGACACCAGGTCATCAATCTCTGATGCTTCCTTCCGTCGTGCAGCTCTTTTGCTGATGGGTCTAGTTGCTTTTATGGTATCGGCAGACGCTCTACGCGGGGTCGAGTTTTCAGACATGTCTAGCATTAGAACGCCTGAAGACTTCCGCCTCGCCCGTGCTTCCTGGATCTTCTTCTCGAGCTTCTCGACTCTGGATTCCAATGTAGCAACATAGCTCCGTTCTTTTCCGCGCGCAAACTGATCGTTCGTGCTCGAGCACTCAGAGGCCCGATTAGACTTTTCACAGGCGGTGCATGCGGGCAGCTTTCCATCGCACTTGACTTTTGCGGCTCGACATCGCGAACAAGCAGCCACGGGTCTGCTCACCCGGAGCAGCGGCGTTTCCAGCACCATGTTCCTTCTATCTTAGGACAAGTAAGTATGCATCGCGTGGTCACCTGACGCTGGGCGAATTACAGTGCGGAAAGGTTCAGACGAGAACTGGCATAAAAAAGGAAAGCGGAATCAAATGAGATGGCACTAGGCACGATGTATGAGTATCGCTGTAAACTACATGTTCAAAGGCGGTACGGAGATGGAAAGCCCTTCGCCTGACGATCGATATAGACGGGACGGCACTTACCAGCTCGGTGCAATGCACGTTGGGGGTCTAGCGCGACGATGCAGAGATCAGGTCCGCGGACAGCCTTGCCAAAAAGGCGGTACAGCACGCGATGTATTTGGTGGTTTGGCGCTCTCGTGGTGTTGAACTGCGGGTTGACGGGTGGCGTAGCGGGCTCGCGGTACCCTGGACTTCGTAATGCCGCGGCTCTGTGGCCGAATGGAGAAGCGGCGGACGGCGGTGTTGCCCCGCTGAGTCGGCCAGGGAGAAAGCGATGCTGAAAGGGACGGGTGTGACGCGGTTGCGAGCGACGGGATGAGGATAGACGTATGCTTGGCCGAGCGTTCGAGGCCCAATTCCAGGAGGCAGCCTATCAAGAGCCTGGTCGCGCTTGATGCCCACGCTGCACGTCTTTCTTCGGCTCCCAGAGTTTGGACAGAGGCCGGGCCTGTCACCATCAGCCTGCGCCGCACCAGCGACGGGGGCGTGTCATGCTTCGACTTCCTTTTGGCGCCGTCTGATTGGGGACGCTCGGTAATGCGCAGGCGTTTTTTGTGGCCCAGTCGACGTCGCGCTTCGTTCCTTCTTCCTGGTTAAAGATACACCCACCGGACGACACTCCGGTGGTACTGCTCGGCTGCTCCTCGACCCAGGCACCGCTACCGTATTCAGGAACTCGCTCCCACATCGCCATCTCGACGGCCTCACGGACTGAGGGCGCAGGACCAGACCTTGCCGGCGCGACAAACCTCCCGGGCATGGACGTGCGCGTCGATCTCCCCCACATCCCAGGCGCATCATAAGCCAGCTCCCTCGTCCTCCTCCGCCCGTGGTGAGAGACGAGCGATGGAAGTCGCGACTGCGACACACTCCAAGACGGAAGGGGCCCCGCACCCGCCGGAGGAAGGCACCACCACCACCGGCCAGAGTCGCATCGCCCATACTCTGACAGCCTGCTGTCGTTGCCGGACGGTAAGCATCATCCCGGAGCTGGCTCGCTACGTAATGTCCACTGACCAGAGCCCAGCGCAAGACGAGATGCGACCCCGGACTCCCTCGATGCGGGCCATGCGAGCGCACCAATTCCCACTGCGAATACTATGACCCCACCAAGGGCCGCAAAATACCCCGGAACTATGTCGTGCACCTGCAGCAGAAGGTGCGCGACCTGGAGAAGCAGCTGGCTGATCTCGAACGGGACGACGTGGAGCCGGACCCTGAAGATGTGATGCGTGGGGCAGCCACGGTGCGTGTCCAGGACTCCGACGAGTCCAAATTCCTAGGGCCGTCCAGCGGTATCACCATCACCCGGCTGGTGATGCAGCTGGCGAAGCAGTTCACCGAGTCAAAGAGCATCTCTGAGATCGTGCCACATGCCGAGGCGAAGAACATCAAGGACACCTTCGCCCAGGAAGATCAGCGACCCACCTCCAAGATCTACCCAATGGTCAGCGACGTCGCGGCCGAAGAACTGCCCAACAGAGACCTCACCAACCTACTGGTAGAGCTCTTCTACTGCAAAGGCGCGTAAGGCTGTCTCCTGGTCACTCTGACATCGACTGACTTGACCAGTGCACCCCATGTACCCCATCTTCCACGAACCAACCTTCACCAAAGATGTCGATGATGTCTACAACGGCTCCACTGATCCCTACCAGAACTACTGTCTGCGCATGGTCATCGCCATCAGCCTGCAGAAGATGGACACGCAGTATGCAGGTCTCGCCGACAGCTACTATCTCGCCGCCCTGAAACACTTCGAAGCCGCTATCAAGCCTATGAACCTCAAGACCCTGCAATGTTTTGGCCTAGTCGCAGGCTATTCGCTCCTGACACCAACGAGGACCGCAGTCTACTACATAATAGGTCTTGGCGTACGATTGTGTCAAGCCTTGGGCCTACACGAGGAGAAGACAATCAGCATGGGCTCTGGTGGACGTCAGGCAGACCCTCTCGAAGTCGACATGCGCCGCCGGTTGTTCTGGAGTATACTTACCATGGATTACGGCTTGTCGCATAGTCTTGGACGACCCGCACATTTCGCGACACGGCGGGAACACATCGATGTCAACTTCGGCGAGCTCGTCGACGATGTCTACATTACCAGGGAAGGCATCAAACCCGCACCACAAGCATCGCTCAAGAAGTGGATCGGCATACATTTCTACAAAATGCGCCTGCTTCAACTCGAGATACGCAAGATGCTGTACCAGAGGAAGAAGCCCGAACCAAAGGATGACCAGCACCCTTGGTTCGCTCAGATGCAGACAAAGATAGAAGCGTGGAGAGACACAAGCCCTGAGATGGACGGTGGATCAGGGCTTAACAAGGTCTGGTGAGTATGTCTCTCTACATGCAAAGTACCTCGACTAATCCGACTAGGTTCATCGGTCGATACAATACCATGGTCGTCTTTATGTACCGTCCTTCTCCACAAGTACCTCGCCCGTCCCTGGACGCCGCCATCCGCTGCTACGATGCTTGTCAATACAATATCTACATGACCATGAAGCAGATCGAGACAAAGAGCGTCGACGTTACCTGGATCTTCACGCAAGCTATCTTCATGTGCATCAACACTATGCTTTGGACATTGTCATACTCCGAGGTGCGGAGACGTCATAGCCGCGAAGAGGTCGAGGGTCACTTGAAAGTGGCTATGGAGTCGATCAGGCAGGCTTCCGAGCGATGGCCTGGTGTTGAGTCCGCCATCGGTCTTTACTATAACTTGATCCAAGCCTGCATGAGGATCTTCGACAAGGATGGCGACGTTCCCATCTCCGCCAGCTCACCTTCCGACACTGCATCCGTGGGCACTGGCAACATTGTAGATGGTATCAATCGATCACGAACCACAAGTCCAGCAACGGCGTCTACAGCATCGGTGCGCACGCCTTCCGACAAGGTACCAGGACCTGGACCTTTTGGCTACTTACCGGAACACAATCAGCAACTCTTCAACCTTGGCAACGGCCTATCGAACCCTCCCAATCCGTTCTCAAGCGCACCGACACAACAGGCTGGACTGCAGACGTCGCCTCAGCAGCCCCCATCGATGGCATATAACGAGCTGAGCCCGAAGACCACGATGGACAACAATATACCCTCCTACAGCTACGCACCTACAGGCCAATTCGCGCCGCTACCCACTACCTTTGCCGAGTTACCTACATGGAACCCAACGTTTACGATGCCGCCCCAAGACAACTACAACATGACGAATATGCAGATGGCTTCATCGCCTTTCTATAATGAGGCCTACGCAGCGAACCAAGGCTACGAAATGGCAGACTATCTCAACCCGGCCTGGAGTCAAGATGCCAGGGGTACTGGGCTCAATCAGCAACAACAGATGGAGCTGATGCACGACTTTGAAATGAACGAGGCGAAGAACATCGAGATGATGATCGAACAGAGTCACCAACTTTTCCGTCCACCGCAACTACAGCAAACCTACTGAGCGCGTAGTCAATGTGCGACCATCAAACCAGAACATTAAACACACTAGGTCCTGGCTTATCTGCATTGGATTACGAAGACAGATACTACGCGATTCAGAGCGGACATCAACCCGGTCGGCTGTCATTCTCGCATTGGGAGGATCATTTCCCGGCTTGGCATTCGCGTACGAAAGGTTCTCGCATGCCGATCTTGTCGATCTTATCCAGCAGATTCGTCCGGTGGCAGCTGAATCAGATCAATTGCATGGGTAAAATTCTCTGGGGGCCAGAATCAAAATTTCGTCCCAGGGATCCTGAGTCGCCCGGGATGGTCCTTGCACCTCGGTCAAGTTTGCGACGTCCAGCCTGTGCTAGAAGTCTAGGGTTCTCCATGGACAGCAGCGGTCGGCTCCGATGAAGAAACCTTGGCGAAAAAATAACGTATCGTGCTGGATACGTAAACTCAGCGAAAGCCGAGACCGGTATGGGCTGGCTCGGATTCCGTAGAGGAGATGTGATTATAAGCTGATAGCCGAAGGGCAGATGCATGACATGCAGCTCAATAAGGAAGCGCTCCAAGCAACAAGACATCATGCAATATAGATATTCAGCCGGTCTGAATAACCTTCACATACAATGTATAACAATCATGATCAATTCGTTCATCCTTCCGTTCTGACCTTTGCCTGTTCCCATATCGCACTCCCTAATACCACCCTTCCACGAGCCGTCTCTCCATCCCTCTTTCTGTTCCATCCCCAACCTACTCCCCCTCCTCACTCCCACCCAATCTCCCCACCTCCCTATCAACCCACCTCCCAACCCTCCCCACCACCTCCTCAATATTAACATCCACCTCCATCTCCTCCTCATCACTCTCATCCACAACCTCTTCCCACACATCCCTCATGACCTGGTACACCCAACACCCGCCCTTCATCACCGTGACATGTTCCCAATCGTTCACGATCGGTCGCGTGTCGTCTAGCTCTTCGATGAGGTCGATGAGACTGGTCAAGGGCTCGGACTGGTGGTCTGACAGGATGTTTTCGAGCGCGATGCGCGCGCCGCGGGTGAAAGGGGTGAGGTCGCGGGGTGTGAGTGGGGGGAAGGGTGCGAAGGTTTGGGATGCGAGGGGGGTTGTGCTTGGGGTTGTTGGAGAGGCAATAGATGGCGTGTCGTTTTTCGAGGGAGATGATGCAGATTTCGGCCGTGAATCAGGCGTATTAGCGATGAGCAGCGGCGAAGGGCTGTCCGGTAATACGGCGGTGTCTGACCACGTGTCCGAGAAGACATTCTCTTCTGCGGGCATAGCGGTTTCTGCGGGAGGTGGCTCGAATAGCTCAAAGGGTGAGGACATGGCACCTCTTCGCGGCCGTGTTGTAGTATTCCGCTTTGGCCGTGGAGCTACTGGAGCCTTTTCCCTCATCTTCCTGACTGACGGCACTGGTGGTTTGGGCTTGTTTGCATCTTGCTTGGCCTTGGAGAGGTTAGTAGGCTGCTTTCCACGTGCGGTCATTCCGCTTCGCGTCTGCCGGGTCTCGCGTGTCGTACCGTTCCTCGTCATGGTTTCCGGGTCGGCCACTTCATCATCGGCGTCCTTGTCTCCATCCACTGCCACTTCTTCTTTTCTGCCGAAGACAAGTGTCTTAAGCTTGCTCGTAGTCTTGCCGGTAGCTTTGCGCGTCGCTCGCTTTGTCTCTTTGATACTCTTGGCAGGGGCCTCTTCCTTCATCTCCTCGCCCTCGTCATCTGAGTCTACAACTTCCGCACTCTTGTATGGTTTCGGTGGACGTCTGCGCTTGGGGTGGTGATTGGGTCCTGAGACGTGTACTGGGTTGGGCGCAGACGGTTTACGGGTCTTGAGCTTGACGATGAGACTTGGTGGATCGGTAGCAGTCGTGCTGTCGCTCACCGAAGATGGTAGGTAGACTGGCGGTTTGCTGGATGTGCTCTCGGCTTGCTGTTTGTTCATTAGTTTTGTTGGGCTAGATGATAAAAGCGGCGTACCTACCTCAGATAATCTGCTTCGAGTGCGAAGACGCGGAGATGCCGCTAGGTTGTTTTGCGTTTTCCTGCTCTTGGCTGTCGGCGATGAGGGTGTCGGTGAAAGCGTAGCGCTCGTGTCTCCCAATTCAGAATTGAGACCGAAGAGATGGCGCTTAGGATTCTTCGCGTCGCTATTGGGCGTGCCATGGGTCAGGCGCATTCTCTTTTGCCTGGCTTCCACTGCGATAGCAATTCTGGCGGCTTCGATGTCTTTCGTCTTCTTTCTGCCTCTCTTGAGCTTGCCTTTTCCTTTGGATGGCTTTCCGTAGTCTGACTCGGATTCGTAGAACTGTTCTTCCGCGCTATCTGGCTCGTCATAGTCTATTAGCTCGTTCGATTCTATGACTTCTTCCATCTCATGTGACTGCTCGCGTGGCTGCTCATTTTGGTTATCAGGTCGCTGGGAGGGTGTCGCATCTTTCACTAGAGACTCGTGCTCGGTAGTGCGTTCGCGTTCTGGGACTGACTCTGCATTGCGACGTGTGTTTTCGTCGTAAAGCGCTCCGACAACATCGAGCACCCGCTGCAAAACAGAAACTACTGGAACTCCTGCTTTGATCGACTCCGGAACGTTTACGTCGATGGCAGTGTCGAAAGCGAGTCGGCCACGATGATGAATATCGGGTAGCAGCTCCAGTTGTGTCTCGAAGTTTTGTCTGCGCTTGTGAAGCTCTGCAAAGCTCTTAATGTCGTCAAGTGTCCCATTTTTGATTGCATCGTTGATTTCATCTTGAGTGGAACCCATAGCTTGTTCTCGTGCTGCAACGAGGAGGCGGGGTGGAACAGATGATAGGGATGGAAAGTGGGAAGCAGTGCGCGAACAGGAGTCGCAAACAGACCCTTTAGTCGTTATCCTTGCGCTAAATATCTCTTCAAGCTTGGGGGAGGGATTGATGATGTTGCGACACGGGAAGTTCAAAGACTACCTAGGTAAGTAAGTGGGAAGTGTGCTCGGGCCCCCTGTCCGGCTCCCGAGGTCGTCACGGCCATTTTACTACACGCAGCGCAGCTGCCGGTCTTATCAACACTCATAGTCGCGTGATCAAACGAAAATTATAGGTAGCAGCAAGTAGATCGCTAAGATACAAGGTCGGTGGTCTCTTCCCCGCGTCTCCGCTCGTATTGACCGTGAATACTGATACTGTGATTCACCCGTGCCGTAGGCGCGCTGTGGCTTCTGGGTTGAGCAATGTTGTAATGTTGTATTTCGTAAAGGTCATTGGAACCCCCAGGCTCATCGTCTACGACAGGTTTCATGCCCAAGTACATACGGCTGAAGCCGACATTTTCTTGAAGGAAAGTCTACGTTCGTTGAGACTCCCTGCTGCAGACTACTGGGCGTCTTAGTGAAAATGCTTTCCACGTTTAGCTACACCACAGTTTAACTGAGTGAGCGTCCAGTAGACCCACTGGATGCTTCTAGAATGCCATTGGGCTGCAGCATGACTATTGCAGCAAACTTTGCCTTCTGCATCAATACATTGAGCGCGATCATAACAGCTCGATACTCACCATAGATCTTATTTAGTACGCACAACCGCCATAGGCATCACCACCTAGGCAACCCAGCATTGCTCGTACGAAGATAGTGACTAGCAGAAGCAGAAGAACAAGCAAGAAATGAAGCGGAAGAGGGGGTCTCACCTTGTCGTGATGAGCCCAGAGTGGAGCAAAGTGAGGGAAGTTCTAACACACCAGCAAGCCTTTCGTGCCGGCGTGGACTACGTATGCGACATTCTCGTTCGCCTTATCAGACATCCCGACTTAGGCTATCCTCCTTCGTCGGTCAGTACCGTGTCTGCCAGCATCAACGGATATAGATCACGTATCAACAACTCCAGATCCACCGGAAGAGCTTCTTCGTTATCACGCATTCAAGACTTCCATGCTGGTGCCGCGACGGCTTTGACAAACATGGAACTAAGAGCAGTAAACAGTCGACTTGAACGGGAAGCAAAAGAAATCATCACGTGTCTGGAAATGTTGGTGCATCATGAGTTTGTACGTTTGATGGAGCTGGAGATATATGGAAGGCGGTCGGATCCGGACGCTATGCGAAGAATGGACGAGTTACGAACTGTCAGACGGATGGTGGGTACGATAAAGCTGGTGAGGTGAGTCTCAAGATTGAGAGCGATGGTGTCGGAAGTGAAGTACGGTTCAAATATTCAGGTATGTCGTCCTTTGGCATGCTGAAATCGAGGTCTTGGTCATGTTCGTGATGTAGAGAAGAAAGAAGGAGCATTCGCGTGTGGTGACGTAATGCCGATGAATCGATTGGCCATAGTCCAAAGCTAAGCCTAATCCAGACTAAGCCTCCTTTTGCGTGCTGAAAGTCAACAGAATCCCATTCATTGTCGTCTCCTCTGTGCGCATTCGTTCTCTACATGTTTTCACCATCGCACGCTCGCTCGCCCAACTTCCTATCTGCACACACTGCCAAATGCACAACGGATTACCTAGGTGTCGTGTTTGTAATCAGCATAATGTGACAGCAACGTCAAGGTGAAATGACAAAGCGTGCATTTCACACAACACGACAAGGCACTCGAACTGTATATTATGAGTCCCACCGTCGACGCAAATCATTCTACGCCCCGTCGCTCAACTAACCATGTCTCAACCACCAGATGACCACCCAGCCACCGCTGTCGACGGATCTCAGAAAGCACAAAAGAAACCTATAATTCCACATCGAGACAACAATGCCACCCAGAACCATGTCTGGCAGCTACCTAATACCAACAGCTTGGACAATCCATTCTTATACGCCACCACCCAATACACTATTCTCTCCAGTCTTGTCGAGCATCTTCGGCCCCAAGATGTTCTCCGGCTAGCTCAAACTTCACAGACGGTGTACTCAAACTTGGACTTCTCAAGCGCCGCTAGCCGTACCAATCTCCGTACAAAGGTACTGTGCCCAGGCTTTGGTGTCCAACAACGCAAGCATAAGCACAAGCCTGCTGACGAAGGAGATTGGCACGTGCAAGCATCGTGTGGCAGCGAGGTCAACGATCCAGATATGGAGAGCCGTCCGTGTGTCACCTGTGGCATGAACACTTGCGATGAATGCAGGTTACATGTGACGTACCATTCCATGACCGAGGATAATGGACCACACGGATTAAGGTGGTGGGCAGGCCACATCATGACGAAGAACGCTCCCGTTCGCCTTCTCCCGCCTAACGATCCCATCTACCGGTACCCACCTGAAGACGATGAAGAACAGCCACCCTGGAGGCTACCGCCTGGCAAGGGTCGACCCCAGCATGACTGTGGCCGTCTCGGCTTACCATTTGACTCCAATCTAGTGGCCCAAGCCGAACCGATTGACAATCTACTTGATCAAAATCTTGGCGATACTCTATTCCTCAGAACCAAGGGTAGTTCACTTTGCTCTTCCGGTTTCAGGCCTGTCGCTGGACCGCTGTTTTCGGTTACTGCAGGTCGTCTTAAGCGACTCTGCACGACGTGCTCAGCCACGGAGATCAAGCACCAGTGTACGTGCACACTTCGAAAGCGGTTTCTCGACCGATGGCTGTGTATTGAATGCTACCTCGAGAACGAAGCTAAACCTGGTGGTGCGGCAATGTTGGAGATGCTGGCGGGAGATGAACCAGGAGAATGTCCATGTGGGAGCTCATTCGATGCACAGGACCAAGATTCGTGGCTTGTATGCGAGTGGTGCGATGGTCGGGTGACCGGGTCTAAGAAAGCCACTAAAGAAGAGGAAATGGCGAAGGATTTCGTACCGAATGAGGAGGACGAAGACAAGGAGGGTGCCTGGCCGGAACATCTTCCAGATGGTGACCGTCCCAATCTGAGTGGCACTCTGATTGACCAAGCCATCGTGGCTGCTGGCTCTGCCGCGCCTCGTGGTCTGCATCGACACTTCGTCTGTCACGAGTGGCTTACCCGGAAGCAACATCTGCAGATGGAAGCATACAAAAAGAAAATGGAAGAGGGCAAGGAGGAGGAATTCGATTTCTATTGGTCCCGCCATTGGAGGTAGAGAAGCAGTAACGGGGAAGTTAGGGGTCCGGCTTACGATGTATATCGGAGCTGCTCTAATATCATACTATACACTAGCATCCACTCATAGTTCGATGAAAGTAGTCGAACAATAATGGGAGAGGCCAGACGATCGAAGCAAGATCTGTTTGTCACATACACTTCTTTGTAGTCAAACTAATTCTACCATAGCAAGCGTCCATGTGCCGACCTAGATATTCATATACGTCATCAAAGTGTATCATCCATGTTGTGCACTGAACATAAGCTTCTCAACTGGGAGGCGAACTTGTACTAGACATACACATCCACACACGCACATCAAATTCCGTCTAATGTCTCACAACACATTCTTCCCGTTCCTAGACGATGCTGCCTACTCCCGTCGCCGCAACGCCGAACTCATGCTTGCGTACCAGCGGCAGAAGAACAAGATTGAAGCAATGGCACCCTTTTCTACGCCTGATTTGGAAGCGGAATACAGTACCAAGTACAGGGATCTACATACCAAATTGGGCGTTGTGCAAGAGCGCGACAACATTGTGAGGGAGGCGATGAAAATGACTCTGGGGAACATGACGCGGGATGAGATCATAGCTTGGAGCTTGAGGAGTGAAGCATATGGTAGCGAGAGTAGGTACCCGAAAGGTGCGATATAGCACATGGTGGGGGTAAGTGGAGGTACAGTCGTCTGTGAAAGCTATGGTAGTGAGGAGATGTACTATTGATACGAACATTCTGTGCTTCTAAATGCTAGCCATTCTTGAGCGCCGATGATGCAAATGCTGATGCTACGCCAGACCGAGACACCAATTACGCTAATACGCCCGACATGCAAAACGCCATTACCCGAGATGGGTGAAAAAGAAAAAACGACGACGCAGACATCTATGCTTCTTCTTGGGCCGCTGGCATCCCGGACCATGCAGTCGATGTACAGCTCGTGCGCGCCTCGTGTTCATCAGCCTTCCTCGCGTCGCGAACCGCAGCGTCAACGGCGTCGTGAAGATCGAGATGGAAGAACGGCCTATCAACCCCGTAAATCGGGTAAAACTTCTGCTTCTCACTTGTAGAAGACATCTGCACCTCAAGTGCATTTGTTTCTGTGGAGTCCTTGCCTTGCTCTTCGTCTCTGGTTCCCATATTCCTCTGTGCAGCTTCTACTTCTTTTCGCTCTTCGCATGTCGCGCCTGCGAGACTTGCCGACACGGTGTAGGCTGGGCACCAGTTTCCTGTGTACTCTGCAGTTACGACAGCAGGGAAACCAAAACCTGCAAAAGCGAGCGCTTTGCGGGTCCACCGATTGTGCACACCAGCAAAGTGCCATTCGACCAAACCGGGCGCTGCATGGCGATCAAGCGTCTCGCGTAAGCTCTTCAATCCGTCGATGCTGGTAATGTCGAGAATATTGACTGTGGAGAAGTCAAGAACAACGGCCCGCAAGACGGGCAGACATGACGACTCTTCGATGAGCTTCTCCGTGGGTGGCGCGTCGCACCACAAACGATCGCATGCTCGTATGCCGTCATCCGCTTGAGTCCGACGGGTGTTTGAGGTAATGTAAGAGGCAAGGTAGTCAACATGATAAGCTTGGTTGATGTAGTTGAAGTTCTCGCTGAAGCGATAGATGAAGACGCCGGGGTATGCTGGCTCTACGGTGATGTTCGGGTTGTGGTTGTCTGTGACGTCGTAGGGCATATACACTTGCCGAGCTTCCTGCATAGCTACAGCACGATGTGTCTGTTCTCCGTGTGGTTGTGAAGACAGTGACGCGCTTGATGTCGACACGGACTGATCGCAGGAGCGGTCGTCGCGTACGATGCGCGTCACCTCAACAGCACCCCGGAACTTTCCCGGGCTTTTCGCCATGCGGACGAGCAGCATTGCAAAGGAGAGGCCAACAGTAATGTAGATCGCCGTCTCGAGATCGGTGAAGAATGCGATGACAACGCCACAAACCCAGATGAATAGCTCGAACGGCGACAGCTGGTAGTACTTGTGCAAGTCCTTTGGTCCTTTGATCAAATCGACAGTGGAGTGTATGATCAGACCAGCAAGCGCTGCGTTCGGGATGTAGTAGAAGACAGCTGTAAGCGCATACAACGCCAACACTAGGACCACTGCGCTGAAGACGCCGGATAATGGAGTGCGCACTGCAGCCTTGGAGAGGACAGCAGAAGCACCGAAAGAGCCTGTGCACACATAACCACCCACAAAAGGACTCAGTATGTTGGCAGCGCCTTGTGCGATCATCTCCTGTGAAGGGATGACGGTATAGTTGTGTTTGCGTCCGAAGTTCTTGGCGATGGCGATGTGTTCGACGATGAGGATTATGATGATCGCCGGGAGTTCTGTAGCCACCAAGCCGAAGAGCTTTCCGTCCATTTTTGGTACACCTGCATGGCTGAAACCCTTCTCAATGTGACCTACGATCCGGAACTTCTCTTCGCCTGCAGGTGTCGTCCTATGTACCAGCCAGCTGATAAGGGTGTACAACAAGATAGTGAATGTAAGACGCAGCGAGGAAATCATAGACCACATCTTCTTCTTGCGAGGTTGTCGCACCTCCATCTTGGCGCATAGGTTCTTGATCAAGTATAGGAGTACGATGGATGTGATACCGATCGCCGCATCCAGTCTTGCCGTGGGTAAGCCCTTCAAGAAGTTGACGTACACCTTGTACGGAGACTCACGCGTGTTAATCCCTGTAATGCCCATCAAAGTCGGCAGCTGTGTCGAGATGATAGTAATACTGGCCGAGGTGACGAATGCTGAGATGGGAATGTACGGGATGAACTCGATGATGAAGCCGAGACGAAGGATACCGAAGACGAGAATAATGGCGCCAGCAAGGAAGCTTAGCGCATGTGCAATCTCCTGAGGTTGATACACCCCGGGGTGTTCCGCTTCAACTTTGCTTACGGCGCTTCCAATAAGTAAGGATCCAACTGCTGTCGTCTATTCTTATATTAGCTGGTTACGACATAATGACGAACAACTTACACCGATGACGATGTCTCTAGATGTACCAAAGATCCAATATAAACACGCGCCTGTAAACGTAGTGTAAAGACCAAAGGCGGGTGACAGCCGCGCAAGCGAAGCATATGCCATGGCTTGTGGAACGACGACAAGACCGACCGTGATACCTTCATTTTCTTTAGCAATGGCCCGCAAGGGGTCCAGATGTTTTGTACATACCAGCGATAGCATCTCCAGCCAGCCAATGTAAGTTATACCGCCTCAGCCACCGTGCGCTCGGAAATAGTTCGCGTACATACTCTGCGGCGCCATGTGAGGTGGGAATGAATTCGCGGAACCATTCTGCTACCGATGGATCCTCTTCGATGTACGTCTCGCCAACTGTTTCGTGCGCTATGTCTTTAAGGGAAGTCCTCTGCGCGCTGCGGTCTTCTGAAAAGGTGGGTAGATATTTCATTATTCTGCTGTTGACGTCCGTAATTATGTGTGCGGATGCAACCAGGCTACCAGATAAGAACTGCGACCTTAAATTGGTAGGCGCATGTACGCCGAGTCAAAGTGATGTAACAAGAATAAGGGTTGTGGCAGTTGCGTCCGGTCAAACTTGGTACGCCAATCTGGGAGGTCGTGGATATAATACAATGACAAAGTTGTTTGCAAAGAGAAAAGAGGAAATCACCAGGTTATGAGTAGACGGACCGAGCGCTTCTGTAGGAATCGGGACGTGTTATCCATTGAATTGACGCACAGTCATGCGCTGTGCTTGGAGCATTTCACCGATGTTCCGAAAGTTCTCTTCGGGCGAGAGGTCTTGGCAGAAGTCGCGCCGATAAGATACTGCAACTCACCGCTGTCACTGCCATCTCGAAACGCGATACGCGTCTGAAACGCCATGATTCGGTCATTTCGAAAGTATTGGGTCCCTCTCGATGTGTTTTGACGTCTTCATACGTTCATTACGCGTGGTGAATATATCCAGTCGCGACGCGTACAAATCGGTACCTCGCCGGCAGGTCTGGCGAGATCCGCGGATTCACGAACACATCTTGGCAAAACGGATGTCGGTGTGGCAAAGCCGCAATTGGACGATGTTGGGACGTGAGGAGGTGCAGGTGATGATGGGGATGCGGCGACGAAGCGATCAGGAACAGTGTTCTGGTCCATGTGTCAGTGCCAAGCTTCACGCCACGACACTACGGCAAGCTTCAGGGGTCCACTTCGAGCAAGTGGTCGTGCGCGCTGCGGGGAGGAACCAACAGTTTCGTCACCTGGTCATCTGGGTGTTCGACTGACAGACGACACGATGCTATCGCTGGCTCAATTCTTGGTGTACCGACTGGAATGCTTTCCTTGATTTGGTGCTATGTATGTAAATAGGCTAGAGACTTCTCCAGAGGAAGAGCGGTCACAGGGAATTTCTACAATTTGACGCAACAAGCAAATGTACATCGCATACGGCGATCATCTTGGTATGTATCTTGCCGAACGGGACTAAGTTCACGCATTCACCGGTGGTGCCCTGCGTGATCTACCAGGACAAGCGTGCAGTAGACTCAGGACTCTTAGTCCAGTCCCCATGGATCTTCGAAGTCAGCAGCTGACTCGACGTCTTCCAGATCTGGTAGATCATCGTCATCGTGGCCATCTTCGTCCTCATCTTCGTCCTCGTCCTCATATCCCGATTCATCCCCCGCGTGAGCATGCATAGAGTCCTTCTCGTCGCAGATACAGCAAGTACATTCAACGTGCTCACCCTGGATTCTCTTCCACTGGCGGATCATAGCTCGTCCCAAACGTTCTCCGCGGATGCACTCGCCGTTCACGTATACCGAAAGAGACCCGTCGCGGTTCTCAGCGTAGCCAAACTCGTCCAGAGGCAGACCCGCAAAGTCAGCCGCCGAATGTTCCTCCTCGTCATCTCCGTTCTCGAGTTCCTCTTCTTCTTCTTCGCTGTCGTCTTGGGCGTTCGCACTGGTGGCATCGTCCTCGGTGCCCTGCTCGAGCTCTGCGATCTCGCCTTTGCACCAGTTGCACATGACTTTTGGCATGATGTCTGGTGTGAACTCCGTTCCGCAGCCACACACATGTATGTGGCCTTGTCCGACCTCGCTTGCTTTTACAACATGGCGGCGCAGCTGTTCATCAACGTTTACCTCCTCGATGTAGCAATGCATACACAACCATCGGTCTAGGAAGCGCTTCCGTAGGGTGCAGGAACAAGGCGCCACACCTTGATTCTGGCGTTCCAGGTAACAGGAAGGGCATGCGAGGTCTTTGCGCTTGTTGACAGTCAGATTGAGAAATGAGACGATGTTATTGCCAGAGTAGGGGAATTGTGTACGCCCACGGGGACTGATGAACTGGTGGGTACCCAAATTCAGATCGAGAATCGGCTCAATCGACTCGGGATCGCCTAGAGCACCGATCGCTAGGGGGATGTGCACGCGGCCCTGGTCATGGCGAGGTAGCATCTCCTTGACAGGTAGATGCCAGGCGCTGCCATCGGAGTTCTTAGGTGGACATACTGCAACAGCCATGGGGTTGAGGAAGTAGTAGCCTGCCCACCATCGACGCTGATCGAGCCCAGAATCGTCTGTCATGAAGTTGTAGAAAACATGGATGCGGCACTCGTCGCAAGTGTTGACACCACATCCCACACACGGGTGTGCCTCTGTTCCAAATCCACCTTTCGAGCAAACCATCACAGGATGGAATGTCTTCGCTGGACAGGGGCAATGAGTAGACATCCTGACGAACGAACCGAATCCGGAGCACAGTGTCTTGGAAAGAAGATTGGCTTTTGCGCTCGCATCGTCCATGCGAATGTGGCCATGAACAGTTTGGCAGAGCTGGGTAAGAGTGACGAGTCTCTCCGGTACCAGGAGCGAGACTAGGGCCTGCAGATCAGAATTAGCAAGGCGCATAGAGTAAGAGGCTCACGGAAGTATGCCTTACTTCCTGTATTGGATACAAAGCCAGGGCGACCGCGAGGGGATTAGTGACATTTGATACCGCCGGCGGTAGCGTCCAGGCGCGCTGCGCTGTCTGCTGCACTGACGACATCGCACAAAGCCTTCTTGAATGATTTTAAGACTGTGGAGAGTATTGAAGCAGTCGCAATCGCAGTAGAGCACGCCTGCGCTGTCTGGCCTCGTCGAAAGGATCGTTCAGGTACGTCTGTTCGATTGGCGTTTGGGGTTACTTCCGCATTGTAGAGGCGCGAAAGAGGAAGACGGGAGTGAGTGCAAAATGGAATCAGGTAGGTACCCGAGTGACGTCGTCGCGGAGTAAGAGCAAGAGAGCTGCGTGGCCCAAGTAGGCAGTCGCACATGGCACGTGCGCCAGTAGCAAACAAACACAACATCCACCCCCAAGTGAGATTAACAGCTACGGTGTCATGCCAATCTGTCAAAAAAAAACCCCCCGAACAGGTCTGCAGGCTGACGCAAAGCAGGAGGCCTGACGTTGATGTAGGCTCCGGGCCTGTTCAATCTTTTTCCATGTATGAGTTGCCACGTTCAATTCGTCGTTCAGCAACCTAGCCTCTCCAAGTGAGACCTCACATCACTTAAACCTCTCTCACCTAATGCTGATTGGCAACTTACTCCCTATCACACACTTCCGACATTTCCCACGATCCCTTTTAGAAGCTCAGGGACCATGACTGCGGCATCACCTTTGAACATCCAGTCGCCCGCCCAAACGCATCCAGGCTCGTCATAATTCTCTTCCATATTGAAATATGCGACCCTCGCACCAGCGTTCCTAGCCTTGGGTATATACATCGCTGCCGGAAGGACAACGCCACTCGTGCCGATTACCAGCAACAGGTCGAGAGGTTCAGAAGAGACGAAAGAGTGTATAGCCTCGGTGAGGTTGCTCGATAAACTTTCGCCGAAGAATACAACGCTCGGTCGCATGAGGCTGTCGCACCGTGGGCAATGAGGGAGCTGGGTATGATCGAGAGGAGGCAGAGGGACGGACGCGTCGCTGATGTTGGATGTGATCGTGAGCGCCTCGGTGGCAGGATAGGAGACGGGCGTGTTGTAGTCGCAACGGTCGGTAGATTCTGAGGCGTGCTTGCTACATTTCATCTCGAACAAGGTGCCGTGTACTTGCGCTACCTGCTCGTCGGGTATGCCCGCTCGTTGACACAGGCCTAGGTTGTGTTAGTCGACATTCTTCCATGCCCTGACCTTGAGAGATCTGCTTACCATCGATGTTTTGATTGATCGCGAAAAGTCCACTCTTCTCCTTTGCGAGTTTCGCAAGCGCGATGTGCCCCCGGTTTGGCTTTGCCTCTTGCGCACGCTTCATCCGATCGCTGAAGAACCACCATACCTTCACCGGGTCCTGCGACAGGGCGTCGATACTCGAAAGCTCCTGAGGCTCCATGCCTCTCCATCTTCTGTCATCGCCGCGAAACGTCGAAAGCCCCGAAGCAACCGACAAGCCAGCACCCACGAGGGCTAGAACACGTTTCGATGATCGCAGGTACTGTGTGAAGGATGTGAACTCGTCCATGTCGATGTCAAGCGCCGGATCGGGGGTGGAAGTCCTGCGGAACTTGCGCGTCTCTTGCTTCGCTTGAAGTGCTGATGTGGCCTTCGATTTGGTAGTAGATGATGAAGTCTGGGGCTTTCGAGGCGGGTTGGGGTTGATCTCTCCGAGCGCAGTCGCCATTTCCTTGGTAAGGAAACTACTTTCCGCTGTAGAAGAGGCGTCGCTCGTTATGGTGTTGGGTATGCCGTTGATGCATAGTGAAGCCTTTGAGCAATGCACCTAGGTATACTGAGTGGACGCCTTACATTGTTTGAGATGACTCATACGAGCTTGATGTATCCGCGCACATCGCATTGATCAAATTGCGATGACTCTGATCTCTACCTTAAAATTGTTGGGTACATTGCAACGCTGATCTACCGGAGGCGTCTGAGGTGGTAACCTTGGAACGCATCGATGCATAACCATGGTAACAGTAGTGAGTGCGCGATGTGTGTTTGTAAGGTGGCTCACATCTCGTTTCTCTGGAAGAAGGAGACCTGTAAAGTCGAGAATATCTGAACAAGGACTCAGGTCATGACTATCGGTCATACGTGATCTGTAAAGAGATGCGCCGCGTCGGTGACGCGTGAACTCGGCAAGCTCAACGCGCCCGTTCCAGGCGCGCGTCAATCAGCATCCGGAGATCATGAAAATCTCGTCAACCGTTAAGGAATGTTGCAACAGGTGTTGTACCATTGGCTGAACGTCGCAACCGTACAGTGTTCGAATGAGTTTTGCGAGGTCTGCCCGTAGTGTTGAGAACCGAGGTGCAAGCATGCGCGGTGCGGGCGGGCTGGACATGGCGCGTCCGCGGGTGCAATACACTAATTACGTCAGCGATGCGGCTGAATGTCATCCGACCACCCTCTTGCCGGCACATCTCATCAACTCCACGAAATCTGCATCATCCATTTGCTTCTTCGGAGTTCAGTCGACTCAAACACCGTGAATTACACGTCGACGTACTCTCTAGATCCTAACAACATGATCAACACGTCACTATGATACGCGCACCACCGACCCAGCCTCGTATCCCACGCCAAAGCTACGACGGTAGTGTCCTACCGACCGCCCTACAACACAATTACGGCTTATTATTTAAGTGGCGACTATACCCAGTGGTAAACGGCGGCAGTATCGAGTCCGACCAAGTGGATAACTGTTTGCTGCCTCTCTCCAATTTCGCCTAAATTCTCCACCCTTCCCAGCGCGTTTGCGATACGTTCACACTCATAGGCTATATCAACATTGATCAGCGTGGGAGAAAAAGATTACATGCAGGGACATACGTACAATCCAGATTGCGGAAGTCTTTTGCTCGTAATGGAAAGTCGGCGATAGGCTCATTCGTCTTGACGTCGCGCATATGACCCATTCTCATCTCAGAAAGTTTGTATGTACTGTGATATTGGCGCATCGCGGTATTCCAGATACTGACACATACTTGTTAATACATGTTTCGATTATTTCGAATCCTCCGACATCACTCACTGTGCCTGAACCTGTTTGTTGAGAGCGACGTAGTTGTGATTCAATTGTCGTACCTTTTCGCATACATCGCAGACTTGCCCCAGCATATATTCCATAGCTTGCTTGATGGGTCCATCGCGTTGAGTCTCTGGGAGGGTGCCGATGGCGCGGAGTTGGGCAGCGGCTGCCTCAAGCTGCAATGCGATGTCGTAGGGGTTGTTCTCCATGATGGCAGTGGTATGTTGACGACTTCGATGGGCGAGTTCGAAGTGGTCTCTAGTCACAGTGGTATGTTGACGTCTTCGATGGGCGAGTTCGAAGATGGGCTTCTAGTCACCGAGGGGTCGATCAGCCTTTAACAGCAACTCGCAACGTCTGTGCATCTGCGGAGGGATATTCGCGGGCTTTCCAGAATGTTCAATATTACGCGCTCTCTCTCTTCGCGGCTCTTGGGTGGTTCAAGCTTTCGATCCCCTCATAATCGTTACCTCACGTCGACCAAACATCCACTGAAGGGTCTCTCCAACATCATCTGCTCTTGTATACCAACTCCAAAATGCGCAACAGACAAGCTGAGCTCGCCTTTCTCGAGTCGCAGCTACACTCTACAGTCGGTCAGCTGCAAGCCATTTCCATCATCCCTTTGACTGCTGCTATGGAGTCCGCTACTGTCCGCACCGATATCAAGAACCTCAATCAACGCCTTGTGTCCCTCGAAAGGACGGTTGTAGGTCTCCACGACAATGTGTTGCGTCTTCGGGCTTCTATGGATGCCGAAAGTCGCACACTGTCTGTTGTGTACAAAGATTTGTTGGTCAGAAAAGCAAGGTGAGTGCGCATAAAGCTATGCTTTATTGTCATACTAGAACTTGATAGGGAGCACAACACACACGCGACAGCCTATAATGCTCAAGCCGACCGACATACGATTTTGCTATCTATCCACAATCCGAGGACAAATGAGCCCATTCGTGGTTTTCCCGAGACTTTGGAGTGTATTGACAATATGGGGGGTAAGTACAAGCTCTGGCGTGGGCTATCGACAAGGACGAAGCTGACCAACCATTCTTTTAGATCATCAGCTCGAATATCTGTTCCGCGGACTTGACCCCAATCATGTTCCGACCTCTTGGACACTTGAACAAGGGCGAGCGCGGCTTATTGCTATTATCCAGGGTGTCGAGGAGGTTCGACTAGCCGAGCCACTACCTTCGAGGACTTTGGAGTATCAGTCACAAGATTGATAGCAGAATGGGAAGAATGAACTCCATGCGCAAGCACGTAGCCGCCATGCCGAGTCGCTAGTCACGTTGCAAGAAACAGACGGTTTGGAGACTTGGATATCGAGATGTATAAGGACTACTATTCGTCTTTGTAGTCAAACCCTTCGGGGATTCCGAAATATATCAGCTTGTACCCAAATTATAGACCACCGCGTAGTTTGTTGAAGCTCGGCTGTGTAGGTCGCGCTTCTTCTTCCGGCTGGCCACTCAAACGGGCAGTGAGGACTTGATACTCCTCGCGAAGCTTCAGGAACTTCTCCAATGTAGCAATGTCGAAATTCTTCATGCGTATACCCAACTTTAGTGCGGAAGCAAGGTTCTTCTTGCTGTCCCTAGCGCATTCTTCAAATCCACGTAAGTTCTTGTTCCTTTCCAGAAACGCTTCCGGTGACTTGTAGTACGCAGCAAAGCGATGAGCTTGAAGCAGCGTTGGAGGGAAGTCGATTCCATTGCGTACGCTTTGGAGGGCGTCGTTCTTGTTTTCGCGAATTCGTTGCTGAAGATCCCTGATCCCGGAAATCTCGTGTGTGGATTTTGGGTGTGCTACAGTGTACTTTTTCTCTGCGGCGTTGATGTCTGCGAGGAGTTGGCCGGTCGCTTTTGTGAATGCATCCCAGTTGGCGAAGCCGGAGTTGATGATTGACTTTGTCAGGTCGCCGGTCAAGGCATGATATCGGTCTTCGTCAGACGTTGTGGGGGTAGCGGCTGGATCCGCACGATGAACTGCGCGTATGCTGCCACGTCGGGCGACTTTGTTGTGGGAGATGGCCATGGGATATGAATGTGGGATATGGATGTGGGATATGGATGTAGGAGATGGACGTGGGAGATGGACGTGGGAGATGGTTGTGGGAGATGGCTGTGTGCGCCGAAAGAAGTAGTCACATCTGATGTCGCCGCATAGTCTCTGAACCATGGTTCTTGACCAGTTTTGCAGTGGAAACAGCGAACAAGTCGAGCAACTCGGTATACCTTGGTTCTACTCGACAAAAGAAGTAATCTTTCCTGTTGCACAGCCAATCTCCTCTCTCGAATGGATACACATCCAATGCTATTGCATTCGGGCTCCAGACATGGGAATGAAGATCGCCGTCCAAATGCTCATTGTGCGCAGCTGCCCTTTGCGCCTGGCTGGGCTACCCAATTTGCATTCGCATGGGACGTCGACTTCGGTGACCTTCATAATGGCAAGGTAATTAGCACATCGGTCATCAACCGCTCCAAATTACATGGTCACTCACCTTCGACTCGCGGTTATCCTTAGTCAGCTCTGGTCGTTGACGTGTCGGTAGCAGTAACGCCAGATCTTCGCTGATATCCGCATTAGCTTCTCACCTGGTCTAATAGGTGCTCCACGTTACCAAAGATGCATTTTTCTCCATGCGTGTTTGCATGACTTCATCATCGCTCAACTTCTCTCTGCGCAGCTGCGCAAGTTTTCGCGATCTCTCCGGACTTCTTCGTACGCAGACAACCACCCACTCTCGCGACCTCGATCTGTGAGCTGTGAGCAGCCACCGCGCTCATTGGCTGCGTACGCGGCTGCTCGGCTGGTTTCCAGATCATCGTCCAGAGCTCGCTTGCCAGGTTCATCGTGTAGTCGAAAGCGCCTTCCAGTAAAGGCCATATCGGCTGGTGATGCTGGTGGTCCATCGCGCGCGGTCGGTGACGGCCTCGGATGCCGGTTTTGAGTATCTTCTTTCTTTCGGACTCGTTGTGTGCCAGAATATGTGTCTTGTGAGGATGTTCGGCTAAAGAAGGTGGTAGAAACGCGCCGAGAGATAAGGTCACAAGATAAGGGTCTTGATATGGCATCGCAATGATTGGAGCAGCGCAGTGGGTCCAGCAACCTTTACAGTTTGTATCCTCACGAACTCCGCAGGTAAGGATCGACCGCCTCTTCCTGTCTTCTTCTGTCCGCTATTGCACCGCGCTGATCATAGCCCATGCCGGTAGTGTACGCGCTGGTGATGTGCAGCCACTCCTTCCACCAGACTCACCGGCTCAGCATTGCGCCTGTCGTCGCAAGAGTTGAGCGCGACTGCAAAATGACTACTTTCTTGTTGGCAACTGCCTGAGCAAGGCCTTCTTGCCTTCGCGGCCCATCCCGTTTACCCTTGCCGCACAGCTTAAGAAGGAGAAAGACCACGTTGGTGACATTGGTGAAGGCAAGTTGAGCGGATGCTGAGATTGCTAAGGCACTTACCTAGTAGTGAAATGGAGATACAGAGAGACGAAATTTGTAGCTGGATGAACAGGTTTTAGAAGGTAGAGGTAGCGATGAGATCAGTTGACTCGATGGTGAACATGAGGCCTTGAAGCATATTCAAGAGATTGGTTCTTCGGAAGAAATCCCTTGTTCAGGTGTCGCGATGAGATAATATGAAGCCGTGAGATACATACGGATGCTGCTGGCCGTTCGCGATGCCTAAGTTGAGATTGAGGCTCACGGAGTCGAGATGGCAGCTGTAGCCAGCCGCTAATTTCTTGACGTACGTTATCATGTCCTCTGAAGTTATAACCCATCTGCAGAGATTGGATAATGATCTGGAGAACACAATGATCGGCCCGCTGGCCGAGAAAACAGCCCAGTTATTGGTTATAGAAGGATGCTGTGGATGCAATCAAGGAGTAGAGGATACCATAGCAACACTGAGAGCCGTAGACAAAGTTAAGCGCATCTATGAACAAGCGCACCAACGTAATGATAAAAGAAAGTGGCTGGGGATGTCCGCTCTTACGTCATGCAGAGCACGGGCATCATCCGGAGATGTCTCGGATCAAGAGTTGGGAAGGACAAAACATCACCACATGACATCTCGGAAACTTCTTCGCGAACCTTTGCACAAGGCAGCGCTATGCACCTAGACGATTTGTCAAATCGATGAACTATGCGACTCGAAGGTGCATGGTATCTAGGCAGAGGATGAGGCGATGCGGGTGCTTACTTCGGTGGCAGCATCGGCCGGCGGTACCGCTTCTGAAACGCGCCATCGTTTGGCCTGATGTCTCAGGCATCAAGGTCGGCCCATGATAATTTATGGCAAAAGCCGAACACTGGGTATCGAAGTCTCGCACATGTCCTGCTGAGTTACTCCATATACCGAAGGGAAAGAGCAAAGAACTTGGAGATGTGTCTCAGTAGACGGAGTTGAACTTGCGCCTGGAGTGAGCAGTGAGCGCCGATCTGAACTGGTGTTCAGTTGCATCACGGCAATGGCGGGTTATACTAACAGCAGGCATGCCAAATTCTATTCGCCTACCGGCGCCGACCACCAGCCGTACGTCGACACCATGGCTATACCACCAGAGGCGCGGATCGCAGTGGAGCCGCTTGAACCACTCTGGCAGCCGTCAGCCGGCTGAATATTCTTGGTAGCGATCGCATCAGCCAACGCTGGACCGCAAAGAGAAGGAAGAAGGGGCGCGACCAAAGTCGAGCAAGAGGACGTTAACGGGGCGAAGTTTTGTCAGCATGATCGATGCCCTGAAGGATGAAGAGGCTCTCACTGCTGTCCCCGGAACCAAAGTCTACGCTGTAAGAAGCGCATCAAGAACAACATGCACAACAGTGCCGATCAACTCGGGAGATTCGTCGCAAGCCCAACACCGTTGGGACTCTGGCACGGGAAGCGAGCGTTGCCAATAACACCCCATCACTAAGTCTCTCAGCCAACAGCGCGTGCACGGCAATGTCCACCTGGCTATAGCCGCTGTCTTATTGCGCGGCGAATAATATATGACAGCGCATCGTGATTGTGCTATCGTCAGCGTTGGGCCACTATCGACCAGGCTTGAACTGGATGGCGAGTGTGTTGGATCGCTCGCTACCAGATCAGTCCCGCAGCTTGCCTCCGGTGAGTGATGTCTCGGTCAACCCGGACGCGCGTTTGCTCAGCGGTGGCCTTCATTGCCGTCGGATGTGCCATAGGGAACAAGAGACGCTGCGCGAGTGTGTCCGCGGCTTGACTGCTGGCACGGCGCTGCTGCAGTGTAGGTGGGTACCCTCGAATAGCGTCACGTCACTGCCACGACGCAGCTGTCTGCTAGTACGCGCACCCGATCATCCAGAAGCCAGTCAGCGTGGACCCTTACATCGTACCCACGCGCCCTTGATGACCAGCCGCGAGCTTCCCCGGGTGAGGGTGTGGCAGTGAGATGTCCTTGGATGGCGAAGTGGTTCGCCTTAACGAAAACCTGGATTTGCTTCGGTACTCGCTTCTTCGCCCTGGACTTTGGAAGCCTCAGGAGAGAGCGCGATGCTGCCCCTTTTCGCAGCGACAAGCAGCAAATCGTCCTGAGGCGCCGGTCTAGCTTCTGTCCTCTCTGGTACTCATGGATCCTACCGAGAAAGCTTCGAGATATCTGTTCAAAACATGTATAAGCGAGACTTTTACGACTTGTTCTAGCCGACCTCCATGTATGCGGCGTCGACACCCGCCAGACTGTAACCCTTCGTTGTCACTCAGCGTCACCCGGGCTACCAAACCACCTGCATGCTGTGATCTAGATCACGTATCGGGTAAAACCAGCGACGACACGCCTCGTGCACGAAGTAACAATGCTACATCCACTGGTCAAGAAGCTATCTCAGTCGCCGTGCCCTTGGGAATTCACTGTCATTACGCATACGCGAGGAACGCTAAAGGTGAATAACAATGGGTTACTGACGGCAGTTGAAACATCACAAAGACAGTCGCCCGCAATTCCAGGGTAATGAACCCGCTGATGTCGTTAGTAGAGCGCGCCTCACAGTGTCATATTATGATGATAGTTACACTGACGATGGCCTTGATCATGTGATTTCACCTTCACGATTATCTTGCGGAATTTAACAACATCCGCGCTCGCTTACGTACAAAGATACGAACGGCATCTTCCATGGGTCTTGCGAAATTTGCCAAGCGTTTGCGCAGATACCATGCTCTGCCGTTGTGGGAAGCGGAGCTATATCAGCTCCGCATATAGCCTATGTACCTCGCCTCACGGGCGACCCGAAAAGAAGCAACTTTCGGCGACACTATTGGCTACGACTCCACTTTCTATTTTTCACAATCGTCCAATAGATTTGCGGGCCGTTGGCGGCGGAGCTGGCACACGCATCGCGCTATGTTGTGGGCTACAGCTTTTGGCGCGTCATCAACACTTGACAGCTCTGCGGCGCACAAGATCGTATGCGACACACAGAAGCAGCAAGAAAAGCCGGTTGCTTCGAATTTGGCCGACCATCTACCGGGCTCCTGGATTGTTGCCTCTTGCCTCTCTGACAGTGCACCGAAAAGGCGGGATGCGGCGACGGCACGGTACAACGCTCACTGCGCCGGAGTATTACTCGCGCCCGTTCGATATGTTCCTTCACCGATTGACAGGGTACTGCGCACATGCAGGTGTTCACAGCGCCGGTGCAGCATCGCGCAGCAAGGCACCGAGCTAGCAAGCCCTTGTTGTCAATCGCCGCCGCGGTGGTGCGATGCATACATTGACGCTTGGAGGTGACCGGTCAGACCTCACTTATGGGTAAACCTCGGTGAATTTTGTGAATATTGAAACGCAGGTTCATTGACAGTTCAAGTATTGCGAGAAGCAGGTTACGATGGGGATGACGTAGTCTTCAATGGTCGTCGAAGGAAAGGATGCGGACCATAAGTGTATAGCAGCGTTGGGCTCAGTAAACCTCCCCACATCAGCAAGTACACCTACGCCTCACGCGTCAATGCCCTCGATCTGTTGAGACGCCTCTCTGCACGATGAGCATGACTAGCGAATTCAGCATTCACCAGATCGATGGCCGCGGATAGGCGAAGTCATTGCCAAATTGGGCCTTCACCCAACGGCCTCCACCTCTACTCCGGAGTACCTGCCGTGATTCTGTAGTTCTCCCCACATCCCGATGAAGCCTACACCCGCGATGCATCTCTAAGCGATGTCTCTCGGTAGCACAGGTTCTCGTCGATCACGAGTACACGATCTCCGCTTTCCGCCTCGCAATTACTTCGTTATCCATCATCAAATGGTAAACATAGCAATCGCCACCTCAACATCTAAACATGAAACGGCATTCTTGCCACTGCCACATGGCCGACGAGGATGCCGTTACCAGCAAAAAGGCACAGCGTGAGGCTTCCCAATATCCACTGCAGCGGCGTGTCGATCCTTGATGCTTCTCTTCCGCTTTCGCCTTCGGCGTATTCCGTTGGCGACCTCCACCCTCTGCGTTCGTCGGTTAGATCAACAGTAGCTAGCTCCCGAAAGAAAGCGGAGTACACGTAAGAAGGAGATCGCTACTGCTACGGCACAGCTGATGAGCAGAAAGGGAGCATCCACAACCATGGGGGGGTGCGGCATAGGCGCAACAGGCAAGGGATTGCACGGTCAGGGTCCATGGAAAGTGTAAGCGAGAGACATGTGTGCCTGCGCCCATGGCAGTGGTCACGTCGGAAAAGCTTCATCATCATAATCATCATCATCAGCCCATCGGGTGGATGTCTTTGGCAAGAGATCGTCCTGCACAGGGTCAGCAAAACTTCCCTCTCGCCCCGGTTCAACCCCAATCCAGCATATGCCTGCCGCGGCATGCTCGTTGCGTGCGTGTGGCCACACCCGAGCTGGCTGCTAAGGACCAGGGTCGTCTTGGTACGGGCCAGTAAACGACGAGCTGGGTGCTCAAGAGGGAATCTTACGACAGGGTTCGTCGGATCGTGCTGCACAAACGGTCACTACTGGCTCGGGATTTGGACGAGTCGGATGCAAACCAGCGCATATCGTGAACGCCCAACTTGAAGACTTTTTTCTTTCTCTGCTCCGTAGACTAGTAGGCAATAGTCGCGAAGCTAGGCGCACGTTTTATAGGGTGCTATAGGTGGTTTGTCTATCAAACCGGTGTGACCAACGTCCAGTTCGCGTCGCATTTCACTACTCTTCAAAACAAACAACCGCGCCTTCTTCGCCTCCCGCGCCCGCATCCGCTCTGCATATCCTACTTTGACCAAAGGACGCCGTTTGGCGCAACAGTAGCGAGGTGTGTGCGGGAACAATGTACTATATCACGAACCCGGATATTATGAACAAGGTTTGTCCCCTTCCCGCATGCGGCATGGTCAGCCCGCGCTTTCTTAATATCGAAAGTATGATCGGTTGGCGAGGGCTCATGTGTATCTTGGTAATGGGTGATAATGCCTTGGTGTCATTAGTCCGAGACGGCTGGGAAGCGGCGTGGGGAAGGGATGGAGGTATTTGGAAAACGGTAGTTGGGGACGTAGTGGTGTTGGCTGTGGACTAGGCATTGAGCTGGGTCTTGAGGCATCGCGTTTGGATAGGGATGGACTGCTTGCTTGAATACACTCTGATGTGGTTCTCAAATGAGTGTCAGCGCAATTATTTGGAATTGAATTCTTTCAAGCTTGTTGCTGTAGCTCACATGCGCTTGATGCAAGTACTATACCAGCATGAAGTTTGACTTGTTGCATCCGCGACCGGCCGCAACTCCGATGACACCACCACCACCTGTAAAGCATCATGCCATGCGCATCCAGATCTCATGATAATGTCGACATGTAACATGAAGCTTAAGCATCTGATCTCATCTTCGCGGCCATACTCGTCTCAGATGCGCATCTCAAACTGCTTGATCTGAAACCCATAGTTGTGGTTGAGACACAAGCCACAACCCCGGCATTGACACACGGTCATCAGCGAACATGATGCGCATAATAGCATTCCAAATTATTGATATCAAGTGCGGGTTATGATTTACATGCGATCGCATATCGCGTATCGAAGTTGCGATGGAAGACCCGGGTACAGGTATTTGACATTAGATGACGGGTGTCATGCCTTGAGAGATGGACGTAGGAGATGAATATGAGCCACAGATTACAAATGGGTATTCTGAGAACCAAGCGCAAAATGCAGTTGTTGGCTCGAAGACCGTAGTCTAGTAAGACATGCAGAGTGTGAAGGAGATATCTGGCAAGATTGTGTCGCGTAGCAAGAACCAACGATTATGTATAGAAGAGAATAGATGCAATGCGTGGATGTAAATAAGCAAAAGCATATGACGATACCGCCAGTGATGTACAAAGGAAAAGATGTAGTGACGAGTAAAACAAAGACCAATGAGAATGCGCCCCTTCCGACTCTGCCTGGGTATCGTTTCCTTCTCTTTCACTCCCTACACCCTTGTTGTGTATCCGGAACGCTGGCCGACTCTTTCTCAATGCCGTCCATGTCAACTCAAACCTCCAACAGCTCCCTGGATGATGTGATACCAGCCCGAGCCGTCTCTTTCCCAACGCCACCGCAATGCTGGACTCGCTTGGAATGTGTCGCGCGTCGAAGGAATAATCGTTCGTAGTATCCAAAGTATGCAGGTAATTTGTAAAGGAGTGTGTATTGGAAGAGGAAGGGTATACCGTTGGCCCAAATCGTGGTACGTCGTAAAGGAAATGTGTTTAGTGATTAGGAGGCTGGTGTGTGCCCCAGAAGAGTATTGCAAATGCCGAAATCGACCACAGAGAGGCAGGTTTGTGTCCAGCACAAACCCCGCAACACTGCCCCCCTTCCGCATACGCGCATGCTTGTTGTTCATATTTTTTGTTCTCACCATGCACGCAAGCCCTCGAACTGGCCAGCCAGCCCATCGCAGTTAGAGTCGGCCAGTCATTGGTAACTTGCGCCGGGATCGCTGGGACCAGCTGCCATCTGAGACGAGGAGTAGGCACCCTGGTGTTGATGTTGTCGATGTTGTGATTCTTCCTCCTCCTCTTCCTGCGCAGCCAACTCCACAGCCTCAAGTGCCTCGGCCTTGTCCTTGCACGCGGCGGGCGAGAAGCCACTGCCAACCTTCGAGGAGATGATGCGCCATCGGTCGTTCTCGTACTCTTGCATGGCGTTGCGAAGCTTTACCACCTGTATTGCCGGTTATGGTTAGCATGTCGGAGATTGTGGATGCGATGCACGACGTCGCGCGTTTCATGACTAGGGTTGCGACTTACCATATCATCCGTCCAGACAGTGGTCTTTGCTTTGAGCTTCGTGCAATACCGTACTTGGAGTGTGCCAGAACTGCGGCCAGGGAAGAAGTCGGCGATTTGCTTCCATGTGAGGTTTTTCTTCTCTTTGAGGTCGACGAGTAACTGGTCGTCCTCGGGCGTGAACTTGAGCTTTGGGCCGCGGGGTCGTTGCGCTGGCGGGGGCATCCCTTCTTGACCGACTACGCTAGGAGGGCCATGGTGTTGAGCGGGAGAGGGAGGTTGGCCCTCCATCGGGTGATGTCTCTTACTGCGATGAGTATTTGGCAGATGGTGGTGATGTGTGGGAGGTAAAGAGGACTGTGGAGCGGGCGGCGGATACTGTTGAAGGGAGTAACCCTGGGTCGCGTGTTGTAGTGAGACGCTTCCCGTTGCTTGTGCGTAGGGATTGAGCTGCTGCTCTAAGCTCGGAGGCAGTTCGTGCTGCAAGTCGTCCTGGTGGCTGCGCTTGCGTCCGGCGGTCTGCTGGGGCGGCGGTGGGTAGCCCACGTTGTAGGAAGATGGCGAGTGTTGCGACATGGAGTGGTGGCGCAGAAGATGGGGTTGATGTAATGAATGTGTGTCGATGTCTGTGTAGGTAGGGTGGTGGCCGGCGCCGGCATGTTGCAGCGTTTGAGACTGGTGTGGCTGCAGGAAGGAGTGAGGGTGGTATCCCGGAGGCAATCCGGTATGGGAATGGAGGACATTTTGATGTTCGACGTTTGAGGTCGGTATGTGATGTTCTTCCCCGGCATCGCCTGGTACGCTGTAGTCGAGGAAAGGGCCTCGATAGGGACTCGCCAGTGTTGCGATCACGCATGGAGACTACCAGAGCTAGGTTGCTCTGGCAGGCCGCCGCAGTGAGACCTGAGCCAGAAAAAGGATGCCTGGTTTGAGTTGGTGTTCGGAGTTGCGATGGCTGTATCGCACGCGTTTGGGTATTTCGAATTTTGTTATATTGACAAATGTTGGAGCAAGAAAGGCCTAGGGGAACGCGCCATCGGTCGAGGTCTTATCGCGTGTGTTAAGCGTCTGGGTTGTCGAATATAGGTTGTAGCCTTGTAGGGAACAAACGAAAAGTACGTATGGCTGGGGATGCTCGTGGAATATAAGATTCCTGCCTGATGGGAGAAGGCATTAAAAATCTCGGGCAGTAGGTCCCTTCAAAAGCCCGGTCCGTCTTGTGCGATTGCCACACGGACACAGGATCCAAGCATGTACAGCAATGGGTCGTCCCCACGAGACGCTCTGTTCCTGAGGAGCACCAAATGAGCTTAGTAGGGAAGGCCCAGGAACTGATTCTACGTCAAGCATAATGCGGTGATCAATGACAAGGAGGGGTCCCCCGGCATGCGATCTGGACGAGTACAATGCTGCCAGACGTGGGTCGTGAGTGGCTGCTGATGCAAAATGAGATGGGCATGAGGTACTGTGCCCGGCTTGCGAGGGTCGGTGGGGCCCGGGGCGTGCGCGGTCCATGCCATCGTCGTTTATTTCTAGAATGCCGCCAGAAAGATCTCCAACGCCGTTGCAGGCGCTGCAGGAGGGATCCTGGCGCAGCGTGGTGGCCAGGAGATGTGCATTGAAGACGTTCTGAACCGGCTAGCAAGACGGCAGGGGCTCGAGGCGATTCCCCGAAGAGGCAGCGCCACGAGCGAGCGCCGTCTGCCAGATTGATGAGACACAGTCTACCAGACACGGAGCCAGGAGCGCGGGAGAGGTGCTCGGGTCATGCTCGGAGGCGAGTGCTTCCAAACGGCCTGGCAGAGGGGTGCTGTGACAATGATGGCATTTTTTCATGGCATCTCAATGGCATACACGCCCGGTGCCTCAGTCGACGGCACTTCATGCCTGGAAGAGCCTTACCCGGGCTCAGGGCCCCATGGAGCATGATGGTGCTGGCGAAGAAGCGGTACTCGGATCAGGGCAGGACAGCTGTCGATGCCGGCATTTACGCAGCCGTAGCACCCGCCTGTAAGCAGTGGGACCGAGCGATGGCAGGGCTCTCGGTCATGGTTCTCTAACGCATAGGCATGACGGCCTCAGATTGGCTCATGCGTGGGCCGTTTCAAGGTATAGAGTCAGACCCTGCCCTATATGCGCTTCGTCACCCCCCATGAGTTGGGATCTACCAGCCACAGAAATATCCCGACGCCCGCATTGGATGACGCACTTCGGCCTGCTGCAGACGCAGCGGGTGTACGGAGTGCTGGTGGCAAGTAGAGATGAGCACTGCGAGAGAGTATACCTGAGACAGCAGCCAGGTGTTTGAGGCGGGCGACTGCGTGAGGCGTTGTGGGGAGAAGGAGCAAGCGAGGACGACAGCGGGCTCGCCTGAGTAGCGAGTTCCCGATTTTAGCGTCGACGTCGAATCGCAGCCGGCCGCGATCTTCTGGCCCGCAAGCCTCGCATACAGGTCATCTCTCGACTGCATGGGCGAGATGAGGCATCGCGAGTCCAGTGCGTCGTGCCGCTGCCTACACGGTCGCCCTATGTACGCCACGACGGATGCGCTCGCCGAAGAGGCAACCGCGTCCTCCTGGCGCGCCCTCACCACCAGCCGCTCTCACGTGACGACTTCACGACAGACGCGCTCCCCGGCTGGAGGCTGGGATCTCCCTGCATCTGCAGCCCTCGCTATGACCTCACCGCCGTCGCCATGTACGACTTTCAGGCCTAGCGATAGTCTGCCAATCTTCAAGTACTCGACCAACGGCGCATTATCCATTTAGGCTGATGCACGCCATTGCGAACTATAGGCTCGCGGAACTGCACGATGCAGCCCTCACCACGCTCCGTCCAACAGACCGCGCCCTTCACCGCGGCCACGCCGCCATGTCATCTGGCCTGCGTCGTGAGCGGAGCGCGTGCAGCGCATGTACACGGTGAGTAGAAGCGCGTTGCGGCGCATTGTGGGCGACCAAGTTCCCCCGACGCGCAATCTACTGTCGACGTTACGGCACGGCTTCGTGCAAGCGCGTCGCGATCACATTGCGCGCCCGTTGATATGGTTCGGTAGCATAGCCGGAGCGTTCGTCTGGGACTATGGGTACTCCTAACTCATGCCGTTACACGTGGGCGTCGCGACTGAGATCGCCCCAACGACACCGTTGATCGCACGAAAAAGAAAACAACGATCGTCCTCTGCGCCATGATTGCTACACTGACGGCAAAGGCGCGTCGTCTATGTGTGCTACAAATAGCCAGGCGGATTCTGCCGATCTGCGTGCGGCAGTACGTGAGGCGGAACGTTGAGGTGTGGTGTGGCGAGGGGTTGAAACATTCAACGAACCGCTGCAGGCTGCCGAAACCAACTCTCCCAACTGTTCGTTGACGTGAAACGATAACACAAGCAAGATCGGCCAATCGCCGCTTCGGCACGCAAGACTTTGAGATGCTCCCCACATGCGACAATCCGTTATGGCATGGATACATTGCCGACTATTGCTAAGTAAAGACATTCGACATTATATCCAGGATGGAAGCTCCCTCAGGACTACAACCAAATCCCGAAGCGAAAGGATGACCGCGGAGAAACACAATAACATTAGTCAGCGTTGCCGAAAACTGCTAAGCATCTTTTGGAAAGAGAAGGCGACTAATGCCTTGTGTACTCCGCTGCCGAGAACCACGTCCGGAAACACCAAGAAGGACGAACGGATGCCCACAGCACTTTTGCGCATGCGATGCTCGATCAAGATAGGAAAGCTGGTATCATAAGCGGGCCCCACCGCACTAATTCCGGAAAGATGCAGACTGTGATCATGAGTGTCGTTCAGTACTTGCCGCCAAAATTCTCCTTTGCGTACTGCTCGCATGCCTGGTGCACGTCAGTACAAGCTCATGCACGCGAAGACTACGTTCAGAGACGATCAAGACATACTTTTGCAGGCTTGCCAACCTTCTGACCGATGACCTTCCATTTGTTGGCATCGTATTCTTTGATGGCGGCAAGCAGCGCGGCGCTCTTCTTACTCATCAGCACACTCTCAGAGGGACGGAGATATAGCCTCTAACTCACTTCGTCCTCAGCGAACTCGGCATAGTGCATGTCCTTGAAGGTCAGTTAGAGGGTCCGCAGTGGAACAGTACTGGTCGCATGCCCACCTTGTACCAATGTTTCTTTACACTCCCTTCTGTCCGCTGCGGGAACGTCTACCAAAGGCCAAGTCAGCTAACTGTTCTCCGGGAACACGGCAGTTGTCTGATCCGGCAAGCGCCCTGCTCACCTTTGCGATCTCGCTCCAGCTGTTTCCAGCATCTCTCATTTGTTTCAATCTCAATTCCTCAGCTGGCGTCCAAGGCGTATTTGTCCGACTCTTCTTGGTCTTGGGCTCCTGTGCAGCATCGACATCAGCCGTGGGTGGCAACACAGCACTACTCGCTTGCGCCTCTGCACTATCTGCAGTACCTGCCATCTGTTCCTGGGACTGTCCGAGGGTTACAGACTTGCGCTTTCGGCTCGTAGGAGATGGCAGTGGCGGTTGAGCGCCAGTGTGAGCCTCTGGATTCGCCGTGGTGAATGACGCCGCTGGCTGTAAACTGGGCAGCTCTGGCGGTCCAGAGTACTGAACGCTCGGTTGGGGGTTCGCTGCAATGGGCGACGGTTTCAGGCTACGCTTGGTGGAGGGCGAGGAGCTGTCGGGGGCCACAACGTCAGCGCGCGCGGCAAGGTACCGAGTCGAGTAGGGGAAGTATCTCAGAGTCGCAGAATGGGGACAAGACGAGACGGATATAGTGGAAAGACTCACGACATGGCGGCAGACGGGGCGATAAGACCTAAGCCAGGCAGGCGGCAGCACGAGACAGCTTCACTGGGGAGAGCAGGATGCGCCTATAGAGTGTAGTGTCATGCTCGTATATTACAGCTTCAGGACCACTTTCAGAGGGTACGACGGCCAGACTGGAGGCAGTAGATCATCATGATATCCAAGGAAGCAGATGGCCTGTCGGTGCGAGCGCTGATCAAGTACAAGGGATACAAAGAGGGTCAGGTTGGCAGCAGACGGGCGAATAGGAGGATGGCATAGGCATCATGGTGGAGGACGAGGGCGACGCTGTGAGGTTAAGTGGCCGAATGCTAGCGGGGGTCGGCGCCCAAGATGGGGAGGGCAAGTACTAGTACTTGCCCGCTAGTGAATTGAAGGTGGTTGTCGAGGTATAGATACGCGGGGACGCGCTGCAGACAAGAAGCGGGGTAACAGGCTCTAGGGCCCGGCTCTGATGAACAGGTGGCTTTGAGGTTACGGGGACAGCGCGACGAGTGCTAAGAGGGCAGCGGAGGTAGAGTGCGCAGCGCGTGACTGCTTCATGCGTGTCCAGCATACATGCGAGTGATGCGGAGCGCCCCCGATCGGGTGTCGCGACATGATGACTGTGTATACAGACAGCCACGGCGCCGGCGGAGTAGTGGGCGAGACAAGCGCATGTTGTCATGAGTGTCATGGCGATTCCCATGCCGGGTCGAGTAGAGTGACTCCAGATCAGGTCACCGTGGAGTCGCTACCAGGCCAGATGGCGTGCCGTAGTGGTGACGGAGTTGCTGGCAGCTGGAGCGGGGCAGCGTGCATGGACCGGCCGCTCTTTCCTCGAGTGGTGCTCGTGCCTTCCAACCTCATCATCGGTCAACAACACAGCGGGAAGTCGCCATGGCGAGAGTCGCACAAACACGACCACGTCAGACGGCTGCTCTGCTCGACAATCTATCTCACGACCTGCCGCTTGACCGCCAATGGCGCCCTCACCACCACAGAGATTGTGCTGCTATTTAGCCCGGCCTCAGTCGTCGCCGAGTGCGAGCCATCCCTGTCTTCTCCACACGGCCACTGCAGCAGCGGCTTGCAACGATGGTACCAAACAAGGACCTCTTGCGCTCATCAGCAACACCGCTGGGCGCGGGGAAGAGGAGTGAGGTAATCGATATGCTGCTGCCGGACCGTCCTGAGTACTTTGCTCGCCGTGGGCCTGGATGCCTTTTCAACCAGGCTCCGCTCCGCATTCAAGCCAAGCTCTTTCTCCAGCCGCCTGACGCAGCGCCAGTATCACTACAAGCCACAAGCGTTTGATCAGAACCGCTCTGCCACAGCCTTACCACTTACGACCTATAGCAGCACACATGGCCTGCCAAGCGCTTCGGCCTTACGAGTTGCCTGACGTGTTGATGCTGTAGGCGGAACACGACCCATCCGAACGTACTCGTTTCGCCTGTCTCACAGCGTCGTCATCTGCACTCTTGTGTGTTGCGAATCATCTCCACTCACCGTCTGCTCGGCCCTATTCACATGGAGCAGATTCGTAGCAAAGTGTCTGAGGCATCGTCGTTGAGAAGTGCTTCAAAGCTCGTTGCCAATGTTGTTTGTCTCTGCAATGGGCGACCGCCGGCGCACAGTCCCCCCCGCAGCCTGTCACAGCACGTTCTGCGTTAGCGCCCGCCGTCGCTTCGGCACTGGTCGCTGCTTGTTTCCAGCTTTCCAAACATTGTCAAACCTCGCGCTCCGTCAAAACTGCACCAAGTCCGACGCGCGCGGTTTTGAAACTGCCCCCGTGGGTCCCGATGAGGCTGAGGACCTTATGCATCCCGCTCTAGATCTTCAGAGCCCCAGGCAGCGATTTCGTATGCGTCTTCATGTCCGTTCCACTTCCGGCTTAACATGTCTCGTGTCAAGGTTCTTCTAAACATTTTGGCTGCGAACACCGTCTTTGCCCCATGATGCCGATCAGGAATCGAGTTGCAGAAGCGACGGTTTGAAAACGCTGCCAATCTCAGAAACTGCCACTGCTAATCGACTTGGTCTGTGGCCACTGACCGACCCGTTTCTTGACCACTGTCCAAACTCTATAACTGCCCGAGTGCCCCAAGTTTCGAGGCTTCAACCGCATCTGTTCAATCGGCATCTGTCTTTTGTTTTTTAGCAGCCTTGTAATACTCTCTTTTACTTCCCACTGGTTTGGGCTGCACTACATTCACTTAATCAACTTTACCAACATTGCTGAGCAATTACTTTTTTACCGACACACCGTGTAATACTTTCTTTTCAGAGCCAGCCTCGATCACGACGAACAGACATCCCTAGTGGACACGAATCAACGACTTCTTCTACGCCAAGTACTCCAATCAGCAACATCAACATCAACATACAATCAGCTCAGCAACACAACGATTACAACATGCTTCACCACCAGCCCCAGATTCTCTCCCCTCTTCCTGAGATGAACTCTCAGTCTCCTGACCCTTCCAGCCTCCGCGCTAGGAAGATGTCAGCCGGTGGTAACAGGTCTTGGTCTGAAGAAGAGGTATGTCCACCAGTTGCACTCGTCAGCATCCACCATATACTTACAATATCTAGGAGAACTACCTTCTTCAGACCCGCATGCAAAAGATGCCTTACAAGCACATCGCTGCTCACCTCAAGAAGACCGAGCTTGCATGCCGCCTGCACTACCACCAGCTCTCGCACGGTAGCCACCGCCGCAAGCGCAACAACTCGGTCTCTTCCAACGCCTCTTGCAGCTCTTCCGGTACTGCTCCGGTCTACTCCATGGCCATGGATCAGGATGCCTACTCTCAATCCTCCCGCCACAGCTCGCCCATGAGCTACACTGGCAGTCCCCATGTCCGCGCCAACTCCATCACCACCTCTCCCGGCCGCTCCCAGCACAAGATCCTCCTTCCCAAGCCCCGCACCCTTACTCCCCGTGGATCCCCAGAGCCTTACAACGGTCTCCGTATCAACACCGAAGTGGCCCACCAGCCCAAGATCGTTGACACTGACCGTCTCCGCTCCATCTACGAAGCCCGCCGCCAACAGTTCTGGGCTACCGTCGCTGCCGACTACGGTGCGGATGTTTCCCCCGCCCAGCTCGAGGAGATCTGGCGCAACGGTTCCAACGCTGTCCGCCCTCCTACTCCGGACGCCTCGCCCGATGGTAGCATCATGCACAACCCCATGTTCAAGCCCTCCGTCTTCCCGAGCTACATCTCGCCTGCCCACAGCGAGCCAGCCAAGCACTACAGCCCGATGAACCCCATGAACATTAGCGCCGTTTCAGCCCCAGAGCGCATGCCTTACGTTCTGCCCATGCCTGTTCCTTCCTCTGGCCGCCCAAGGGCTGGTACGTGGAGCTCTGCGCCCAGGGACAACATGCCCATCGCTAGCCTCCTCAACGACGATAGGAAATAAATGTCCATTATCATCACATTCCTGTACTTGTTAGATCACTTCCTGGGTCGTGGCATTAGGCATGGGAATGCGGTTATGGCATTGGCAAATGACTCTTTCTCTCCTCTTCTCTACTTTCGTTAATTCGCTATTCAATCAACCCTTTTCTTCACATTACTGTCTTAACGTCCTCGGTGGTATATGTCAAGAGCGGTATGGTTTAGCATGGCATATGAGACACTTGATGTTTCGGATCTTTTACTCAGGCGTTCAGCATTTGGAATTTTGGTCTTGGCGCATAGCATCAACGGGTATCTGGGCGCTTCACTTTTTGAAGAGTTTTGCGGCATTGTTCTACGCGGTAGATGGTAGCGGTAGTCAATACAGAAGAATATCCACAGTACTAGTTCATATTGCTCAAGTCACTTCATCATGGTATGGACTTTCAACGAGCATACCCTTGACGACCACATGTTCCTGACATTTCGCTTACGCCTGATATGTGCCTAATACAGGCGGTTAAGCGAGCATGTCAAACACGACTTCCTCTCCTTTACCTTTTGTGAACTTCCTCTTGTCCGTAGTACAATATCAAAGGCATGTTAAGGCACTTGACTCTTAGAAAGATGAGTAAACTCACAAAGTCGAGGCTGGTGCCATCACATCCTGAACCAACATGATCTCTTCCACCTTCGCACTCAAGCAACGAACTCCTTGCGCACAATCAACCTCTTACTCACATTTACCCGCTGATGAGCTGATTCCTCGTCCAGATAACTAATCTGACAGCGGCAGCCTTGCTTCCAAGGCCCGCCCATGACAGCCAACCGTGCCGAAAACTCCAAGGCACAGAACACCACATCACGGAACTTACCAAGCGAACGCGAACGCGCCATCTGAACTATCTGTCCTTTTCCAACTAGCATACCGTTGTAATCGTCGGATGATTTCCTTCTTTACCGCTGCCGTTGTCGCTGCCAGTGCCGGTGGGTGCGGTGAAGCCTGACTCGTCGCGTGTTTGGTAGGTGAAACGTTTGGGACCGCACTAGTTGCTCTTTGCGCGGCACAACGGTTTGGTAACGGCGGGCGTGGGCGTCAGATGCACCTGTCAAGATCGTGTGTGTGCGTGTAGATGGCGATTTCGCTTTGACGATGTTCGCACACGACAGACTCGGAGTGCGAAACGGTAGAGTGGCAAGTTGACGTGGTGTTGGTGGGTAAGCAGGGGTGCATGCAATACACGCGTGTCGTCTCTGGCGATGTGCATATAGACAGCCTCGTCATAGACCGGAGTAGGACCATGAGAAATTCCAAATCACACCCGTCTTACTAAGAGACTACGCGACGGGTTTGCGAGAGAGAGAGAAAAAACTCGGCATCCCGTGTTCCTATTCTTGTTGCTTGCTGGTCTGACGCTCGACCCCATGTCAGCCCTGCGCATCTCCCGCCCATCCCGCGAACGTCATTTGACTCGCATCCCACCGATCCTAACGCACAACGCCACAGCCCGTCCATCCGTCCAACTAGACGGCATCCCAGCCATCTACAAGTTACCAGTGCTCTGTTGCTAATTTCCCGATATTCATGCCTTGCTGCCTTACCCTTCCTCCATGATCCCTTTCCTGTGGCCCCCCCTGTAAACACGCCATCTCATCGACCAGAGATCCTCCCTCAATCCCCACCACGCCCCCCTGGCTTGGAACCAAACGAGTCAATTTCCATGTTCCCGGTCAGCGCATATGCCGAAGTCCTAATGCAGATCTACGCTCCGGCAAGTGTCAGGGATGTGCGTTGGATTCCGGTCCAGTGGAGTCGGTCAGGGTCGCATTGGCGGTATTCATGCGAACTGGGTTTGAGACCTGGTGGGGATCTGTGAGCGCCTTAGTTTCGAGGCGCATAACTGTGGCGTGTGAGCGATGGATGCGCGCGATGGATTCGCTCGCATGCCTTGTAGGGCTGATAGAATCTGTGTATGCATGGCTGAGGGGGGAAGATGACGTCGCAGGCTGAAGCCGTGGGTTCGGTCATATCCGCGACATGCATGAGTGAGGGGTTCTGGAAGTGTGACCGAAGGTTTGGTGGTGCATAAGGCGATAGGAAAGCCTGCGTCGGTGTAGTCGCCTAATGCGTGTGTAACGCGTGACTCCCAAAGGATTGTGTCGGACCGTAGAGTCGTTGGGTCAGCTGACTCTCGTGACTGTATCAACGTAATCGTTGTGGCTATCTGGGGTGATGTTTGGCCGACAGTACTCCCGAGGGGACCACGGCTGCACTGTGCTTGCGGCCCTTCTTCATCAGGGGTTGGACTCTGCGACTGTCTCTCCCGCCCCTTCCTGACCAGCCTCGTTGTCTGGTTGCGACCCTCTCCTGTCTTCGGGATCTTGGTCGCCCTTTCCACCATTCTTTTGTTGCTCGCCACTTGATTCAACGTCATCTCTCAACTCTGCCTCTTCTTCTGGGTTCTCTGTACCCCTCGAGCTGTACTCTTGATCCATGCGATGCATCAACTCTTCGCCGGGTAGAAGAATGCTTCTGTCTATCGCCAAAGGTAGTCCACGATGTCTACCACGTAGCATAGCAGCCATTAAGACGACTTTGCTCAAGCTGGCAAAGTCGCCGCATAGACTGGTGTTCTTTCCCGGTACACCGAGGCTCAAGCCGACAGTGCCATATGCCGATGTGACTTCGAATAATATCGAGAAGACGCTGAACCCCGGCGATGCGTTGAGAATGTGACCTCGCTCAATGATACATATGAGAAAGAAGACAAAGAACTGGAACCAGATGTCGTAGGCGAGCTGCTTTTGGAGGTGAGATGCTACTCCAGCGGCACTGCTATCGTTCTCTTCCAGTCCGATTGACTTCTCTTCGTACGTGTTCGTCTTCCGCAGTACCAACGTCATGGGGTAGATCGAAATGTACATGATGACTAGGTAAGCCACCAAGCATGCGGGCGCGAGCGAACTCATGTTAATGATGTACGCGCCGCTAGTGCGTAGTCCGCTGGCCATGAAGAGTCCGTCTACTACTCTAGCGCCAGTGGATAAAGCTTCGATGTCTGGCATACCGATGTTCAGTATCTCGAAGCAAAGCCAGGCAGTGATATCGATGCCCAGCTGAACGAGGAATAGGTATACTGTCTCGCGCTTGGGGAAAAGGTATATGAAACAACGTCGCGGATGCTGGAGAAGGAATTGCATCGTGTTCCTGATACGAGACTCTTTCGGTAGTATCTTCTTCAACATCCATATAGTGATGCGGAGTAAAATCGGGAACTGCGTTTGGCCTGCGAACGCGAGACATGCAGCCACAAGCAGAACATACGCATTGCCACTGAAGGGAACGAAATTAGCGTTGAGCACGTTGAGTCCACCGTTGGAGAATTCCGTCACTGTCGCAAAATATGCCCACCATCCTGGGTTGATGGCACCGGGCTGCTCTTGATACAATGTGCTTTTGGTATCGTCGCGATATGCGTACGGTATCAGGAAAGTGATACCAAGCAAATACCAGAAGATCTGATAGCCGACCAGGATAAGCAACAGAGCTTGGAGTGCGCGATACTCCACACCTCCGAGCTCCATGCGATCCTGCTCACTGAGCTCGCGGAATCGACCCTTGGAATCGAGATGCGGCTTGAAAGAGACGTAGTCGTGTTTCTCGGGTTTCAACTCTGTCGAAAAGCGGTCCAGCATGCGGCTGAAGAAGTTGCGTGCGGACTTCATTTCCCAGGGTGTTGGTATGAAGCCGAATCCAGTCTCGTAGTGGTATGTGCGTCTTCTAGACTTGGGATACATCTTTGCTTGCGGCGGCTCCTCGTTCTCTTCTTGTACTTTCTTTCCTGTCTGGCTTTGTTTTGCATTCGGTCGCTGGCGCAGGCTTCCGGTACTGCTGCTGCTTTCGTTTTGGTCCGAATGGCTGTTCTCGATATCTTGCACGAGTCTTTGCATTGTGTGCGAATGTTTGACGACATCTGCCATCTTCTTTCGGAATAATGCTCTTCTGATGAGTACCACAGCTGTCGATACAAATGGTATGTTGCCGATCATTAGCAGCACGGCGAAGGTCGCTTGCTGGAAGCCGGACATATCTCCGAGGTCTACCGAATTGAGCCCTGCATCGATTAGTATTCGGCACCCAGACTGTCAAACCCCAAGTACAAGACACTTACCTGTAGTTGTCATAGCACTGGTGCACAAGAACAGCGCGTCGGTGTACGTCACATGCGCATCTCCATATTCTTTGGGCCCATCAGCAAGACCCTGCCCATAAACAATAACCGAGGAGATCGCGATAACGACAACGAAATACAGCATATGCGCGCGATAAAAGTTCAACTTCAACACCTCCTCCTTCAAATACTTCAAAAAGTCATCTTTGGCCTGACGCGGGTTGCGCAGCTCCTCAAGCGGGTCGTGCATCGCGTCGTTGTCGTCGAGCGGCAACCACGACGAGCTCATTCCGGCTGACAGTCGCAATGTATATACTTTGCGGTATTTGTCCAAGACGCGTACCAAGAGAAAGCGCGGATCAACGTGGCAGATCTGGATAGCGCAACCTTGTCAGAAGTAGGCTGTGTTTAGCTGCGCTGCCCAGGCATTTTCGCGAGGGATGATGTCACTGACCCTCAAGCACGAACCTTATCGCGCGTGGGGAACGACGCATCATCGTGGACGCGACAACATTGATCTTCAGGTCCGCGGCATTCTCAATTGGCTTGCTGTACTGAACGGTGAGGAGTTGGCAGATTGTAGGTTGTTTCCGTGCCGGTCCGGAGATGTTGTGATAAGAGCCTGGATTTGTCGTGCGATGAGGTTCGTCCCTGGTATATTACTAGGATCATCCATATCGAACACGTCTGACGGCCGTATATATGCGCTGTCACCGCCTCCTACGTTGTATTCTGTATTTCTTGTTGTGATCTCGAAATGCTGGATGAGCACATCCAATCGTACGTTGGAACGCGGTATATGGAAGGAGACGTTGTGATGTTGAACCGAAATTGACCAAGAGAAATGTACCTACTAAATCTATGAAAGAACTAATTACCCAAATGCGTGAACTAGCACGACATCACACTGCGCAAAACACTATACTGGAGTTCTACCACCACGCCAACACACTCCTACTCTGAGCACATAACAACTCTACCCTCCTCAAACACCACACCCTTCTCCCTCATCTCCTTCTCTTCCTCCTTACCAATCACCCTCCCGTCCCCATCAACCCTCTCAAACACCACCCCCACGCGACTCAACTTCAGATGACCCCACATCCTCGCCGACTCACTCCAACCCCCCAACGCCCCAAAACACGCACTGATTCCCACGATCCGCTCTCCACCCACCGCCTTCCTCACGAACCAATCGCGCATATCCGGCTCCCCGAAGTAGCCAACCCGACCACTCTGCGTAACGAGTTTCAGAGCGCGGTACTGCTGCTCGACGTGGACTTCAGTGATGTCTTCCTGGTTCAGTGGGAATGTGACGGTGTTTTGTAGTTGGTAAGGGTGTGGACCGCCGCCTATCTTATTCATATCTTGCCATGCGGCTTTGAGGGATTCTTGGAGAGGCTCAGTCATGTCGTGCGCCCATTTGGGGGATTGACATAGGACGGGTCCGCGAGAGCCGACGCTGCGGCCGCGATTACCCCACATGTCGTGCGGGCCGGGGTTGATGCCGACGATATCGATACCGGTGTGGAGTTGGTAGGACGGTGGCGACGTGTTGGTTGCAGGAAGAGAGCTGGGTAGAGCGGTCGTTGCGGAGCTTGCGCTGGTCGATTGCATGGATTCTTCGGTCGAATCGTGAGGCATGGAGATACTCGTTGCAACGGGCTGAAAGCATTCAATACCTGTGTTTTTCTTGCTCCACATGAACACATCGTTGGGCATCATATCCTCGGGGAGTTCGTATGGTATGGGGTGAATGGGAGTGGGGAAGGACTCGAAATGGATCGTAGGATGCGCCCAGACTGAAGCCTGTTGAGGATACCTTTGACCAATACGGTCGTAGGGTAGCGATGATCCAAGCTTTCCCCATGCCATCTGCTGAACGGATGTGTATCGCGGCTGAGCGAGTGGTGCTGAGTCCGGTCTGCATGCTTGAAGAAGACCGAGACGTGAGATAGCTCCATTCTTGCAATGAGGTCAGTAGATGCCTGTAGAGTAGCGCAGACGGCTGCAGCATTTGGCAACTCACCGGAGCAATTTGACCCGTCATTCCTACTAAATGCATGCCATCCAACACTTGAAACGGCCTCCGTACACCAGCGTAACTCTGGTGCAAGCCTTTTTTTCTCCCACTATTCAGTGTCACCTACTTCTAATTAGTATAGTTTTCTTCGGAGATGGTGAGCCCAGCGTACAGAGATACCGCTGATCATAGCAGTCTTGGATGGCCAAGGATCCTCAGGCTTCCCATGAGGCCCGGTCTGATTCACAATATCTTCGATACAGCAGACGATCTCCTTGATCCACTCCCCACGATCAAGATGAAACGGAAGTCCAGTAAATCCATCAGAGCTGCCAAAAAGTCTTGTTTGGTCACCCAAGGTGACGGAAATTCCCACTAAGTAGTCGTGGCTGTTGTTAATCTGGCGCCAGTAGGTGTCCAAAACGCAAGCACGATGAGTAATCTCATTCCAAGAGTGAATAAACTGTGCCGAAACGGTCTCGGTCTGAGCTGGCGGGGGATACATGGTCATGGGCATGTGCAAGCATACGGAGCTGTCTAGAATCGCCTTTGCTTCGTCCGAGTCCGCCGGCTCAGCGGGCTCGACCGGCCCAGTTGCTTTCTTGTAGAGCGAGGCTACTGGCTGGCAGCAGCCCCAGATCCGGCGTCGATTTGCTATGTGCATGAGGGGTCCCTGAATGCCGAACCTGGGACGAGTCGATGCATCCACCCAGAGAAAAAGACCTTTGTAGTCGAGCGCATCGGTGGTCGCAGTCTCCACGAAGTAACGCAACTCGTAGAACCATGGCAATACACGCATGCGTACCATATGTTTCCAGAATGCGGCTTCGCGAGTGACGCTGTTGACGTGATGCGAAGCTTGCATGAGCGAAAGCATGTCTTTGGAGTCAACATATCCAAGGATTTCGAGAAGCAGGTCGTACGGGAGGACTGCAATTGGATCCGTTCGCACCTTGTGCGCTAGATTTGCCAACTGCGCACTCCCACCGAAAATGTTGGCGGGTAGGATGTCTTGTATACTTCCTTGGAGAGCAGGTCGGGGGGAAGGATCGCACACTTCATACTCCGATCCCGCTCCATTATGCCAAAATTGCTCGTTGCCCGAAAAGACCTGATAGTCCACATCCAAAACTGGTCTTTCGTTTGCAAGAAGAGCGCTAAACGTTCTCAACATCACATGCTTATTAATATCTCTGCTCTCAAGTCCTGTGCTCTTTGCGAGAATGTCGAAGCATGCCTCGTGGAATGGAAAAGCTTGTTGTTCGTCCCCACTCGCGTAGCTCGTGATGTTCAAAGAACCTTCGCCCGGATCATTGGGATCTCTTCCAGGCCCTTCTATATCTAGAGAGCCATAGTCGTAGTAGCGGCCTCTACCGGATATGTAGGCTTTCCGCTCGGGATTGAGTGCCAGTGCGCGGACCCGATTAATCCATTTGACGTCGTCGAGTCCGATGAGTCTAGGATCAAAACTGTTGTCCTCAGTGTTCTCGGTACTGGCATAATTGTCAAGACCCCACTCATCGCTAATGTCCAACTCGGGATCTTGCGACCAACTTCCATCATCGAGTTCTTCCACAGGTTCAGGCTCGGGGGTACGGGGTCGAAGAGCGACGTCAAGAATCTCGGATGATCTCGTAAGTAAGTCGGAGTTGTTGCTATCGATAGATTTCGTGTCGTCCGAAGAAGAATCCGAGGAAGGTTCGTAATCCGAATCTGCATCGTCTTCCTCCTGTTCTTGCTGTTCGATGCGTTGCTTCTCAACGGCTTCGGGGTCGATCGCATCTTCCATTTCTTCGTCCTCATCGTCGCTGTACACAAATCCGCGTCCCACCTTCTTCCCAGTACGTCTTCCCATCCTTATATCCATCGCGCGATCTCGCTTGCGCAAAGACTTGCCATTTCTCGATCCAATCCTGATGGCGCCAATGTTCATGCAGATGGAGCATAAGATACAGTAACAATCGAAGGAGCCCATGATGAAAGATGAATAAAACACAAGCTGGTATCAGAACAGAAGGTTGGAACTCGAGCTCTTATTAAAAGAAGCTTGTGGAGTATCTAGGGCGGCACGGCGGGATTATGGGGTCTTCGGATTAGGCGTGCACCCTTGGTGCAACGCCACCAACCCCACTTTGTCCCAAAACGTGGCTGCAGCCTTGCCATCCCCGGACATGATCTAGGCATCCCAAGGCAACACCGCCCAAACTGCATCATTCACAAACTAGTTCATTGCGCAAACCAACATGGGTTAGTACTTTCCAGAAATGCATTCGATGCCACCATCCATCCAACCACAACCCGTTACCAGGCTAGAGACACGGGATAAAATGAAGGCCGCATTGGGGTTCTTGTTTGCGCGCTCGTCTCGTGATGATCCGATTGCAATAACTTTGGAAGGTACATTGGGTCCGCATTGGGGTAATTCTATGATGGGATGCAGGTTGAAAAGCATCCGCCGCCGCAGCGTTTCTTGGATTCTTTCAATTCGAGAACTCTATAGATAGGATCGTGAGCCTTGACCCATGACAACAAAAAGAAAGAAGATACCAAATTATGGTGGTAGGTATCGATAGCGGAGCCAACGAGAGCTCGGAAAAAGAACTCACGATTGTGCATCATGGAACTCATCGTCCTCCTGAGTCTCACTATCGGTCCTCCGCAGGAGATCGTCCTTTCGTGGCTCTGGTTCGGGGTTGGAATTAAGGAGCTTGCTGGGAGGCAGTTCCTTGGCGAAGGCCTCACGGTTCTCGGGTGAGATCGCACTAGGTTGCGAATAGGGCTTTTCGAGAGGTGGCATAGGTGGGTTGCTAGGATTGCTGGGGATGCTGCTGTTTTTGAAGGGCGGGGCATGAGTCGATGTTCCGTCGAAGTTGCTGGGAAGACCTACGCTCTGCTGTTCGTGTTGTGTCACTGGTTGCGACTGCACGCTTGTAGGCTCGGACGGTACTGGCTGCAACGTTTCCGTAGACTGTGCTGACTGTCCAACGGGTACTTGTTCCGCTGGTTGTACAGCTCCTTGTGCCTGTGGTAGATGCGCTTCACTCGCTCGCGATGGGATGTTGAATTGTTTGTCTGGCTTCTGACCCGGGAGGATCGCGTAGATCTGCAGGATCTGCTTGACGACCTCGTCAGGCGTCTTGCCATCACTAAATCCTGTTAGCACGAAACGCATACGGAGAGTTTGCAGGGTACTTACATCTTAGCATTGATGATCCAGTCGAGGTCTTCTTCACCCTCTTCGCTGCCGCCACTGCCGCCCTTTACGCGTCTGAAGAGCTGTGGGTGCCAGTCCACGCCTTCGCTGTTTCTTTTCGCAGCTTCCTGTCTTTGCATATCTTCAATCTTAGCCTTGGCATCGGTTGCGACGTCCTGATCTCTCCGCTTCACAGCCTCGGTCACATCGTGCCAGAGCTTTTGCGATTCTCGGTCGTTTTGTTCCTCGAGAGGCCGAGCCGACGGTGGGGTATGTTTGGTATGTGCTGCATCGAATAGGAGCTCCTTTTTGCCAGTCTACAAATGGTCAGTACATGTTCTGACCCTGCAAGAGTGAGAACCTTACTGTCAGATCCTTGATGTACATCTCCTCGTTCCACTGGCCCGAGAGCTCGTAGAGGTTCTTGCCGCTGGAGTCTTTGATGTAGCCACCGATAGCGTTGTAGGATCCACTGAAGTAACCCTTGGTCTTGAATTCGAGATCGGCAGTGAGACCGGTCTCTGGGCAGCGAATGTATGCGTGGTCGCCAAGCTCGTACTTCATCGTCCCGAAGAGGATACCGCGCGCGTACATATTGGGTTGAGTGACGAAACTACCTGTCGTGAGCCTCAAGTTGTGGTGTTCATCTACTCTACTTACAATCGCTCGCCGGTGTTCAGTAGCCGCAGAACTGCGATGCCCTCCATCATACTCGCCGCGGAGTTGCCGAGGAACTTGCTGCGAGGCTTGAGGGTGCCGTCTATGCGGATGTTGTGCTCGGGGGCCATGAAGAAGTAGCTCGACTTGGGCGGGTGGTGCGACGTCTGTTCGGAGATGTAGTAGCCCTTGGTGCCGTCTGGGTAGTCCCAGTAGCCTGTGAAGATTTCACCCAGGATGGGGTTGAGCGGCTTCTTGACTCCCCTAAGTCACATCAGTTGTTGCTTGTGGGCGCAAGAAGAAGGCGGAGATGCATACGGGGGCTTGATGTGCCAACCACTCAGGTAGAACTTTGTCACTGCTACGAATCGCTGTACGGGGTCTTCCACCTTGGTTATAGGGAGAAGTGTCTCCGGATGTGCCATGAAGCTGCCTGATAGTCAGCCTATGCACCTGTCGCCAAGCCTAGATGCGCTACACACTTTGTTATGCGTTCCAGCATCGACCGCGGTTCGAGGATGAAGGTAGGAAGCGTGACGCGGCTCAAGTCGGCGCCGGGTCGCAGTTGGGATATGATGTGGGAGAGCATGCTGCCCTGCTCGGAATCCATGACGGTCTCGTCCTCCTTGGTCGTCTCGTCGCCGCCCTCGTGTCGCCGTGTCTCGTCTATGGAAGACCCGCGGCTACCTAAACATTCAAACTTGCATCAGCTTCGGTACGGCCGGAATTCGGGAGATGACGCACTGGTGAGCGACGACCGCCGGTGTTTGGAGACTATAGGTAAGTGCGGCATGGTGGATACAGGCCGCAGAGGGAGAGAAAGGGAAAAGTGGTGGAGGTGAGGCGGGCAGAAGCAGGCAGCGAAGTACCGGCAGAGGATGTCTTGGTGCTTCGGGTGCCGGCGAGGGTGAGCTTAGTCGCAGCAATGACGATGGGGGCTTCACAAAAACTAGCGACCCCGCGCGTTGGACCTGTTTAGCAGCAAACTGTAAACATCAACAACGCTCTACCGTGGAAGGGCGTGCAGTGAGGGGTCCAGGGCGCCAGGCGACACAGCATGCAGTCTTTTGAGCATCCAGCTGACTGGCCCTAATATAGCGATCGCCAGGCTGTGTTCTGCAGGCCTGCTGCCCCATGCCCCGCAGTCGGCACATGCCAAAGCGCCGCCATACGAAGTACGCGACACGCGCATGCGGCACGGCTCGGAGCACGACTATTCTTCCGAATGCCCAGGACCTGCGATTCCAGGAACAGTGCCACCAGATACAGTGGGGGCCGGCCCGGATGTCGCGCGATGATAATCTTGAATGCTACGCGTCCGCATTCCGGGAGAACCGGGCGCGAGAAGGATTCATGGCGATGACGTCGCTGTCAAGAGGTGCACATCGCCAAAGATCTGACGAGACACCTTATATTCGATTACTATCAGACATTCATGACTGTCGTCTAGTCCAGCACACTCTCACCGGCCTTGCTTGCATCCTTCGCGCCCTGGTCCTGAGTCCGCTGAATTTGCTCCTTGACCCTCTGGACCTGTGCATCATCCTTGGCTATAACCGTCACTCCAACCTTCTCGTACTCCTTGTGGACCTCCTCCATTGCTGACGGATCGACTGCCCTTGTCGCATCGCCGACTACCCATGTTTTGAAGCCCTCCTTCTGTGCATCGATCGCAGTGTACTTGACACAGTAGTCGCCTGCGAGACCGACGACAAAGACGTCGGTGATTGCAGCCTTGCGCAGTGTCTCTGCAAGATCGCTCTTGGCCACAGATGGGCGCTTGAACGGATCCCCGAACGCAGAGTACATCTCCACGCGCTTGTCCTGGCCCTTCTCGACTATACGGTCCACCTTGCTGACGTCCAGCTCCGGCAGCAGCTCAGAGCCTTTCGTGCCCTGTACACAGTGGTCTGGCCATAATCGCGTTTCCTGCGTCTCGTCTGGGTTGTTCGGGTTCTTGATGGTGAACGTAGATTCGAAAGGCTTGTTGTTCGGCGGAGAGTGGTTCGAGGCGAAGGAGACGTGGTCTTGGGGATGGAAGTCTTTGGTCGCGACTTTGAGAGCAAAGGGATATGTGAGGAACTCGTTGATGGTCGGGACGATGTCGCGTCCACCTGCTACTGCGAGCGCTCCGTCCTAAGCTTGTTAATTCGGAGGCACCCATGCGAATGGTGGGTGCTTACTGGCGGGCAGAAGTCTTCCTGTACGTCGACGATGACGAGCGCTGGTTTGAAAGACATGCTGGGTAAGTAACCAAAATTATCAAATTAGTGCGTTAGTGGGTGAAGATGTCTAGAGTGGTCCCAAGGTTGAGAGTAGAGTTCCGAAGGCTGTAAGGTAGAGCAGTCGTGCGTAGCACCGTCTTATAAATAATCACCAATGTCTAAGATCAATGCAGCGTAGGTCATGATGCTGCAGGTGCATGGCGCAAGCCGTAGAAACGAGCCGTTGATGAATCAACGATCGCAGACCACGAGGCAGAAGCTTGCCAGCAGCGTCACCAGCGTTCTGTGGCTTGCCTTACCTAATCACAGCGCCAAGCCGTCTGCCGTCGGCTCGTCAATTCACGACTGACGAACATCACCAGCTCGATAACCACTCCCACCCTCTCCACTCCACCCCAATCGTCCCGCCATGTTCGTCCAGCGCTCTGCTATCGCCGCAGCAAGGCGTGTGGCCCCCCGCGCCATTGCGACCCGCCGCACCTTCACCACCACTTTTGCCCGCTGTATGTTTCGCGAGGAGCTATCGTACGATGTGCCATTGACACCATAGCAGGGGAGTCCACCGAGAGCAAGGAGGCCAAGGAGAGCAACATTGCGCAGAAGGAGACCGGTCACTCGGCCAACTCCCCCAGCGTCCTCGCAGGCTTCAAGAAGCTCGACCGTATGTTGCGCCCGCACTTCGTCATCCGCATTGCCGCGGCTACGATAGGCCAAAACCATCAATTGCTGACGAGATCACTTCTGTAGAAATCAAGACCGAGGAGGACCTTCTGCCCCCTGGTGCGCAGCCCGGTACCGTTCCTACCGATGCCGAGCAGGCGACCGGTCTTGAGCGTCTCGAAATTCTCGGAAAGATGCAGGGTATCGATATCTTCGACATGAGGCCATTGGACGCCAGCCGTCTCGGTACGTGATGCCGCCCCCGGAAAGATCAGGAAAAAAGAGCTTGCGCGAGTTTGGGCTACCAGTGGCGTGATGTGATGCTGATGAAATGCAGGTACGATGGAGGACCCCATCACCGTCAACTCGGCCGGTAACGAGCAGTACGTTGGTTGCACCGGTTTCCCCGCCGATTCGCACAACGTCCTCTGGATCACCCTTACCCGCGAGGAGCCCAAGTCCCGCTGCATGGAGTGCGGATCCGTATACGAGATGAAGTACGTTGGCCCGGCCGACGACGCCCACGGCCATGATCACCACCACGCCGAGAACCAATACCCCAGGCCCAAGAACATGGCCGACTTCCTCAAGCCCGAGTACAGGGAGTTATAAGCTTGGGCGACTTTCTCGTAAATTATAGAGTGTATCTATATGGTCGCTAAACCTGTAGCATAGTATGGTGGAGAAGTTTCTTTTGAGTTGAATGCATGCATCCGACCCGTTTGCCTGGTATTTCGAATATTCTTCTCTCCTCCCTCGGGTCAGGCTCGCATGTCAGCCCGACGCGTCGAGGCTTCTCAACATCTGATCACCCCTAGTGGTTCACTGCAAGGAACCCTACCCTAGCTCATGACCCTTTCAGCGCGATAACACCCAGAACAACACTTTCGATATCTTTCTTCTCCGCTGTCCTCTCTGCATCCGCATCCCCGTTCAGGCCACCACCCTTCTTCCCCTTCTTCCCACCATCTCCTCCACCCAGCTTATACACCTTCTTCACCTTGTCAACATCACACCATTCACCCAGTTCCTCACCATTCTCACCCATCTCCACACTCGTCCCCTCTACCGCACTGCCCAAATGCTTACCCACAGATTCATTCGTGATGGTCTCATCTTTTTCGTAAGCACTCTGCTCACCCGTTGACGATGTTGATGGAGACAAGGGTAGCTTGACAGCGATCAGTGCGGTCGTGTTATCCGCGATACCAAATTTCTTATATGATTCGCCGATGTTGTTGTTGGGCGAGAGGCGGAACACTAGTTCGGAATGTGGAGTGCGGGTTTTGGCACGGCTGGTCAGGTGAGCGTGTAAGGCGAGGAATGTGGCCGAGAGCAGGTGGTGTGGTGAGAGTATCTGGGGTTATCTGTTAGTACCGAGGGTGAATGTCGATCCATCGTAGATGGCGATTCAAATGAGCCGTGACAACAGGGTAGGGCTGAAATGTGGCATGGCTTTTGTCGTTGGGATAAGTTAGTGCTTAGGGTTATCCAGCCTCATCAGATGCCAGACTGATTTACTCATGCGGTGTGATGAAATTAACCATGGTGCAAAGATGCCGCGGGGAAAATATCCACGCCTCGCAATCTCTTATCACGAAACTTTATTGACTTGTGGGGTGTTGTTTTGATCCAGGTGACTCAGCGGACCCTGACAGGCGGGGGTTGCTGGAGGCGCGAAAAGCAATGAACAGGTAGTGAACCACGACCTACCATGGATGCATCCAAGAAGGCATAGTCGAACTCTGGATTGGCCTCGAGTAGTTGGCGCCTTAGGAAGGAGGCGTTTTTGACATCCTTGAATAAGGCCACGTGGACAGGGAAGGCCTCGTAGTGCGGGATTGTGAAGGTTCGCACGGACGCCATGTTAGATGGGATTGGTGTTGGCGTAAGTTTGGGTGTTGAAATGCACCACGTCGCGGGGGCGGAACCTTGTTGGCGATGTGATGTCGTCGTGCGTGTTTCGTCGTGTGGTGGAAACTCTAGTGGCGTCTTTGTCGTTGATGATGGTCTTTGGTGATCATGGAGATGGACGCTGCTAGGCGGTTCGCCAGTTGTCGATTTGCATTGGCAATCTCCAAGGATATCAGATCGTGGGTGAGTCTAAAGCTCGACGGCCGCTTTGGGCAGGAGCGGGGACGGCCAAGCTAGATTTAGTCCCAGAGAATGAAGGTGGCACGGCGAATCAGGACGGATCATCGTGTCGATCGCCAGAGAACAAACTAAATTCGCCGAATATGTCAGGGCAGGCACCGTCACAGCCGTCTAGAGGTCCAGGTTTCTGAGCGCCATGTGGCCAATAAAGGGCGGACTGGACTCGATAGCTGGAGGGCTTGCGGAGAATGGGCCTGTTCCCTAAGACGCATCGCCGAGAAACGCGCTTTCACTCGCACCCTTTGACTCCCAGCGCAGCCAGCCCTCACTTCCTCTTCCACTCTCTCGCAACCCGGCCGACGAGACTGCACAGAGGTCGCGCATCGTGCAGCGACGCTCAATTCCCGCGCAGCCGCAAGCCTCGCTAGAAGTCATGTGTCTTTCGTTTGACAGGTGATAGTCGCAAGCCACCCGAGGCGCACCACCTTTGCTGGGTTTACTTGCATCGGTCTTCTCCATCGGCATTTCCCGTCTCGTGCCTGTTTCGACGTGCATTACGAAAAGTATGGCCACCAAGCGACCCCCGGACGATGACCCCAATCTCGTCAACAAGATCCAGCGAATCGAGCATGCCGACCCGCTGAGCCCACAACACCGCCCGCCCTCCAACAATGACTTCTCCGGCTCTGTCAAGAAGAAGCTCGCCGACTCCAAGCGGACGGGTCAGGCGTGCGATCGATGCAAGGTACGTGATGTAGCTAGTCGTACGCGATGAAGGAGTCTTGGTGCATGTCAATTGGTGTGGACGGTCGTCGTCTCACAACATTGGCAACCACTGCGCCAGCGACGTCATTGCCTGGACGCGCCTTCCTAAACACCATGACACCACTAACCACCACGGCAGGTGCGCAAGATACGCTGCGATGGCCGCCCCGAGGGCTGCACACCGTGCGAGCAGAACAGGACGCCCTGCCGCACCACCGACCGCATCACCGGCCGCGCCACTGTCCGCGGCCATGCCGAGGCCATGGAGTCGGAGAACTCGTACCTGCGCGCCCAAATCGCTGACCTCCAGGCCCAGCTGAAGGAGCACAACATCGAGCCCCGCGCACCGCCCGCCTACAACGCCCTCCAACCGCCCAGCCACCCGTGGTCCTCCGCCCCCAGCGACAGCCAGGCGTGGAACGATGGCCCGCGACGCACCAGCACCTCACCTCTGCCCGGCTACGCGCCAGCCGGCACTCCAGGCAAGATCGAGACGCTGCCGCAGTTCAAGCACGGCTCCATCGGCGACAACTATCTCGGTGTCGCGGCGGGAGACTCACTCTTGAGCCATATCAAAGGCACCTCGCTGTCAATCTTCGGCACTGAAATCAACATTACCGACTTCATGGCAGGCGAGGAAGAGTACGAGAGCTCGCCCATGTCCTACACGACACTGATCGACATTGCAATCGGCAGTCGCCATGTCGACGAGCCCCAACTACCGCCATACCCGGAGCTGCAAGAGTACGCCATTTGGTATCTGCGTTCTCTGAACCCCTACACGATGCTTGTCCACAAGCCCGTCTTCATGGATTTGGTAGGCCAGCCACCAACTATCACAGTGCGCCCCGCTAATGCCCACAGATTTGGAGATTCGGCAACGACTCCAGCTTCGTTCCTACTGCACCCCAGATTGTGACGGTCCATTTGATGCTCGCGACCATTACCTACCAGATCGCGACCCGGAACAGCCAACACAGCGGCAGCACGATGCTGGACGATTCGCATGCCCACTACATGTATGCGCTGAGTTTCTACAAGGAGCTCATCCGTGGAGACCACGGCTGGGAAGACGTTCAAGCCATGGCCATGATATGCCACCATCTCCGGACCTTCCCCAAGCCCGGCGCGGCGTGGATCATGACCTCGACTGTCTACTTGTTCGCTGTTCAACTGGGTCTGCATAGATCTGTCAAAGTCTGGGTAGATGGCACCGGAGAACTCGGCAAGCTGGACATCGAGATGAGGAAACGAGTCTACTGGACGCTGCACGCGCTGCTGGTCAACCTTAGCGGAAAGCTTGGACGGCCGATACCTATCAGCATAAGTGACATCGATGTCGAATTCCCGGAGCCAATGAACGATTGTCTGCCTGGCGAGGAAGGCAAGCTGGACATCTTCCATCAATGCTCGTTCCAAGTTGGCATACAAATGGCTAAATACATTGTCTGGGAAACGGAACTTTACAAGATCATCTATGCTGTTCGACATTCGCCGAAAACATACCTGGAGGGCTTGAAACGCCTCGAAGCCGGCATACAACAGTGGAAAGACGACCTCCCTTACGAGTTGCGCGACCCGTCGCATGCGTCTGAAGATGACCACATATTCGCCTTGTATCTCGAGTACTGGTATCAGGCGTTCAACCTGCTTCTACACCATCCAGCTGTTTGCAGGTCCACTGACACGGCCATCATTAATTCTAACCTGGACAAATGCCTGATTGCATCGCAGAAGATGCTGCACAACTGTACGGCGATGATGAACAAAAAGAGTCTGGATATTCCCTGGATTAACACGGTCGTTTACATTGCCGCTGCCTTCACCACTCTCTTCATCTCGTCTATGCGGCAAGAGCAACTGTCGCCTGTGGATATGACAAAGCTCAAAGGCGACATGGCAGCCTGGGTCAATGTGCTCGGCGAATGCGACCAGTTTCTGGGATCCGGCAACAAACTCAAAACTGCCGTCGCAAGGATCGTCGACCAGTCGCTTAGTAACATCAACGATAACATTGTCAAGCGAACTGCGACCGAGTCTCTCGCTCGCGTAGCGATGCATGCTCCACCCCGATCGACGAATACCGCCCCCACGTACGACAACAGCGGGTACCGCGACCAGTACACAACCTCATCCAGTTCACCCACGGACCCTACCCTCACCTCACAGTCGGTAGGCCCGTACAGTAATCTTCCGGGAAACACTACACATCCATACAGTCTTGGCACCCCAGTGGCTCTCCCTCAGCATACGAACAGAACGTACGAACAACACGCATACAGCAACGGCGATGAGACAAGCATGCATGCAAATCATGCAGCAGCACTGGCAGGAGCAGGCTCGGGTAGCATGTCGCAACCCTCAACTGATGCGTACGCCTACAGTAATGCGCAAATTGCCAACAACGGCCACCAGCCCGCGTACGCGGCTAATACCTATGCTCCTCAAGACTGGAGCCAATGGACACGAGCATACATGCAGCCACATAGCCAGCCCGGTGAATACCTAAATACAGCAACCACTCTCATGACCCTGGGTCGAGACGGTGGGTCCCAGGGAACTGGGAGCGACGGCCAAGGGCTTGTCCAAACATCCGGAGTCCAGGGACACGCTCCCAGCCATTGGCCAGATATCGCATTCCCGAATGCCGCGACTGGTGGCAGCCACATGGCTCAACATTGAGCTGGGAAACACGACACATGGCACATAGAAGGCTGTGTACCTTCGGCTAATCTACATGGGTATTTGATCTTTACGGTCCGGCGTAGTGGCAACCTTCGATACCCGGCATCTGGAACACTTTGTGGGGTTAATGTACGGATATGAAGCGGCTCTCTGCGAGCTGCATGTGTTTGGTAATTTTAATTGCAAGATCTTTTCTTATGTATAATACTTCGGTTGGAGGCCAGATTCCGTTCTTCGGATAACGAACGGCTGGACACGACACGACGACCGGCTGATGTTGGTCAGCAAGGGGTAGATGTGTTGTTGTTGAAGGGATACGGGATATTTGCCGAGTTGCAAACAAAGGACCATTGCAGTCGAAACAATGAAGATAATGATAATATCGAAGTAGGCCCTTCTCTGGTGTAGCATGTTTGATAACAAAACTTCCACAAACCATGCATTCTCTTCCCGCGAACATTGACGGGTCGGCCGTAATCATCGCCACAACATCTACTCTTCGTCCAGACCATACCCAGGTAAATTGGCCACCCGTCGCCTCGGTGCTACAGTGCGGACCCTGGAGAGTGCGCGCATCAATCTAGCAGCAGCACTAACCCGTGCCACCTAGGCTAAAGTAGGAAGCCGACTTGACTACTTGGCACGACCCCACCAATTGACCTTCCATTCGAGCACCAAGCCCGATAAGCTTCTGTACTTCGATCCACCGCGCTTGGTCACTACGTAAACCTCCTTCTGCTTTGGAGCTGGCGGTGCAGACAAGCACGACAGATCTCCTAAGCTTTTTTCGGTGCCATCCGCGGTTTAACAGGCGTTGAGTTTAATGACTCGGTAAGCCTTGCAGCCGACGATCCTGTGGCCCTTACCAAGGGCCGCAGGATGGGCGGCAAAACGGTATAGCGTCGAAGTTAGCTATGTATATATGGGCGGCCTGAGGATGGCGAAGATGGATCTCTACGCCGTTCTTTCGTCCTTGAGTCGCTGTCGTGGTCTGTGCCGTCGATTGGGCTGTGTGTCTGACAACCTTGGTACCGAAGCTGCGCAGAAGAATATCTTCGCTCTTCTCCCGACACCCATACCTCACTCGCGCGGATCTCTTGCGGAGGTAATCCGGGTACAACAGTTCCTATCCACGCATCGTTACTTCTTTCATTCACAACATGCGGTCCTCGGTCTCCGTCTCGGCAGTGGCCCTCGCCCTGTTGCAGGGCACCAACGCCTTGAATGCGGCCATTCAGCGCAAGCTTAATCTGCTTGCCGATATGGGCATGAACCCAGATGGCTCGGCCATGGTTACTTTCTCCGACGACGCCGAAAACAGCGCTTTCGATGCCACGGCTTTCAAATCCCTCAAGATTGCGACTACGTCAAACAGCCCGGCTGTGTTGGCTGCCGCGCCGCTCAGAAACATCACTCCGGAATATGTCGAGCTGCCACTGGACCACTTCGCCTACAAGAAAGGCCAGGATCCTTCGTACCATGGCACATTCTTTAATAGGTACTGGGTCAACATGGACGCGTACAAGCCTGGCGGTCCCGTTTTCCTCTACGACACAGGCGAGGCAGATGCAGAGCCGGGTGCGCTGACCAGGCTGCTAAACGAAACCAGCTTTTTCAAGCAGCTCGTCGATGACTATAACGGTATCGGAATCGTTTGGGAGCACCGCTTCTACGGAAACTCAACACCCACGCCTATCGACCTCAACACGCCAGCCGAGGCATTCGAGTTCCTGAACACGGAGCAGTCGCTTAAAGATGTCGACGCCTTTGCTAGGCAGTTCAGCAGGAAGGGTGTCAATGCTACGCTGACACCCGACAAGACTCCCTGGGTTTTCGTTGGTGGCTCGTACCCCGGTATGAGGGCCGCTTTCATGCGCAACTTGTACCCCGACACTATCCACGCGTCTTGGGCCTCTTCAGCTCCCGTCGAAGCTTCCGTTGACCAAAGCTTCTACTTCTCACCTATCTGGCGCGGTATGCATGCCAAGGGCTTCGGAAACTGCTCGGAGGATATCCACGCTGCTGTTAACTACATGGACAACATCATGGACACAGACTCACGCGCAACCGCCAAGCTTAAGGAGCAGTTCCTTGGACTTGGAGCTGCCAACAACTCTAACCCAACCTTTGCCGATGCTCTTACGACTCCCTTCTACCTATGGCAGTCTTACGGTATGGAAGGTGGATCTCTGGGTCTCCGTCAATTCTGCGACTACCTCGAGAAGGACCCCAAGACGAACACTACAGCTCCCGCGGAGGGCTGGTCCAAGAGCAAGGGTGCGAAATGGACAGTTGATCGATGGGCGAGCTACCCTGTCTTTGCCAACAACACGAATGATTACTTGGAAACCGAGTGCTCGGGCAAGTTGAACGTGACCGGTAACTGTGACCTGAACCAGAGGTTCACAGATCCCGCTTCGATTGCTTGGACGTGGCAATACTGCACACAGTGGGGTAAGTCTTCGTCCTCTCAAACCCAACTTCCCTCCTTGCATAATACTAATTTACCCATCAGGATACTTCCAATCCGCCAACCTAGGATCCCAGCAACTCGTCTCCAAGTACAACTCGCTTGAACACCAAAAGGACATCTGCCACCGCCAATTCCCCAACGCTCCCAAGTCGCTCTTCCCTGAGTGGCCAAACACCGCCCGCACCAACAAGATCTTCGGAGGCTGGGATATCCGTCCTTCCAACACCTACTGGTCCAACGGCGAATTCGACCCATGGCGTACTCTCTCCCCCGCTTCTGCTGAGCCCTTTGCGCCCAAGGGCGTCCAAGTCATCCAGGACGTACCCAAGTGTGGAGTGAAGACCAGCAGGAACGAGCTGTTTGGCCTGGTCCTCAAGGACGCGCAGCATTGCTACGACTTCAGGACGACGGGTTCTACCGTGCCCGACGGACCCGTTAGTCGGACGTTGTTCAGGAAAGCGCTAAGCGAGTGGCTGCAGTGCTACAAGCCGAAGAAGGGCCAATCGAAGCCTTGGAATGCCTAGATGTAGTATGCAGGTCTGGGAAAGGGCCGTCCCCTTGCTTCGGGTAGAAGGGGTGGCATTGCTACGTATTGTTCTTCCCTGTCCACACCTTACTTAGACGTCATGATAACTGAATTCTTATCATCTTACAACTTTGACCTCGCCACGCTGTCGTGTTTTTGCTCTCGCTTTTTATCCAAGCGAGCTTCCCATTCCCATACTTCCCCTGTAAACCTATCCTTCTTCCACGCCTCATACACATTCCTCTTCTCTTCCTCGCCACTAACCCCACACATCTCCCTCCACACCTCTAACTGCTCTTTGAAACCTGGATTCGGGTCGCATACCGGTCGTCCCTCACATAGCTGGTCCAACGCTGCGGCAGGGGTGATGTTGTACTTCCAAACCAAGTATGCGCAGACGAGTGTTGCGGACCGGGATTTTCCCATGGCGCAGTGGATGAATACACCGCCTTTTTCATGATTGAGGGCCGAGTCAATGTACTGCACGGCGGGGGTAAAGTCTTGGAGGAGGTTGGTGTTTGGGTGGTCTTCTGAGCGGATGTGGAAACTAGAAGTGAAGAACATATCAGTATCCTAAAATAGTTGAAAGCTGGATATATCCATGCGGTGATACTAGTGTCTCTCTGATGCCACACCTGGAACAAGGACAATACATACTAAGAACATCTGTCAGTCCACACGCACAAGTTGAGCTGTGACAATCATTCCACGTTACCTGTTTCAAATGCCTAAACTTCTCCTGTAGTAACGGATCATAATCTATCACTGACAAAACGTGCGTTATGCCTGCTTTGTCTATCAAGTCGCCTTGGTAAAGGGCGTAGAGGCCGCCGATGTAGAGTTTACCCGCCCGAGGGATGAGATCGACCCAGCCCATGCCTGTGTGTCCTGTGCTGCCGTGGAGGAGGAAGGACATGTATTCTGGAAGCTAGACAGGCGGGAGGATGAGATTTGAGGGGTAGAGAATGGTAGAGCGATGGATGTGCGATGGAGTTGATGGCTATGGGAGGATGAGAGTGTATGATCGCGGAGAAAGTACCGAGGTACGATTGGAATAGGACATCATCTGCTCTCGATCTTACCTCTGGAGATCGTTGCACGCACCCTTTCTCTTCTTTCGCATATCTTCCATTGGCATGCGATGGGTATCTTCGCCGCAACGTCCAAGCGGTATTGCGTGAATGTGCTACGAGTAATCAGCGAATGACAGCGTGTGAGAGAGGCCCCCACGTGGGTGGAACGCTAGACGGCGCACGCGCCTTCCAGCCTCGCCATGGGACGCGTCAAACTTCACACTTATTATCAGCCATCATCACGCTCACTTCCAGAGACCGCGCGACATCATCCCGACATCTTAGCCCGTACATCACAAACCACTATGCGACTGCACCGTAGGCATGAGCTCCAACGATATTTGTACGCGCGGGCTCAGACATGACGTCAACGCGACTCTATCACATGGATTGATAGAAACACCATTGTGCGCTCGCCCGTGCAGCTTGCATAAAGGCGAGATATCTATGCACGAACATCTTCTATTAACGCGATTGTTTACATGATTTTGGAGCTTTCAGGTCTCTATGACGTCCCCTACATGTCTTCAAGTGTTTCACGTCTTTTCGATTTGTCAATATTTCTATTCTTCAGATGGAGAAATCGTAATCTCGGCGCAAACGCTGCTCGCATACATGCACAGCAGAAGAGCATGGCGTGGCCGGGCTTTACGCATACTTGGTCTGCCTCGTGTGTAGATGCTAGTGGTGAGGGTATGTTAACGTCGTGTAACGTGACGGGGCGCTGCCGCGTCTAATCGACTAAGTTGGTCACGACAAGTCTCGTCTGGTGAAGGGAACGCAGAAAGTGCTCGTCCCAATCCGGCTAGCTGCAGCCAGACGCGGCTTTCAGCAAACGAACCTCTACAACAGGGACCTGTCTGTATTTTGAAATTTCCTTTCCGCTACACCCACAGCCAACCCGCAAGATGGCGATGAGACCAACCCCAGTCGTACGGGGGCCCTTCTTCTACCCAGTGGGCAACACTCCAGCTGTGTGCTTGACGCAAGCTCTCCCACCCGATCAGGACGCCGACTTGCTACTGCTTGGTTGTGGAGACATTCGGAACATTCTCTTCACTAGCTATAGTGGAGCTGGGCTCAGTAAGTCGTATTATCCGGCCGCAGTTTGGGGATCCATGAACTAACCAAGACCAGATGGTCGCAGACTCGACTTTACATGCTGCGACCTCGAGGCGGAGATCGTCGCGCGCAACGTACTTGCGCTGACGCTCATTCTTGACGACAAGAAAGGCACCCGCATACGACAGTTATGGAACATATACTATCATGTCTTCATTGATGGCGAGTCTGCCAGCCTGCTACGGTCTCAGTCAAAAAAGCTTGCAGCCCTTGCACAGTCATTGGAGAGCTGGAACGAAGGCTCTTACGGAGCTACCATCCAGTTCTGCGACAGCACAACGCTCGGGAACGTGCTAAAGCTTTGGGATCTCTACGCAGCTGAGCCAGCCCACAGCAATACATACGATGAGACCCAAACCTTGCTCAAAGCTCAATGGAATACTGCCAAGAAGTATCACGAGCGGAAGGTGTCTAGTAATAGATATGCGGGAGACGGTGGTCGCGCGTCAGCTCCACTTCTGACTGAAGGCTTCGAGGACTCAATCAAGCAGTTCCGAACATACTGGCAGAGTGGTACGTGTTTAGAGGACAAGAAGATCATCGACGGGCTCTCGATTGCCAATCCAATGTTCATCTGCCGTCGTGGCGACCTCATGCTTCATTACGGGACCAATCCGCTCACCGGCTTCCATTTGGCTCCCATGTATGCGCAGTTATCCGCAGATTCGCCATTACTTACATCGAGCGGACCCATGGACGGAAAACTCTCAAAGGCCATGCAAACAGCTGTTTCTCAGCTCTCTGCATGGTCCTCCGCCTTCAAGGAAATGTCCACTCATGTGACCATCCGCTATGTCAACTGCGACGCGTTGGCGTTTTGTCGAACCCTTCAGGAACAAGTCGTACACGGCGAGTCATCTACCGCTGACTGGTATCGTGATATGTGGACATATGCACCACTAGTTCTCGATGCCGCTGCATACGCCAAAGGTGGCTCTGCGCCTAGAACCTTCAACGTCATCGACACTTCTAATCTGTTGGATCATTTGGGCTGTTTGAATGTCCTCACTGCCACTGCGTCACTCGTCCGCCAAAACGTATCGTCCATTCTTCGAACAGAGATCCTGATCGTGCCGGAGAGCTCCGACTCAACCTCGGCCACAAGTCTGCTCTGTGGAGATCTTCCAACTGTAGCTCTTCTACTGGGACTGAAGCCTGTTCAGTATTGGACGAATGCGACGCCTGTTTGGCATTTGAACCTTGCCAACTCTTACGGCAAATGGTCCAACTTTAGCAACGTTGGAAGTCTCTCTCGGCCTGTCATACTGTGGAAACCCTTTGATACTTCCAAAGTCCGCTACGATCCAGTTGAGCTAGCTAGAATTCTCATATCCATATATCGATACGTATTGCTAGACGAGACCTATTTGGGCTGCCTGGGTACGCGCGGTAGTACCTTTGGATTGCATAGTCCGGCAAGCTTCGTGTCACTGCTGCAGTACATCAAGGCATCCAAGGTTGTTGACTGGGCTTCTTTCATACTGGCCTTCTTCAAAGAAGGCTTCATGCACGAAGGACCTTTGAACACATGTCCCTACAAACTCCAGTCTCTACTCGTTCATCTTGACGTACTCTCAGTATGCAAGGTCGAAGACCATTTTGACTGGTGGCAGCCACCAAAGTCTGAACTAGGCTCATCTCTCCACGAATGGGAGGGCATCCCTCCAATCTTGAACATTACACTCTCAATTCCGCACGAGAGGGCAACGATACTTGCTGCTATAGTCAACAGCGTGGGTACTACTCTAGGCCAACTTTCACTGGATTCCTCGAGCGGTTCAGCACGCTCGGTTTACCCTGATGTTCAGATGGGATTTGGAACAATCGAGGCTTCCGGTGTAGCGTTTACAAACGATTATCGATTGACGTTCCTGGAAGATGAGGATGGCTGGCAGGGTGACTCACCGCTAATCGTATCCGCTACGGTGTCGATGCGCAGCCTCATCGAACACACAAATGATGAAGGTTACATTACCTTCGAACCCAAGGCCACTTACAGGTCTATCGAACAGTTCATGACCGCATTTGGACCGGGCCTGGCCGTTCACCGATCTGCAGTCGGCCAACACGATGTCTTTGTTTCACCACATTCGCCCAATTTGCAGAAACGTGGCTCTGTGAACCAGATTGTCACCTCCGAGTCGAATGAAGGCAAGTCACCTGCTGAAAAGATTCTTCCTGTCACTGACATGAGCTCAGCAAGCGACGTCATCGCTACCATTCACCCCATCATCGCAACTGGTACAAATAGCGTCAAGTCGCTCCGCGTTCGCTATGTCATTTATTCCGGAGGGGCCAAACATTCTTTGCAGAGCGGAAAAGCTGTGTCGTTCAGTACACCAACGACATTCTCATTGACTCTCAACATTGGTGATGGTTACCGCAAAGATTTGACATTACCTTTTCCATTGGACGTAGACAGTGGTAAGGTCAAGATCGCCCGAAAATCGCTATGGATAGAGTATACGGCTGCCGTGCAGAATGGAGCAGCAATCCTTCGACGCCCAGATAACATGATGCCCGTCCATCTTAATGAGCAGTAAGTGGGTCAAGGAAATGAATGGCATTCACTAACACACCACAGGTATGGGGTCTCTCTCGAACAGCTACATTACGTTCAACCCGATGTTTTGCCTAAGCTTCACATCGGTCCAAAACCGTCAAGTGCCGCATGGGTCGACGAACTTGCCTCTGCTAATTTCACAATGTCGGCAGAAGAGTTCCGAGATTACAATATGTTCTTGCGACATGACCACTTACCCATGCCTGGACGTTTGGGTGTGAAAGAGACCTTGAAAAGTATCTACACCAACCTTGTCGGAGCAGAAGACTACGAGCAGGTGGCAATCTTCCAACTCTCAGATTTCGGCCGGCTCTACGTCGATTCAGTCCGCATGGATGTCTCAAATCAGACATACTTCGCCGATGCTGCCTTCATTCCATGCCATCAAGGCAAGGATATGATGCCTGTTGCCAAGGTCATGGATAAACGTGGAGACAAGATGGTGTGTCTTCAAATCGAAGAAGACGAAGCCACTTTCTGGAAGCATATACTACCAGGGTTCGCCGAGCGTTGTCGTGTTTGGAAGCACAAGTCAACATGCGAGTACAAGATCGCAAAACACGTCCCAATCTCGACTGGCTCTGGCAAACGCTACATGTGCACCTGCGGCATCGGTGCCTTCCCAGCAGACTATCTCAAACACATCAAGCGGCCCAAGGACTTGTGCAAGTTCGCTGTTCGCGTTGCAATTCCAGTAATCCTCGCATCGCCTATCCACGCCATCGTTCCTCTGGTCGCAGCGCCCGTGGCTACTCCATCGCCTCCCCCGAACACTACTAACCCACGAGAACAAGCATCTGTAAGCCAACTCGAGCCTCGTCTGTCTGACTTGAGCCTAAAGAAAGACACATGCTTTGAGTGCGGCGTGGAGAGTTGTCACAACGGTTCAGCTCTACTTGAGTGTGCAGGATGCAAATATGCTCAGTACTGCTCCAAGGAGTGCCAGAGGAAAGACTGGAAGAAGGGCCACAAGCAGTTGTGCGCACAGCTGAAATAGGGCTAAAGCGCTTGACTGCGCTCAGTGTCGTGGTAAAAGCTGGAGATACTACAAATATGTGACTTTCAAGACTTTGAAGTTCACTCATCTCCGGCTTCTGCGCCGACACTCGAGATGCGTTGGTAGCCTACTTATTTGGGATGGAGGGGTCGATTGGAGGACTTGTGACAAATCTGCCGCTCATCTCTGGCGATCGTTGGGTACCAAGGCTTGGAAGTATTGACGTGGACAGACGGTGCTAGTTTGATCACACCATGTCAGAACACAGACTGTTCAATACTACTAGTATGCGCGATGTTTTTAGTACATTGTATGTCGTGAAGCTTTGAAGGGTCGCCACGAGGCTGTGATGTGTAGTGGCCTCTGCTGGTTGGCCTTGCGGTGGTCTGAGCGGCTCTTTGTCGGCTGGTGGATGTAACCTAATCATGATGCAAATAGTGATGGTCAGGCGACGTGTACGTGCTCGTTTTCTGCCGCCTACCCCGGACCTGCGTCAACGGGTCCACAACCCCCGCAGACATCAGCAGCGTTCCACGATACCGGCGACAACGTAACGTACGACAGCATTTCGATTTGTGAAGCAAACTCGCGAGCGCAGTATGACGACAATTGTCCAGGGAGACAATGGGGCAAGCAAGCACGTGGGGCGCGAAGGGTCCTGCACGGTGGTCCAAAAATAGACACTAGCGGTTATCGATAGATGCAGGGTGGCGATAGCGGAGCGCAACACCAGGATCGTCAGGGCAGCCCATGCAGGGACGATGTTAGCTGTCAACTTTTCTTTTCGAGGGGTGGGCTTCAAAACTGTTTCGAGAGTTGAAGCGCGATGGAAGTGCTCACGAGGACGCCGGAAACAATGTTTGAAGTGCGACGCTGCCGCGGATGCATTTAACACGCGACACAAACGGCTAGCCCTTCCGTGATTTACGGCCTAGCGTGATCGTAGGCGGATGGAGCCCCGTATCTGCGCGGCGGGCCACCCCTTCTTCAAAGAGAGTGTCGCCGCTCGCTCCTGCCTCGATTCACTCCCTCAGTGCCCTTTCTTATCCTTCGGGACCACCTTCGCTTTACTAACCCGGCAGTTTAATCCTTCGTTTCCTAAAGACTCTCGCTTTACGAAACTTCTTCGCCGTACCATCTCAGGGGAACACAAACCACGAATTTCACGCGTGCGCCTTTCCCTTGCTCGCCGCACAACCGCCCGGGCCCCTACACCTGCTGTTTCATCCAACCATCGAGCGTACCTGCCCACGATAACTACAAGAGAGGTCGTGATACCATCATCTTGATCGCTGCGCTACTCCACTTGCCGACGATAAGGTGCTTACACGACATCGACGATCCCGCAAACGGTCCGACATCATGGTACGAAGTCTGCTGTCCGCCGCCTTTACGGCGACAGTACTGGTAGGCACAGCGCTTGCCGGAGCAAAATGCACAAAGGATAGCCACTGTCCTCAGGACACGCCCTGCTGCTCTCGTACGTGTCGCAAAATTCTATCGCATCGGGGTTGGTGCTAACAAATTCGCAGTATATGGCGACTGCGGTGTCGGCGCTTTCTGCCTCGGTGGCTGCGATCCCCTCATGTCACACAGCTTCGACTCGTGCGTTCCCGGTCCCGTGTGCAAATCCGGCAAATACACCCTAGACAACCTCGACGATGTGCAGACCATCGACAAGTACCTCGGCGATGCCTCTAAGATCAACTGGCAGTCGCAGGGCATGCCCACGATATACACAGACCCCAAGACCAAGGAGAAGTCAACGCTCTTGACTATGGCGCAAGGGACAGTTGGAACACTACTGGCGTCTACCTACTACGTCTGGTACGGCAAGATCTGCTCCAAGCTTTCCACAGCGCAGGGCAAGGGAGTCGTCACTGCCTTCATTCTTATGTCGGATGTTAAGGACGAGATCGACTTTGAGTGGGTTGGCGTAGACACAAGCCACGTGCAGTCCAACTTCTACTCGCAGGGTGTCACAGTGTGTAAGTAATCCGACATTCGGGCTAAGCCACCCGCGCGCCTGACTAACACGATTCCAGACACCAACGGCGAGAACCTTACTGTACCGGATGCGAATACGGTCGAGACCATGCACGAATACTGCGTTGACTGGAAGGAAGACACCCTGATATGGTCCATCAACGGCAAGGAACAGCGCAGACTCGAGCGCTCCGACACATGGAACAAGACCTCTGGCCGCTTCGACTACCCCCAGACACCCGCGCGTATCATGCTTTCTCTCTGGCCTGCCGGTCTGCCTTCGAACGAAAAGGGTACCATTGAGTGGGCAGGAGGAGAGATCGACTGGAACTCGCCCTACATGACCAACGGATACTACGCCGCCCGCTTCTCCGAAGTCACCGTCGAGTGCTACGACCCACCGGAGGGTGCGCAGATCAAGGGAAAGAAGACCTACAAGTACACGGATGAAGCCGGTACTAACAACACCGTCGCCATCACCGACGATGTAGTTGTTCTGGGCTCGCTCATGGGCACCGGCGAGAACCCAGGAGAGGCCAAGGACAAAGACGACGATTCCAAGGCCACCGATGTTGCCATGGTACCTGGTGGCAATCCTGGAGGAGGTGCTGGACGAGAAGTCGCCGAGACATCAGCTGCCGTACAACCAAATTCGCCTGCGCAAGAGACGGGCTCCTCGTCTGGCAGTGGTGCGACCGCTGAAGGCCAGTTCGTCCAAGGTACAACTGGCAGCACTGGTGCTGGATCCGTCATTCAACCCGGCCTCGGACGCATGGGAGGATCCGTCTTCGCCATCATCGTCGCCATCATGGGCTTGATCGCGTTATAATCGCATTACCCATATTTTCTTTTCCCGTCTTATGCCCTTTCTCATGTCTGTCTGTCCTGTCTATCCTTGGCGTTTAGTTCGATACCTGTGGTCTTGTAGTTTTGTGTACTGAGGAACAGGGGTGAGACGTGTTGCATACTCCCCCTCATCGTCTTGTGTATAGTGCATACATTTTCCTTTCCTCTTCATCGTCTATCTCCCGCAGTCTTCTGGCTCTGACATATATCCTGTCTAGGTGGTTGAATCTGTTTGATACAATAAATGTAATACCGCATTTCAATATCCTGTCTTTTCTGATGGTGTATCGAAGATTGAAGAGCTCGGTGCACGGGTGTGAAGAGATTGGAGAAGCTGCAGCGTGTCCGGATCATCGACAGAAAGTCTTCATCCGGCCATGCACCGCATATGCATGCCCCGCGCGAGCATGTAGGCATATATAAGATGTTCGCAGCATCTCGCTGGAAAGGTATATCCAAGGTCAGGGTACATGTCAGCGCTACAGTGGTGGGTCTCGGCTGACTACCCCAACCGTTCAGTGGATGCAGCATCTCCCCGGCCCCTGCAAATTACCATGTTGATGACTGCTGCCTCGTTCGACGGGAGATGGGATGAGCGAATTGGAAAGAGCTTGGTATGCGGAGTGTTATCTGATGCTGGCCTCTGCATGGAAATCATGCTTGACCGATGAGATGGGTCGGAACATAAGACAAGCCCGTCGCAGGAAAGATGTTCTGACCTGGAAGGTCCCCTGTTGTCTTGTGCCTACTGCACTTTTGAAGCATTCCGCAACCATTCAACACTTCTTCCCATCACCATGTCCCTCGCACTCTACGCCCTACTAACTGCCCTGGTAGCAGCAGCTGCCTACAGTCTCCGCAACGTCGGTCGCAGGCCCGCCGACTACCCTCCAGGCCCACCGACACTTCCCATCATAGGAAACCTGCATCTAATGCCGAAAGAAAAGCCACATCTACAATTCCAAAAGTGGGCCGAAGAATACGGTCCGGTGTATTCGCTTATCCTCGGGACCAAAGTCATGGTCGTGTTGTCGTCGGACCAGGCTGTGAAGGATCTACTTGATAAACGGAGTGGAATATATTCGTCGCGTCCGGATATGTATCTTGGGCAGATTGTGAGCGGTGGGTGTCGTATGCTGCTTATGGTAAGTCCTTTTGGTAGTGTCGATTGATAATTGAGCTGATTGCGGTAGCCGTACGGCGATACATGGCGTATGATTCGGAAGATTGTTCATCTCAACCTCAATGTCAAGGCGGCGCGCACATATGTGCCATACCAAGAATTGGAGAATAAAGCGATGCTTGTCGGCTTCTTGGAGAGTCCAGATCTCTTCATCGATCATATTCGTCGTTACACAAACTCTTTGACCACGCAGATGATCTTCGGGTTTCGCACTACAAGCATCGACGACCCCAAGTTGAAACAACTCTATTCCGTGAGTCGCATTTCGAGGCCCTCTTATCTCTCTAACACCACCACAGGGTTTCGAGAAGTTCTCCGAACTCATGGGCGAGACTACAGCCAAACTAGTCGACCTCTTCCCCATACTGCGCTCGCTACCCGACTTCGCGCTTCCCCTACGGAAATACGCAAAGGAACTGCACGAAAAAGAGAGCGAACTATACGTCGGCCACTGGCTAAACGTGAAGAAAGCAATCAAAAACGGGACTGCCAAACCATGTTTCTGCGTCGACCTAGTGCGCGCCCAAGACGAGGAGAATTTCTCAGACGAGCTCGCCGGGTACGTGAGCGGTTCGTTGCTGGAAGCGGGATCAGACACTACATCCGCCACACTCATCGGGTGTACGTAAGCCCACCCTCCCTCAATACCCAAAAGTCATCGCAACTAACCCCCCGCAAAGTCATCCAAGCAATGATCCTCTTCCCCACCGTCGCAGCCACCGCCAGGGCAGAACTCGACACGGTCTGCGGCCCCCGCCTCCCCACCCTCTCCGACTTACCCTCCCTCCCCTACATCCGCAGCTGCGTCAAAGAAAGCATGCGCTGGATGCCCACCGCCATCCTCGGAGTCCCCCACGCCGTAACCCAGGACGACGAGTACATGGGATACAAGATCCCCAAAGGCAGCGGTGTGCTGTGGAACGTTTGGGCCATCCACAACGACCCTGCTCGGCATGCTGAGCCGCGGAGATTTGATCCACAAAGATATTATGGGGATGCGCAGACGGCGGCGGAGGCGGCGTGTAATGCTGATGCGGCGGAGCGGGATCATTTTCTTTTTGGGGCGGGGAGGAGACTGTGTCAGGGTATGCATATTGCGGAGCGGAGTTTGTTTCTGGCTATTGCGCGGTTGCTTTGGGCGTTTGAGTTTCATCCCGCGAGTGATGGGGAGGGCGGTGTGGTTATGCCTGATCCGGATGATTTGACGGAGGGCATGCTGGTGCAGCCGCGTCCTTTCAAAGCGAGGATTGTGCCGAGGGATGGGGGGAGGGCGGGGGTTGTGAGGGAGGAGTGGGCGAAGATGGGGGCGTTGTTGGATGGGGAGGGGCAGTGGAGGGTTTTGCCTGAGGGGATGATTTGGAAGGAGTATGATCGTGCTGCGAAGACTGGGTGAGAGACAGCGAGAAGGTTGCAGACTCGCTACTTCATTTGTTCTGCTTGTGTTGCGCATTTCAAGAACACTCTTGCTCCTTCCTCAAGCTTCTTGAATCTGTGGAACTGTAATAACTGAGCTTTTAAGGCTTCAATCAATTCTACTTATCCCACCGCTCCCCAAAGTCTCAAGCAAACCATCATGGCCAAACGGAAGCGAGACGAAGACACCAAAAGTGTCAAGCCAGTACCGGTAGAAAGACAGAAACGAGCGCCAAAGGTCCGCTATGGATGTGTAATATGCGGTATGAACAGACTCGCTAAATTCTTCCCAAACTACAACCCTTCCGCTGAATGCGACAACCATCGCATAAACACGTGTAAACAATGTCTTCAGAAGCATGTGGACTATTGCATCAACAACGCGCAAACAGCAACTACCGCCGACGAAGAGAAGACATTGGGCATCGCGTGTCCAGAATGTGACGCGGTCATGAGAGCTGTCAACATCGAAATCGCCACAACAGAAACCATGTATGTCAAATTCGAAGTCCTAGAGCGAACATACAAGGCCAATAGGACCGCTCCAACTGGGTGGCGTTGGTGTCTGAATCCAGCTTGCGATGCCGGACAAGCGCACGATAGTATCTCGAAAGAAGATTGGGAAAACACCAAAGAGAACATATGTACATGCACCAAGTGCGGAGAACGCGCCTGTGTACCTTGCAATCGGCTGTATCACAAAGGCGAGTCGTGCGAAGCGTACCAAGTGCGCATCAAGGACCGCGTCGAGGAGGAAGACGAATCCCTAAAGGCCATCAATCGTCTCACCAGACCCTGCCCTAATCTAACTGCAACGCAAGGATACAGAAAAACGGCGGCTGTTCCCACATGCTCTGTAAGTAGGCGCATTCAAAACTGATAGAAGTTTCTTACTAATCTGAAAAGGTACGATGTGCGGCACGAACTTTAAATGGATGTGATCGATGGTAAGAGGTCGTCAACAAGTATTGTAATCTGACCGAAGGAAAGAGACAGTACCGCCTCGGATGATAGAAGTGGTAGACTCAGCGGATTACCGTAGATAGAGAATCCCTTGAAAGCGTATGAGGGTTTTCACTAAATCTGCATTGTCTAGCTTCCTACTATCCACTTCATCTCTCAGGGTGTCTATCAATCCACGCCGTATTCCCAAACTCCCCCGAAAACGGGTATTGAAACACCTTATCCAACGTCGAATACGGCTCATACTGCTTCCGATCCATGACAATGCTAACATTACTTGCCAGTCGCGCAGTCTCATTCCACCCGGGCCCGTAGTTCTTGTACTCCGCCATCGTGGTGTTGGAGTTTACCCTTGGGTCCGTAGTACCCCACTTGATGTACCCGTTGGGTTGAATCGAATCATCAAGATAGCAGTTTGCGAAGATGGAACGATGCTGAGCGTTCCAAGGGCGGCCCAGTGCGCACTGGCCGGTTATGGAGAGGGAAGAGTTGGCTTTCTTGACGTCGGAATCGTGGATGTAGACGCCGTATTTGTTGACAAAGGTCGTGTTGGTACCCTTCCATGCTGTGATGCCGCCGCCACAGTTACGAAGAGAGACAAGACTGGATTGGATCCAGGCTGTGCCGAAACCATAGAAGAAGTCTGTTTGTCCGGCTATTTCGTTCTTGTAGAAGTACGCGTTGCCCAGTTTGCCGACGTACACGGTATCTTGGTATGAATAGAATCCGCAGTAGTAGAAGCCGGTGTTTGCGTAGCTCACTGAGACTGCTAGGGCTGGACCAGCGGAGTAGGGTGCATACAAGTTGCTGAAGTCTATGTTGTATGCGCGAAAGTCGGTGTTTCCAAAAGGTGTACCTGCAGGTACGGGGTCGCCGGTAGGTCCTGTGCCAGTTTTACTCGAGTTGAAGGTTGGCGCAACGGTGAGGACGGAAGTATATGCATTGTCCAATGTTGATAGGCCAGCTCCAGTTGCATTGCGCCATATCACATTGACAGTGTTCTTGCTCTGGTCGTTGGGCGCTTTGGTTTGACCAAAAAGGTAAACGGGACCGGGCCGAGTAACATTTACTTGCTCAGTATAGTTTCCAGGAAGGACCAAGATGTGATGAGGTGTTGTGTCATTCGGCAAGCTGAGTACTGCCGACTGAATTGTAGAGAAGTTACGACCAGGGCCAACCAGAATCGTGTTTTGAGGGCAACCGTCCAGTGGCTTCTTGGTTGGATACTGGCACGCTTTGCGATTGATAGTCGATACAGCAGCGCAGGCCTCGAGCAGGCCAAGAAGTAGTGTCGTCCAATGCATGGTGAAAGGCTGAAGTTTTCGCACGGCCCGAAAAAAGATGCGCGCCGTTTGGCGGACTGAGGCTTGGCCTGCACTTTATATCAACTCATCGTATCCGCACTCCTGGGGTTGGGATTCCCATGTGGCTCAAGACATCCGCAATGCCCGGTTACCGTTGTGCCCTGAGCACCATCATCAGCCGCAAGTGCGCCTTTAGTATCAATTATCCGTTCAATGCCTCCAATCAACATCATTACCAGGTATACCGAGCGCGGGGAGTATCCACCCAGAGAGATCCGGAGAACGTGGGGAAGATGGAGGAAATTATCCACCAATTAAGCCGATCACTAACAAGCCTCGGAGATGATCTCACATCGCCAGAAGAGCCGACAAACCGACGCGGAGAGCGAGCAACGAGCCATGGTCAAACACCGTTACGTAGGCATGTTCCGTGCTGTCTGTGAGGCTTCCGTGGCGTTGGTCAAGCTTCGGCATAGAGCTTGCTGAGGCTTGTTTATGTGACGCAATGACGCGTAAGATCGTGGGCTAAAGACGGCCTGAGATGAAACTGCGATGATATCTAGGATAGCAGAGATTAGTGCCTGAATGAATGTCGAAGCTGAGCTGCCTCGCACGCGCTTCAAAGTGATGCGATGATGATTCTGTTCCAGCTAGGAAACCGCTAGCAGGAGTCCAGCCAACGTTGTACCTAGGTAGTTGCGACGAAGACGTCCATCTGAAGTTTTTCAGTATCGAGGCCTCTGGTGCGTTACGGCATATATGGGATTTGAGCTAAGGTTGTAGAAGGAGCCAGCCGTCTGTGGTGTTGAAGAAGTGTAAGCTCGTGAGCCCCCTCTATTGCCGGCGCCAACCCGGAAATTACGTCGCCGGGAGTTCCGAGGTTTGGCACCAGACACGCGGAGACATCCCCAGCTGCTTTCAACCCTCAACTCCACGTCAAGCTCTGTTCACTCTCATCAGCTAACTACCTGAAGCCCTCGCCGCGGCGCGCGCATTTAACCATGTGAACCATTTTCGTCATTCGAGCGACACCGCTCCCTAGAGACCTCAGGACTGTCCCTTTCGCGCCGCGAACACTCATGACAACGGTTCCTTACTCTACAAGACTCCCAAATCTTCATAAGACGGACATGAGGCGCCTTGAAGTGCTTTACAAGGCATTCAGAATGCGCCAAGTACTTTGGTGGTAGGCTAATAATGCCCAGCGATCACGACATCGCCCTTGCCTTTTCTGCGCATCGTTGAGAGGATGTTCCAAGACATTCCAACCAGCGACATGCTTCACCTTCCTGTTCAGGGTTCTTGGGAGCCACCAGCTTTGGACACCACAAGCAACTCAAGCCTCGCAATGTTGCAGCGCTTGCTGATCGCGACATGGAAGGAGTGCATTCGCAATTTAATTCGCGTGGCATGCTACAACCATGTTATCGCGCCATTGCAGACGGCTATATGACCCTACAAGATCCCGGCCACCGCGTAACCGTCTATCTTCTGCGCAAACCATTCGTAGCGACCGCTTCGGCTGTATTCTGATCACCAACTTGACGCGAGCGATCGGTACTCCTGGTGCTCCTAGCAAAGCCCAAGTATGGCCGCGATCGCTGACGACGACGCAAAGGTCGCGCGTTACACCAACGATGAAACCTCGCCTTCCCCACCGGTCTACGAAGATGGCAGCGTGCAGGAAGACAACGCCTATGTTTACGACGATTCCCAGAAGCTGGGCTACACGGCCACAGTCTTTGTCATCCTGAATAAGATGATCGGCACTGGTAGTACGTATTCTTCATGCTCATACGCTCGGATGGCTGCTTACTTGTGACAGTCTTCTCGACTCCTTCCGGTATTTTCGCAGCAACGGGATCGGTCGGGGTGTCACTCTTCCTGTGGATCATTGGCGGCATCCTCACATTCTGTGGGCTCTCCGTGTTTCTGGAATTCGGTCTCGCAATTCCACGTTCAGGTGGCGAAAAGAACTATCTGGAGCGCGTTTACCGTCACCCCAAATACGTTGCGACATGCGTTCTTGCTGCGCAGATGTTGTTGCTCGGATTCTCTTCCGGTAACTCGCTCGCTTTCGGTCGCTACGTACTGTTCGCAGCTGGTTCGGAAGCACCCGATGGCTGGGCGGCGCGTGGCATAGCCGTTGCTTGTGTCACTTTCTCGGTTGTGCTCCATGCCACGTTACCGAAATGGGGCATCCGCCTCTTCAGCGTCCTCGGAGTGTTCAAGGTTTTCATTCTACTCTTCATCGTCTTCTCGGGTTTTGCTGCTTTGGCTGGTCATCTAAAGATTGAACAGCCGCACAACTTTGACAACGCGTTCGCGCTGGAAGTCGGTGATGGCTATGGTGGCGGCGGCGCCTATGCGTACTGCCAAGCTCTGCTGCGCATCATTTACTCCTACAAAGGCTGGGAGAATGCCAACTATGTGTTGGGCGAGATTCGGAACCCGAAGAAAACCCTGGCTTGGTCTGCACCCCTGGCAATCGGCGGAACTACCATCTTATACGTCCTCGCGAACGTGGCTTACTTCGCTGCCATCCCCAAGTCCGATCTTGCGAAGAGCGAGGTGATTGTGGCTGGCCTGTTCTTCCGCAACGTTTTCGGTAATAGTGCTGGAGCGCGCAGTCTTCCCGCTTTTGTTGCCCTCAGCAATCTAGGCAACGTACTCGCCGTCAGTTTTGCCCATTCACGCCTCAACCAGGAGTTTGCAAAAGAGGGTCTACTTCCGTGGAGCAGATTCTGGGCGTCGAACAAGCCATTCAATTCGCCGGCGACAGCCTTGTTCTTGCATTGGCTGATTACAGTCATCGTACTGCTTGCGCCCCCTGCTGGTCCTGCGTACAATTTCATTACCGATCTGTACACCTACCCCGGCGCTTGGATCAACGGCTTCGTCACTGCCGGTCTCATTTACCTACACTACTCCAAGCGCGAACGCTGGGAGTCGCCATGGCACACCTATCTCCCCATTGCCGTTCTTTACCTGGCTGCAAACATTTTCCTCGCACTGGTCCCCTTCATTCCTCCGGATGGCGATTGGAACGCGGATGGCTACCCATATTACGTATTCCCGGTTGTTGGTGTCAGCGTTCTGCTACTAGGTGGATTCTACTGGCTCTGCTGGACGAAGATTTGGCCAAAGCTCGGAGGATACAAGATCGTCAGTGAACGTTATGAGGATGCGGAGGGTAATGAGCATGTGAAGTATGTGAAGGTATACACAAAGCACGATTGAGTAAGTTGGTCCTCGGTGCATACCATACCGATGCACTTGGTCGTAGTGGTGGCGTCCTCTAGGCGTCCTCTAGGCGTCCTCTAATAGAGATTATAATAGCCGTGCATGCATCGGTGTGAACTTGCTTTGATCGTATGCGTGATTTTTCTTCTGCGTGCGCTCCCTCGGTGTATTGGTGCCTGCGATCATATAGTTCGTTGACCTTGCCAGGAAGCTTGATGAGGAGTGCAGACAATGGCTCTATCGCGAAGGTCTTCGATAAAAAAGCCAAAAGTAGGTGTGCTCCATGCGAAAGACATTTACGGCGGCGCCAAGACATTTGAGCCCCTGTGGAGCCGATGACGCACAGACCTCGGAACGCGTGACGCGACAGTGCCGCCAGCTCTCCACGATTGACGCGAAGACATCAGCTTCACATTTCACCCTAAGCCCAAAGCTAAACGACATGTCTGCACTGATGCCATTCTTCTCAAGCGAATATCATCGTCGCAATGCATCGATGGCACGAGTCGCGGATCCCCTCTCGTGTAGTTCCGTTCTTGTCTGTGGCGCATCCTGGACGGGTAAAGGCTAGGCCTCCAATACGCCAAAGACCCCATCTCGCTCTATTTCACTCTAACAGCTCAGGCAGCACGAAGTTGCCTGCGCTAGTGCAGCAAAAACTTGGCCCTCTTGCGATTTGGTTACCAACCTCCATTCGTATAAAGCAATGAGGATAAACGCCCCGTTGCAGCGCAGCATCAACACGGAATTAATAAGATCACAACTCTCCACTCGCTCAAAGACAACAATGACTGGGACTTCTGGCAAACCCATGAACGAATATCCTGGATTCGGACTACCTCTTCGCAATTGGGAATGGAGCAACTACGGCTTCTATCCGATCGGCTCCCACCACAATGCCTATGGAAGCGAATCAGAGATCATCCCTGTGCGAGAGCTTGCCGTGATGGATGTTTTGGAAAAACTCACCGACAAGCCCGACTGGCATCAGAAGGTCTTTGATGATGAAATCGTTGCCAAGTGGCGTAATGAGGCCCTCGCCATTCCTGACCAACACTTTTGGCACCTGGCTACCGCTGCGAAGAGCCAGTATTGGACCCACGACGATGACCGGCTCGAGCTTCATGACGACAGGCAGTCTTGCATACTCGAGAATATCTTGGATGAAGGTACATTCGATACTGTACGTTACTCTTGCTTCTAAATAGTCTTCATCACTAACGCTATGCAGTGTGTTCAAGAGCTTCGCAGCAAAGCCAAATATTTCGAACAATCGGGCATCATACCTTCTCTCGACGCAAGCGCTTCCGTAGCCAAGTCTGACACGCTCGTTACAAGCGAGCTACACGCCAAGCTTCGCAAAGCTTTTGACCAGCTCAAGTCGGACCACGCTGCATCTCCTGATTGGCATCCCAACTCGAATAGTATGGTGCAGGATCTGGTACACCCGTCTATGTACCCATTGGTATATGGGCGCAGTTCTGGCTTTCGTGAGGAGCAGGTTGGTGTGACGGACGCTGTAGAGCGCTGGGCTGGCAAGGGCGAGGTCGTCCCCCAGCAGGGGCTCGAAACGACTACAGCGCAAAACCGACATGATTATAGCGTTGGAGGCAGCAGCATCCCGCCGGAGTACTGGTCCAATCAATACCAATGGTTGCCGGCCAATGTGGCTTTCCAGGATGATGGGTCTGTCAAGTTTACCAGCTACATCAACAATCTTCACCCTACGAGATATCCCGACATATATCGTACCATCGAAAAGCTGGTCGAAACATCCATACCCATGTGGGATCAGTGTTTGCGGTTTGCAGTCGGCTATCACAAGTTTGAAGGGGCCGGTCGTATGGAAACTCGCACCGGTAAACCCGAGAATCCTGAGTAAGTCAAAGTAATGTCTTCGAACTTTGCAGCTGCTAATGTCCCGTTGCGTAGTGACGAGAACGAAGAGAATTGGACGCCCAATAAAGAAGAGTGTGGTGATGTGGAAGCCAGCGAAGAAGACCTGGAGGAAGAAGGGTATGATGATTACTACGACAACGATGAGGATCGCCAAGAAGGGCTGCTGGAGGCCAAGTGGAAGATCGTCCGCAAACCTCGTATCATGCCAATTCCCTTCAACGACGTATCCTACGCACCGCAACCAGGCAAGCGTCTTGCTGATAGATTTCGCGATACGGGACTTCAGATCATTGTCAAGATGGCCTCGATTGAACTCACGCCCGAGAAGCCGGACTTTCCTGTGGGTGGATGGCACATCGAGGGGCAGATGAACGAAAACATCTGCGCAACTGCCCTGTACTACCTGGACAGTGATAACATCACTGATAACAGCCTCTCATTTCGCATGCAGACGTCTGCTTACCTTCAGGATGACGAGGGTTTCGACGTTGGACAAGACTGTTATCACTGGATGGAGCACGTGTACGGCACTGGCTTTGGGTGTGGGAATTCGCCATGTTTGCAGAATTACGGGAACGTACAAACGCGTGAGGGTCGGCTGCTAGCTTTCTCCAATGTCTTGTAAGTCGGTCGAGATTCTGTTCGGACACTGCCTTGGGCTAACGTGTGTTAGTCAACATCGTGTTTCTCCTTTTAGTCTCATCGATCCTACAAAGCCCGGCCATCGTCGCTTTATTGCACTTTGGCTTGTCGATCCGACGAAGCGCATCATCTCTACGGCGAATATTCCGCCTCAACAAATGGACTGGTACGTCGACTCGCTACTTGGACCAAGCGACAAGACGCGCCAAGAAGCGTTGTCGAAGTTTCCCCCAGACCTCATCAATCTGCTAGCCGAGAAGGGACTCGCAAGTCCTTCTGTCACTACGGAAGGTCGACTGCCTGAAGAGCTCATGGCCTACGTGCGCGAATACTTCGAAGAAGCCAAGCACTCCCTTCCTATGGGTTTTCAAGAGGCAAGTGAGCATCGCAAAAAGCTTATGCAGGAAAGGGGCGCGTTTGTCCAGACTGCAGAGGAAGGATGGCAGAGGGCGACTTACAGCTTCTGTGAGCATTGAGACGCTGGCAGAACTTGATGAGAACTTGGTTGTTGGCAACTTGCGAGTGGAACGAAGCAGAATGACGATGTAAAGTATCAGCCCTGGAGTTGCAGACTGGTGTATTACCGATCACATTTGTAGTCCGCTGATATAGAATTACTACTACCCATAGCTTCCCTGCCTAACGCCTCTTGGAACGACAACTCTGCGAGAGCCTTCCAGATCACAACAACATCTCTTCAACGTCGCTTCGACGCTTCACTGCTAGGCGCCATGCTCCGAAGTGTCAAAGGCACCTTGCCTTCCGTGTCATTCCAATGCAACTCATACAGGCCGTTCTCAGCCTTCATGCCGTAGAACGACGTGGCAACCGTACCATCTTCACCATACAACATCACCGTGGAACCGTAGAAAGCGAAACCCGATGTTTGTGTCGTGGTGTTGCCAGTGCCGTTGTTGGATGGGAGAAAGCCCACGCGCCTGTCGACCGATGATGAGGAAGGAATGAAGAGAGCTGTGTTTGACCAGGTGGGTCCACCGGTAGCGGTGGTAGCGTTGGGGTTTCCAATGAAGTGTTTGTTGGCATCGATTGTAACTATGTCTATTAGTTGGGATGAACTTGGGTACGCGATGGCTCGAAAAAGCCGAACTTACAGGTTACGACAGCAGCATCGGTACTGTTGGAAAGAGCAGGCTCTCCGAGGTATGCAAGACCATCGGCATAGAAGAGTGGCAAGCCACCAATGTCTTCACTGTATGCATACAGCTGGAAGGGCGTGGAAGCGACATCACGCTTGCGTGCACCAAAGACCGCGAGCGGAAGCAGAGCTAAAAGTACGCTGCGCATGGTGGCATACATGATGGAAGACTGGACGTTAAGGATATGAAAAGAGCGTCAGGAATGCAGCGAGCGTGTAAAGAATGGTTGCAACAGCTGACAATCAGCAGTCCCAATGTCCTTATTACACTCGATACATCGGCTGAGTCAGTTTCTACCTCTACAGTCCCCTGAGCGACTCAGATGCACTACGACGTCTCCACGTATACTCATGACGCCTCGAGTGAAAACCATATCTCTTGGTATACTACATTGGGAGGCCTCCGAAGGGCTCCAGGGCTACGAAGACCCGCCCTCGTACAGTGCGAACTGCGCTATCGAGGGTTGCATGCTGCCTGACTTCACTTGTTTCAATGCTCAGGCGTCGCGTAACCTCAGCCACTCAAAGCACAGATGCGATACGTAGTGCGCGTCGGAGCGGGTCTTATTTTTGGCACTGCCAAGCTCAAGCTAGAGAATGCTTGTCGTCCCCACTGTCGCGTATCTCTCTAGGTACCGATCGAACCGTTCAAACGCAGATTCTACCCGTTTTTCAGTGGATATACGAAGAGTTTGTCTATTCGACTTCATGTACCTCACTCCACTGAGTGCCTGGCACAACCCAGCAACAACGGCGCGCCGACCTGTCAACATGGACGGCCCTTCCGCGGCGGTTCCTTCCTCCGCTTCCGAGTCAGCAAACTCCGACAATGCGCGAAGATTTCTCAACAATCGATAATGCCATGGGCAGATGCGGCGGAATGGCACCGATCGAGTGGGGGCTCACCTGATGCGCTGGTAAACTTTGCGCATCCTACTCAGTAACCCCACGGCCCTTTTTAGATGCACAATACCGCTAGCAGATCACCGAGCAGCCGGTGTACCTACGCCAAGTGGTGCCCTAAGGGGGGTCTGAAGTTTGGAGTAGGGATCAGGGTAGTCTTGACCCACGATAAACAATGAGACTATCTACGGAGGAGAACGAAAGAAGAGTACGAGCGAAAGTTTCGATTATCATGACGTCCTTGAGTCGTTGAAGACTGCACAGGTTGTGCCCCTAATAGATTCCTCGGATAAGACAGGCCATGAGGGTAGGATGCAAGGGCGATATAAAGGAAGCGAAGACTTGTTGTTGTGGAAAAACATCAGCTTGTCTTTACATTCGTTTGACTGAGCTCAGATCACTCTTTGGGAGCTTCTTTCTAGAGTCTTTTGTATCTTGTCATTCGCTTTAGTCCTCACTTCCACTCGTTGCGCGATCATTGCTCGTTGGCTCTACATATCATCTTTTTTCGAGTACCAAACACCTCTCAGACATCCACATCATGTTGTTACGAGGCGTTTTCGGTCTTGCAGCCTTGACTGGCTTTGCGGCCTCTTCGCCTTTCGTTACGAACTTGAGTAAGTTGCACCTCATTCTCATGCAGAGGCAATGTTGGCTAACCCATTTCCAGTGCCGAGAAGAGCATGCGATGGCAACACTGCTTCCACACGCTCGGAGTGGTGTGATCACTCCATCGATACCGACGCGTCCATCGAGATTCCAGACACTGGCGTGACCCGCGAGTACTGGCTCGAACTCACCGATGTTACTGTAGCGCCTGATGGCGTATCTCGGACAGCGATGGCCATCAATGGCTCGATACCGGGACCAACGCTCATCGCAGACTGGGGCGACATGGTCGTTGTTCATGTCACCAACTCTCTTACGACATCCAACAACGGCACGAGCATACACTTTCATGGTCTTTGGCAGAAGAACACCAACGACCAGGATGGTGTGAGCTCCATTACCCAATGCCCAACAGCACCAGGCGAGTCGATGACTTACACCTGGAGGGCTACCCAGCACGGGTCGACTTGGTATCACTCGCATTTCGCCTTGCAGGCTTGGCAGGGCGTCTTTGGCGGTATTGTCATCAATGGACCTGCCACGGCAAACTACGACGAGGACTTGGGTATGCTCTTCCTCAACGACTGGGACCACCAGACGGTTGATGAGCTCTACCTCTCCGCCGAGATGGATGGTCCGCCAGTTCTCGACAACGGTCTGATCAACGGCACCAACACTTTCGGAGACGGCGGTCATCGCTACAACGTCTCCTTCGAAGCTGGAACTTCTTATCGTATCCGCCTCGTCAATGCCGCTGTCGACACCCACTGGAAGTTCATGATCGACAACCACACCATGACTGTCATTGCATCCGATCTTGTACCTATCGAACCTTATGAAGCTACCATAGTCAGCATCGGTATGGGTCAACGATACGACGTCATTGTAACAGCTGATCAGGGAGACGTGGCCGACAACTTCTGGATGCGCGCGATTCCGCAGTCCGCATGCTCCGAGAACGACAACGAAGACGATATTCGCGGTATAGTCTACTATGGTGACTCAGCTGGAACGCCAAGCACTTCCGCATACGACTACGAAGACAGCTGTTCCGACGAGACCGAAAACCTCGTACCGCATATTCCCAAGACCGTCGGGGCAACATCGTCCACAGCCGATGAGCCTGTCTCTGTCGGCCGCAACGACGAGAACGTGTTCAAATGGGCTCTCAACAGCACTTCCATGGTAGTATACTGGGATGACCCTACGCTTATGCAAGTTATGCGCAAAGAACGGACCTTCGAGGCCTCCAACGCCGTCTTCCACCTACCGCGCGAGAACGAATTCGTCTACGTAGTCATCAGCACCAACATCGGAGTACCTCATCCTATCCATTTGCACGGCCATGACTTCTTCGTCATCGCTCAGGGTACCGGAGAGTACACCGATGACGTTGCTCTCAAGCTCGACAACCCGCCGCGCCGCGACACTGCGATGCTGCCAGCGTCGGGCTACCTTGTCATCGCTTTCGAAACTGATAACCCAGGCGCGTGGCTAATGCACTGCCATATCGTACGTAGCCCTCTTCATTTGCACTTGTATCACTTGACTAACATCCATACAGGGCTGGCACACATCCGAGGGCTTCGCCATGCAGTTCGTTGAGCAGTACGACAAGATCGCAGGAATAACCGACAAGGATGCATTGGAGAGCCAGTGTGATAGCTGGAAGGCTCATAGCGGATCTGTTGGTATCCTGCAGGATGACTCTGGTGTATGAGGCGTAGTATCATTCTGTCACGTGGTTACCCTAGAGTCCTCGGGCTCACCTTCCATGCGAGTCTAGCTTTTTGGCACTTATAATACACACAAGATTCATCCAGTGTTTCAGCCTCTTGATGCATACTCGCGCGTACCAGTGACGGCATTTTTTACCTCCGTTTCGCTTCCATCCATCATCGCCTGCGCCATCATTCGATGCGAGGTTGGCCCCTGCTTGAACGCCGACACTGTGTCATGATCGCATCTAACCAACTGCCATATGCTGGTGGCGCTCGCGTTCTCAGTTCTATTTAATCTAATCGAAGCAGTCGATCTACAGCGGGAAGCGCGTATCTGCAATGTCTTGTGGCACAGCTCTCTAACATACGTCATACGTCATCAGCCGAACTTCGTCACCTTAGCCCCGCGCTGCCGTCTTACCAACATCCTCATCCCCACGAATCGACTTTGAGTTAGTTAGCGACGCGCCGCTAAGCCGCATCTCTCGTGTCGTCTCTAAATCATTCCGCGATGTCATTTCTACCACATGCTGCCCCCATCATGGCGAATCCCCCCAACAAGTACGTAGACGTGCGTCCCAACTCTGGTCATCTCATGTTTCATAGTGCTTCCTTTGACTATGCCTCTTTGTCACTTATTAGGACGCTGGGGCTGTTGTAATACCACTAAACTCCACACATGCTGCATCACCTTGCCGACGAAATCATGGCCTCGTGTCGAGATTTGGCCCCTTCTAAGAACTGCCGCCTACTGTGTCAAACATTACGGTGCCGTCACTTTCCGCCCCGATTATCGAAGCATCTACAGGCCGATCAAACAGCTCCATGGATATGTGCGCCTGCCCCGGAACTGGCACAGTTGATGGTCTCCGTAATGGCCTACCCGCACTCCAATGGAGCCTTGCATGGTTGAGAATCACGCCGGATGTAAACTTCATGGCATGCCATATGTAGATAGTTGCACGACAGGCGTTTCGGTTCAAGACAGTAGGCCCTGGTGAACTCACGCCGCTCAACAGCATGAGGGCGCTGCTTGCAACATTACGCAAATTCGGACCCAAAACCCAAGTCGCTGGGGCTGAAGGTCCGTTCTGACATTGAGTATAAAGAAATTTGACATCGCCAGTATGGCCAAACTACATCGCCATTACTTACACCATCTCTTATACCACTCATCCATAAATTCGACATCACATTCTACCTTTTCTTTTATTTTTCCGAATCATTTGTCGCGCGACCACAATGCGCATTCTTTATATCTTCCTTCTGCTCTGCACCGCGCAAGCATTTGTTCCTTCGTATCTAGCTGACCCCACGACTAGAGACACTCAGAATAATGCTGGGTTTGAGCGAAGGGAAGACATCCCTCCCGTCGAGCAACGAACCTCCACCTCCGCAACTCCCGCACTGACTAGCGACCACTTACCGCGACGTGAGCCGCAAGATCACAATAGCACAGCCGTTGATGAGAACGTAGGCGAGAGTACTACCCACGAAGCTCCACGGAATGCGCAAGAACAACATATCTCCCGTCGAGACGTCAAGGACTGGATAGCTCTGGCAAAAGCCGGTGTGGACATCAAGCAGTACCATGACTTCTTGAAATCTAAGGTGGCGGATGGTGGCTGGATATATCAGATTGGACCTGATGACAAGATACTTGGATACGGGAATGTGACCCTGACTGAAGAGGCAAGACTTGAGGTGGAGAATCACGAAGATACATTCGGTATGTTGGAGGACCTTCCCATACGATCTCTACGGGCTTTACCATCCGATTTTTCGTCTTCCGTAATGCGCGAAGGACCCGAAGTCGTCGAGCGAAGAGAAAAGCTTGTGCCGAGAGATTTGAAGTGGATGATCCAGGATACCGCAGACGAAGCCCTCGTGGTGGACAGTCAATATGAGTACGTATGATGTATCACCACATGATCTGTCAGCTAGCTAATTGTGTACTAACTAGAGGCATGGACATAAGTACACATGTCGATTTTGTGTACCCCGAGCATCCAGGCGAGGATGTATTCGTCTATTTGATCGACTTGGGCATTCAGATCAAGGTTATCAACGTAAGTTTGAGTCCAACTGCTTTACATCGCTAACTGTTTCGTTGCAGAAGGATGAAGAACGAGAATTCAAGACCGACAACGACCGCGTTCTCCAGTCCAGCTCATCTATTGCAGCGGGTCAAAGTCCAGAAACAGATGACAATGTTGAAAAGCCATCACACGGGACTCGAGTTGCCTCGAAAGCTGTGGGCAAAAAATATGGACTCGCGAAAGAGGTATGTTTTCGCCAAAGTATGGCTTCGTCATATTCACTTGGTATTCCAAGGTTGGGTCTTGGGCTTCTTTGTCGCAGGACTCATCGATCTGCTGTCGATCATACATGCGAAACAGTCGGCTGACATCGCGCGAACTCTTCTAGGCGTCCTTGGTTTCAACAAAGCTCTACCCAAAGACCGGCGACTGGGAAAACGGCATGTGGCTGATCCTGAGAGACATCAAAGCCCACGAAGGACGAGCTTCTCGAAGTGTCGTGATCACGTCTTTGGCCATCGGTCAGGGCGGAATCACACCCGAGGCAGCTAAGAATGACGAGAGGATGCAGCTACTCTACGGAAACGATCTGCGCGAGCTTTCCAAACTTGGCGTACCTTTTGTGATGGCCGCAGGTAACGATGCCGAGAAACCGAATCGTGGAGATGTTGATCAGATTCCAATGGTTCTCCAAGATGACGATATTCCACTGATCATCGTCGGAGCTTCAGACTGGGAGGGCAAGCGAGCCGCTTTCTCACAGGGTGGTCCACTCGTCACGATCTATGCGCCGGGCGTCGACATCGAATGCCAGAACAAGGAGGACAAGATCAAGGCAACTGCAAGTGGCACCTCGCTAGGTGAGTAGACCTCTTCTGCAGGCTCGCACTCGGAACTGACAGGTGACTTCGATGTAGCTGCACCTCAGGTAGCAGGTCTCATAGCCACATACTTGTCCTATTCAAATAAGCCTTGGGACGATACTAAGACTGGTGTGGAGCGCGTCAAAGCTATCCGAGACTATGTGACCAGTGACAAATCGAGTTGGGAACGGGCTCCTAGCAGCGGTATCCGTGTAATCTGGAACGGGGCAGATGAGGCCGCCCATGGGCACGACGACGACGACGACGACGAAAGCCCGAACGACTCTGATCCACCTCCATCGAGCCCTCCACCTCCGTCCAAACCATCTCGCAAGAACAAAGCACTTTCAATCATCTTCCAAAGGTATTTTGATGGGGTCTGGACCGACAACTCCTGGTTGTTCTTCGAAAGCGATTACGGCAAGTCTTCTGTATGTCGCGATGAAAAGCAAGCTACGAGAAGCGAACCAGCAGGAGACGATTACGATATGGTCAAGAACCCTCCCTGGCCTGGAGGTACGTACGAGATGAACGACCTCATCGACGGTGTCGAATGCGACTATCTCAACGATGGAACCAATCCTGGATCTCTTTGGTGTCAAGATTGGGATGCGCCATCTCCGGAGGACTCCGAAGGCCCTTTGCCTAAGGACCTAGAGATCAAGTGCAAAGAGGAGGAGGTGAGATGGAAGAGTGAAGCTGAGAGCTGTTCGCTTGGACCGCTCATAAACATGGACCACCATGCCGTCGTTACGTGTGACTGGTAGTCATCGCCAACGATGCGGTAGAGGGATGCGAAACAGCTTTCCTCGGTATTTCTTTCGCTGAATTGTTTGGTTTGGTGTTGTCCTTCTCGGTACTCAGTCGTCAGTCACGCTCGCTTTTGTTTGCGACATCTATTAGCTCTACATTCTTTACGAATACAACACGTACGTCAAAGCGTTGCTTGTGTGCCGATGAGCCCAGAAATTTCGAGATTAGCTTCGTATCCACATACACCTTTGGTATGAGTATGCTAAGCCGATGCAAAGACAAGCACATTACGCCGTCAGTAGAATCCACTTGCCATCTTCGTACGCGTGGCTGCTCCGTTCAACGCGATGTTGTGAGAAGGTGACGCGTGTGCACGGCTCTGAGAGCCGGGCCACAGAACGCCCGTGTAATCTCCATAGTAAATCCGTGGTATCTCCGCCCGTCAATGCGACCACGATCGTCATTCTTCAGTGCGATGCAGGCCAGCATCCTCGATGATTGGGCAGCCACGGAGGAAGCTGTAAAGACGAAAATCTGCGAGTTTGCGCTGCTTCAAAAGTGAACTGTTTCCAATATGCAGACGTCATACACGATGACGCGCAAGGACAAAGGTTAGGCCAACAGCGATGGATAATGTACCGAAGAAGTGTTCGAGATTTGCAAAGGAAAGATTGGCGAAAGGCTTGAAAACGCACTTGGCGGTTTGTGGTCTGTGAAAAGAACAATGGGGACAGCAACGTAGTTGAGTCATGCAGCTCACAATAAACCATCAGCGGTGGGTCGTGAGAGCGAAAGGGGCGATTGAGTAAAACTTTGTTCACTTTTCTTTTTGCTGCTATGCCCAACTTTGAAGGATTCATGCAGGTCAGATGCTATGTAGATCATCGAGATCAAACCCTCAAACTCGCTACGTTTTGGGCCAAGAATTCGTGTGTATCACCCCTAAAGTCATCGTCGAGGTAGCTGTTCTTGTTCGCCCCAAAGTTGATCAGCTTCCTGCCCTCACTCCACTTCGGCCAGTCCATAAAAGTGTTGCCCTCATTGGGGTCCAGGTTGTAGACGAAGGAGTAATAGTAGCCTCTAATGGTCTTCGCGGCATTGTTGGGCAAGATGCCATTGAAGACTTGCAGGATGTCGGAGCCATGGAAGGTTCCTAGAATGGGTGTACCGAAATCGTATGTCGCGAGATAGGACCAGGATGGTACATCGGGGGCGACTTGACCAGTGACTTCCAAGAAGAGGCGACGGGTGAGGGTGAAGGTAACGTCGCCGAGAATAGCGGAGACGCGCTTGAATTGCGGGTAGAAGTTGTTGAGCAGGCCGGTGCGGAAGGGCGAGCCGTCCTCGGTGATAGTTTGGTAGCTGCCTACTAGCTGCTCGACTTGCGCTGGTGAAGCATTCTGGAAGAAGATGGTTGAGAGATAGGTCGTTACTTCTTTGGTCGTAGTCAAATTCGATGTGAAGAGACCAAAGAGAGTACCCTCGTCTTCTTGGTCACCAACGATGAAGGGTACTTTGGCGTACTTTCCAGCTTTGACGAGGGCATCGGGAGAATCCGAAAGTGCCTTTCCATCAGGGCGAGGGAGGTAGGAAAGATTGACCGTGAAGTAGCCCAAGATACCCGGGACAGTATTGGCGGCATTGAGGAATTTGGTGTATGGTACTGTGCGGAGACACGCCAAGGTATTGGCAGAGCTGGCACATCCAGCTGCTTCAACGACCTGCAAGGAATTAGCGTTGTGCTTAGCAGCAATGAGTAGGATTGAACACATGCCCTGTCGTAAATAGCTTGACCTTTGGGGCAGTCAACGGGATCAGCTGGAACTATCGAACCCGAGTTCATGATGCCAGCTCTGAATAGCGGCTTGCCATTGTAGTTGTTGTCGCCGTCGTAGAGCATCATCTGATCTAACACGGAGATAGCACCTGCAGACTCTCCCCAGATCGTGACCTTCTCAGGATCTCCACCGAATGCGGCAATGTTGTCAGCAACCCATTGCAAGCCCAACCTCTGGTCCAGCAGCCCTAGATTGGCAGAGCCATCGGCTAATACCTCTTTCCCAGGCATGAAGCCAAATCCGCCCACGCGATAGTTGACCGCAACAAATACGATGGGCTTGCCTTGAGCGACTGATTCGGCTACAAGGCTTGTTCCATCATACATTGCAGTAGATCCAAGTTCGAACCCGCCACCAAAGATCCAGAATAGTACTGGAAGTTTGTCGCCAGCTTTGGTACCATCGGGGCGCTGTACGTTGATAGTAAGGCAGTCTTCTCCAGCATTTGTGACGGTCTGGAGAAGTGGTAGGTTTAGGATAGTGCCTAAGACGTTGGTGGGGATATTCCTCTCATCTATGCTGAAGAAGAACTGTGGGCATGCTTTTGGAATGCCGGTTCCGTCGACCTTTCCCAGGGAGGAAGTTATGGGCTGAGGTGGCTTTAGTCGTAGCTGATCGATCGGAGGCTGTGCGTATGGTATGCCTTTGAAAGACTCAACACCCAATACGTTGATGCCAGCAACCGTGGCTTGAGGCGAGGGAGCAACGACGGTAGGGTTTGCTCGTTTTTCCAGCGGTGCTGGGACTGCTAGAGCCAATGGAAGCAACGAAAGAAGGGTTGCCAGCTTCATAGTGAGTAGTTGTGCGTTCGACTCGTGGCTGTCGAATCAAATAAAGTTCTTGCTTATAGTGAATGCTTCTACCATCGCTGTGCAACGCAGGATACTTAACTTGCCCGGTGGAATAGATGTCACAAGCCAGAGACTACGCTTCACAACGAACCTCGGACAATGTCGAAGTCTATTGCGTCCGGACGAAGAGCGATGTGGAAAGATTCAACGTAAGCTCAAAGCCCGCCGTGGCTGCAGATACACCCATGCTTCAATAGCATCCTCCCGGAATTTTGGGTTGCAGATCGCTCTCATTTTGATGGAAGTGGGGTCTGACAGCCTTGTGAGGTGACACGGTGCATGAAGAACATCGTGCGCTGACCTATCCGAACTCGCACTTCAGAGCATCAGCCAGGGGAAAGAGCCACAATAGGCTTGGATCGTTGGTGGATAGCTTCCGGCGCGTATTGTCTAGGCAGCTGGTCATGAGGTGTCGGCGCATCTAGCGGACGAGTAGTAATCCAGAGTTCATGGTTTTGCGCCACATCAGTCTTTACACAAGCCGTCCTCGGAACGTTCTCTGTTTGCGCTTTCGACAAAACGCGACTGACCTGAGTGCACCGACTATGAGCTGTGTGATGGAGGGACGTGCAAGGTAGGATATCGACGCCAAGAGTGGCATTGACTGCCGGACCGCAAACGGATGCATTCTCCCGGTCTGTGGGTGGGTGTATCGACTGAATCGCCATCGTTGTTGAAATGCTCGGGAACCAGCCATAAACCGTTGGCTTGTATTCTGATGACGGAGATGCTACCTTTCAAGGGGTAACTACTTCGCCCCGCGTGGACAAAATGCGGGGTATCCACGATGGGTCTCCCCACGATCTCGGCGAATCCATCGCTCGATATATTGATGTTCAGCGCCTTACTTGCGGGCAAGGCTGACACCTCGGTAGTAGAGAGGCGCCACAAACTTACGCAAACTCAAATTGCATGTGAGAAGACTCTGAGAGGTTTCGAGAACTCAGCGCAGCGCGCCAACGCCCGGGTGCACTCCGATGGCTGATGGGCGTGGAGCCGGTAACGGTAGTTGATGCTAGCGGAGCGTATTCATCCGTATCGAAAGCTTTGACAAATCTTGGAATGGAATTTACCGTGCATTCGGTATGGGCGCACTCTGAGCTCGTGTGATAAAAGGCGAAAAGACTGATGTGACGCGGCCATACGCCCCGCAGACTCAGTAGGATCGCATGCAAAGGAGTGCAGGGAGAAGGAAAATGCTCTCGAATTTCTCAACAATGCGAGTACGCATGTTGGGAGTCGCATCCGTGTACAAAGCTCAGATGCGAGGCACGCGAGTACCTCAGATTTCCATCTCAGCTTTGGGGGCCAGTGCGGGATTACTAAGCGTTATCTCCCACTCAATCGAGGCTTGATCGCAACGCAACACTAATACTTCAATTCCCATCACGACTGTCGGAGCCATCTTGATTTGCGATCAAAACGATATAAACAGGTCGGTACTCATTTTCAGTCGCAAATAACACGTAACCAGCATCAAAACAGCCACCAGGACTATTCCATCGTTTTGGCCTCATCTCTACCTAGGTAGCAACTCACTCATCTTTAAGATGGCGGAGGAACACGACAATCTCAACCCGCTGCGATTGAGAACACCTGCTTCCGATGTCTGAGCTACGTATACCTAGGTACGGTATCAAGGATAAGCGCTGTCACTGTCTCTCTTGGTAGCTATCTGCTGAGGCGACACATGGGACTTCGCTACGGACGCAACTTCTTGTTGGGTAACTTCTTGGCACATCTCTGGCTATAATTTTGTGTCCATATCGAGACACATTCAAGGTTTGAGGTCAAACAAAGCGAAGTCATGGTTCCACAAGGGATGGTACATATAACCAGCGCTTACATGCATCCGATATTACGCGGTGGTAGGTGTCACTGTGCGTGCTTACGTGCGTAAGTAATTTCCCGGCCACCGGGGGCCTGAAGGATAGGTTCAGATATCCCTAGCGAATTCTTCTGCGCGAATGTCTCGGCCGCATCATCTCCAATGTCGTATTTCAACATCGAGGTTGAGCCCATTCGCTACAACAGCCGATGTGTTAGTTTTACCGAGTGGGTCTCCTTGTTCACTTTGTGTCTTGCCCCATTGATCGCGGTAAGTCTAACCTGCGCTATACTCCTGCCTGAAGATAAAGTGCTGATGGAAGTCGTGATTCAGCATATCATATCTGGTACGCCTACAATATCGTATCTGACAGATCGGCGCCTGAGATGGTACGATCGACTATGCGGCTATAACCCGACATCAATAATTTGGAGATACGCTGCGATAGCTGATCGACGCATTCGCGCTGTCCAATGGAGTCGTCAGGATTTAGCAGCCACTAACGCGATATTCTGGACCTCGAACGGATGGAATGGCGGAGAAGAGATGGTTACGGCCTGTGCTCCGCACTGCTTACGTTTGCCCGAGCACACCCACGTTGAAGTAGCCTCATTGACAACGTTGAAAACCATCATAACAACACTTCAAGGTGTGTCGGCACTCTATATACTTATCGGTGCCATGTCTGGAGCCGCACTTCCCGGTGTCGCCATCGGGTTTGGCATCGACGCTGTCTTCTTCCCGTTGGCGATATTAGGTCTTCTGCGCTTATGCGCTGCAACATGGCTGACAGAGGACTTTGTATACCAACGAGATGGCTTGCAGAACACTATCCGAACTGAGATAATCGTGCGGACGCACCGGACTCTCTTGCCAAAGGATAGTGGCATGGAACTCGATCAACGACCGACAGCATTGGAACCGCTCATAACAACGCCGTTCGAAACCGCTGGGTTCAAGTCTCCCGCACAATCCTGGCAAAGCCACCTCTTTCGCTTCTTCTTCCTCCTTCTCCTCGGAGGCATTTGGACATTGGCTCTTCTTATCATCACCCCAGCACTAGGAGACACGCTCTTCTTTACAACAACGACCTTTCTACTCGGATTGTTTTACTTCGTTTTCATCACCGTTACCCTTATGTTGTACGCCTTCTACTTTATTCGCGGTCAAACGACGACTACGATTTTGCCCTGCATCTCCAGCACATGGTACCGGATCTATACTCTGCTGCTTATGGGTCTTATGATGGTCCTCATCGTTATTGCAAGTATAGAAACGAACAAGAGTCCCACGGGGTTGTACACTAGTGCGGACTTGGGAACGAATTTGGCGTGCGCGGACTCCAGCCAGTGGTGGCAATTACCGCCTCCGAGTCAGTGGATAGGGATTGCGACAAACAAAGAACTGGACGAAAGGGTGCTGACGCGAAATCAGACCAGCCTAGTCGTTAAGGGTGCCCAAGAAACGGAGTTCTGGTTGTACAACTTCACTGGCTTCTGCATGGGACATGTCAACGATATGTAAGGTGCTGATCTCGTGGTACACTTGTTGGCGCGTTTTGTATCTAGGTAGTAATAGAAAGCTTTGATCTGTATCTGGACTAACCAAGGCTACCCAAGTAGAATTTGAGCAATGCGATGAGTTCGTGTGTATGCACCAATTTGAAGTATCTAGGTAGCCAAACAAACTTGCTCACGAGTACAACAATCGGGCTTGAACAATGAGTGTAGAGCTCAGAAGAGTGCTTAAACAAGCCTTCTCTGAGTTAAGCACAAATTTACTTTCTTCGTTGCGTGTCGGCCCGTGGCTGGTGACAAGCCAAAACGGGTTAGAGTCATGACGTAATAGCAGCTCGGCCTGACCATTTTCGCATTCAGCGCGCACTGCAGATACACAACAGCCATTGCGGTGCCCTTGGCCAGTAGCAAATCGTCGCGCGAACGACTACACGACTATAATGTCCCAACGAAGCTTGAAGTAGCGCGAGGTTCTGCTATCCCAACGAAGCTTCTCATATCAGCAATTGATCAACTCTGACGCGAACTTACCACCCCACGTCTACATACTCAGCCACCAGTAGCGATGCCGAACCCTACAGATATTCCGTCCTTCGCCGCCTCGCAGCTCACCCTGCTCGATGCCGAGCTTCAAGCCGAGCTCTCCGAAACAAACGCGCTTCTCTCGTCGCACACGCCTACCGCCCTCTCACGCGCCGGTCTCGCGATCCTAAACCTTAACATATCTTCTATACGGACAGGGCTGGGTGGCAAGACCGTGGTCGAACTGGGATTAGATTCGGCAGTTGTTGCTAAAGGCGAGAAGCCAGACATCCCAGAACACGGCATACGTGTGGGCGATATAGTCGCAGTTCAAGACCAGCCCAGCGGGAGCGCGAAGAAGACGGAAAAGAAAGAGCTCGAGAAGAAAGGGGCCTCGGGCGTGGTTCTTAGGGTGCGCAGGGAGAATGTGGAAATCGTACTGGACAAAGAGGACGCAGATGTGCCTACTAGCGGCAAGCTATGGATGTTAGTCTATACATTGTGGGCGGCTGTGTCAAGCATAATGAGGCTGATACATGTAATAGAGTCAAATTGGCGAACGACGTCACCTACAAGAGGTACGTCCTGGCCGAATACACTGTTTCAATCATTGCCTGAACTTATTCATGATAGGATGAACCAAACGATGAACAGGCTGCAGAAGCTCGGAGACCAAGAATACACTCCCTTCATGCGCGTACTCTTTGGACAGGCATCGCCTACGCCCCTACCTTCAGACCTGAACGATCCATCAAACCCTCTCCATAAGCTCGAGTGGAACGATCCATCTCTCAATGACAGCCAACAAGAGGCTATCAGATTTGCGCTAGCTTCCCGAGAGGTTGCGCTGATCCATGGCCCACCAGGCACAGGCAAGACGCACACCCTGATTGAGCTTATTCTTCAATTACTCAAACAGAAGCTTCGATTGCTGGTATGCGGTCCATCGAACATATCCGTAGATAACATTGTCGAGCGTCTAGCATCTCACAAAGTACCTATGGTGCGCCTCGGGCATCCAGCACGCCTCTTGCCATCCGTCTTGAACCACTCGCTCGACGTGCTCACACGAACGTCAGAAGCAGCCGCCTTAGTCCAGGATGTTCGCAAAGAAATGGATGACAAACAATCTTCTATCCGTAAGACCCGCAACGCCAAAGAGCGCCGTCAGATCTACAGCGAGCTAAAAGAGCTCCGACAAGAGTACAGAGAGCGAGAGAAGGGATGTGTAAACAACCTAGTGACCGGCAGTAAAGTCGTTCTTGCGACGCTGCATGGCGCTGGTGGCTTCCATCTAAAAGGTCAGGAGTTCGACGTCGTCATCGTAGACGAAGCCAGTCAGGCTTTGGAGGCCCAATGCTGGGTGCCTTTACTGTGGGTCAAGGCAAGTAAGCTGGTGTTGGCCGGCGACCACCTCCAATTACCACCCACTATCAAGTCTCTCAACTCGAAACAAACGAAAGCGGCCAAGAAGGAATCCAGCAAGAGTAAGGATAGCGCAGAGAATCCCGCTGGCAAGCTGATTACCGGCATGACGCTCGAAACAACTCTTTTCGACAGGCTACTTTCTCTACATGGACCGTCGATCAAGCGGATGCTAACGACGCAATATCGCATGCATGAGAAGATAATGCGATTTCCATCGGACGAACTATATGATTCGAAACTTATCGCAGCAGACTTCGTCAAGGACCGTCTATTGAAGGATTTGAAGTACGACGTCGAAGAAACCGAAGATACACAAGAGCCGCTCGTCTTCTGGGACACTCAGGGCGGTGACTTTCCTGAGAAGATCGAGGACGAGGGTGTGATAGGCAAGGGCGGGAAAGGCATGAGTCTTGGCGACAGCAAATCTAATGAAGCAGAAGCGGCGTTGGTGAAGATGCATGTCGCGAATCTGATCAAAGCCGGCGTTAAAGCGGCAGACATCGCGGTGGTTACGCCATACAATGCACAGGTACGCGTCTCTCTACCCTGCCCATCATGCGTGTGCAATGCGCGTCAACTTTGTATTGTGGGGTTCAACGTTAACAATGGTAGCTCGCATTGCTTGCTGGAATGCTCAAAGAGGCGTATCCTGGCATCGAACTAGGATCCGTGGATGGCTTCCAAGGCCGCGAGAAGGAAGCCGTCATTGTCAGCACAGTACGGAGCAATCCAGAGCATGAGGTCGGCTTCTTGGGCGAGAAGAGACGGCTCAACGGTACGTCAGCTCCTACTCTGCCGACTCGCCGCAATATCTACGCATGAACACGTGGCTGCAGGTGCTAATGAAGGGCGCAGTTGCAATGACACGCCCAAAGCGACATCTTTGTGTGATCGGAGACTCAGACACAATAAGCAAGTACGTACCCTCTTCATTCCCAATTCATGTCCCCAGCACCACTGGTCTTCCTTGTTGGTCGTATAGCCGATGCCTCATCGTCATCGCGGAGTCGCGGACATCGGTCATACCCGAGAACGTGGGCGTCGGGATGTGGTCTTTGCGAACAAGCAAATCTGAAACCCGCGTAACTCGAAACTGCCGTGACACGCCCCCTTGCTTTGTCACACGGGAACCCTTCGTCACCCACACCGAGACCAGACCCTCGGCACCCTGCTATACGGCGGAGGATTCTATACGCTCGTCACACCACAGCGCCATGCATTGTTGCTGACTTGATTGATTCACAGGGGCTCCAAGTTTTTAAAAGCCTGGATGCAGCATCTAGAAGACCACGCCGATCTCAGGTATCCGAACTTGGCGGACGTCTACGTGGACCAAGAAAACGGCGGATGAGGGGTGTAAGCAAGCGAGGCTGTAACACATGCGCTGTCACGGGCTCCCAAACAAACAATGTCGGAGTTGTGGTTCGCTACTACATGTTGGAGTGGTGTGGGGAGGACATGGTCTCAGCGCTATGGTTTGGTTCGCAAGCGAAGCGCGATACTGCAGCCATGGTATGCGGCGTGATTTTAGCTGCAGTAGTCCCGCGTCAAAGTCGCGAGTCGAGACAGCTCGCGCCAAAACACCTACATACGCCGAATGTCATCGCCAAAATGGCATGCGGCATGAGACTACGGTGGTAAGACGGCGAAGCAGGGCTTGCATGCGATTACATATATGCGCAAAAGAGAAACGAGAAGGGCCAAAAGAGCGCGCAGAACAGACAGCGAGTAATGCGCTCATTCTCTCAAACTCTTTATGCTGAACGGTGTCGTGCAGGATAAAGTGTGTGTGGTGGCGAGTCGTGACCATCAATACATGGCGCAATACTATCGAGCAATCAGCGCAGGCCGGAAACTTCATCAAAACGGCGCCCAGCGCTTGCGACGTCGCTTCTGTCAACGTCTTTCGAGACCCTTCGGCTACTGTCGACCAGCCTCCCCTATTAATCATGTTTACATCAACGTACATCGTCAACAGGTAACGCGTGCAGTAGAGTACCAAACAGTCGTGATAGACGGTGTGGTGTGGGCCAGAGTAATCAGCTCCAATCAGGCCGTCGTCGGAGTTAGTCCGCGGACAGCCTCAAACGCGTTAATGCAGGCTGGAGCAGGGGTTCCTGTTAGTCTGCACGGCCGAGGGTCCATGACATGACATGCGTCCTGGCGACCCCATGTCTTCTCGCGCTCAGACCTGACGCGACAAGAGGAGGGTTCGTGGAACGCCTCGGTCAGTGCTGCAAGCCGCTATTTGTAGACGCAGAAGGATTAGCTCTGCGACGGCTTTACTGGGATTTGAGATGGCGGTTCTGGACGGGTGGTAAGTTTGAGAGGCCGACAGGGAAGCTGAGGTCCAAGACGTGTTAGCCGCATGTTTCAGAAGGGCTGAAGAGGACAGTGGCCGAGCGCGCCTGCGCGTGCCGTGCTGCAGCCAACGAACGTATCGATTGCAACAGTCCGCTTTGGCGAAAACATGCAGCTGTACTGGACGCAAAACCCCACAGCCCCATCGCCAACAACCTGCACGTCGTTCGTTCGCGCAGTGGTCCGACTTGTTGGCCTCTCATGCAACGCTTGTGCAGCAGCGATCAGGCCTTTATTTGTTGCTGCAGCCCCCCAGCCCCCGTTGTGTTGTGGTCAAAGGTAATGCCGGTCATACTGCTTGATTCGCAAATGCGCCATCAATAATAGCCTCCTCCTTCCCGCCGCGCCCCCCATCCGACTGACCCTCCCCACTCTATTGGCACCCTTGTCCAAAGGGTACATGACGCTCTCGGTCTGATACATAGACCCTAAGAACGCCGCCCCCCGTTCTTTTGCTGCTCTTCTCGTTACGTCGTCTGTGGCACGTCTCTCTATTGTTTAACCTCGTCGCTCTTTCTGATCGAGTTCGCTTCTTTCGAGTCTTGGGGGCTATCGTTGTTAATTCCTTATTGCCTATTCTTGCCTTGCATCTATTTTCGGAGGAGGGACGTTTGCCGCGCTTGTCGCTCCGGTCCGCCTTTGCTTTGCTTCTTATCCATCAACTGCTTTCGCAACATCGGTGATGGTAGTCGAGATCCTCACGCTCGCTGGGTCATCCCGGTAAACCTCGCCTAAGCGCAATTTCCAGAACTCGTCCGCAGAAGCGCATTCGCCAACACTCGGAATCCAAAACATCGCAGCATCCATATGCTTCAAAGAGAAGGCTTTGTCGTCGCCGATATGAGTGCGTCGACGCCCTCGCCCTCGCCTCTTGAGCGCTCCAGCTGGAAGGCTGAGGCTATCAGAAGAGGGAACTTAAAAATTAGCGGGCCGATCCCTATTACCGAGGATGTGCCGTTGAATGAAGAGGAAGAGAAGGAGTACGCGGCAAATGGCGCGCTGGACCGGACACTGCAGCCGCAGGACGCGCCAGAAGAGCAGTATGAAAGGCCGCAAACCCCGCCAAGACCACTTCAGTCTCCTCCGCCTGTGCCTGAACAGCATATGTCAGCCTTGCGATCAAATCCTGTGGGAGAGCAGCAGCCGCAGCGCGATTCGGCTGTTCCCGAGCGCCCGATATCTTCGAGATCCCCACCAAGAGTGCGACACTTGGACGAAGTACAGCGCGAAAGCATTGTGCCATCGACTTCGATCGCATCCCCGTCGCCTTTTCGCTCCACGCCAGAGAGCGCCGGTAAAGCTGCGCAGAAGAAGAATAAGCGCAAGAGCGGCCTCAGAAATGTATTCCGTAAGATGTTCGGGCGAAAAGGCCCGGACCGAGCGGACGATTTGGAAGAAGAGCCAATGCAGCGTGGCCACAGCTACCACCATAGTGTAAGTTTGTCTAGAACAGCGTGACGAATGAAATCTGACGAAGAACAGGACACTACCATGCTGAGATCAACACCGCCAAGAGAACCAAGGACACCCCCGTCCAATCCTCGGATATCTGATCTGCCAGTGGAGGAGCTACAGCCATTACATCCGCTAGGCCAACATCTCCCGTACCCCATGAACGTGAATGCGCCGCCAGCAAGTCCGCCGAAAGAGTACCTTACATTCGATACCGACAGGCCGGATCTCGGTCGCCGAAGAGCCACGCTGCCCACTGTACCAAGTGCCATTACTCATCGACACAGTTTCGACGAGCCTCGGGAAAAGCTGGCAGCGTGGGACGAACAGGCTGAAGAAGATGAGATGTCTCCCGGTATCGGTATCGCACTGTCCAGTCCGACTCAAACAGTAACGTCCAAACACGACAGACGGAGATCAAGAAGTGCAGATGCTCTTCACAACCTCGCAAAAGAGCGCGCCTCGACGGAGAGAGGCAGGAGTGCGGAGATCAAGTTCTGGAGGGAGAGCTACATGTCCGGCAGCATCTATAGTAGACCGCAAACAGCGAAGACTGTAGAGACGGTCCGCACCGTGCCGATGCAAGAGCCCATGATCCGAGAACCAGACAACGAGTCGTTCAACGAGATGAGCGCGACGCTCGTTCAAGCGGACGAATCGCAGACCGCGACGCCGATTACGGAAGAGCCAAACCGCGAGCAAGAACGTAGTGTTCAGCCCCCAGTCTCAGCCTTCAACTTCGGTGACCTGAAGAATGCGTTGTTCGGACCCAAAGAGGAAACCATCCCAGAATCACCGCAAGTCCGAAGCATCTCGCCGCCGCCTCCGCCACCAGCGAAGAGCCAACATCGCATACCCATCGAGGATCGCGTTCAAGATCTTGAATCCAGGTACTCTAATCTCGAAACACTCACCCGCCGGATTTCATCCCGTAACAACCGGCAAACCATCATCCTCGAAAACGCACCTCGCAACCTGCGATCAAGGAACCGGAGTTCGTCCGCATCTGCATCGCGCTCTCACTCAAGATCAGCACCGAGCATTCATCAAGAGCTCGTCGTCCAATCAAGTAGTGAGACCCTTGAGCCTGAGCCTGCGCCTGGTTCCCCAACGCTTGCCGCACCTCCCGTTCCCCACACTGGAAGTAACGAGGAGACTGCGCGAGCTCTGCGGAACGTCTATGAGGCGCTCAGACATGAGAGGAGTGCGAGGAAGGCCTTGGAACAGCAGGTTCGCACTCTGCAGCACGATGTCTCGGACTTGCATGCGTTGGTCAATAAGCTCATCGTTTCGGCGACTGCAACATCGCCATCGTATCCTACTCCTTCGCCTGACACCTTGATCATTTCGCGTGAAGGCGATCAGCGGATAAGCTGCTCCACACCACGAGCTCCAGCGCACGACCGGAATGTCGTCTACGGCCAGCAGAGCCACGACAGGAACCAGCGATGGGCCAACGACGACGCGAGCGTCTACTCTGAAGACCTGGCCCGCAAGCCGAGCTACGATGACGTCTCGCCAGAAGTCTGGGCCACGCCGAAGGAAGAAGGATTCGATGGAAGTGGGTTTTTCCATGGCGATGACCGGGTAGGAGCATATGCTTGAGGGCTTTTAGGTCGCTTGATGCGGTCTCGAGACGTGGAATGATTGGTAAGGTTTTCTTTCCTTCTGGATACGGCCGGGCATGGCATGACCTTCTGGATGTTTGTAAGATACCCAGCGTGCGCGTTGTTATGGCGCGCGCTTCTGTCGTTGAGCGATTTATTTTTTTCTTGTGTCTATTGTTTGTCTTAGCGAGCGAGCGTATTGAAATGCATCCATTCCTCATCACTTGTGTACAGTTTGTTTGACGCAGACATGATGTAGGTGTTGCGGCCAGTGAGGTCGGGCAGGGACGGAAGTGAAGTTTCGCGCTAGATGTTGTGGAAGGCGCGACCTACTCTCACCCCACGGCGTCCGGGCTCATTCGAGAGGAAATCGCACGGCACCTCAACGCACTTCGTTCAGCGACGGCCTTGATCTTTCCAGCACCAACGCGCATACAGCAATCGAGCGACAGGACAATCGCCACAATGCAGAGAGGGTTCGAAGACGAGGTCGCCTTGTAAGTATACCGTAAAGGAGTATGAAACAAACTGACTATCTGTAGTGCGAACGAAAGCATGATCACTGTAGAAGTCGGTGAGGCTATCTTCATGGTCTCTGAACATGCTATACGTGCATCATCCGAGTTCGTCGATGCCACGATGAAAGGACCACGGCAATCGAAAGAGCGCACCATCTCGCTGCCCGAATGCGATAGAGGCGCCTTTGGCATTTATCACCGGTGGCTTCTCACAGGCGTTATCCACAATCGACAACACGCTGATGAGCAGTTATCAGGCCTGGACAACGAGCTGTTGAAGTTACCACGATTGTTCACACTGAGTCAGTACCTACACGCCACCGACTTTCAAGATGCCCTGAGCGACAGCCTACTTCAATGTACAAGTGAAATAGAATCTAACGCATCGAACTTTCCGCCGGGCATCGGATCGAGGTATTACCAAATCGTACCTGTTGGGTCACCAATTAGGAAGCTCGTTGCAGACCTCGTTGCATGGACCATGGGCAGACGCGAACTTCGAAATCTGGTTAAGAACAGGAACGACATAGACCAGGACCTGATCATGGATATCCTCCTGACTGTCGGTGAAGCATATGTATCTAAACTGTCGGCCAAATCACCGCTGCATCGCTGGGAGAAGAGCTGCAAGTACCACTGTCACGGCGACAAGAAGCCATGCTACAGGAAGAAAGCTGATACGTACGTAACGTCCTTTGCTCACGCCATAATCACAGCTAAATAGGTCTAGGTCTCGCACTATCACAACGAAACGCCCATCTCCCGACGACGCCCAGTCACCAGACGCAAAGCGACAAGCTTGAGCCGTGGCAACGCCCGAGACAGTATTATTTCGGATGCATCGCCGTCTACCGTAGCTATGAAGAGGAGCTGACTATTAAGCGGTGCTCGGGTGGGTACAGGTCCAGGGTGTGCCGATGAAGACATGGTGCCATTACATTTCATTCAAAATCGATTATGATTACAACATGGAAAACAATCTTTAAGTAGCGTATCGATGATCGCGTTCTGTGCGACATAAATTCTGTGGTGGAAGACGATGTGCAGGTGAGGCGCTCCCCAGGCGCTCCTTCCTCACTCGCAAAACTCGCGGCAAGAACCACGTCACATCTCTCAGTTAACCTCACGTCAATGGGTCCCATGCACTCACTCCCAAACACTCAGTATCTATATCCTCCACCTTACTGGGGACGCATTTCTGTTTCTTCCCTCATCATTATAGGAAGCCTATACCAGTGCGACCGTGCCAGTAACGGCAGGAGCACTTGACAAGGCGCATAGCGGCACCGCATCACGAAGCTCAAAATCGCCAACATGACGCTCCAGTCACAAGCCAAGATGCTCAAGTAAGTCAACACCATACATCCAAAGCGCAGCGACTAACGCCAGTAGCATGGGCACCAGTGTCATCACGGTCCGCGTTGGATGTGAGCCCAATCATACCGACTTCACTGTTCACGAGAATCTCATCCGAGCGTCATCCGAGTTCTTCCAAGCTGCCCTTGGTCGACCTTGGCGCGAGTCACAGGAACGCATCGTCCGGCTGCCTGAGTGCGATGCATGGGTGTACAAAATCTACATCAACTGGCTCTACACCGGCCTTCTCTATGCTGTACCTGCAGGACCTAGTAGCTCCATCGGTGTCAGCTCGAGTCTCGTGCGCGGATATCTGCTTGGGGATTACCTTCAAGACGCGGACTTCCGGGACAACATCATTGATGCTCTTGTAGAGTGGAATAAAGATGCAGAGACCGCTCAGCGGACCAGCTTCCTTTCTTCTTGGATAGGAGCTGCCGATGATCAAACTTGTAGGGGAGGCCCGCTTCAGAAGTTGTTGGTAGACATGACGGTCTGGGATACTTCCCATGCTTGGTGGACTTCTGTCATGCCAAAAATGCCCATCAGCTTCATTCAAGATGTTTGCATTGGCTTCTCTGCGCGGTGCCGGATATCGAGCGTCGCCAACCCCCTGCGCCAGCAACACAAACGATGCACATATCACTCTCACGGAGACAAAGCTTGCTACGTCACCGAGCAGATGAGGTAAAAGCGGCATCACTGGAAGTTTGGTCTACAAGCTGACTTCACCACAGGATGTCGCAACCCTCGTCCACTTCCTCACCATCCCCCATTCGATTTGTCGCAGAGGGATTGGAAGAATCTGATAAAGTGGTCTTTTCTGATACTGCGGTCGAACCTCTACCTACTCGTGTCCCCCGAGCCAAACTTTCGACGTACACCACTCCGAGCCAGAAACGAAAGCTGACCCCGAGGCACTTCTGATAAATGGCAGTCTACGAATATTACTTCCTCATGCCTTCAAGTGTCTCAAGATTTCAGACGTGCTTCAGAGCCTCCATCATAACCATACTGAGTATATAGCGTTTAATAATACAGAAGATAGTCACAACACATCTTCATTCCGTTGCTACACAGCTAACAAGCTTCGCTGAGGACATGTTCATTATTGATGCTGCAACCCATTGACAAGTCAATTTAGACATGAAAACAGCGTGCAGAACAGGACTGAACGATGAAACATTAATCATTAATAATATATACTCGCTAGTACGCTTCAAAATACATCGCTCCCACCACCAACACCAAATCGTACACTAACGTCCACGGTCCCCTCAGTTAACATGGGGAATGTAAGTAGGACCCCTACCCGCCTCAAACGCAGGTCCAGCAGGTCCATCAACATAAGCGGTATCGTGGTCGGCAACATAAGTGGCAGGAGGGTTGGCAATGTAAGTGCTATCCCTCATGCTTTCGCTGTACCTAGCCTCCTTGACAACCTCAGACCTCTGGTTATCCTTGCGGCCAAAGCTCCAGGCGCCGAGCAGAACAAGAGCGAAGATACCAAGGTCGCATAGCTCGCCGAAGATGATGAAGAGGAAAGCGAGGGCCTGGTTGGTGGTGCGCGAGTAGTTGTTTGTGTTGCGGTAGATGAGGACGAGCTGCGCGATGGAGAAGGCGTTGCGGACCCAGACGATGGGGGTGACGAGCATGACGAAGCGGGTGAGCGCTGACTTGGAGCGGTTCTACATGTCGTTAGTATATGGTCGTGCGTAGCAGGGAAGGGAGTGAACTCACACCGACAACACCGTTCTTCTTAATGCCAATCCAGCAAAGAATCGCCTCAAGCGTCGCACTAGTCGACGCAGCGATGACAGTCGCTACGTAAACAACGTACAACGTCCTCACCATATAGTCAACAGCAATAAGGCTGGGGTACGCCAATGCCGAGTTTCCACTACCGCGACGAGCAAGACCAACAGCCCAGCTAGCAAAGCCAAGAGCAAGGATAGCCAGCATCCAGAAGCCGTTCAAGGCCCAAGACAGGACACCAGGCTCCTTGATACCAGTGCCGTTGTTCTGGACGTGGTTGGCATGGATCCAGATGGCGCCGACGATGCAGGCGTTCATGATGATCATGGCGCCTTGGTAGGTGAAGGATAGAATGGAGATGATCTTTCCATACTTGATGGCGTCGTTGTTGCCGAAGGGTTCGGTGTATTGGGGGTAGGCGTAGGCGGAGGTGATGTAGAAGGGGGATGGGAGGCGGGATTGGAGGGCCACGATGGAGGATTGCGCGGCGTAGGCAATCATGAGGGTGGTGAGACCGGTGATGAGGAAGAGTTGTGTGCCCGTAGAGCTGTTGTGTGTTAGTTGACTTGGCATTGGATAGAAGGGGTATGAATTGGCGCACCTATGCCTGTTCAGAGTTGACCTGTTAAACTTCTTGAATGTACGGGGACGTCCAGGGCCGCCGACGAGCTGACGACCGAACAACGCAAGAGCGGCCAGAATGAGGATGATGGAGCCGCCTGCTGTAACGACATGGAGGGCGAAAATTGCCTGGACGGTGGAGGTGGTGTTGGTGATGGCCATTGTGCGTGTTCGGTGGGTGAGCAGGACAGCACCCTTGTGAATTAAGTGATGAAATTGATTACTATACTGATGATACTCCACCAACATGCAAACTTGAGGGTCTTTATCATATCATTCAAACCTATGCGGTCATACCCCACGAGCCCAGACCATGACGATGCCTTGCGATGAACTGCTGTCAAACTTTACCAACGTTGACGCGCATCGAGACCAACAGCTCCCTGGCCTGGAATTAGCCATGTGACTAACCGTGGCCTCCACGAAGATCGAGCAATGAAAGGGTTCGGTGCGAGTCGCGACGTTGAAATGAGCTTGGGTGAATGACGTTTAGCGGCGCGCGGAGAGTAACGGAATGACGTCGCGCGTCGCTAGCAGAAGCAACATGGCCGTCGCAGCCGGTTGCTTTTTCGTTTTGCGTGAACGGTTATTTGAGATATTTGGCTTGGACCGCCGAAGATCGTCGCAGTCACGGTAGTGCCATCGTGGAGGTGTGAGCGCGGGAGATGTGTTCGCTGGCGCGGTGATCTGCCCAGGGGTGTTCTTGTTTGTGGGCTCGACGGTGACGCGCTAGCGGTCGGGAACATGATGTGCCATTGCCAAGTGGGCTCTGCAGCAGGATTTTTCGAGACTTCCAAGAACACGACGATGAAAATGGAAGTGGTCGCGCATCGAACGCACGAGGATCGAGCCTAAGTCATGAAGGAAGTCAATCAGGATGGATCACGGACTGAATGATGGCTCTTCATCTCGCAGTCCATCAATCGCTTTTCCCAACCCCCACAACCCTCCCACTGCCTCGGAGTCCCAGCTCTTCAGGCGTCATGAACCTCCGCACGGCCTCAATGTCGTTTCCGCCCCAAGCACCCTTCCCACTGCTGCGCTTTCCGTGTTGTGCTGTTTCATACTCATCTTTGTGCCATCCACAACCAAATATGCAAAACATGCACACGACAACAAACAGCGCCATGACTGCGAGGATGAAGATGAACAGGGACCAGATACCGGAACTAAGCCAGGTTACAAAGGACGCAGAAGCCGAGTTGACAACATGAGTCGCTGTACCCTTCTTGCCATTGTCGTCCCAATCATGGAACCACATTGCCGTTTTCTGTATGCGCTTGCCGTTTATGCTGGACTGTGAGCGCGGGATGAGTGCAGCGCGGATAATCTCGTACGCGCTAGCTGGGTCACCGGCGGACAGCAGGGGACGCTGCAGAAGGACGAGTTCCAGGATCTTCTGCTCTTTTCTGTCCAAAACGATTGTGAGATCCGGAGAAGTCAGATCAGTCCACAATTGCATGATATCGAAGTGCAGCACCAATGCATTGGAGTCTTTGATATGGCGCAGGGAGTAGGCGTATGAAGCGCCAAAGTAAGCGCCGCCAAGGTTGTCAAGTTGATCAGATGCGACGAGCCTGTCGAGATCATCTTTCGATGTGTCCAACAAGACTTGGTTAACGTATACTTTGGGTAGAATCTTGGAGTCTCCTAGAAGTGGGGCATTGTTGATGCTTAGATGCGCTGAGTCGTAGGGAAGGGAGATGTTCAGAAGCTGGGGCACGTTAGCGGATGATTTGGTCTCCTTGACAGTAGGGATGGTTTACCAGAGCGTTGTCGTCTTTTCTCTGAGCCCATGGCGCATCGTTGCCTTTTGATGTGTCTTGGTATAGGAAAGGGCACCCAACACATGGGATCTTGGCAATCACGTTGTAGCCCTCCGCAACTGTCGTAATTTCCGGTGCGACTTCAGCAGCTCCGCATCGTGCAAACGCGAAAATCGCAGCGAGAGGCGCTATCCGGAATATCATGATGAGAGGTATGATGATGAATTGGAGTAGGGTCATCCGTGTTGACACGTTTGAGGTTATGTGGCTGGGTCTGTATGTAAGCTGGGGCGGGTGGGGCGGCTTCCATGGGTCATGTGAAGTCGCGAGCTAGCGTGTTAGGAATACGAGATGCAGCACTTACATCGCTCCCAGTCTTCACGAAGTAGAAATGCGTGTGCCAATCGAGTTTACAGCAGCATCAGGATGTGACGTTCTGTGCCAGGTAAGATCTCAAAGAACCAATGTACAGCACGACTAATTTCTTGTGCATCAGAGGTACCTAAGTATTTATTCACATCATGTATAGCCCAAAATCAACCATGTATACGCTCAGCCCAATAACGACCCAATCAAGCCACGCCTCGCATCTATTCCTTCGACACCCAGCTTTATCGGTTTTCGAGTTTTTGTTGAATCTTATCCAGTCTCCTGGCAATCAACGCCATTCTCTCTCATCAACAACCCCATGATTTCGTTGTCATCGTGACCGTCGTAAATACCATACTGCGCTCCTTCAAGTACTTTACTGGGAGCCTCGAAATAATCTTCTGCCACCTCGTCTGCTGTATCGATGAACTCAGCTTCAATCCTCTTCGACAAAGCGTCTCGGATCGTCTTACACGCGGAAAGAGCATCCTTTGCTTCTTTGTCTTCCAGATGTTCTTCGATATCGGCGAGCTTCTTGAGGATTTGAGCGCGGTTTGTGGTCGGACTTTGTAGCCCAAGTCTAGGATCCAGCGTACAGTGACTGGCAACCGCTAGAGCGCCAATCTCGATGATCTGTCTGCTTCGTGCAAGTTCATCAGGTCGTGTCATATGTCGAATGACCGGGTTACCCGAGCGAACTGCAACATCTGTCATGCCGGCATTGTTGTGACCAGTGCCATGTTTCAGATCCCGGGGATCTGTCATCTCGTTCAGCGGCGTACCGATAGGAGTAGAGAACATGTCGGCGACGAATGTATCGTTGTACGTATAGTACGGTATGCTTGTTGGATTTAGTGGCCTTCCTCTCGGCGCCGGACCTTGACTCGCACTCCTTCCATGTTGGAAGTGCGCGGCATGCCTTCTTTTGTGTTCTGGTGTAGCTGATCTCGCACGCGGTGCTTGGAGCCGAACGAAAGTGGGATTGGTGATGCTGTTGGCTGCGGCAATGCGATCTGTATCGCCAGTGCTCAAAGATCGACGACGACCGTAGCTTTGCGATGGCTGTCCTGAGTGGAGGTAGGCATTGTTTGTTTGAGATCGCATAGGCCGAGGACGATCGTTGAGGTCTGAATCATCAGTTGTTGTTGGGAAGGCTCGTTGCAGATCTAGTGGGTAGGGATGGGGTGTACTTGGTCCGGGAGTCGGGTATGCCGCGGCGGTTTGGCCGAAGTCGTAATTTGAGAAGTCGGGAGTCGAAGTTGTGGAGGTGTTTGATGAGTCAACAGCAGCAAAAGCGCCCTCTCCATATATAAGACCAAAGTCATCGAGTATGTCGTTGTTGTTCGTCGAGAAGATAGGCTGCCCTGAGCCATCTGATCCGAATAGTTCGTTGAAGTCGGCTTGAGAGAGCTGTTGCTCGTCCATCGATGGAAGGAACAGATCGGCGGCTGTGTGACTGAGTGGCGTGTTTGGCTGAGACATTCTGTAGGTTCCCAGTAGGATTGCAACAATGAGTAAAGCGCGTGATGTTACCGAGATCCGTGGCTCTGTCGATACGGGAAGGATGTTACACAGGAAATGGGAGGCTGCGTAAACGATGTCCAGATATAATTAATGTTTGGTCCTTCCGTTGGCCTGAGCTGAAACAGGTAGACGCGGTGAGTTTGGTGAGCATAGATGGTGGCGCTGTAGTAGGCCAATGGCCGGATGCCCACGTTGAGTACGTGGTCGATAGGCAAACATTGCTCCTGTGCATATAGTCAGTGCTCAAGCTCGTTTCGCGGAATCCTTGGCTATCTTTTCATAGGAGGACTATTTGCTGTGATGGTAAGTAGAGAATTAGTTGCGACATGCTCGAGACATTTGTCAGAAGTTGATTTCGCCAGTCAGCTGCACTGCACCTCCATTGTCTCGCAACAGTGTTGCAGATCCGAATCGCATCTGAAGGCTCTGTATGAGAGACAATTCACTGATTGCCTTTTTTGACTCAAGACACTTTGCTGTCAAAGAATCAGGTCTTCTGTATTCGTTAAGACATCTAGGTCATCACCTCATAAACGTGTTCCCGCAACTGGTCGGCCCGGAGACCCTAACGTAGGGCACAATGCATGGCAGTCCTTCCCAAAGGCGATATCGTACATCCGTGTTATACAAGAGAATGCGGCTCCGCAGACGCAAAGACGTGTTCACTCCTTCTTGTTCTCGCCGTCCTTTCCCTTCTTCTTGTCCCAATTCCAAACCTCCCAAATCTGTTCAAATATCATATCACCATAACTCTTTCCCTCTTCAATAGCTTTCTTTTCTTCCTCCAATCGCCGCTCCTTCCAGCCCTCCTCCTCATCGCCCATCCACAGCTTCCCAAGTATACCCTTTTCTTGCCCTTCCTTCCGCTCCAGTGTCCTCCGACTCTTTTCCCTTTCCTCTTGCAATATCTTCTGCATCTCCTTTGCACGTTCGGTCGGTAGGTCCATGGCTCGCACTGGACTGAGGTTTTGTACGAGGCCGCGGCCTGTTCGGAGTGTGATGAGATGATCGGCAGAGAGGTAGAAGCCGATGCCTAGAGAGAATGTGTAGAGGTCTAGTTTTCGTGGTGGGAGTATGGCTATTATTGGACATATTACGAGGCCGCCGATGGCTAGGTTACGTGTTATGCGCTGGTATCGGGCTTGTTGTTCGAGGGCGAGGCGCTCTTCTGGTGGGATGGGCATATTTTGTACGGGGTTCGGTGTCGCCATCCTGGTGAACGTGTTCGCGCAGTCGGTGTTGGAAATACAGGGAACTTCGGAGTAGATTGATTGCGCGTGTAGGAGTTCGAGCAGGCAGAGTGCAGGGGTGATGTCAGGGTAGTTCGGTGGTCGCAATGTCAAAAAGTTCAATGATGCAAAGACGGCGGCTAGCTCCCGCCTCGGCTGCAGCTTCCCCTTCGGAGCGGAGGTGCTGCGGAGATCTGAAGCCACGCGAACAGTACTCAGTGCACAGGCTGGCTTGGTTTATAATGCTCATAATTCAAATGCGCCTATTGATATGCTGTTCTCGACTTCCCATGCCCGTTACGCCGATGTCCCCATTCTGCATCGATCATACATAACGGACCTCATGAACACGCGCAAATCTCTCGCTGGTTATCGTTGGAACTTCCTCCTCTTCACGTCGACTCTGTCTTCAAAGCGTGGACTCTGCCTCTCTGGCCTGTCCTCTGTCCTATTTCCTAGATGCTCAAAGGTTCCACTACTCCTCAGCCGTTTCGTTGGGGTTCTTTCGTACTCGCTCCCACTTTGTCCACCTCTTTGCCCTTCGTCATCTGTCCCAGCCGGCCCGTCTGATCTGGGTCCATCCTCGTATGCATCGAATTTCCGCTTCTGCGCAGTGCTCGGCGTCTGCATCAAACGTCGCAAACGGCTCTCTTGTAACCGCCTGTTCACTTCCTCGGTGACATCAACATGTTGAACAATGTAGTCGTCTTCGATTCTGGCTCGCTTTGCGCGTGGAGTGGGCGATTGATCCACGAGAGGAGATATGGCATGCGGGTTGGAGTTCGGGGGCTGCGCAGTTGGTGTAGTAGAGGCATGTTTCGCGCCCTCGATACTAAGACGTTTGTTGGAAGTCTTGACCTGTCGCTTGTTAGGTTTCCGGCATCGCGTGCGCAAACGGCACAGCATACCTTCTTCTTTTCCGCCAGACCTTCGTCCTCGAGCTGGTCCCTGAATCTCTTCATGTCGTCTTGTAACCTCCCCGACTTGTTTCGTAGTGAGATCAAGTCCGTTGCCAACCAGTCGGGGTCATTGTGATCCGTCGCATCGAGCGTCTCATTGAGAAACAGGAGTTGCGCGCGTAGGTTCTCGATGTGTTTGTCAAAGTCCTGGAGAATGGATGAGAAAGGTGATGGGACAGGTAATTGTGTGAATTACCTCGAGCGAAAACTTCGCCATGTTGTATGGCAGAATTGTGGACGGACAAGGGAAACCGCATGCAGGAGGCTTCAACTTCCTTGCGGAGTCCCGAGCGCTTGGGTTAACATGCTCGTTCCGATCGGAACGTTCCGACCTTGGCAGCATCTTGAGATCTTGCCTCTTAACCACGCAGGGCCACGGTGATAAATCAGACATAACATGCTGCATAGCTTAGTCAGAAGAAGATCGAAATTGTGCGGTGAGAAGTAATAGTATACCGTCACGATTGAAATTGACATGTACTAATCTCACTATATTGCCCCATGTGCTCACTAGTACCTTGAAAGGTAGGACCTTGGGAGCTCGTAGCCCTCGTATGCGACATTCCAGCTCTAAAGTGAGCTTTATGCTAGAGTACACGCGACTCAGCGTGAGCTTCCTCTTCTCCTTTGCGCCATATGCATCGCGTCGCTGTTACTGTCCATTGCGGACCAGTCTGCATGACCACGCGAGGAAATTGCAGATGAATGAAAGCGATCATTGCCCTCAAGGAACCGGCAGATCCGATGGTCTCGCGCAGCCTGAGTTGACGTTGGCATCAAGTAGAGAGGACCACGATAGCTTTGTGACTCGACACATCAAGTTTGACAAGCGGGTAATGTCTACTGGTTGAGATGCGACCGTCTTCAGCCTTCATCTTCGCCGAAAGTGAGCTTGACAGCTTTGGCCTTCTTCTTCGGTTTCTTCGCAGACTTCGCTTCTGGCTTCTTCACATCTGCCTCTCCTCCTTTTTTGCTCTCGTCTTGGTCATCCCCGATGATCTTTGCCGCCTTGCGCTTCTTTGAGACTGCACCAACCTCAGCAATCTTATCTTTGGATTGCGACGTCGCATCACCATCTTTCTTCTTTCCAGCCTCGTCTGCAGCCGGCTCCCCTCCATCTTTGTCGTCTTTGCCTGAGACAAGCGCATCATACTCCTCTTTACTCAGCGACTGATTCGTCTCTTCCATGACATACGTAGGCGCATCATCTTCGTCGTCGTCTTTCTTCATCCTCTTATTCCGCGCGATTGGATGTTCATGACGGGCTGTATCTCCACTGGTGAGTTGCCCGCGCAGCCGCTGTAAGAAGGCTGGCTGTGAGCTGTCTGTGGCGTGTTAGCGAACGGTACGAATGCGTTAGATACAAACTTACCGAAATGGAGGTCTTTTGCTTTGAAGCTCATGGTGGTTGTAGTGCAAGGGATGTGCTGACACGGCATGCACGTAAGGGTCTAGATTAGTCGTTTGGCTGAATGTCGTGTCGATCGCTTAGCGGCGGGTTTCCGTGCGGCTCCTTCGCCGCCTTAGCTGCGGATAGTCTACGATGCACTTGCAGTCTACTCTTGGTTCCAGAGCGCATTCACTCCATCGAGATGTCTAGTCGGGTGCCTAGATATGGCGGGTGAAAGCCCATCCCGAAACGTATTGGTCCGCTGCACCTGCTATCGGCATGCGTGCTAAAGGGCTTGGCGCGTTCCGCCGACAGGGAACATGTCAACTAGCAGATCTCGAAACGCATACGCAATCATCGGCCGCTAATAATTTACATTCAACGACCCTGTTCTCTCCTTTCACTCCCTCAGGGTTACAAGCTCGAGCCCGTCACGCCAATCGCCAACCGATCTCGATAGTCGTACACCCACCTGGAGTCACGACCCACACGCTCGTTATCGACCAAGCTCCTTGGGTTGAACACGTCGCCCTTTCCTCATCCACAACCGTCGCATTCATTCGACGTCCTCTAGACCCCTCGAATTCGCTTCGCACCGCTCGCGACTGGGCCAAAGAGCAATAGGGCTGCCATTGGCAGGAAATCGCATACCAGATACGCCACCACTCGGGCACCACCATGGGCTTCCTGCAAGATATGACGAGGAGGCTACCGACCTCAAAGGACAGTCTAGACAAGCTGGACGACCTACCGCGCCGCGCCGAAAAGAACTCCCCACGGTTGTCCTTCTTTCGACGCCGGATACGGCTGAAGGGGAGTTCATCCGTGTCGATACCTCTGGGCCTGGTGCTGCTGTTTCCATGTCTCGTTATAATAATAATCATAATACTGTTCGTAAAGTCTCCCGACTCGCAGGGCATTATGAACATGCCCGCCGGCGGCCCTCCCTCGATAAGGTACGTGGAATCTCATCACCTCAGCATCCAAACAACATCTAACAATGCGCAGACGGATAAGCGAGAAGTACGATAAGCCATTCGCGGTAGGCTGCCTCGAGCCGCAGGTCAACGGACCCCGAGCAAACGCTGCATTTGTAGTCCTAGCGAGAAACAAGGAGTTGGACGGTGTCATACAGTCGGTCAAGTCAATTGAGAGACATTTCAATCGGTGGTTCCACTACCCATACGTCTTCCTCAACGACGGAGACTTCAACGAGACGTTCAGGGAGACGGTCTTGGCTCATGTCAGTGCTCCAGTGGAGTGGGGTAAGATCCCTCCCGAGCAATGGGGCTTCCCCGACTGGGTAGATCCCGATGTCGCGAAGGAAGGAATCGCCAAGCAGGGTGACAGGGCCATCATGTACGGTGGTATGGAGAGCTACCATCACATGTGCAGGTTCTACTCGGGGTATGTAACCTAGCATGCTTTCTTCTGATCGCCACTAACACGGACAGTAAATTCTACCAACACGAACTACTCGCCAAATACGACTGGTACTGGCGCCTCGAGCCTGAGATCAAGTACTTCTGCGACATCACATACGATCCCTTTATCCACATGATCCGGAACAAGAAGACATATGGCTTCACCATCGCGGTGAAGGAGCTACGAGAAACCGTCCCCAACATCTGGCGATATGCCTCGGCCTACAAGCGTAACAACAACCTGACCTCCAAGGGCATGTGGGAGATGTTCGTGGAGAAACCGAAAGAGGAGGACGAGAAGGCGCCCAAGACAGAGCCCAAGTCGAAGAAGAACTTCTTTCCTCAGGATATAATGGATGCCGAGTTCGGCACAGAGGCCATGCCTGAAATCCACCCAGAGAACATGGAGGGCGAATCATACAACATGTGCCACTTCTGGAGCAATTTCGAAATCGCCAATCTGAATTGGTTCCGCAGCAAAGAGTACAATGACTTCTTTGAGCTGATGGATCGTAGTGGTGGCTTCTGGATGGAGAGATGGGGAGATGCGCCTATCCACTCGCTAGCTGTTGGTGCACTACTTGGCCCTGAGGATATCCACTACTTCCGCGACTTTGGATACCGACACACGACCATCCAACATTGTCCCGCCAACGCACCTGCGCGACAACTCGCCCGAGAGCCATATCTTGAGAAGACGACACTCGACGACAAGGAGCGACTGGAAGAAGACAAGTACTGGGCGTCATATGACCCAGTCAAGGAAAACGGTGTCGGCTGTCGCTGCAAATGCGACCAGGACATTGTCGACGTAGAGGGCAAAGAAGGGTCCTGCCTCACGGAATGGGTAGAAGTGGCTGGTGGCTGGGCATCACCTGGGCCTGACGGACCATGATCTCTCCTTCTCGCGTGATATTCTATCAGCTTCAGGCTAGCATTTTGCGGGAACATTAGCATCTACTCCTCTTTCCAGTAAGGCGTCAGGTGTTGGCATTGCATATGGGCTGGGCCGCCCTTCAATAGAGCATCAGGACTACGCGGGCGTCGTTGCAGGCTTACTTACTTTCTGCGCATTGGCGACACAGTGTATGAGAACGAATACGAACAAGTTGAAAACAGCTCTGCTCTTGAATGATGCCCTCGTTGTTTGGTCATGGGATTGCTTGCTGTAGGTGACGGCCCCACCCCATTCAACGGGAAGGTCGAACATCAACCTATTGAAAGAATAATAGAAGTAGATCGACTAGGAATCGACATCGCCTCAGCATCTTACTCAGCCTTATTGTTGTGCTGATGCAGACCGCAGCGCGCCTGTTCAGTTTCATTGAATGAGGTGGCCCGCTGTGGACATGTGAACCATGTTCCGTATCTTATCGCTTACTACGAGACTATGCGGGGTTACCCCCATTCGCATCCCACCTAAGCTCGACCGTCCATCAGCACCTTGTCGTCACCACAACTCGCAGCAGTTTGAACAGTCGCTCGTCTCTCGCATTCACTGACAGCATCTCGGTAGTCCTGCACTTCACTTATCAGGCTATCAGTGTGCAATCTGGTATGTGCTGTCACCTGCTCCCGCTGGTCCCCACTTCCTCCCGAAGGCCCCCATACGCGCCTCGCCCGCAGCTAGTTAGGCAGCGTCCACCTGGTGCCCACCACAACCTCACCTTGACCGTTGCCCCCGCTCTCCTTCCACCACACTCAGATCGCTTTGAACTTCGGATCACACTGGGTTTCGCATGAAAACAGGCTGACATGTCTTCCAGCGAGCCTAACTCCTCTCAGGATCTCAAGTTCCCCCCTGTGCAGGTGGCCCACTCGCTCACTAAGCTTGACCTTGAAACGCTCATGATGAGGTCGACTCAGCGCCGAGCCCCAGAAGAGGCGGGCAGCTCTCTCGACGACAGCAGTTATGACCTGCTCGGCGACGGCGTCATGGACATGTCCGACGACGAAGCCCATACCGAGTCGATCGCGTCCACCGACGGTCCCACGCCCGACGACACGTCTGACGATTTCAGTGATGACGACGTCGAATACGAAGCCAGCGATAATCACTTACAAGATAGCACATACTCTTCGCACGGCGAATCCCAAGAGCAGCAAACCCACGTACACCCTATACTGTCTGGGGAAGACTCCTCTCTGACAGAGGTTCCACCATACCTGAGTGGGAGCATGAGCTCAAGGCATTTCGTACTCCAAGAGCAGGACACGGGCAGTTCTGATGTAAGCCATGGAAGCAGCGTCATCAAGAGCTCGGCAGGTTATACGGACGAGCTACCACCGGTGTTCGACCGTTATGGCTGCAAAGAGATCAGATTGTCGGTCAAGGCAGCCTTGTCCAAGGACCCTCTCGCCACCCCAGACGCATACCGAATACTGTATATTGGTAGTGGAAAGTGGGCAGAGGGCACCATCACCTCTAAGATCTGCGCGGCGCTCGCTGCCTACCCTAGCGCCTCGAAGTCGGTTATGGTCCGCGGTCACATCGAGCCTTATGCCCCCGTCCCGCACGCTGATCGTTGTGCCAAAATGGAGATTCATAAGTCGCGCGAGAAGAGGCACGTTCTCGCCATCATGGAAGATGGACGACAGCTTATGTTCGGCTCCGGCCTGTCTGCTCACTCTTCAGATCGACCAGACCTTGTGGTCCTCTGTCACCCAAGCGTCCTTGATAGCACTGCTGACAAACAAGATCTTGCATCTGCCAAGGAAGTATTCGAACGCGAGAGAATCCCATGCATCGAACTTGCTGAGACCAATCCTTTCGGAGCCGGATCTTCCGTTGATGAGAACACTACGACGTTACGGGTATGCGTAGAAGGGCGAGACAACCCGAACACTGATTACGAGCTGAAGGAGGTACTGCCCCTCGATATCCACCAGTTCGACCAACTCGAGCCATCGCAGCTTAATCGCCATCTCGCACTCATTAGTCCTCATCTAGCGAAGGCACGGGGCACGAAGGCTGCCTCGACAGCCCGCAAATCGTGGTTTAGTGACAAGACCAAGACGTCTACGAAGAAGATGGGCTCACCATGGCCAACTGCAAAGTTGCTAGCATCTGCTTTCGTCCTCTTCGCCCTCATCCCCGCGCTTCTCATGGGTGCGGCTTATACCCCTATGCTGTACCAAAAAGTGACCCAAGGGCGGTTAGTGTCACCAGCCGTTTCAGAGATTCAAAGCAACACCACAACGATCACACCCGTAGCGTCAGTGTCTCCAAGTGCGGCTCGCTACCCGGATTCATGTCGCTCGAGCCTTGTACACGAAGCTCGAGGCCTCACTGTCGTACCGTCCCAGCCAAAGCAGGCTACCCAGAAGCCAAAGGCGAAGAACAATCAGGCTGGAGGGTTCGAAATCCAGATCACCGGAGACCATCAGTTTGTACTCCGTCCTTCTAAATCCTTCAATTCGAACCGGAAGAAACCCCAACTTCAGGTTCAAGTTTCTCGCCACTCGCAAGAGGTTCCAGCCAGTTACAACCGGACCACCACTGGCGAGTACATTGTCGACCTGGATCAGCAGTATCGATTCGATAAGTTCAATGTCAGCATTGCCACCCATTCAAAGCCTCTCTTGCGGCAATCCTTCGAGGTGATGCTCGGACACAACAAGTCAACGCTAGATCAACTTCTCGACACTGCCATGTCCAACATATTGGATACACAAAACACCCTTCGCAACGTCTCTGCTGTAGCTGCACAGCACCTGCAAGAGTACATGGCCGGGTTTGATCTCTACGCTTCCAAGCAACTCCAGGAGACTAAGCATCAACTGGAGATGAAGGCTCATCGGGCCAGACAGATACCGGATGCCACGTGGATGGGGTTGCGAAAGGTGACCGCACCGGTGCGGACATCGTCAGCGATGCAAAGGGCCAGGATGAATGCTCTTCGCGTGAGGTGCAAGATGGAGACGGCGGCGGGACTGTCTGCAAAGGAAGGCGGTGAGGGGCAGAGCTGGGCATGTGCGAAGGTGGGAGGGGCGGTCTAGGGAACATGGGAAGGCGGCACGCAGTGGAGGATCTCATGTGACTTTCTGCACTGTCTTGTTTTGATTATGCGGCGTATATGGACAGGAGGGCAGACACAAGGGTGCAGTGATATACCCCTGGGACCTGGTGTGAACAGTAGGACAACTTGGGAGTTATAGGACTTGTCAAATTCATCTCATACCACGATGCATCGACAGCAGTTTGTAGATGCGCACATCTCCTTGACTCTGTACTGTCGTAGTTACACATTGACCCATCATGTGTGACGAACTAGCTGGGTGCACGTTGCGTCAGGTGTGAGGGCGCGTTGGGCAAGCACGTCCCCTGAGCCAAACCGGGTAAAGCGCGTTCTGGAGGGGCATCCCACTTCCCAATTTACAGGCAGTTGTTGACACAAGAACCCACAAACACACGACATCTCCCCCACAAACGCAGCTCTCTTCTTATTACACACAGACCCGAATACTCCGCATTCATAGAAGAAGATGTCTGAAGCAGCCAAGCCCGACCCCGCCGCCGAGCAGATCGCCAACCCTGCGGCGACTCTTGTTCAGGACGAGACCGCAAAGGTCACCACGGACAAGGCTTCTGACAAGCCCGAGACCACCACAGAGAGCAAGGATGACAAGCCCATCACAGAGAAGGCGACAGAGGCAGCGGCCGCAGTGAAGGACAACGTCTTCTCCATGTTCGGTGGCGGCCCCGCAAAGGTCAAGAAGGAGGAGGCCGACGATGTCGACGAGCCATCAGGTGCTTCCAAACCCAAGGGCGAGGTGCGTATGTGCTACGGTGCTTTCGAGGATGTACTGACAAGGCGACAGGACGAGGACCCCGAGAACGAAGAGCCCGATGTCGACTTCCAGCCCGTCGTCCACCTCACCGAGAAGGTCGACACCAAGACCAACGAGGAGCTCGAGGAGCAAGTGTTCAAGATGCGCGCCAAGCTGTTCAAGTTCGACAGGGAATCACGGGAGTGGAAGGAGCGCGGCACTGGTGACGTCCGGTTACTGAAGCACAAGGAGAATGGCAAGACCCGTCTCGTCATGCGCCGTGACAAGACCCTCAAGGTCTGCGCCAACCACTACGGTATGATACACGGAAGGCGGATATGAAAGCGGATACTGAGAAGTGCATAGTTGTTCCCGACATGAAGCTGTCGCCCAACGTCGGCAGCGACCGCAGCTGGGTCTGGAACGCCGCGGCCGATGTCAGCGAGGGCGAGCCCGAGGCTCAGACCCTGGCCATCCGTTTCGCCAACAGCGAGAGTGAGTCCAAGCAGATGCACGAAACCGCGCAGCGGAGCACTAACTATATCTGTCAGATGCCAACCAGTTCAAGGAGGCCTTCATCAAGGCCCAGCAAGAGAACGAGGCGCTTTTCGGCAAGTCGGAGCAGTAAATGCTGCCGGATAATAACAGCTTGGAGGACGGGATGAGATACGAAAAGATGGATTGCACGAACAGTGAATCAGGAATTGGGACGGCATGATATGATGGTGGTAGAAGAGATTACCCACACCCTGCACATAACTAGATAGCAACTAAATGGCCCGACTACTGTAGTCAACGGCGTCCCCCCATGCAAGACCTGATGGCACGAAATGCGTCGACTTGGTAGTGATGGCTTTACTTTGGAGAAATGGCGAAATTGACCCTGCATAGCCTGCAGTCTCACCTGCAATGCAAACGTGTGCCGATGCCGTATCACGTCTCTCACCTGGCAGAGGGCTAGTCCCCTGTCAGGCAGGCTTCCGTGCTCGTGCAGCTTTTCTTACAGCTTGATGGTTTGCGCCAAGCCAGGGCAACTAGTCTCCGTCTCCGCCGCCCCGCGACCATCTCTCAGTTAACTCGCCAAATCAGAGCTCGCGACCCGAGACCAGCCACGCCTTTACTACACGCGCCCCGGCTTTGTCGCAAGACACCGACACGCCAGACCGCGCCCGACGTAAACCGCCTCTACATACCTCGCGTATATATTCTCCAGGCAGGCCGGAACCAATCACGCTCGCAGCAGCCCGTCTACGCAGTCCTCGCGGCGCAAATCAGACAAGATGCCTGACGTAAGTTGCGGCCTGGAGATGCCCTCAAAACCATCGCGCAAATGCTAATAACCGCGCAGGTCAAGCGATGGGTCAAGCTCATCACTCACCAGAAGCCCATGTACGTACAATCCGCGCGCAATCGCATGCGCTTGCCCATCTCACGCGTCTACACATCCCCAGTCGCTAATACGCATTCTCAGCGCGGAGCCTTCGCCCGTTGAGGGATACCCCATGCGATCATGGAGCATAGAGGTCTGGCTGCTGGATGACCAGGGCAACGAGGTCATGCCCAGCGTCTTCGAGAAGGCCGTCTACAACCTGCATCCTTCATTCGAGAAGAACAAGCACAGTAAGTGCGCCGGACGCTGTGCTCAGCAGTATGCCGTCAGCAAGAATCCTCGCTAACATGCCAAAAGTCATCAAGAAGCCGCCGTTCCGCATCGATGAGAAGGGTTGGGGTGAGTTCGACATGAGCATTGTCTTGTCCGCTGTTGGCAAGGGCGGTGACCACACCCTCGAGCACGACCTCAACTTCCAGTCGGAGCGTTATGAGGCCAAGCACCAAGTTGTAAGTACCACATACGCGTGCTATTCATCAGCCAGAACATTGCTGACCCGCCATTGCAGACTTTCCGCAACCCCAAGCCTGAGCTCCTCGCCCTCCTCGCAGAGTCTGGTCCCGCCGAGGCCAACGGCATGCGCAACAAGGACGCCGCCAAGAAGAAGGGCCGGAGAGACAAGAACGTAGACATGGAGAAGCTGGCCGATGGACTGCAGAAGCTGGGTGAGGACGACCTGCTGCACGTGGTCACCTTGGTCCACGACAACAAGACCAGCGAGACGTACACTAAGAATGACGTCGAGAGTAGGTTTCCATCATCTCGCATTGCAAGGCACGTGCTAACAAATCATAGATGGCGAGTTCCACGTCGACCTCTACACCCTACCCGATTCCCTAGTCAAGATGCTCTGGGACTTCACGTCCTCGAAAGTCGATTTATAGGTTGTTTCGCGATCAGAGGTTCTATCTTGCGTCGATTCGACCCTGAGTGACCAACACAACACGATATCTCGTTTGCACGTCCACGATCCTTCCCAGCATCCTCATGCTCGAGAAACGTAGCAGCATCACGCTTGCTTGCTTCTCATCCTCGTAGCGGAGGGATCGTGCGGTCCATGTCGTGAGTTACCCTAGCTCTCAGTGGCCGGACACAACGTCGAACGAATATATCACTCACCCCATGTTTCTGTTCCTGTTTTCTCGTTCTTCATGAGCCTCGGAGTTTTACAAAGGGCAAAAGCTGGGTGGCTATGCATACATGGCAAGCTTCTTTTGATATTGATTGGCGCTGGGAGGGTTACAGGCTTATTATAGGTGGATATGCATGGGCGAGAAATGAGATTACTTAATTCTTGGTTTGTTCTTCGTGTGTGCGGAATTTTGAGGAGATGGTTTTGTGGTGATCGTTATCGCGTTCTTCACGCTTGAAGAAAGTGCGAGCAAGAGCTACTGACTACTTGTTACATGTTTAATGACTTCAGTACATACATGCAGGCTGACTTTCCACAGGCCGACCACGACTGCACGACAAGGACACAGTACTACGCATCGCGATAGGAGTACTGAATATCTGGCCTACGACTCGTGCAATCAGTCCTCATCGACACGGCAACTTCCCACACTTCTACTGGCGCGTCTCAAAGCCAATACTCACACATCTTAGTGCATGAACCCAAGTTCAGGTTCTCAGATCGATGGAATGGCATATTGCAGCTATAGGACTGCTCTACGCAGAATAGAAGAGAGTGTGAGTGATGATGATCATCATGGAGAATAGCAGCGACAAGCTCGAGGCGCGCTCGTAAGATGGTGACAGAGGGGCTGTCCGCGGGACATATTTCTTGCGGGACATTGTTTTTGGACAGCTCTCTCGCTCACTCCATCACTATGGAAGGTTCCTTTTTTGGTAAAAGAATCATAAAAACTAGGTTTTCTGGTGTTGAGAAGAAGACGAGCAGTCGTATGCAAGATGCAGAGGCTTTTATATGCCTGTCCTTCGTACTTTTCTCCCACATGCGCGTTTACGCTTTAGATTTTGGAGCCGTTCTTCTTCTCAAACCCATGTATTGTGTTTTAGCGGATTTTGGCACAGCAGAGCTTCTCAGACATTCAATTGTCTCAATAACGTTTTTTGACAGAGCAGGCAAAGAACCATAACTTTTCGCTTTGTAGTTTTGAAAGTGGAGTCCGTCCGCACATCTCAGGAGTCGACAACTGTTTTGAGTGGCCTTGGTAGTCGCGCAAAACACACATGGCTTCCTGGTCATGAGCTTTTGTTCATGGGCTGCTAGTCTCGTTAATTTTGGTATTTTGGAAATATCCCGGAGAAGTTGGAGAGTAGTTTATCAACGCTGGGTAGAAGAGTCTTTCATACGGCGCTGCGGCTCGCGCTGTGTCCGGTCTTTGGTGTTTTTATGAGGCGACGAGACTCGTGGAAGCCATCGTCTGGTATCATGTAAGTTTTGAGTTGGTAGAAGGCGAAAGACATTGCACTGCCCACTTCTTTTTTTAGACTCGGAGGAGAACATGGTTGTGTCGTAATTCATTTCTTTCTTTGACTCGACAAACACATAAGTAGAGGTGTTTCGAAATTTTGGAAACAAATGTTTCTAAAAGGTGTGAAGAAGAAGGAAGACAAAGCAGGGGAAGTAAATCATGTTTTATGGTCATCCAGCTAGGCATAACATCTACCAAACTGAATTTAAGTCTTCAAAAATTCTCGACACAGAGTAAGCCGCTGTGCCAACGTGTTCGACTCATCCACAGTTCTGATAGCTGTCTTTGGGCAGCAAGCGCCGCCTATCTGCAATACGGGGCACCCAGCGCACCAGACATGGACTTGTAGTTTTCATTTTTTGTTCTCATCAACGCATCGTTTGTAGCTTTTGAAATATTCATAGAAGGAATGGTGAGAGGAAGAAGGACTGAGCAGAGACAGGTGAAGCTTTTATATCCCTCGATGACACAAGGCTGGGAATTGTGACCGTAGCATTGAGCCTGGGGTACGCATATACAGTATTCTCTAGCCTTTTTGTTTTCGACAAGTCGGCTTTCGTCAATATGCAGGCAGAATATCCAGATTCCGGACACATATAGAGCAGCGGGACTGGATTTTGAACTCCATGCCGCAAAGTTGAGACTTTTTGAAAGATGTAAAAGTCTCGCAAAGGCCCCCCGAGGGGTACACATAGGTGTGACAGTAAACTTCTTTGGTCGAGAAAGGACCCGAGGAACGAACATTTGCATTGCCTGACCTCCTCTTCGTTGAATGGGACAAAGCGCAGCGGAAACCCGCCATCGATCATGAGGCTGTCTTTTCTGACTGCGCAGCCATAAGTGCCCCATGAGGCAGTTTGAAAGAGTCGGCAGGAAAAGTGACATGGCAACATGAATACCAGATTTTGGCTCGAGAAAACATTTTGCAGCCAGTCTGTCTGTTTGAGTATTGGAAGAACCGAAAGACATCAAGATTTCGTACTTCTTTTTGGACGGCCAGCACTGGTCATAATGCAAATTCTTGTGCTTTTTGGAGGACATGATAGGAACCATCCGTCTTTTCGGGAAAAAGAGGAAGAAATGTTGGTATAATAGAGAAGGTTGAGCAGAGGAAAAGCTGCGCAGAAGACAGCCATCAAAGTTCTTTTGCGCTGTTTGTAGCTGCGCAACCATGTAACACGTATGCGAATCTTTGGAAATACCGGAGACGAGAACGACGATGCCAGCTTTCGACCCGGAGAAATCATAGCGGATCTTTAAGTTGGTTTGAGAATCGGAAGAGCGGAAACACATCGGGATGGCCTGAGCGTTTTTGGACAGCCAGGATCGGTCATGGGGCCGGAAGGTAGAGTTTTTGGAAGACATACAAACATCTCGTAGCAGTCTTTTATTTGGGAAGAACAGGGAGGAATGATGGTGCATGGAAGAAGCCTGAGCAGAGAGGAAGGCTCGACGAACGACCATCAATAGTTGTCCAATGTGTTTTGTAGTCTTCTGGCTGCGCAACCATAGATTCTTTATGTGCAGATTTGAGAAGTCCAGCGGAAAGACATTCACTCAGCGGCTTCGAATTTCGACCCGAGAAACGCATGTCGTGTTTGGCTCTGTATTTTGGAAGCTTCGGAAGGGAGGACATCGAAAGGTGTTGGGAGGTTTTTGGTTCCGACAGCCAGCAGTCATCGTCAAGAACGTGTCGAACTTCTGTTTTGAGACCTCAGAAAGTTGTTGTATGAAGAAAGAACGCTGGGCAGACCTGGAACGGTATTTATACCTGTTTGGCGCTTGCAAAATGGGGTAAAGCGATGTGAGAAGAGATGAGATGTACAAATTCCGTCGCCTTGCCGTTGAGAGATGTGAAGAGCTGGGATATCAACGATAAATATGCACCATGAGCATCGCCACTACCTGCTCTACCATTTAGAGATCGCATCTATATACACCAACTTCTTCTTCAGCAACTGTCATCTTCTTCAACGCTGCACACTACCCCCTCACCTCCGCCTCCGGCGTCCACCCCTCCCATTCCTGTTCTCGTCCTTCACCGACGTATCAAGCAACGATCCAAGACCACTTCCATCATTACTAGCACTCCCACCGCCACCGAGCCAACCCGCGACCGTAGCCGCAAGTTCATCTCTCTTCTGTTTCCTCTCTTGCATCACCGACTGCCGTTGCTGCATCACTGATCTGAATCCCGGCTGCCGTTGCATCACCGTCCTAAACCTCGCAAACCGCTTACCCTTCTGCAACGCAGGAACAGTCTGATTCCGCACTGTCCGGCTTCGAGACGATGGGTAGCGCACAACGTGTACAGGTTGGCTGACGCGCCGGATGCGCCTGCGTCGCCGGTCTTGCACGACGCCCGAGTTGGTGTTGATAAATTTGCGAAGGTCATGTTTACGCTGCCGGATGAGAGCTTTGATACTCCTGACGCGCTTTTTGAAGGCTCGCATCATTGATATCGATGTCCGGCGCGCTTTGTATGCCGTGTCTAGGAGGACTTTGGGTGAGGTGTCGGGCTGCAAAGATACGATTGTAGTGTCGCGGCCCCATCGGCGCAGGTGTCGCCATTGAGTCTGCTGGGTGCGTTGCCGTTGGTGTTTTTGTTTGCGTTGCTGGATGGTAGACATTATAGTGCGTGCGTCCTCTGTCAGACGAAGGATATCTTGAACGGCGTAACCTAGCGTTTGGTTGAAGGCTTGGGCTGTTGCTAGTTTTGAGACAGGCATTCTGCGGATGTGTGGTTTGGTGTGTTGAATGGCAGCCATGATAGCTCTCGCCTCTTCAGTCAGGCGGGAGACTTCAGAGACGGCAGGCTTGAGTTTCTCGTTGATCTCGACCGCTGTGGACATTCCGTAGGAGGTAAACTTGCGGACTGGCGCCCCCGTCGCTGTAGGTGATACCGCGGTCGTCTTGTCTTTCTTTCTGGCACGATTTTCTTTCTGTGCCGCTCTTTCAGCCTTTTGTGCCCTCTTCTTCTCCCTTTTCTCTGCGTTCCTCTGCAGCCTCTCTTCCTTTGGCCTCTCTCTCTCCTTAGCTGGAATCCTTCTCACAAGTGTCCGATTGATGTCGTCCAAAACGGAATCAGCCTCTTCCATCAGCTCCGCTGCATCAACCATAAGCGTCCTGAACCTCACAGCCATCAAAAGACAGTGGCGCTGCAGAATCTCTGATATAACTGCTGTATGCTTCTTCTTCTGTTTATCGAAGAGCTTCTCGAATCTGCGCAATATTGCGTTCGCTGTCCGAACACGGAGCCGACCGGAAGTAGATTGGCCTTCGATCTTGAGCTTGCGAACCAGTTCCGCTACTGTTAGTCTTGGAGGGGTCCGCGATTGCTCTTCTTGCTGAGACGGAGACGTGTTGACTATTTTCAGAGTTGAGAGATTGTGAGTCGGCACCTGCGCACGAATGGATGGCACAGATTTCGGTGTATTTGGCTCATGTTTTGACTACCTGGGCTATCAGAACACATTCATGGGAAGGTCGAGTCCACATCAGGCTCACCTACGTCCTCGTCCTCGTTCTTTTCATCAGGCGTAGCTCCATTTTTACGCATCGTCCGGAAACGAGAAAAGGGAACATCGACCGTAGTAGTGACGCTGTGGGGCATGCCTTCGTCTACCCGAGAGTGCTGTGTGAGCGTCATCGCCCCTTCACTCAGTGCACCAAAGCCAGGAAGACACAATATCTTGTCTCCTTTGGTCTGACTGTCTTGCGACAACTCCCCCGGGATCGAGTCCACAGTGCTAGGAATTGTGCCCACCTCCCAGCCCCAGTTAATCTTTTTCCCGAATGTAGCCCATCTGATCGTCCCCCTGTGACCGGACTTTTGAGCCAACTGTTCGAGATCTGATTTCGGAGAGATGAAGAACTGTATCGAGTCACCGTCTCGCACCACGGGTGTAAGAGTTGACTCGAAGTTTTGGGGATCATTGATCATGCTGAGAAAATCGTCATCCTTTGGTGGGTCTGCCGCTGGACTGGCCGCTGCAGGATCCAACGATAGTAAGCCAGCTTTCTTTCCCCATCCGCCTCCACCACTCAAGACTCGATGGAGACGTGCTCCTTCAGTAAGTGCTTGCGACACCAGCGTGTTATAGAGAGGGGGATCACTGCGCCATAGACGCTCCCATGCATTTGTATGCTCGGAGACCGGACTCTGATTGTCTGTTGGCAAGCCAGAGAGGATTTCATCTGTTCGAGCGGCAATGATGGCCCTCAGCTCATCGGGTATCACTAATGCCCAAGCTACAGTCGCTTGCGCAGGCTGTCCTCGCGATTTAAAGAATCTGGGAACAACATTTTCAAGTTCCGACGAGGCCTGCAGAGATTTACCACCAGGCCCGATAACCCTGCGGATGATGTTGCCCATGCAGCCGTTGACTGTGCGGGGCATTGTGAGTGGAATTAACGGAACGTGGAGAACGGGAGTTGAGTCTTTCTGTTGCTTGACTAAGCGGATTCCATGATGAGAAACGTTGGTCTTGGATACAGGGGTCATTTGACGATTCGCATCCAGGGTCCAAGTCGATAGGATCATCGTGGATGGCGAGCCTGTCTGGAAGACAGTATTTGCAAGAGGCAACCGCAAAGTGTCACGATAGACGGTGTCCTTGACGTTGTGTTCGGCGAATATGAAATCGATAGCGCTCTTGTCCAATGGCGATAGTTCTTGGGACGGTACAGAAACATCGGACGGGAGAATCGCGTAGGATATTCCTTCGAACCCCGCGCCAGCAAGAGGCGGCTGAGTAGGGTTCTTCTCCCCAACCCTGCTGACGGGGAGTTTGTCTACGACAGCACACAGTGCATCTATGTGGAGGTCCGGTATGTCGGCCGCATTTTCGTAAGCGCGCAGAAGAGCGTTGCGGAGGAAAGCGTCATCGTCCAGCAAATAGTGCGCATACGAAGGCGTGACGAAGAAGACACAGAAGGTCCTTTGACGGGCGACGTCCAGTGGTGGAGGAGCGATGTGCTGAACAAGATCGTGTGGCTGGAGACGTTGTTAGATTATGGCAGTGGTTTGGAGCAATTTCCTTACATGGGATTCCACAGACGGTGGTACAATTATGCCGCAGTGCCGACGAACGGGCGCGTGATATGCTTTGAATTGATCGAAGTTTGCGCGTCTATTCGGTATGACTGAGGGACAGCGCAGAGGGCGAGCGGCGGCAGCGGCGCGCCTCAAGAGTGGCCATTGTCGCGCAACCAGTAGAGGCATTTGTCGAAGCTCAATTGACCATAGTGAAGCATGGACGTGGTGTTGAAGATGCAGATGCAGGTGGTCATGACGCACCATCCGCAGCTAGCAGATCGCACTACCCGCGATGCCTGCAGGGCCTGGAGACGAGATGCGTACGTAAGCAGAGCCGCATCTCGCGACAACGGGCGTGGTAGCATGGCAAGCACTCCTGTCACCTGCCAGCCCGAGCATTGAGCCTGTCAACCGACGCGTCTGTATTCCCTGGAAGCCCTCCGGACGCTTTCCATCCACTCGGGCGCCTGCACACGCCCTTGACACTTTTTGGAGCGCCGGCCAGGCCACGTCTCGCACACACCTCCTTGCGCCGACCCACGCCCGCACCATCACCACCGTCTGCCTCTGCTTCTGATGCGCCCTTCATAGACCCCTCCCATTTGGCAGCCGCGGTTCGCCTTCCTTCCTAATCGTCCACCCACCATGTCACGCTCGTTCCGACGCTCGAATCCCATTACCATAATCCTCGCGGGCATCCTCTGCATCGGCTTCTTCGTCTTCTTCTTCTCCGGTACCGATGTGCCGTCCATTACCAGAAAAGGAGGGGGAGAGATAGCCTCGAACCCCCTCTCGCCACCCTCGCTACCGTTCCGCAAGTCCAAGGCGAATGCTCCACAGGCCGCGCCGCCCGTCGTACATTACTACATGAACAACGTGACCAACACGCGCACGCCAATCGAAAACGAGGAGACGGTCCTGATTCTCACCCCATTGGCCAAGTTCTACCAAGAATACTGGGACAACCTGCTCAAGCTCAACTACCCACACAACCTCATCTCCCTGGGCTTCATAATACCAAAGACAAAGGAGGGCAATGCCGCATACGCAGCGCTACAGGCGCAAGTCACCAAGACACAAACTGGATCCAAGAAGAATCGCTTCTCCGCCATTACCATCCTCCGCCAGGACACCGAGTCCCCCCTCCAGTCGCAAACCGAAGCCGAGCGTCACAAGATGGAGAATCAGAAGGCGCGACGCGCAGCCATGGCCAAGGCGCGCAATTCGCTCCTGTTCACAACGCTAGGTCCCACAACCTCATGGGTCTTGTGGATGGACGCAGACATCGTCGAGACACCACCCACTCTGATCCAGGATCTGGCCGACTACGACGTGCCCATCATCGTCCCCAACTGCTTCCAGAGATACTACAATGAAGAGAAGAAGAGCATGGACATCCGGGAATACGACTTCAACAACTGGATCGACAGCCCCACAGCTAAGGACCTTGCTGCTAAGATGGGCAAGGACGACATTCTGCTCGAAGGGTACGCCGAGATGGCTACATACCGTAGCCTCATGGCTAAGATGCACGACACATCGGCGGACCCCAAGGCAAAGATCAAGCTCGACGGAGTCGGCGGCGCTACTTTGCTCGTCAAGGCGGAGGTACACCGAGACGGCGCCATGTTCCCACCGTTTGCCTTTTACAACCTCATTGAGACGGAAGGTTTCGCCAAGATGGCAAACCGGCTGAACTGGGAAAGTTTTGGACTACCAAACTACCTTGTAAGTCATTTTACGTCCTGTCACACAGACATTGCTTGCTAACATTGGTCTTAGGTGTACCACTACAACGAGTAAGAAGACCCGAGGCGATGTACAATCTATTTGCAGACTGCTTCCTTTGGCGGTCTTGGGCGGCGTTTGAGAGGGGTTTCCGACTGCCACACTGTTGATATCATGAGCATTGCATGTACGAAAATAGTCATGTATTAGGGGTATAGAAGGCTTGCTGGCAAGAGATATACCAGCATCATCTTTGAATTGGATTACGAAAGTTTCTACTTTGAAATTACTGATCGATCAACATTGCGGCATGAATTAGTATGCATATATCCAAGATGTTTCCAAGCAATTAGTCTCGACCATGTGGGTTGCGGAGCACGCTTCGTTCCAATAGGCCAGTGGTCGATGCGGGTCTTGCGTGACGACCAGGCGCAATCACGCTACATCCATCTTTAGATCTAACATGCCTAATCAAGAGACTCTACAAGCATCTGAATATTGAGACAGTATGCATCGACAGACGCATGCGACACTGAACCCCGCGGGGAACGGATCGTCGCGTGCCAGAGCTCCGGTACCTCGCCCGATCCACCTCGGTGCGGGATGAGATGACGCTTCCCACGGCATTCCCTCGACCGTACCATAACTATTCCCACGACTGAACCCGTACGGGACGACCGGAACATTTCACACACCATCCACCGACCAGTCTCGTAAACCCCACGAACCAAGAAAGAGAAGGAAACCATGGCCGACATCGCCGGCCCCCGTAAACGCACCTCGGAACGCGACGCCCTCCCACCACGAAGCCACAGCGACGCCTCTGAAACTTCACCCATAGTAACGAGTTCGCAATCCCACACCAAAGACTACAACTCCATCTCTCCCGATATCCGCGCACGCGACCACTCTACCTCCACCTCCACCACAACGACTAAACCCGCGAACCCGTCCCAAGACCCCAACGGCGCGTCCTCCACACCGCAAGGGCCCTCCGCCACAGATTCCGGCGCGCCACAAGAAGGCACGGCAGGGACGTTACAACCCGCCGTCGACCAGCGCCGACTAAACGGCCATGCGAACGTAGACCACCGCGCGAGGAGTGCAGAGAGAGAAGCGGCAGCGGTAGAACAACGCGAGAAAGGGTGGTTGGGCGTGTTTTGGGAAAAGTACGGGAGTGTAGAGTTGGATAATAAGGGGAGCGTTGCCAGGGATCATTTGGCGTTGGGTAAGAAGAATCCGTTCCTCCCGACTGCCTCCTGTGGATGTAAATGCGGGAAGATGGGAATAATGATACTGACATGAAACATAGAACGAACGTTCCTAGCCTGGCTCCGTACATCCCTCTCCTTCGCGTCGATCGGCATAGCAATAACGCAACTCTTCCGACTAAACACTTCGATAGCGAATTCGCCGGACTCATCTTCTACTACCTCTCCACAAGCGAAATTGCGGCATTTGGGGAAACCGCTGGGCGCGACGTTCATCGGTATTGCGATTCTCATGCTTCTGATAGGGTTTCATCGGTACTTTGAGGCTCAGCATTACGTTATACGGGGCAAGTTCCCCGCGTCGAGAGGCAGCATCATCATTGTCAGCGCCATAGCAGGCGCGCTGATAGCGAGTTCACTCATCATCATAGTGGTGACGGCGCCGGGGGCGTTTGAGACTTGAAAAGAGAAGACTTGGTTTAGTTTGCTAAGCTTGGGTATCTTTGATTCATTTCCATCGTACGTGATTCTTTTATCTCTTCATAGAGGTCAACGGCTGCGTTGCCCCTGTCATGTGTCTGCTATTGCTCAAAAGCTTTGTTCCCCCACACATGGTCCATGATTTTCGTCCTAGCCTCTCATCTCCTCCGTTGTCTTGCCAGCTCGCGATGACTTGATGACGCCCTGAATCAGTTCTTCGACCGCGTCCCAGTCCGATGTGTCGATGGGAACTAGGTCTGTCTTGAAGTAGCTTGCGATGTAGTTCAGCTGTGTCCAGCTGTTCTTGTCGTGTACAAAAGTAAGGGCGACACCGACACGTCCAAAACGACCGGTACGACCAATGCGGTGGAGGTATGTCTCGGGATCTGCGTCCACTCCATTTGCCATGGTCGGGACGTCCTGGTAGAACAGTTAGTACCCCTTGTAGATATTCTTTTGTACCATAACTTACGTAGTTGATAACCATAGTGACTGACTGCACATCGATACCACGGGCGAGAACGTTGGTCGTGATGAGAACCTTGGCCTCTCCGGAGCGGAACTGGTCGATGATGCGATCACGCTCAGGTCCTTCCAGGGCACCACTGAGTTGCGCAACCTTGTGGCCTTCCGCAACCATGCGCTTCTCGAGCTCCTCAGCAGTCCTTCTGGTCCTGACGAAGATGATGGACGAGGCTTGTGTCATCAGACCGTAGAACTTGAGCAATGTCGCGTACTTGTCATTGTCCTTATCGATATCAATGTACAGCTGCTTAATACCCTCGATGGTCAACTCCTCGTGCGCTAGAGTAATCGTGTTTGCGTTGGGTGCGAAGCGCTTGGCGTATGCGATGACGGTGGGTGGGAAGGTAGCGGAGAAGAGGACTGTCTGGATGTCCTTGTTCAGAAGTGACTTGACGCGAGTGCATTGCTCGCCCATGCCCTGCTGATCCAACATGTTGTCGGCCTCGTCCAGAACCAGAATCTTGATGTTCTTTGGGTTGATGAGACGCCGCCTTAGCATGTCCTGCACAGTTCCCGGTGTGCCGACAAGAATTTGGGCATTGAACTGTTGTCCCCTTCGTGACGGGTCGGGAATGGCAGCCATAGTCTTGAGACCGTCCATGAACTGACCCATGTGCGTGATGACACCTAGAATCTGACGGGCGAGTTCTCGGCTAGGCGCGAGTGCCAGCGCTTGCGGCTCGGGGTTCGATAGGTCGACGCGAGAGAGGATGTTGAGCGAGAAGGCAGCAGTCTTACCAGTTCCAGACTGTGACTGCGCGATCATGTTGGTGGGCGGGTTCATCAGAAGCAGAGGCAAGGCCTTCTCTTGAACTTTAGATGGCTGGGTGAAGTTCATGCTGCGAATGCCCTTGAGGAGTTCCTCGGAGCTGACATTGTTAGCTAGCCCGGTAGGTGAGCGCAGTCCACTTACAGATTAAGCTCCTCAAACGATTTGACGGAGTAGAGCGGGTTGTTGGGGTCTGCCTGCAGGTCGGCGAGCTTGACCTCGACATTGAACTTAGGCTCAGCCAGAGCAGAGCCGTTTCCAGGTGGACCGGCGCCATCGGTCTGAGACTTTTCGAGCGAAGACTCCGGAGCTTCTTGGGGTTCCTGCGCGGGAGTCTCCTCGGTCGGCTCCTGCTTGATGGGGGTTTCTTCTGCCGCCGACATGGTGGGCGAGTGCGGGTCGCGTTGCGGGCGGTGAGGTGAGGAAGGTGCGACCTTGGTGATAGTCGCGGGGGTTTGCTGAGCGGAGCGGATTGCTATGGATACAAAGTCGTTGCTCGCTCAAGGTGGTTTGGCGCAAAGTGTGAGATAGCTGTGTTGTTGCAGGTACAAGGGACGCGTTGGAAATTGTGAGAGCTCCAGTTGTCGACTTTGGCGGGGCTGAGACGCTAGGCAGCTTTAGCGCGCAGGCCGCATGAACAGGCCCCGAGCATGTGTGCAGGCGCGACCGAGTGAAAGCGCTCAATAGCCCTGTTCCTGCATGCCATTGTAGTCGGCGGGTGCCACTATTCACCACACCACATAATACAATACGAGCAGAAGATTACCAAGATCCAGCGTCACCGGCTCAGATCCCGGGTTTCCCTCCTCGGCACGCACCGCCTCGTTGCCATTCCTCCTGCCCCACTAATTGGGCTGCCGGTAACCAAGACGCCTGGTGTACTCCGCGTATCCCTTCCCGCCCTCGCCCCAGCACTCCTTCACCCTCTATGTCTGGGGTCCTAGTACCCTCTCTCCACGTGCACGACCCATACACATCTCAGCAATCATGGAGGTCGACATTGCGCCCCAGTTTGGCGCCGAACTGAAGGTATGCGGAGTTGGAGCAGCACCTCCGAGCATGCGCTGACGGGTGATCACAGGATGGTTTCAAGACAGTCAACGCTTGGGTACGTCATACACATTCTCATACACTTCCAGGGAAGAACAGACACATGCGCCGCCAGCTACGTGCCTTGCGCTTCGAGTTACTGACACGCGACTGCAGGTCTCCGGCGGCATCTCCTGGCTGGATGACATCCAACAGTTCTACCGGGAACGGAGCGCTATCGAGAAGGAATACTCGGCAAAACTCAGCGCACTTGCGAAGAAGTACTACGAGAAGAAGGCAAAGAAGCAGAGCAGCCTCAGTGTTGGTGACACGCCTACCGTTACTCCAGGCTCCCTCGAGAGGTATGACGGCCGTCGCATAAGGTTTGGGCGTTACTGACACATCCACACAGCGCTTCTATGACCACATGGGGTGTTCAATTAAGCACCCTCGAATCCCGCGCCTCCGAACACGAACAATTCGCTGGCGCTCTCATCACCCAGCTCGCTGACCCCCTCAAGGTCCTTGGTACCCGCACCGAGGAGTTGCGCAAGCTGCACGGAGACTATGCTGCTAAGCTGGAGAAGGAGCGCGACAACCAATATGGCGAGTTGCGCAAGCAAAAGGGCAAATACGACAGCGTCTGCCAGGAGGTTGAGAGCCGGCGCAAGAAGGCGGACGGCGCGTTTGACCACGGAAAAGCCAAGGCGCGGAATGCTTTCGAACAGCAGCAGGTCGAGATGCGCAACGTCAAGGTACGTAGCATGCCAAATCTCACATCTCATACACTGACCACCGCAGAACACCTATCTCATCAGTATCAACGTAACCAACAAGCAAAAGGAGATGTACTACCATGAATACGTCCCTGAGCTACTAGACGTAAGTCAAGCCGCAACATCAGCGACGCATGGCTAACAGTCACAGAGCCTCCAGGATCTTTCGGAAACACGGGTTAACAAGCTGAATTCGATATGGTCACTCGCCGCTCAGATCGAAACCCAAACACTTACGCGAAGTACCGAGTATCTGAAGCACCTCTCTGCCGAGATCCCGCGAAACAACCCTCTTCTCGACTCGATGATGTTCGTACGGCACAACGCTGGCTCATTCCAAGAGCCTGGTGACTTCCAATTCGAGCCCAGCCCAGTTTGGCTAGACGACAGTAGTATCGCGGTCGACGATTCCGCGACGGTATTCCTGCGCAACGTTCTCACGAAATCGAAGACGTCATTGGGGGAGTACCGACGCGAGCTCGAGAAGAAACGAAAAGAAGTTGAGAACGCCAAAACCGTGCGCCAGAACATAAGGGACGGAAAGGACAAGAGAGATGAAGTGGACATCGTTCGCGCTGTCTTCGCTATACAGGAACAAATGCATGAGGTGGAGAGACAGAAAGTCAGCGCCGAGGTGGAGGTTTCGACCATCACTTCAGTTGTCGGTGACTTGAGCATTGGCGCAAGAAACCACAACTTCAAGTCGCAGACATTCAAGATACCTACGAATTGCGATCTATGCGGAGATCGAATATGGGGACTGTCCGCGAAGGGGTACGACTGTCAAGACTGTGGCTATACGTGCCATAGCAAGTGCGAGATGAAGGTTCCCGCCGACTGTCCCGGCGAGCAGTCCAAGGTGGAGAAGAAGAAATTGAAAGAAGAAAGGCAGAAAGCCGCGCACGCAGTGACAGCGACGAATGGCGCCGCGACGAGTTCCAGTACGAATCTACCCCCACTGGGGAGAAGCGACACAGTAAACTCCATGAACACCCTCAGCTCTGGCTATTCGGCTACTGCGCATCGGTCAATATCTGGAGGCATGTCGCCTACTGCCGAGGAAACTCCACCACCACCAGAGAAGAAGGCGCCGACCGTACCGGGTGCTAGGAAAAACCGGCTAGTTGCTCCACCACCTACGCAATACGTCAAGAACGACGAGGACATGCCTCCGCCCACACCCAAGTCTGCAGAAGCGAAGGGTAGAATGCTTTACGCCTATCAAGAGAATGGAGAGGGCGAATTGACTGTTGCAGATGGTACGGATGTTACCATTGTGGAACCCGATGGTATGTAGTTGACGCTTCTCACATCTCAGGTCTCTTTCGTCACTTTGCTAACATTCTGCCACAGATGGTTCTGGATGGATGAAAGTCCGTGCTGGCTTCAAAGAGGGTCTTGTTCCAGCAGCGTATGTTGAGATGACGGTCGCGACACCACCTACCACTGCTTCTACATTCTCATCAGCAAGACCTGACTCTACGTACTCTGCATCGTCGGCATCGACCACCAACTTTGCCGCGGCTGCCGCTCCCGGTAAGAAGAAGGGACCCGCCGTTGCGCCGAAGCGTGGCGCGAAGAAGTTGAAGTACGTCGAAGCATTGTATGACTACACTGCGCAAAGCGACGCAGAGCATTCCATGTCAGAAGGAGATCGCTTTGTTCTCATCAACATGGAGGCTGGTGACGGCTGGGCAGATGTCGAGAAAGACGGCGTAGTACGCAGTGTACCAGCCAACTATGTTCAGCAAGTCTAGATCACTTGTCTAGCAGCAGTTCGCGAGATGAGCTTCTTCTGATTGATTAGTTCGTTGTCTACAGCGTAGGAGTGTTGGAGAAGAGCTACCTGCATGGAGTATCGCTAAAGTATCTGTACATACCTGAAGGCATTATTCTTACCAAGTCTGTGTGTGCATCTGTAACTTGTGCAGTTGTCGCAGTCACAAAACATGTCGGTCACGCTGTGGCACTACGAGCCCCTGCATCTCGGGACGAACATGTGGACCCTGATTGTTAGCGCAAAGCCTTTCCATCTCGTCACGTCGCTTCCTTCATCTTTCCCCCATCAACCTCACCATCACGTCTCGTCGCATGAGTCTCGCGTTCTACTAGAGGGTCCCATGATCATATTATACCTGATGTGGCCCGCTGCGCCAAAACCCGTAACACACGACAACAGGGCTGCATAGAACACGAGCTTCGGGTGACCAGCGCGCTGCTACGTCGCTTACAACATGGCTGCTGAGTCGTCCTATGAACCTAGAGTACTGACACTCACCGATAGTGACCAACTGCTGAATTCTGTCGAAAGAGAAGACAAAGCAGGTTACGTATGCGCCGACACGTAGACATTGGGCTTTCACCTTGTTCACACACAGTGATTCTCGAAGTCTCCCATTGCACGGCCAAATTGCGCAAATCACCGTGATGATATACGTATTCTGTATACATTCTATGCGACAGTAACATCGGGGTAACGTCACCGCGCATACCAAGACCCCAGGGCAAGCCAGCGCCTATTAAGACGGAGCACCGCACTACTGTCAGGACTGGCTTGAGCCATTCTTAGTACAGTCCGACCATTTGACTATCTCTCGGCTTCGACGCACGTTCATCTTCTTCTCCGCGTCACTCGTGTCTTCTCGCAGATTGCGGGCGCGTCCGGCTCTTCCAAGTCTAACCAAAACTTCGATGTCGCACTGCATATTGACAGGAACTACCACTCTGAGCATGTACCAATGCCATGCGCAGATCAACATGCCCTCAGGAACCCGGTGCTTCTCAGTCAATCAGCGCTTTAGCACTGGAGACACCACGTATCTCCCATTTGCTCTCAGCGTACTTTACGTCTGGATGCATGGCAAATTGGCAGCGAAGGCGCACTCTTGTCCCCTCGGTACACGTACGTATGTGGTACAGACTGATAGCCTGCTCAGATAATACCCAGCTACCTATGCCACGCAGCTCGTTCACTAGCCCGAAAGGTCATATGAGCGAGCCTCCTTTGAGAATGGTAATCTATCTTTTGATTGTCGTCTCCGCCGTTTACGCTATTGAATCGATTGCCATATTCACATTCACTCTTTTCAACGCTCTCCTCCACAGCTAAGATATCTAAGCGGTGTATGCACACTCTTCGCCATACCACACACTCTTTCCTGTTTCAGCGATCGATCCTCGTCTATTTGCCGAAGAGCTCCAGAACGCAGTAGGCGCATACCTAACTCATTGCTCCTTCTTGGCCAAACGGAGCAGCCACGCTAGTGAGACCCTGTCTTGGCACCACGATACAAACAATACTCACCTCACCTTCGCTCTTGTGTCTTCCCACTACGCTCGTTTCCTATAAGCCAGAACCGACTCAGTCGCCTTCACGCTTCACCGGTCATTCTTTCGTGTCTTCACCCGGAGTTTCATCTCCATTTCGCTCCTTAGGCACTGCCAGTATCCTTCTCTGCTACTTCCCCGCGTACTTCACAACAACAGAAAAGCCGACAAAGTCGAAAGCAGTACCGCGACACCGATCGTTCTGTCAAGAACTTGGAGGAAGTAACTGATTAAAGGGAAGAAACGGTCAGTCGCTCTGCGTCACACTACTTACTGCCGCATTGGCTAACGTCCGAAGAAGTTATTAGCGACTTCCACAAAAGTGTTGCAAGCCCTAGCCTACCATGAAGATTGGCCACATAGTTACCGCCACAGCGCTTGCTGTAATCACTGCAGCTAAGCCGCACCACATGCACCGCCACGCTCATGCTCACGATCCGGTCAAGCGCGGTACCATGTTCACGCCTGCAGCAACCGAGACTCATATCGTATACTGGCTTGATGATCATTCAATCACTGAAGAAGAGGCCCGTGAGGGTATCGCTAACGGCACTCTGAAGTGGGGCAATGATGGAGTCCTTTCGACATCGACTAGTAGTCCTGTCGCACTGCCTACTTTGCCTCCAACTTCCAAGCATCAAGTCCCAGCCGCCGATCCGACACCAGAACCCACTCCTAAGAAGGCTGCCGAACAGCCCGAGTCTGTTGTGCCCGAACCTCAGAAGCCCGCGCCAACACCCGAAATACCCCCAAGCGACCCTACACCGAGTCCCTCCCAGGATACGACACCTGTTCAGCAGTCCGGCACTCCGCGTCCCTGGATAGACATGGTCGACAAGGATGGTCACTGTGCCGAGTGTGACAAAGAATTCCCCAACGGCAAGATACGTTGCACTGAGTTTCCTCACGGATACGGCGCCTTGCCTATCGCCCATGAGGGACTGGGAGGCTGGTCCGGTATCCAAGATCCCCGATATTCCGGAGGGGATGGTTTCGATGACATCACAACCGTTCCGAAAGGTTCATGCTCGGACGGTACCTGCTGCACGTCTGGCAGCTTCTGTTCCTATGGTTGCCCGAATCCGTATCTCAAGGCTTCGTTCCCCTCGATACAAGGTAGGACGGGTCAGAGTGTTGGTGGCTTGTACTGCAATGAATACGGGTTCCTGGAGATGGCCGACGGCAAGATCGCCAATACCCTCTGCGTTCAAGGATCAAAGCACATGGGTGTGAAAGTGCAGAACAAACTCTCAAAGTCTGTCTCTTTCTGTCGCACAGACTATCCCGGTATGATAAACACTCACCCTCCCAACGCACTTGCTTACACGTGGCAGGAACCGAGTCCATGACTTTCCCAGTCACCGTCGGTCCCGGTGAGACCGGCTTCCTAGCCAATCCCGATCAACAGAAGTATTTCTTTTGGCAAGGCAAGAAAACTTCAGCTCAGTACTACGTCAACAAACAAGGCGTACCTGAAGACGAGGCTTGTACGTGGGGTACAGAAATGGGAGGCAAGGGCAATTGGGCGCCAGCAGTCTTTGGAACATCTTTCGATGACGGTCCAATGAAGGAAGGTTTCTCCAGCCTGAAACAGAACGAGCTATGCAAGAAGGAGCGACTTGACTACGACATCACCTTCATTGGCGATGGCGTCGTGTCTCCTTGCAGGTACAAGAGCGCCACAAACCAGTGGTGTCAAGGTGACAAGTGTTGGGAAGGCCCAGATCGCGGCTGCACTGTATGTTGCTCTACTGTCCTAAGGCAAAGCCAGACAATCGCTAACTTGGATAGGCTGCTATTATGCACGGCGATCTCACTGTTGTACTATCGGATGGATAGCACACCCGGTCTTAGTGCAGCGTCAAACGCATGTATCCCACTGTCTTGTCACTTTCCTTGGTCTGTCCCTACTAGATCTGCGGCTCTCACGACACTGTTCTTACTATTTCCCACTTCCACGTCAGCCTATTTCAGCAGGCTCATGTATTCCTGGTCAATACTTTCACAATGTCGAAGGCCCGGCGGACTGCGGCAACGATCTCGACGGAGCTTTTGGAGGAGGTTTCGGATTTCTTGAACGGATTACCAATTACCTTTCTTCGGATATGTACACATTTTCTCTTCTGTTAGTAATAGTATCGGGATCTTTATGGGCGGTGATCCACGTGCTGGTAGTGATGCACAGTCTTATTGGGTTTCTAAACTGACAAAGACTCTTCGCTCATCAGAGCTAATTGCTTGTTGACTCCAACGTCTGATATTAACATTCTACAAAATTGCAAAAATAGCGACAAACATGCATCGAATACCATTCAGGCAGTAACCCATAAACCGTAAACATCGATTGACTATGCTATCATACGGCAACGAAGTCTCCATCAGCCCAATGCCGGGGTATCGTCTCAGTACACCAATCGGTGAAACAAAAAAAAAGCAAAGTGCAATCCTCCGTGAGCCAAACTGCCAACTCTTGTGATGCTGCTAAAACACAATTTCCCCCTCCCATGACGATGCAACGGTAAAAGGTCCACCTGTCACACTGTTGACGGCGGCGAATGTGTAGGAGACGAAGGTGGATTAGACTGAATGGAGATGTAACGTATAGCGGGCGTGAAGGCGCGCTAATTGATGTGCCGAAGGATGGCGGGTTGTAATAGGCTGCGTTGCCATACCCGCCATTCGTAGCGCACCTTGACGCATACAAGCTGATAATGCTGATGCATATCGTTAAACCGTGTCGATGACTTGCGCGTAAGTGCGCGTCGCCGTAATGTAACGTGAAACAATCGAGAGGTTCTTAGTACGAGCAGCAATCGCTTCGAAAGCGAAGTCACTCGATCCCGAGGAACCCCTTGTGAATGGTTTGCCTTCAACTCGGGTCCGGATTGAAGCTGAGGAAGTCGGTCGGGTCATTCATGTTGAGTGCCAGACTCGGGTCGAAACCGAGAAAAGAGTCGTGCTCTGCCGTAGTCGTCGGTGTTGGGTCCTCCAGAGGTTCACCGGTATGGCCACCGTGTGTAAGACAGCCGACGCATGCGCAGCCGTCTCCGCATTGACAGGTGCCAGACGCGTCTGAACAGCTTGGTAGGGTCATCTCGTTCCAGAAGTAGGATGACGGCGATAGCGTTACGGTGTCTTCGTCTTTGATGTCGCTTGGACTGCTGGCTGCAGGTGATCCTATAGTATCTGTGGACTTTTGCAACGTGTCGCTTGGCGCTGACATGGACGGTGTGTAACCAAGGCTGCTGGAGAATTGGGCTTGCGGCTGGCTTGGCACGGGGTTCAGTTGCTGTGGCCAGTCCCTGGGCAATACCATTGGTACCTGGGGCATGGTCGCCATGTCCATGCTCTGTTGGAAGCTGATCTGAGTTGGTGTAGGTGTCGCCAAGCTTTGTTGCATTGGGCCGAAGTTCAGGTTGTGACCGGCTTCCGCTCCGTAGCCAGATTGATGAGGGTAAGTAGGCATGTCGTAGAGAGGTGGAGGCATCCCTCCGAAGCCGCCGTTGTACTGAAAGTGTGCCATGATCCTAACATATTCCATCATTGTAGCGTTGTTAGGATGCGCAGCGCATCCAAAACAGCTACATGACTCCCCACAGTGGCAGTTGTGTTCGGGGACGTGTTGACCGATGTGAGGACTTGCAACAGACGGTGACATGGGAGGGTTCGTTGACGGGCTCATCGATACGGAATTTTGGCGATGATAGGCTGCCGCTGCATGGTTGTAGATGGGAGTGCCGAGACCAAAGGGGTTCGGGGCAGGCGATGGTATTTGCGCATGGAAGTTTTGGTACTGTGGGATCACCGCTTGAGCTGGAAATTGGAATTGATGTCCCATATGTTGATAAGCGTGTGACTGGTCGTTGATGGGTGCATCTTCCTGCTTCGTTGAACAGCAAGACTTCTTCTGCACTGGCGGCTCTGGAGCTGGTTTAGCTTTGGCTTTGCTGCCACAGCAGCCTCCTTGTGCTGGCGCTGGTGCTGGCTTGGCTTTGCTACCACAACAACCTCCTTCTTGAACTGGCGATAGAACCGGCTTTGGCTTGCAGCAACTTGAGACGGGCTCGTTTTGCGCAGGGAGTAAACGTGGGGTTGAGCTTGCACTCGAAGGGAGTGACGCTGCGTTGCTACCACTTGTCTCTGAGGGCGTATACGTGATGGAAGAGGCATCAGTCTTGGCGTCAAAGCCAGCCTGGATGGCCTTCTCGAGGTTGTACGGGGTGACGGCTGCAGACTTGCGCCTGCCTTTTTGGATTCGACTGTTTCCTGCAACGGTAGCTGTGGGTGCAGCTCGTTCCGAAGGGCAAGCACATTCAGACGCTTTGGGAATTGTGTAGTTGATGACAACACGTTCGCAACTGCATGAGCCAGTCGGATGTGGACAGCTACTCAAAGGTCGACCCGGCTTTCGAACCTCGACAAGTACCCGATCTCTGTGGTCGCATTTCGACGAGCGATGGCCGCGGATGCACGGACCGCTATTGAATGTCAGTTAAAGTGCACAGCGAATGAGCAGCCTGCGCAATGCGATGCAAGCCGCAGTCGCTAAAGAATTTCTCGGGTACCTGCTGTATGTGCGTAACAAATAGCGAAGACAAGAGAGTAGGACAATGCAGAACAAGGAGCAAGACGAATAAGCGGGAGTACCTACCAGGCGACCTTCTTGCGCTCTCCATTGACTTCGGCCCACATGATGCGGGGCTGATATGAGGTCGAAATAACTTGCTCAATCCGCGGCAGGTTTCCACCAAATGCGCCGTGTATCGGGGACGAAGTAAGACTGCTGATGGAAACAGCTTTTGTCCAAGCTTACTGTACACCGCGCACGTGAAAGTCTTGCGGAGGGGTGAGGTGGCGTACGGCACGGAAGACTGCAGTGGCAAGAGTCTAGGCTAAACGTACGACTCTCGTTGGATAGGAAAGTGGCCGACAGGCTTCAATGTGGTGCGATGTAACTATCCGAAAGAGAAGGTAGACTCGGTACTGGGCTTGGCTAAGTGATCTGTGAAGGGTCCAGCTCCGAGCGCCTGGAGCGTTGATAACCCTAAGCGCTGCCACCGGCTTCCCACAGTGTCGGTGATAATACTGTATAAGCACAGGCGTTGGTTGATGCAGTAGCGATCTTGAGCGCGGAACGGATGAATGGTGGATCGTATGCAGGCGGGCGCACGTCGGAAATGCACACGGCAACAGCGGCAGGGTCCTCAGTTGAGAGCCGGCGGAATCAGGGCGCCGGTTGTACTGGATTCCTCCCAGGATGCGGTCTGGAGAAATATTGCCTTGACAGGGCCCAGCGTTGGTGGGGACGTGAGATACCAGTTCGAAACCGCAGAAAGAACACCGCCGTCACCTCTCCCCACTAGACGGATGAATGACTCGGGTCTCCAGTTGTCAAGGCGTGGGATCTGCTGGTCGGCGCTCGAAGGTTTGTCGTGAATTGAATGAATGCGACGTTTGGCGGAGGGTTGGATTAGGCTTAGTGCCTTAGCGTTGAGCAAGTTTCTTACTAAGCGGTCTTAGTCGCTCCAGGGCGGCACAAGCAGAAGGTGCGATGATGGAGAAATAGATGCCAGGCGATGTCTCAGCGGTAAAGTAAGCGGAGTAAGTGTTGAGATAAAGTACGTGCAAGGCGGGAGTTATGGAAACGTGACCTACGGAGAGCAGCACCTGTGCCTGCTCAGATCATGGTCAGAAGAACCGTGGAAACGATGCTGCGGCCGCCGGGTATATCACTGGAGCGTGGGGAATCTGGCGCCGAGCGGACCCTGGCGCGCTCAGATGAGTACCGCGATAATTCAATCGGTGTGGGCGCGATTGGTAGGCCGTGGTATACGTGAGGCGTCGCTCGAAGCCACCTGGATCACGTCCCACGCCATCGGGCTGGTGCAACGCTCGCTGCCACAGCCAACGAGCGAGCGGCAGACCCTGCGGCCGTTTGCAGCGCATCCTGCCTGGTCAGCCTTCAGACCCCGTTGATGACGGCGATCCGCTGTTTCGAAGATTGCGTCTGTCTAGAACGCAGCTGAGATAGGAAAGGTGGTGGCTGGTGATCTAGGCACGTGCCACTTGTGGCTCCGCTCTTCGAACACCCAAAATACAATCTTCGCCAAGACCATTGTTTCGTCACAACTTTCCTTTCATCATGTCCTCAGAAGCCGACGAGGAGGGCCTGGACCTGTTCCAAGAGCCTACCGATTTCTATGAACCAGAAAAGCAGGCCACATTCGCGTCGCATCAGCTGCTTTCCGGCAAAGAGCTCACTGTTCGTTTGGTTGGTCACAACCCTTTGTGGGTAAGTCATGCACTTGATCACCGACATGCCGAAGCACTGTGTGGAACTTGTCAATGCAGCCACTATTGGCTTCCGTCCTTCTAGAAGACTTCCAGAAGGCCCGTAGAATTTTGGAAGTGCTCCGATACACTCACTGACTTCTGACGTACTTGAGTTACGCCTGGCACGTTCACTGACGTATCCAGGGGCACTTTCTATGGAATGCAGGACGTACTATCTCCGAATATCTCGAGGAGAATGCAAAAGAGCTGGTAGAAAACCGGACGGTTCTCGAGCTTGGCGCCGGAGCAGGACTTCCAAGCCTTGTCTGTGCTCTCAACGGTGCCGCTCAAACGGTCGTCACGGACTATCCCGATGCTGAGTTGGTCGTAAACCTGCAATACAATGTCGACCATTGCGAACTACTACCTAAGCCACCCAAGATTGTGGCGGAGGTTTGTGACTGTGCTCAACCTTGGCAAACATCACTAATGTATGTACAGGGGTATCTCTGGGGTGCGCCTACCGGTGACTTGACGAAATATCTGGCTGATGGTTCGGGCTTTGATGTCCTCATTTTGGCCGACCTTCTATTCAACCACTCGGAACATGCCAAACTCATCAAGACTGTCCAGCTGACCCTCAAGAAATCGCCGAACTCCCGAGCCTACGTCTTCTTTACACCATACCGCCCGTGGTTGTACGAGAAGGACTTGGCCTTCTTTGATCTGGCTAAGGAAGCCGGTTTTACCGTTGCTAAAACGTTCGAAAAGGTCATGGATAAGGTCATGTTTGAGGAAGATCCTGGTGTGAGTCTTTCGGATCGCTTCCCTTGAAGACGTCACTGACCAAACTTAGGATGAACTTCTTCGCCGGACTGTCTTCGGCTATGAGCTGACTTGGAACGCATGAGACTAGTTCTCGGAGTAGCAACGAGTAAAGCACAATGTTTCCCGCAGGCCAGATCATACCTCATGGTACACGCCCGCCATATGTGAGTACCAGTCCTGAAGCAACAGAACTTCAATACGCAACTACACAGTTTTGTGTTGAGAGCCATAAAGCTTTCAGCAGTTGTGTGAGCAGAACTTTTGCTATCGCGTCTCACGCCATAGCCTTCCTCAAGCAAGATTCATGTATGCGACCACAGTAAGTCGTGTTTGCTTTTGAAGACGTTCGGCAAAACATGCATAGACTTGACTTTGCGGGCTTCCAGCCATCTAGCGGTACACCTATAGTGTGCATAATGCCTCTCCAGCCTCCACCTCGCATATTTTGTCCACTGATTCTAACACATCCCCTTTCTACGCGACATCGTGTACGTACTTCATTACAGTCTCACATCGTGCGTTGCGGGAGCGTGAAGAGGGCTCTATTGTACAGCACGTTGTGACTTCTTCTATCGTATGATTGTACTGATAGATTCACAAGGCACGCAGAACAGATTCACTTCCCGCTGGGTATGCTGCAATATGCCAACACACCACGCGAAACACTGTTGACTCCGTTCCACATATGCCTAGGCGGAGTTCCTCGGTATGAGACATAGGCAACACCTCACTACCTCAAGGTTCATCACGATCAGCGCTCTAGCTTCACCACCTCTTCTGACCTCTGCTCAACTAATCTCATGGTCGTGTCAACGCTCGAGTCCCGAGTGGCATCTCTGAGCCTGGGCGGCTGTGTCGGGTGGCAAAGTCGGACGGATCTAGTATTTCCAGTGTCTCCCATTGCCTCTTGCCCAGCTCATGACTCATCTGGCTTAGATGATACATCACACCAAGGCACAAGCGATGCAGTGGGGTTGAGAGGTAGCGTCAAAGAATACACGCCACCCCCACTCCTTACTCCTGTGGAACGAATGATGAGGAACTTGCCTGTGAAAGGCCAGCGTCCTCTCCTGCAACACATCTCACGCCATCCGATGACCCTCGCTGATGTCGAGGCTTTGATCCCTGCACTCATCGGTAGACACAAGATCATGGACCAGCTGATCGCGAACATTGGCTACTTCAACGCTAGAGGCTTGATACAGTCTTCTGAGCTCGAGCACATGCTCATCCACATCCTCGCTGTAGGTGACGAACAGCATTATCTATACGAAACAACACAAGCCCGGATTGAACTAGAACGCCTCCGCTATCAACACTACGAGCGCATGCAGCGCCAAAAACGGATCAAAGATGTCAAGGGCTTCAAGAAGACGGGAAGATCAGGGAGCAATGTCCAGCATTGTGAGTCTATTGGCGACTTTTCTCGTTCCAGGTTGCACAGTGGGCCGGGCCTAACGGATCGGAAATATCCAAGGGTCCGGCTGCCGCGAAATGAGACGCGACAGGTGAGCGCAATGCCCAATCTGTTAGAGTCGAAAATGAGTATGGAGGTCGAGCATGATGTTTCGTGGACGAGGACTGGATCGACCCCCGAGTTTCAGGATGCGAGGATGGGGATGAGCGACAAGATTGTCGTGAAGCTTCCACCCAAAGAGCCTTCATCCCAAGCCCAAACTCCGCCTAAGCGTCGAAGACGAAGAAAGCAGTCTAGAATACCTTGAATCATTATGAATAGCAAGATTGGTGAAAGTTGACCTCAGTGATGAACGATGCATGCCTGTGAGGTTGAAGTGTTTGCGGGGGCTAGCGCCGTTGACCGATAGAGCTTATCCATTGCCGAGGTTCCTTGAGGCTTCACGACTCCTCGACTGCCGACCACGATGACGCGCTACAAACCACCATGACAGTCTCATAGCGATGCTTGCCGTCTCTATCAACATAAATCTATCATGACCTCCTCAAAGCCACCAAAAGCAATTCTCTTCGACATCGGCGGAGTTGTTGTACGTACCTCCTCACACTGCCACCTGCCCAGCCATCCATCACTATGCGCGACAGGACCACATTAGCTAACGTGCCTCGTTACAGGTCATAAGCCCTTTCCAAGCCATCCTCGATTACGAAATCGAGAACAAGATCCCGAATGGCTACATAAACTTCGCGATCCAGAAAGGCCCCCACGACACCGGCGCATGGCAGCTCATCGAACGCGGCGAAGTCGAACTCAATGACGACTGGTTTGCGGCCTTCAAGAAGCAGCTTATGCGACCGGAAGTATGGTCGCAATATCTCCAGAAGCTTGCGCAGCAAGAGAGTGTCGGTGGTGGGCAGGCGATTGAGGGCGGGAAACCACAAGTACCAGACATCGACGCGAAGAAGCTGTTCTGGCGCATGATGAAGATCAGCCGAGCACCAGACCCGTACATGTACCCTGCGTTACGAAAGCTAGGCGAAAGCGGAAAGTTTGTCTTGGGCGCATTCAGCAACAACGTTACCTTTCCCACGGGCATTCTCGACGACGAAGGAAAGCTCTTCACCAAAGAGCTGATCCACGCACCGGCCCCGAATCCTTACGCGAACGACTCCACGGATATCACGACGTGCTTTGACATCTTCCTCGGCTCGGCGGCGGTTGGTGTCAGGAAACCGGATCCAGAGGCATACAAGCTGGCGGTACGGGAGATGGACAAGATCGCAAGGAAGAAGGGCATGGGGAGTGTGACGGAAGGTGACACTCTCTTCTTGGACGACATCGGCATAAATCTGAAGTTTGCGAAGAAGACGGGACTAAGGACAATCAAGGTGAATCTGGGCAAGACGAAGGATGCTGTGAAAGAGCTCGAAGAGGCTGCCGGCATATCGTTGTTGGACGAGAAAGCTAAGCTATGAACGTCGTCACGAATCTTACTCTGGTCATAGAGACTTTGACATTTCCATCCACCTGCTTCAGAGGTCGCAGGCCTCCTTCGCCTCCAGATCCGCCATTCTCTTATGCGCTGCACTCTCCACCAATCTGATGACAGCCAACAGTGCAGACTGACGACTCAGCCCTTCCTGAGGCGCAATGAGGAACTTTCTTTCTGGGGTAACTGATTTAGTATTCCAGCCAATGACGCACGCGCGGAACTTCTCGATGCCCTCTCCTCTGCTTTCGTATCTACCCATAAGGAGCAGTGGCTCTAGTGCTGGGCGGTACGTGGAGGCGATTAACTCTGTGATCATGTTAGTGTGGTGTCAAGGCTCGGTGAGGAGGGGTGCTGTACTGCTGAGATAGCTGAGGTGATTATCATCGCTGTCCAAAAGAGGCGTAGCAGGCACGCTGGGTGGTGCTGGTACGTGGGGACGACTCTCGTTGCTCGATTTGTGGGCCATGTCACTCATGATAACTACAGTCTGCGAAGCTTTATTGGAGAGTTGCCCTTCAAGGCTATGTATCGGTCCGGCTGCTTGCTCTCTGACATCGCAATCATCTTTAAGAGACCATGGGTTTGGCAAAGCAAGCCATGCATCCTGTCATTGCTGACAAGTCTAGCAATTGTATAGGCAATCACCTAGAGTATAATTGCATGGGATCCTCTTCCTGGTACGAAGGATCGCTTTCACACCCATCCTCTTCTACTACCTCTCGATCCAACGATGGCCAGCCGCCCAGTAACACGAGACGATATCAACAACCTCAAACTCCTCAAGTTCTTGGTTACATCCCTTTTCCTACCTAATTTTCACGCCGCTGTAAAGATAGCTCGTCGTCGCACCACGAATATGGCAACTTCGAATATTGTGCCATGGTCATAGGATATCCGGTCATGGTTGTCTCTCAGGCTAGAATTCAAGAGACGGTTTTCATTCCAATGCAAGTAGCAAACTCGCGTAGTGAGGTGCTATTGAAACTGTTGGAGGCAGTGGAGAACTATGATGCAGCGCGGTTTCCATAAAGTTGAGATTGAACTCCAGGGTGTTCGAAGAGCGGAGAGACGGGAGCGAATACTCGAGACGCTGGAGTTGGAAATGGAGATGATCATGATGGATTGGATCATAGAGATGCTTCCGATGATTACGATACTTCGAGGAGGTTCGAGCATGAAGACGTTCATGAACATTTAGAAGCGCACGACAATGGACATAACTATGAAACCAAGTGAAGTGTCTTATTCGAGGTGGTCAAAATCGTTATGCATACGTCAAAGACTTCAAGGAACCCAGAACCCACATCATCCCTCTTCCTCAATCACTCATCCCCTCTCACCCCCTCTCACCCCTCCCCACACTCCCACTCCCAACACTCCCACCCCCATCCCTCGCCGCCTTCTTCTTCTGATAATTATCATCATTCAACATCATCCTCCCAATCTCCATCTCCACAACCCCCAACAAATGCTCCAGCGCCTCTTTCCTGCTCCCACCCATTTCAGGTCCCAGTTCGAGGCTTCTGACCCCGCCTTGTTCGATGCTGTAGAGGGAGGCGCAGAAAGCGAGAGAGGGGTCGACGGCTTTTGGTTTGGAGGTGGAGGAGGCGGAGGCTTTGGGTGGCGGGTGGCGGCCGAGGATGCAGGAGGGGGGTTTGAGGGGGGAGAGGATCCATGATTGTGCTGGGGACGGAGGTGAGTATGTGGAAGGTATGGGGTTGGGGGGTTTGGTACTTACTTTCGATTAAGTCGATGAGATATCTAATTTCCGTTTCGTCTTCACCACGTAGATTTGGAAGCGGCTCGCGAGGTCGGCCGAGGCGCTCAGGCATACTTGCTGCCAATGAATCCATGTCTGATCTCTGGGACTTAGGAATGTAGACATTGAGAACATCGAAAGACGGTCTATTATGGCGAGAAACCGGTGAAGAAGCCGCGTCATCTACTAGGATCAGTGGTGTACCAGTGTGTTTGTCTAGTTGTACAGTGAGGCGGGAAGGTCAACAGGTGGGTGAGATCATTTGGAGAAGCAAACTTTGTGGAACCATTGAAGCGATTCGATACATTTGCATCTAGTCAACTTGAGATGCCCAAGCGTATATGAATGCGCGACAGATTGATAGTGTTTGATATGTCACCTGTATGACTTGATCAGAGCTTCCGGCAGTGGACGTCTATAAATACCACTAATTGGGTTCACCTGACATGTGCTATATCTATGTCGAGCGACCGTCATGTTGGAAAGAGAGGCATTCTTCTACTGATGAGCGCTAACAACTTCTAATGCAAAGCTTTTCCCATCTCAATACAAAAGATTCGCATTATATGCCTTCCTTCAAGCTTCGTAGCGATCTCTTGCCTCCATCATGTGCCTCTGAGGTCACCTCGTCCATCTGTTCCATCATCCGTCGCCCCGGTCGCCGCCTCTCGAGCAGCGCGCTCTGCTCTTTCCCTGTTACTGGCCATCACTCCTTTATAGACATTCTCCCAAAAGTCTACTCGGTTCTTTTCCCGGGTCTTCTCCGCCGCCCACCCCTCCAAGCTGCGTAACAGTCCTAGTAATGCTTCTTCCCTTGTCAACCCCCTATGTGGCCCCCCAAATGGCAATGATAATAATCTTGAGGGACCTGTGGTTGAGCGAGCAGCAAGGTTAGTCAAATATCCATTGGGACCGGTATCGGTGTAGCTTGGATAGACGACGATGGATGCTTTAAATTCATCGCCGAAAAGGCTATCGGCTAGCCTCTTCACATAGCTAAAAGTGCGGTGATCAGCTTCGGTTACGTGTTTGGCCATGACTGTGGTGTCCGATTCCACAATGCTTGATGTTCTGGTGAGTTAGTACAGGTAAGGCGAAGTATGATCGCTATTTAGTACGAAGTTGCGACGGTTTGTTCGTCATGACAGCAAATGCAAACCAAACTTATAGAACATCCCCCGATGTTCCAGTGGCGTAGAAGCCTGCAGATATGGAAGACGACCTTGCGACAGAAAAGGATGTTCCAGGAGGATGAGACTCCAAAGCACGGCCCATGTACCGCCTGCTCTGTCATCACGTGTTGATGTTGCACAAACGCCCAATAAGGAGCGCTCCACCCTTGTGGCGCATATGCAAACACCCGATCTTTATTTCCAATCATTTCTCAGCTCTTCACCGACTTTCTTCCTCAACTTGCTACTGCCTTCCCCGATCTCATTAACATGATGACGCCGGTGGTAGTTGCTATAGCAGCTGCGTCGGCGGTCGCGCTCATAATCCAGTATCTTTCTTCCCGACAAAAACGCCGCGTAAGTACAATCTATCACCCACACACCCCTATATCCCTAAAGACGTGAAGGCAGACCAAGCTATTAGCCACCGCCACGGATGCCTTCCAACCCCCAGACTCAAGAATCATAGGCCCTTTGGCATCGATCGACTTGAGCAGATCTTTCGGGCAGATTCTGAATCGCGGATGATGGAACAGTTCATGTCCTACTTTCGGCAAATGGGAAACACGCTAAACTACAAGCTTCTGGGAATGACGACGTATGCAACGATCGAGCCGGCTAATTTGGAGGCTATGTTGTCAACCAGTTTCCAGGGTGGGGATCGTGACCGATGAAGTTCCTGAGGTTCCGATGGGCTAACTCGCAGATAGAATTTGGTCTTGGGCCTCGACGAGCTATTCTGTATCCGGTGTTTGGTGACGGTGTCTTTACGCAAGAAGGCGCTGACTGGAAAAACTCCCGGGACATGCTGCGACCGCAACTACAGCACAAGCACTACGATGATCTTCAAATCTTTCAAGACGCGGCCAATGATCTCATCCAGTTGATTCGGGGAAGTGACCGGATCGTTGACCTTCAACCGCTCTTCTTCCGCTTGGCTCTCGACACTACGACAGCGTTCTTGTTTGGCGAGTCGACTCGCAGCCTTCTGAGCCCTGAGATTGTTGGGGAGCGGAATTTTGCCAATGCATTTAATTCTGCCCAACGATGGGTCGTCGAGAGATATCGATTCCAGGACCTGTACTGGATGATAGATGGTAGAGGCTTCCGAAGAGCTGGCCGAGATGTTCGTGAATTTGCGGACAAGATCATCGACCGGAATCTTCCGCCGAATCGATGTAGAACCGACGGTGAGGGAAAACAAGTCTTTCTGGATGCTGTTGAGCAGCGTACCTCAGATCGAGCTGCATTAAGAGGTCAGATCATTAACCTATTGGTCGCTGGAAGAGATACCACGGCCTGCTTTCTTTCCTGGACATTGTGAGTTGCGCTTCCCGGTGTGACTGGACCTGGCCTAATATGGACAGCTTTTTACTCGTACGCCATCCGAACGTGATGAAGAAATTGCGCAAAGAAATCTCATCAACCTGTGACGCGAACTCGAAACTGAACCGCGAAAGCCTGAGAAAGATGCAGTATTTGCAAAACGTTCTCAAAGAAAGTACGTTACAATCCCGGTAGTTTCTCTCGCATATGATGCTTACCTTGAGACTAGCTCTGCGACTATACCCGTCTGTTCCTGTCAATATTCGTATGGCTACAAGGACCACGGTGCTTCCCACAGGCGGTGGCCCGGATGGCCATTCCCCAGTCCTCATACCTAACGGAAGCCCGGTAGCCTTCAGCGTGTATGCGATGCATCGACGGCCCGATCTCTTTGGAATGGATGCAGAGTTATTTCGACCAGAAAGGTGGGACGAAGACATGCCTCTGCAGCATGATCCAACGAGTGCGAAATGGGGATATCTTCCCTTCCACGGTGGACCGCGGACCTGTCTAGGCAGTAAGTACCCACGCGGGCTGTACGACTGAATGCAGCTAATCTGATGTGCGTCTTTTTAGTGGATTTTGCGCTCACGGAAGCTGGATACATTGTTGTACGACTTCTCCAAAGTTTCGCGAATATCAAGCTTCCCGACAGAGAAGCCGTTGAGCTGGTGGGTGTGGAGGAGCAGGTTGCGACACTATTCATTTCGATCAAGGATGGCTGCAGAGTTGAGATCAGTCAGTAGTCAGGCGCGTTGGTGACGGGGTTACTGGTGATGAGATGTGATGGAGATGTCGTCATCGCAGATGCCCATCTAGGCAGGTGCACATGTGCCTTCAATCTGATTAGCGCGCGCTAGTGAGGACCCTGACTTCTCGACCAGCAGGTACCAGGGACCACATCTACCAAACAAGCCATCCATTGCTTAACCATGCCTCTACGTTTTCCTATCTACCAAGGCTTCTGTGGAATAAACTCTACCCCAATTTCTCTGGCGATATCTTCCATCGTCAAAGCTTCTCCTGCAGCTGAGACCAGCCCTGTTCCGCTCTCCGCTCTCCTCCTAGCTTCTTCATACGCTGCTTCGCAACTCACCAAGTTCTTCCTCTTCCGTTCGTTTTCTTCCACATCATCTCTTTCCTTGTCGCTTATGATCACGTCGAGTCTCCAGGACGCGATTTCCTCAAGCCTCTTCCGCACGGCTTCTAGAACACCAATCCGAGTTTTGGCTGTTTCGACCTGCGAGAGTAGTCGTCTCTTGACACTACCCGAAGACTCTATCTTTGACTCTACTACAGCGGCACGATACCGGTAAGAATCCCTGTCAGTGCTCAAGCCGTGGGAAACGTACAATTTGCCATTTGGATAGACGGCGTCGAGAAGCTTGGTTACGACGTAGAAGGTCTGGAACTCGAGGTCTGTGATGCTACTGGACATCGGTGCTGGTCCCGGGTTGTTAGATAGCGTAAGTGTTGGAATGTCAGCATGCGTGTGCGTGAAGTTATATAAGTAGAAGGCAGGTATAAGTTTGTCTACCAGAACAGTGATCAAACTTAGCATCACCCAGCCAACTTAATCCCAGTCTCATGATAGCCGCACAGGTACTTGCAGCAGAACAACATGTTACATGTGTGACACGCTACGAAGTCTGCACATCACCCTGACCGCCCCTTGTCCCTTCCTTCAAATCTCTATCCTCTCGCTTCGCTCTTGCCTTCACCCGAACTGGTGAAGAGTCCTCACTTGACTTGCGTTTACCAGACATTTCCGCGTCCCCCTTCTCTAGAGACTGGTCGGTGTCCAACCGGGGCTTTTTATCAGCACCTCTTCCACCCGGCACTTTTCCTTTTCTTTTCCCCCCCTCGTCTTCCTCTTCACTGGATGGTTCCATGGCATCAAGTTCAGCATCAAGTTCAGCATCCCTAGCCCGCCGTTCCGCCTCGATCTGCTCAAAGTTATCATGCACGTAGTCCTCCAAATCTCCCAAAAGTGTGTCTAGTGCATCGACGCGTTTCTTCGCATTACCGCTAGCCATGATGATGTCCTTCATCACCTTGCCTTCATACCTCGCTACCCCGGCGTGGTAGCTGATAACCTTGCCGGCTAGGTTCTTTTCACGGGCGACATACAATCTGTGCCCCGGGAACACTTGGCGGATGAGTTTGGCGATGAAGTAGAAAGTGTTGTACTCTGCGGCCGTGATAGGCATGTGTGCTGATTTTGATTTCGTGGGATCTTTGTCGACTATCGGAAAAGGGTGCGTGTATGAGTTCAACCCGATGAGCATGCGAATGCGCAGATATATAATACTACAACGGTACAAGTTTGCTTACTTAGTCAGCTACTAGAATCAACGAGACTTGACCAACTACGTACAGCTGGTCTCATGAGAGGAACGCAAGAAATCAAAAAGCCATTGGCAAGAACAGCTCCATTCCTCAAATGACTAGACATGAACTCCATTCCTATGCAACAAACGCCATGCTATGCAACATTGAAATGTACATATCAACATAACCAACATGCCTTCGTATCCGTTATATTCACCATATCTTCACGTCCCCCAATCATCCCATTCGCCGTTTTTCCGCGGCCGTTCCCGACTCGTGCTTTTCTTCGCTTTTGGTGCTGGGTCTAAGAACCCATCTGGTATGTCATTCCAGTTTTGCGTCCCTTTTGGTGGTGCAGATACGGTCTGCGCTTTTCGTGCTTTTCGTTGGTCTACCGCTTGCTCGTCGCTCGAGACCTCGTAATCGTCGTCTTCGTCTTCGGATATGTAATTGTATTGGTCGAACTTCCTCCTGTCGATATTTTGGAGCTGTACGTCCCCGTCTGCGTACATGCCGCGTTCTCGTCCTAGTATTTGGTCGGCTTTGTTCGGACTTCTTCGTCCGTCGATGGGGCCTTTGGCGATGCCGTTCGAGGGGGTGAGGTATTGGGTCGGCTCGCCTGGACGAGTAGGTGCTGGCCACTCTGGTCGTCTTGTGGCTCGCGGTGCAGGCTGGTTGTATTGGCCGGGCATCCACCCACCTGGACCGCGAGTGGGACGTGTGAATTCTGCCTCAGTAGGAGTATCAACACCCCAGCCAGCCGCGCGCTCACGCTGCTTCTGTATTTGCTCTTCCCTTTCTCTTTCACGCTTTATCCGTTCCCGAGCTGCCAGCCACTTCGGACTGGGCTCCCACGACCACCCGTCTCCAGTTGTTGTTACCAGTGGCACGAACCACTTCAACGGCGAAGGCCCAAAAACATGTCCGATGTTGCGCTTCCAGCCCAGATCGAATGCGTTCGGTAGCATCTCGTTGTCACGTTCGTCGAGGTAGCTGTCGTAGCGGTCTTGGTTCTGCTGGCGTTCTCGGTATTCGTAGGATTGGTAGTGCGGGTGGGAGTAGCCGTTCGCGTGGCCGGGAATGGGAGAACGTGATGCGGAGCGCGAAGGCTGCTCACCCTCTTCGGGTCTGGTTACTCCCGGGAGAGCATTCGCATGGATCTCGCGCAACTGGTCGCCAACGCTCAAGCGGCCGTTTGCTTGCGCCTCGACATAGTTTCGATCGTTGAGCTGGTGCTTCATAGTGCTTCGGAGTGGGGAGAGGTAGCGCGTCTTCTCCAAGCTCTCGATCGTAGTCTGACCCCTGACTGTAAGCCACAGATGCCAGGCAGTGAAGCCTGTTATGACAATTCCGATAATACCGGACAGCACGGCGAGCAGAACGTAGTTGACAGGCATAAACGACTCCGTGTATTGTCCGTCACTGAGGATTTCGCTCCAGACCCAGGTCGCAGATGTCGCAAAACACACCCAGCAGAAGAAGGAGAGATATGTCAGGAAGAGGACGAAGGCTTTATAGTTGCGCAGGCCAACGCAAGTCGCGAGCCATGGGCAGTGGTGGTCCATCTTCAAGACGCAGCGCTTGCATGTGGAGCAGTGGTGGGAGCGGTCCGGCTTCTTGGACTGGCACTTGTTGCAGAAGCGCAGCTCGCCGGTCGATGCCTTGACAGTGAAGGACGTGTACTGCATCTCTCCTCCCTCTTGTGACGGCAGGTGGCTGTAGCCATTCTTGATATTGAGCGGCGATCCGGGGTCGGTGAATACGGCGGTCGTGTAGCTCCAGTTGAGCATGAGATAGAGGAAGACACCGAGGGCAGACGAGAACTTTCCTATGCGACGTGTCAGTAGTCGCGTCCAGGTATTTGTTCAAAGTGGTCTCATTGGACATGGGACAGATATGCATTGGATGTATTGTACAGAGGGAGACGCACCCGTCCAGACATTCTTCGAGGGGACAAAGCCGATGCCAGCCTGCACCCACACGGCCCACGACGTCAGGCCGTAGACGAAGAGCAGCGGGAAGTAGGTGACGGCGGTGCAGCAGTAGCGCTCCACCTTCCTGGCCCAGCCGCGGCGGCGCATGGTTCGCGAGGGGGAAGTTGGGGGAGAGGGCGAGCCCAGCGTGGCCATGTCTATGGGCTGGCTGAGTGGGCGGGCATGTGGTGCGGTGGATTGCGAGGGGATGTTTGTGCCTGGGGTCACCCCGTGGACGGCGCAGATCGAGGACGGGCGGCCTGGAGAAGGGGAGGCTGCGGAGGACAAGCAGCCGGCGCACGACTAGTTTCAGGGTGCAGCGGCGCACAGCATGACACAAACTAGCAGGGCGGACTTGGGGGATGGAATAGGTAATGTAGTGCTGCAGAAACAAGTCGTGCAGGGTCACGGGGTGTTGTCGTCCAATTCGTCGTCTAGTCGTGTCTGGTCGTAGTCATCAATAGTCGTCGTAGTCCAATGTTGTAAGCGTCGGCGTCGTAATCGGTGGTTGAGTGAGGCGCATGATGGGTAGCGCAGAGGGTAGCGTGTCCCAGAGTACGCAGCTCACATCGACTCGGCACGCCGACCACGTGACGCCGTTGTTGGGACCGCCAGCGCGGACACGGTACGTATGCAGGTCATAAAACAAAAAGTCAGCCGCAAGCACGTCCGGACAGGTGGCAGGTCAGACGCGCCTTTCAATTTTGGAGTACTTCCACTTTTGGAGGCGTCTGGGTGCTGTCGCCCGTTTCAACTGCGCCGTCGCACACTCAGCCTGCGACGGCCGCGTCCTCTACAAGCTATATCCACCCGGGCGAGCGTAAAATAACGGCAATCCCGGGTGCATGCGCGATAATCTAAGGTAGCCTGATACAGTGGTTACAAGACGCAATGTCGGTGCCACACCCCGGCATGCTCCCGTATTGCTCCCGCCGCAACCTGCGACATTTAGACATGGCCCTCGCCCAGCGCGATCTGCTTCGGTCCTGCCACACAACGTCCTAATGCCTACTTTGTTCTTGCGATAGCGTGCCCCCACCTCCTCGACTTCGCGGACATGTCTAGCAACTCTCCTTCAACAGCAACAACTTTTGGCCCATTACCTTAGCTAGACATGCTTGCCTCCAGGAAGCGGCCCACGCCGCTGCTGCTGCTCTTCGTCCTTGTCCTCATCGGAATATGGTACCACAGCAGAGACACTGACCGCATATACCTGCAATGGATGTCCTCGATTGAGTCGCGCCCTGCAAAGATACCCTCCAACAAAACCCTAGGCTTCGGCGCCGTCGTAGTCGTGTCCAAGGATGGCTCCTCGCGCCGCAAGCCACTCCTGCAAGCTGCCAACGTCACCGACATCGACCTTACCATCCCGACCCAGCCAGAATGGACTGAAGGCGACGTCCAGCGCTTCATCAACGGTCAGGAAAAGGCGCAGAAGGGATCGATACTAGCGTGGTTAGGGCACCACAACGCGCTGCGCTGGTAAGTTATATCGACGCCGGCATGCCACCCGTCTTGGCGTGCATGCAGCCACATCGAGCAGCTGCTGATTCGCTATGATTTAGGTTCCTAGATTCAGGCCTCGAGACGGCTCTCATTCTCGAAGACGACGTCGACTGGGACATCCGCCTGCGCAGCGTCCAGATACCCCTTGCGGCAAGCGCTGCCCGCCAGCTCCTTCCTCCACCACGCGCTCAACACCCGGGCGTCAACGCCGCCAGCAACCACACACAATACTGGGGCGACCAAGATGCCTGGGACCTGCTCTATCTCGGCCATTGCGGCGACTACTTTGACATTGTCACCGAGGACGGCCCAAAGACCGACCGCCAGTCCTTCAACCTGAGCGCTATGCCACACATCCTATGGCAAGACCCTACGCTTCCATCGTGGATTAACCTGCACCCATTTACGCAAGACCTATTCCGCCTTTTAGGCATGCCCGAGAAAACGCGCGTCATGCACCGAGCCAAGTTCCCCCTCTGCTCCTTCGGATACGCCGTCACACGCCGCGCCGCCGAACGTCTCCTCAACGATCTCGCTCCGCCGAAACTGAAGAAGTCAGGAGCCCGCGCATTTGACGTCGCCCTTCTTCACGCCTGCAACAAGGGAGAGAACACGCCATCTCCCACACCGGAGTGGCAGAAAGCCAACCCTCGAAGTCGAAGCAAATACCCGAGCCCGGGACTACGGTGCTGGACACTGAACTCCGAGCTATTCCATCACATGCCTGGTAAAAGCGAGATTGATTCAATTGGAGAGAAACTTGGCGAGGAACATAGCTTGCCGCCAGTGGACCTGGCAGCCCAAGCGCAGGTTGTATACCGAAACGAGACCACAAACATCGACTGCGGATTCTGGAACGGAGCCTTCGCATTCGACGAGGACGACACCGAACGGCTACACTTCCTACAAGAAAAGGTCGGAAGACAAGGCAACTGCCTCAAAGAAGGCAAAGACCGAGACGAGATCACATACCCGCCTCAAAAAGCGATGACGTGAGAAACCCTCAGCACAACACCGCATGTCACCTTCCATGTACATATTAGATTTCACGACGAGCACATCTTAACAGGATACCCGGCGTTATAGACACCACGGGATTTACGGGCGTTTAGCAGGAGCATCAACTAGGATTTCATCGGCGACATGAAGCCTCAGGACAAGGCGCAACATGATCTTTCTGGATTTTCTTCTCTACACTTCTTAGGGCACTATACCATAGCGGCGATTTCATCTACCAAGGCGTATGTATGCAAGGGCATGGTTTGGAGACCGCCTTTTTGTCACAGTTTACGATAGCTTCTACCGACGTTACTTTGAGCGCTTCATGAAACAGATTCGCATTGCATTTTCTCATGCTTCTTTGCCTAGTGACGTACACACATGCACACCTCAGAACTCCAATGCACCGACCACAAAAAGTATCACCGCTCATTCGGTACACGGCAGCACGATACCAACGATCGCAATACTAATCTTCTCCACTTGCAACAGGTGGGGCCGTACTCAACCACCGCGCAATCACCGACGTCACAGCGAAACCACCAACACTATCAGTGATCACCCTCAAACTCCCCGATGACCAAGAAAACTTTTCCCATCCTCCATCCACCTCTTACTCACGGTAAGATAAGCACGGCAAATCCCACATCCTCCATCGATCCATCCATCCCGCCCTCAACACGTTGAGTCGCTTAATCCACCTCGCCGTACCTGTCGATCTGTCCAGCTCGTTTCGGACAGCGGACAAAGCAAGCCTTATCCTAGTCCGGAAGTGACATGTAGATCCTTGCCCGCGTTTTGGGACAGCGACGTGTAGGCTGTCTGGGCGTGAAACAAGCTTTATTAGGGCCGATGGCCACGTGTGAGTGATAGGGGAGGGAGAGAGGGAGATTTGAGGGGGGAGGGTAGGCGTTGGGGGGGGGAGGGGAGGAAGGGGGTGAGAGAGTGAGGAAGGTGAAAATGTGGTAATGATGTGGATGTTGATGTTGCGGAGGGTTGGTGTGTGATGTGTGGGAGGGAGGTCGCGTTCGTGTGGGGTACAGGTTCCGGTCTCGTTGGGGTTTGGGCGACTTGCGGAGCTAACCGACTAGGAGCCCTGGTTGCGTGCGGTTCCTTGCACGTAAGGAGTTCGTTCACTCTTCATCCGTGGAGTCCATTGTAGATTCTGTATCCGATAGCACTCCATCCAACTCATCTTGCGTCATTGTTCTGATGATGTTGTCAATAGTGTCGCAGTCGTGCTCTCCATATTTAGACCTCTTCCACTCTTGCAGTAAATCCACCACATGAACGTGTTTATTACGTTGCGCCTTGAATAGTGACCTCCGGTAGTTTGTATTGTGTCTTCCTTGAATATTAGCTCCTGACTCAAGGAGGTAGGCGACCACCTCGAGATAGCCAGAGTCAGAAGCTGTCTCGATTGCTGTCCCACCATCCCAACCATCTCGACGGTTGATTTCTACCCTGGCTTCAACTAATAAGCTGAGTATTTCAAGATTTTCCAAGGGGACTGCTTCTTCCAACGGAGTTGTCAATGTCAGTATATCCACAGGATTGACATATGCTCCAGCCGCTATGAGTTGACGCACTATAGGCACGCTTCCTCCTCGTATCGCCTGATGAAGGGGTGGCACTGTGTACGATCGAGCCTTTGTGTCTTGTGGACAATTCGGACTGGCGCCCATCTGAATGAGACGATCCACCTTGCTATAGTTGCCGGAACGTGCAGCTTTTGCGAGTGTATCGTAGAGACACTTTTGCACATAATCGTATCCGGAAACTAGCTTGACGTCGTCTGGATGCCAACCGGTGTCTAGAATCGCGTTCATGAGGTTTATGTTTGCGGAACAGCGAGAGAAGACGTATCCAGCAGTCAGTTGTTGTAGTCGTTCTTTGCACTGCTCTTTGTCGAGATCGTCATGAGGAAACTTGACGAACTTTTCGAGGTATCTGGTCTTACTACCCTTCACAGCGGCCATAAAAGCGCTTGCAGAATGTTCTCTCCATCGGCAAAATAGCTGTATATCAGATTTGGAGTCAGATTTGAATTCTGCGTCAAAAGGATTGAATCCTGCGTCCAAAAGAAGGTCGATTATCTCGTCATAAGACTGTTCCACTGCGAGACTGAAAACTTCAATTCCTCTATGGTATGTTCTGATGTTTGAAGTCGCTGCCTTGGCGAGTAAGGGCTTCGCGAAGTCTATCGTGTTCCGGGTGATCGCGTCAAAGAAGAAATCGACATCGGAGTTCCGATAGCCACTGAAGATCGTAGCACCGTGGCTAGTCAGGATATTGATCAGGTTCTGGTAGCCGCCGCGCACAGCAATCTGTAATGCATTGAAAGCTGGGTAATTGTTAAGGCAGCGCATATGCCTATATGGTGGGCTAAAATGAACATACACTCCACCGTCAAGTAGCATTACTACCAGACATTCGTTCCCGTCTTCCGCTGCATAGAGCAGAAGATTCTCGAAGAAGGTTGTCCACTTCCATTTCGCAGCTGATTTGGCGATCAACAGCAAGCGTCCGAGAAACACCAAGTCATCGGCAGTGTCGAAAGCTCTCACAACGTTATATAGATCGTCCTTTGGAGTTGTGTATCGAATGAACACCAGAAGAAGCGATTCGTACCAGCGATTGAGAAGGTCTCGGGTGGGCTGCTGGACTAGGTGGCGCATACCACATTTGTCCGACAAAGGGATATGATTAGGAAGCTCGTTTTCAATGACGCAAATGGCTGAACGCATGTAGTCGCACAATAGTTCTGAACATGAGCGCGGCGTCGTGTTTGAGACCAGATCTGACGACGGAGAGGGTGTGCGTGTCGCTTCCAACGGCATCTTGGTAGCAATATGATCGGAAACTTCAGGTACAGCGGCCACAGTCACAGCAGTAACTGTTGGCGACAATACACGATCGTCCTCTTGAGCCTGAACAAGTGGTTCTTGAGGACTCACAGCTGGGGAAACTCCTTCATCAAGATGCTCATCACGTTCTGACTCTTTGCTCAGCTCCTGGAAATGACGCTCCGCAGCTGGTGGCGGCGTTGAAATCTCAATTTCTGGTGGCGTTCGAGAACGAGACTGAGGATGCAGGCCTAAATGATCAGCTAGTGAGTCGACATGAGCAGCGGAAAGCCTTCACCTACGTAATCTGTGGCTATCAAAAGTAGTCTCACGCTTCCTAAGTCTTTGTCTTTCTAGTCTTGCCTGCGGTATCACTACACCGCGCACTTTGACATTGGTCGGGCGGTTCCTTCCGTTCAAGCGACCGAGGATGAAATCCCACTCCTCCTTCCGGACATTCTTCGAGATGCGCCATCTCTTGAAAGACCGTTCGTATTGAGATTTACTATCTTTGGTAAGCAAGGTGTGTTGCGACTTGGTGGTGGACGTCGCTCACGTTCGTTCAAAGCCTTGCCTAGCCATGACATGCATGACCTCGGACAGCGGCTTGTCCTGCTCAACGTATAGAGCAAGGATATCTTCCTTTCGTGACATCCATTCTGACTCTTCTTCTTCCTGTCTTTTGGGCATATCTTAGGATTTTCGGCCAACCGGTAGTTTTTGTTGTGACGTTTCGAATTGGTTCTTACAGCATACCTAGCTATGGCCCTCGGTAATAAGCCAGCGCGGTAAGCGATCCAAGGCTGGGAGGGGCTCAGTGCTTAGGCAAGAACGTGAAGGGTGGCAGGGCCTTTGAGGGAGTAATAAGAGGGTAAACTAGACGGCTGTAATGTCAAAACGGAGGTTACCATGGTTGATGTTCAGCAAGTAGAAGTAGAAAGTGCAAAGGTGTCTAGAGAAGAAGCGAGGCAGGCAGCACTCATTGGCCACTTACAGAATCATCGACCCACCGGGCCTGTACTGCGACCCGGGCTGCAAGGCCTCCTATCCCCGCGATCCTGAAGTCTCGTTAATTGGATCATGCCAAAATCTTGTGGTCATGCACAGAGGGTGTGCTCCCGGCTTGTGCACAGCCGCAACTCAAGCTGCCCCGCGAAGGTCAAGACGCCACGCGACTCAATGCGGCTCATCTGATAGGCCGACACCAAAATCTCGCATGCAGAGTGCGTGTCGCTTCGTGAGTGTAGTGGAAGGCGGCGATCATTGGCCATACCTTCACCGCGCCTGGTACGCAGGGCAGTAACGGGGAAGAGGGAAGATCCACACCCCGAGATTGAGCGGCTGTTCAATTGGTCGCAACCGAAATCTCCCGAGCTTAAGGCTCTCCATGACCAGGCCACCGGTACCATGAACGAAATTGCTTGCACCGAGGAACCCACGCTCGAGAGCCGAATGAGGAAGACCTAGGCCGTAATGTGCCATATGAGGCTAGGCTGGTGTAGACGGTACCTGGATCAATGCGGGCGCACCCAGGAATCTCACGCTATCGCAGGCGACGATGCGCAATTCAAGACGACGGAAACGTGCAGACCGGTGTCTGTCTGTATCTACTCCAGCCTCCTACGTATGGCCATGCTAGAATGCGGTGCTAATTTGGTTGGCTGTGGCCATAATCATCGATCAAGGGTGCAAGTAGCAGGAAGTATATAACGGTCATCGCTCACTCCCATGCCTAAAATCAAGCAGCAGCCGCAAGACTCCGCTGATTTGAGATCCCGCCATACGTCAGGGAGCGCTCTGCTAGTTCTATCGTCATTAAACTCGGTTCCTAGAGCATGGCACTCGATACCCAAAGCATCGTTGCTATCATCGCCCTCTTCGTCACATGTCCACCAACTATATGGATTCTTTACAAACTATACACGCGACGGCGAGGTCGAAGGACCCTTGGTATGTACACGTTCTCTAATACCAAAACAGCCTGCAGCTAATCCGTCTAAGCAACGAGCGCTATCCTTCCGACACACACGCCTCCTCCAAGTGTACCGACAAGAAGCCAGAGCATCTTACTTCGACAACAGCGTTCGCACACATGGTCGCTACACACAACCATCATGCTCGAAGACATGGCGTCCTCATACCAGCACGAGTCGAGAGGTACATTGGCATACCTCCACCTATACACATACAATACTGACTCCATACGGATGTGAGACCCTAGTTCAGCTCGAAGCATCGCATATAGACACGGCCGATCGCTCCGTTCTGCAGATAGCGCACCGAGAGCAGACACTGTGGGGTATTAGAAGCTACAGTAGACCTTGCCAATATGGTACAGATCATGAATGATGGTGTGTATGAGGAAGTATACAGTCCAGGTACTGTCGGCGTCAAGACTTTGCCAAAGGATGCTACGATGTGAGAAGAAGTGTGTGTGTAGACAGCATCAATAGCGTGTCAGTCTCTGGACTGCACACTACCTTCATTTTACTCTTTTATATGTGCCGATAACCGGACATACATTCGCGATCCTGTACTCATGGCCCTGCAGGTCGCTTCTTGACAATGGACGGTTTTAGCACCCTCTGATACCGCGCCAGATCAAAACTTCCGTCTTCCAGCTCTTTACTGTCCGGATCACCAGCCCAACAAAACGTCCGACACTTCTCAAATACCGTCTTATCATCATCTAAAGTCGCCTCGCACCAGGTCCAAATGTAAGCACCGGTCTCGTACTCCTGCAAACGCTTGAACTGGTCTTCTTTCTCTATCTTCCACACCACGCCTGATACCTGCTCGTCGCCATCGCCAAGTATGAGCGCTGGATATATACTCCACATCCTGACTTTGAAGCCGAGAATTGTTGCAAGTCGTGTGGTGGGGAGCTCTGGAAGGTTCAGGACCGCTTGTAGGACTTCCGGGTCCATGAGTGAGCCGTACAGGAACATGTAGCATGGACTAAAGGGTTGATCAGGTGATACTTCTAAGACATCCGTGCTGCGACTATGCTTTGGTTGAGATGGTGGCGCAGATACTTTCAGGTTTATGGCCTTTGAAGCGGGCTTTGGGGCAGGCGGAAGAGGAGGTGGGATTGGAGCAGTCATTGTAGCAGTATTGTTGCAGAACGCACCTCTGTATACTCCTTAAGAGCACAGCACGTAATTATACTAGTATAGATTAAGATAAGCTCTTAAAAGCGTTACTACTTAAAAAAGCTTTCTAAGTAAGCTTATAATATAATAATTTATTTTTTATTTATTTCTATACTTCTAGATATAATAGTTATAAGTCTAGTAAGTATATAAAGCTTAAGCGTACTCTCTATAGACTAAAGAACTCTCTACTACTTTAGTATAAAGAGCTCTTACGTATAGTAAAGAAAGTAAGTTTTATTACTTCTAAAGAAAAGCTTTATCTCTTTTTTAATAAATAAAAAAAAATTTTTCTACTCTTTTATATTAATAATATACTACTTATATATTACTATACTACTTATTAAAAAGCTTTATAAGTTACTAATATAATAAAAGTAGTATATAATCTAGAAGAGAAAAGCTTAGTTAAATAGTTTCTAAAAGTAAAAGTATTATATAATTATACTACTTATACTATAATACTTATATATAATAAGTATTTAGATAAGCTTACTAAAAGGTTTAACTTAGAAAGTACTTCTTTAAGCTTTACTATACTACTTCTAAGCTAAAAGCTTATAAAGTTAATAAGTAAAGTAAATAAGAAAATAGTTAAAAACTACTAAAAGTATATTAGATTACTACTTTATATAGCTATTATACTATAGTCTAATATAGTATATACTACTTTAAAGCTTTTATACTTTTTTATAAACTTAAGTAAAGAGTATATTAAAGTAGTTAACTAAGTAATTATATACTTATATAAAACTTATTATTAAGCTATCTACTATAAAGTGTACTTTAAAGTAAAGCTTATAATTTATAGTAATACTTCTTTTATAGATAATCTAAAAACTAGATACTTTTTATAAAGCTATTTTATTATACTTTTTAAAAGTACTATTATTTAGAAAGTAGTATAATAAGTAACTATAATAACTTTAACTATAAAAGTAAAGTTTCTTACTCTTAAGTATATTAGTAAAGAAGTAATAGCTCTTAAAAGACTATTTTAGAAACTTATACTTACTTTTAAAGTAGTATAAATAATTTTCTATAATAACTAGTAGACTATATACTTAGTAGTTAACGCTAATAACTTACTAAATAACTTAATAATATCTTTATTTAATATCTTACGTAACTACCTCTTATAGTTTACGCCTATATTCTTCTACCTCTTAATAGTCTTAGTGTTTAGATTTATAAGATTTACTACCTATATAGACTAGTATCTCTCTATACTTAATTAGTAACTATATATATATATATATATACGCTTATAATACTTACTAGCTTTCTAAAGTAGTTTTATAGAAATCTTTTATATACTTTAGTTTACTTATATATCTTTTACTTTATTAGAATATATTTAAGAATACTTTCTTTTAGATAAAGTTCTTTTAAAGTATACTTTTTACTACTATACTCTTATAACTATACTCTTAATTAGCTTTTTCTTTCTTAGCTCTTTAGCTACTATAGTTTAATATATAACTTAAATTAATTTAAATCTTTACTATGTTTTAGCTACTTAACTTATACTTACTATATCTACACTTTCTATTCTGTTTATAGCTACTATAATTACGCTTACTACTTCTTCTTAGCGCTAATAAGTATATAATAATATATCTTAGATATATTAATATCTAAAATATATAGCTAAGATAAAAGTATACTAAAGAGTTTTTTAAAGTTAAGTATCTAAAAACTAAGAGTATACTAGCTAATAGGCTTACTAAAAATTTATTAGTTTAGTAATTTACTTACTTTAAGAAGTAGTTAAATATAAAGAATATTAAATTATTAGTAGTATTATAAAGCTTATAAAGTATAAAAAAGTTTTTAGCTACTCTTTTTAGAAAGTAGTAGAAAGTATATTTTAAGTATAACCTTTTTTATAAATTTATAAAAAACTACTTATTAAAAAAAGCTTTTATTAGAGTATATACTCTAAAAAGTATAGTAAAATAAAAAAGTATATACCTAGAACTATAATTAGAGTAAAGCTTCTTTAGTTATCTAAGTATAAAGTTAGAGAAGTACTACTAGTTATTACTAGTAAGATTTTTATAAGCTTAAAAATACTTAAACTCTAAAGTAAAAAACTAAAAAAGTATAACTTTCTTTATAAATATAAATAAGTAACTAAGTTTAGTAGTAATACTCTTATAAGTAACTATAATAGTATTATTAGTAATAGTCTTAAAAAACGTACTTCTATTATTATTATTATTAGAAAGTACTATACTATTATTAGTAGTTTTATTATAGTTAATCTACTTAACTACTAGATAAAGTTTTATAAAGCTTATTAGTACTAAGAAGTAAAAGTACTAGAATAAAACTTACTAAAAGAATACTACTTAAAAGTAAAAGTATTATTAGCTTTATTATTAAGATTAAATTAAAACTACTTAATACTAGTGTATAAGTGTTAGAAGGTATAAAGATATATTACTATAAGAACGCAAGGTAGTTAGTATAGATAAAAAAGTATATAAACGTTAGTTTAGTAGAAAAGAGTTCTATTATAAAGAGATTCTATTATCTAAAGTATTATATAAGAGTCTAATACTTAAAAGTATAAGTAAAAGATAAGATAGTAGATAATAAAATTCTAAAGAGCTTTTATTAAAAGATATTCTTTTTCTAAATAATTCTTAGGTTATTAAAGATCTAATTTATATAAGAATACCTTATACACTAGTATAAACTTTCTCTTTCTAGTAGTATAGTTCTATTATACTATCTAGAATGTATTAATTACTTATAGTATAAAGAAAAGATAAAAAAAAAATATAAAAAAGAAAGTAAAAAGCAAAATAAATAATTAAGTAGAGATATTAGTAATACACTACTATAGTATAGATAGTAGATAGATTTTAAGTAAAATAAAAAGCTTACCTAAAATCTAAGTACTAGTAATATTACTAGTACGTCTAGTTTACTTTATATTTTATCTACTATAACGTAGTTTAGATAAGCTAGTAGTAGAAGCTAAAGAGGCTAGTATTAGTATCTTAAACTAAGAAGAAAGTAGTAGAACTAGTAGTAGTAATATTATTAGAGAGCGTAAGGTACTAAAGAGTAATAATAGACTAGACGCTAGACTACTAGTATAAGTCTAAGAAGTCTTAAATAGAGAGAAAGAAGTAAGTATAGTATTAAAGTTAGTAGCGTTATAGAAGTAGTAGTAAATATCTAGTTCTATATTAATCTTATTAATAAAATAACTAATAGTATCTTTTATACTATAATTATAATTTTAAATATACTACTATCTCTTATAAGAAGAAAGTATGCTCTTATTAGTAAAGAAAGAAATATTTAAGTATTTACTATTAGCGCTCTTAGTAAAGGTAGCCTTTTTAAGCTTCTTAACTACTAGCTATAGTATCTTAATCTCTCTAATAATATATTTACGCTCTTTCTAGATATACTCTAAAATACTATTCTTATTCTTACTAAGAAGTTTATAAACTTTCTTACGTATAAGAGAGTTATTCTAGAAGACTTACGTAAAAATAGCCTTCTAGATCTAAAAGAAGAAGTTAATATATATATCTACTAGAAATACTTACTTAATACTACTATACTTATTATAATATTTAGATAGTGTTATAGAAAGAGCTATAAAATTATAATAAGCCTTTAAGATCTTATTATATATTTCTATAGCTAGAATCTCTATAATACTCTAGCGTACTATAATATACTATAGAAGAATTATTTAATAGATCTTAGTTACTAGTTCTATAGAGCTATAAAGTATTATAAAGTAAGTAATATAAATGTCTTCTTCTCTATAAATAGACTTCTTCTACTTTACGCCTAGCGCTATTACTTATACTTCTTACGTCTAATTAATATTATTATACTATTCTTTAATAAGACTAGTAGAATTCTTCTTAGTAGTCTTATACTATTATAAGTATAGCTCTATATATTAATAGAAGCTCTCTAAGACTTTTATATAGTTCTAAGAGTTTTTATTATTAATTAAGACTAATTCTTAGATTATATTTATATTTTAACCTTAAGCGTAAGTAAATAATAGATTAAGATTAATATAGTAGAAGAACGTCTTATTACCTAGTATAGTATACTTAGCGTAGTAAGAGTAGAAAACTATAGTATATTCTTTATAAAGTACTAAGTAGAGTATCTAGTAATAAAGATTAGTATAGATAGCTTATTAAATAAGAGAATAGTATATAATATAAAGCTAGCTAAGATTCTTATTACTATTAATATATTAGAGGTAGTAATAGTATTATAAAGAATTAAACCTGTAACTTCTACCTAATTAGGCCTAGCTCTAATTAAGTAAGAAACATTAAAGTTTAATTCTACGCCTAGATAGACCTATACACAGAATTTTAATTATTACTTAACTTAACTATTACACTATTCTACGTTACTCTATACCTAGAATATAGATACCTACTCTTCTCTTATTTACAACTATTACTATTATAACTATAATATTACACTTCTCTTATAATTATCTATAGTCTTACTAATACTATCTAAATTAAGAAGTAAACCTAATACTTATAATAATTAGTAGTGCTATCTACGCTTACACTACTATTATAGAATACTAGAAAAATATACAGAAGTAGAGTAACTAATAGGTACTACTAAAAGCTTTTTATTAGAGCACTTAGCTACTAGAAGGCAACTATTATAAAATATTACGCTTTATTACTAAAGTTATAACATAATAGATAGAGAATTAGCTTACCTTAATTAGAGTAAGTAGTTAAAGGTAAATCTATATATTATACGTTAACTACTATAATATATAATAAACCTATAAGTAAATAATAGTACATAAGAGCGCTAAATCTTTTATTCTACTAATAAACTCTACTATACCTTCGCTAAAGAAGAGTAATCTATTCTTTTCTCTTTCTATTATACTCTTAAAGAATTACGCTACGCCTTCTCTAGGCTATAATATCTCTAATATTCTATACCTAGCTATCTTATAAGCTCTAATTATAACTAGTTAACTAAGCGCTCTCTTATAAGGCCTATTCTAGAACACCTAATAGACTATAGCCTAGAACTCTACTCTAGAAAAGATCTAGTAATCTAACTACTACTAGAGTAGCTTCTTAGAGCTACACTCTTTACTTTCTAAATTAGAAAAAGTTAACTCTAAACTAGAAGAGTCTATAACTTATAATAAGCTAACAAACACTTACGTTAAACTAGATATCTAAGAGAATTGTATTAAGGTAATTACCTCTAACTTCTTAGATATTATCTACGTTTTACTTAAGAATAGTTAATAGTTAGAGCTATATACTTCTTACTCTTAATATAAAAATAATAACCTAGGCTTTATTATTATAATAGTGTTATAGATTAAACCTACAACCTCTACCTAATTAGGCCTAGTACTATACTAAGTAAGAAATATTAAAACCTCGCGTGTATAGCTATTTGTTTAATAACGTAGTATCTTACTAGTAATATAATTTTAACTTAATATACCTATTACACTATACTACGTTTAAAGCCTACCTATATCTAGACTCTACGCTCTACTCTATTAAGTTATATTATAATTAGTTCTAATAATAACTACGCACAACTTGTATAAGCTAAAGAAGCTCTAACACTATTATAGCAATCGCTATTATACTTAAGGTACAAATTAGATATATATACTCTTTTAGAAATAACGCTATTAAGGTATAGTACTAGTAATAACTAGCTTGTAGAGCTCTACTATATAACTATAGAGTAGAACTTATAAGCTAGTTAGTTAGGTACTACTAAGAGTGTACTAAAGATTAGAGCTGCGAAGATACAAGAGAGGCCTAGAGAAGCCTACTAGAAGCCTACTACTGCGATAGTTAGTATTTATTAATAGAGAACATTACTATAGAAGTGTTAGGCTTAGTTATATAAACAACATTAGATTACAGAGTTAGTAGAGAACTAGCTTATTCTACTAGCAAACAAAGTAGTAAACTATTAAGTAAGTAGACGTAGTATACGCTATTAATAACGCAACTCTATAATATCTATCTACACTTATATTCTACACACATACACTAGTTATTGCTATATCTAGCTTTAGCTTTAACGTACCTAGCGTATTTTCTATAAGCTTTAGCTAAGACGCTAGATTTAGTAATAACGCTATCTAATTCTAGATAATTATAGGTAATACCTAAGAAAGCATGCCTCTACTACTACCGCTAAATTCTAATTAGTAACGTAAGAGCTTACTCTTTCTACTTCTGCTAACTATAAATGTAAAGTCTAGTTAGTAACGCAAGAGCTTCTTCTGTGTATTCTACCTATAACTTCTCTATCTAGTAGTTTTAGATAGTAGTTACAAAGAACCTAATATTCTAAATAATAATAATAATAAGTACATCTATATTAAGATTAGTAATATTACTATAGAAGCACTATAGAATAACTTATGTAAAGCATGTATTCTCTTCTATAATAATAAAGCTAAGCTCTATAACTAGGTTAAGTTATAATAATATAATAACTCTGCTAATAATAGTAAGACTAATGTTAGGTTCTTTATAATCTAGGTAGGTTAAGACTACTCTACTAACAATAGTATATACTAAGGTATAATTACTTCTACTATTACTAACGTAGAGAACTTCTATAAATAGGTTGTAGACTAGCTCTGTAACTAGTATTTCTATATTACTACACTTCTTACTACTCTCTATAACACTACCTATACTATTAAGCTTAAGAACTAGCGTATTAAGAAGCTATCTAATACTATTAATTAGTTCTAGGCTGTTAATAGTGTTAGTAGCAAGGTTTACTAGGTAAAGTGCACTAAGTTTAGAAAGCTTAAGAGCGCTATAACTTAGTTATAGACCTCTATTACTAGCGACATAGGCAAGATTAGTAGAAATCTAATATACAAGGCTATAGTATTAAAGCGTAATACTACTCTTCTAGAGATTAATAAGCTTAAGAAACGCATTAAAGGTATAGTTAAGTACGCAGCGTTTAACGCTATACGTATAAAGTTTACTAAAGCTAATAAAAATATAACTATGTAGTATAATAAGTATTATTATAAATATAAAGACCTTAATATTACTCTAGATAATATTAAAGACTTGCGCAAGGCTAAGAACTAGAAAGTTCTATGCCTCTAGTAGTAGCTAGACTAGGCTACGCTTAACTTATAGAGCGCGTAGCGCAATAGTAAATATTACCTTACTAAGCTATAGTATTATAAGCCTAACTACTAGCTGTATTTAGTTCTCTAGCGCAACTAAGAGTAACTAGACTCTTACTAAGATTGCACTAGCACTTTAGGTTAGAATTGCTCTAACTTTAACTAGAAGTAACCTAACTATTACTATAAGCAGAATAATAGTAACTAACGTACTTAATAGAGTACCTTTCTACTGCGTAACTCTTAGAACGCCTGCGTAGGTTATAACTACTTCTTCTAAAACCTAGAGTAGCTACTACGCCTATTATTAGCTACGTTTTCTCTATAGACTCTAAATCTCTATAGAGCTACTCTGCTAGGTTCTTATACCTTCTTGCTACTTCTAATAGGCTCTCTAGGTAGCGTCTACTCTCTAGAGATAGCTTCTACCTTATACAAGATGCCTAATATTATTAAATTTTATAGTAACTCTAACTAGAACTATAAGTAATAGCGCAAGATAGCTATAGATAAGTGCCTTACTATTCTAAATAAATTCTTACGCGTTATCTACCTTAAGCGCTATATTATAGGCAAAGCCTAGCCTATTATTAAGAAGATAAAAGTAGTTTAGTTTATAGACTACCTTAACGCGCTTAATAGTATCTACCTTACCTATAACTAGTTTAGCAAGGTAGAAGCTTCTTTTATAGATAGTAGTCTACGCTAGAAGTCTAGTAAGACCTTTACTATCTAGTAGGCTTACTTTCTAGGCGTTACTAATATTCTTTATACTTACTCTACGCGTACTCTTATTAAGAAGGCTTATAGCCTTATAAATACGCGCCTTAGCAACACTATAGTAATAGTACCTAATAATTATAAAATACTTATAGAATTTCTTTACTGCGCTCGCAGCGTTAACAAGGCCTTACAGAATATTAACCTAGGTAAGACTATTACTACTGCGTCTACTATAACTAAGGCTTATTAATAAGTACCTAGCAACTAGTTACCTAAACGTAAGTAGTAGTCTAACTATTACACTAAGCGTAAGGTTTAGAACGTACGCACTATAGAGAATAAGAAGAAGTATAGAGACTATAACGCTTATTATAAGTATAGTAAGTAAGAATATACTTAGTATAATAAGAACGCGCTATATTAGAGTAAGCCTATTACGCTATCTAGTAAGATTCTATTTCTAGCTACTCTTAATATTAATAGTAACGTTAAAGATATTAATAATATTATTAATAATAATAAGACTAAAAAGAAAAATTTTTAGATACTTCTAATTAAAATTATAAATAGAAGCAAGACTAGCAAATATTAGCTAAGGCCTTATAACGCTAAGTCTAGCAAAGCAAGGTCTAGAAGCTTGCTACTACCTTCTATACTAGTAGCAAGATATAAAGAATATATTATATCTCTACTACTACTATTTATAGCCTCTAGGCTAATATTAGTTACTAACTAGAGTTCTGCTGTAGCTTAAAGTAATAATTAGGTTTCTAGTAGAAGAACGCTACTCTAGTTAATACTAGCGTAAGCGCTTACTTTATTAGTTAGGCCTAGATTAAGTAGCAGCGCTATACTACGTTTACTATTACTAAACCTATTTAACTAGCGCTAGCTAATAGTAAAGAGGTTACCTACCTTACTTACGCTGCTAATATTACTATTAAATATAGTAATTATATTACTACTACTCTATACTATATTATAAACATAGAGAAGTATAATATTATTCTAGAGATAAACTAGCTTAACTATTATAAGCCTGTTCTAGGTTTTAGCTTATTCTATTTAATAATATTTAATTATAAAAACTATAAGGTTAATTACCTTAAGAATAGCCTCTAAGATACTATCTATAAGAATTATCTACCTGCTAGCTCTACTTATAAGGTTACACCTAGAAATATACTATCTAGTAATCTTAAGATCTCCCTTATTAGTGCTAAAGCCGCCTCTCTTATAGCTACTAAGAATTCTAGCTCTATTATATAGCTAGAGCCTTACTATTTTAATAAGGTTAAGCAATCTAAAGACTCTTGCACTAGCAACTACAACTTATAGTTCTTTAAGAAACAAGTTATAGGTCTAGCCTCTATTATCTAAGCTAACTTTAAGTACTATATAGTAAAGATAGAGCGCCTATCTATAACTAAAGAGAAGATTTATAAGCTAGTTCTAGCTTATATTCTTAATAAGTTCTCTAATCTATTTAGCCTATAGTTAGCTAACGTTCTTTCTTCTTAATAACCTAGTGTAGATTATACTATTAATATTAAACTTAGTATAGCTACGCCTAAACTATATATTTATAGGCTTACTTATAAAGAGACTCTAGCTATAAAGGCCTATATTAATAAGATAATTAAAAAAAGCTTTATCTAGCTCTCTATATCTCTATATATATTACTAGTACTAGTTATTAAAAAGCTATTAAGAGAGCTTAGAATCTATATTAACTACTAAGAGCTTAATATAGTTACCTATAAGAACTATAACGCGCTGCCTACTATTAAGAAGACTCTTACCTATATAGTAAAGGTCTAAGTAATAACCTTAGTAGATATTATTACTGCGTTTAACTTTGTTAGAGTTAAGAAGAGCTATAAGAAAAAGACTACTTTTCTTACTAAGTATAGACTCTATAAGTATCTAGTAATACCTTTTAGCCTCTATAATGCTCTAGGCACTTTCTAGATATTTATTAATAAAACTCTCTGCAACTACCTTAATATTATTTATATAGCTTACCTTAATAATATCTTTATCTATTTAGATAATAAGAGTAAGTATAAAGACTACGTTCTTATAGTCTTAGAAAAGATTAGTAAGGCTAGCATGTACCTAGACGCCGCTAAGTGTACTTTCTTAATAAAGAGAGTTAAGTATCTTAGGCTTATTCTTATAACTAATAGGCTAGAAATAGACTCTAAGAAGGTTACTACTATCTTAGAGTAGTAAACACTACGCAACGTTAAAGACGTCTAAGCCTTTCTTAGGTTTACTAACTTCTATAGGTAGTTTATTAAAGGTTTCTTATCTATAGCAAAGTACTTTATAGAGCTTACTAAGATAGATAGTAAGAAAGCTTTCCCTCTTACTCTAGACTTAAAGGCACTTACGTCTTTCTAACACTTAAAGAACGCTTTTAAGACTACTAGTATACTTATACACTTTAACGTAAACCTTAATACATAGCTAGAAACTAACGCGTTAGACTTTATTATAGTAGCTATACTATTATAAATATATAATAGCATTCTTTGCTCTATTGCGTTTGTCTTCTATAAGATAAACTCTACTAAGTATAACTATAAAATCTATAATAAGAAGCTTCTAGCTATTATATAAGCCTTTAAGAAATAGCGCTTTAAGCTTACTAGAACGTTAGACTCTATTAAGGTTCTCTCTAACTACTAAGCTCTTTAGACATTTATAACTAATAAGCGCCTTAACTATTACTAGGCTTAGTAGGCTAAATTTCTCTCTAAGTTTAACTTTAGCATTACCTACTAGCTAGGCTGCTAGAGCACTAAACTAGACGCTCTTACCTATTAACCTAGCAATCTTCTAGAAGACGCTAATAATAATCGCTATTAGCACTAGTAGTAGGTAGTGTTAAAACTATATTAGGTTAATTCTACTTTATAGGTCGCTAGCCTTACAAGCTAGCAGAAGCCTAACACTAGACACGCCTTATTTCTTACGTATTACTATCTCTACTATATTAACCTCTTAGCACTTAACGTTACCTAGCGCATATATAATAATAGTAAAATAGAGACTATTTATAAGCGCAGCGCAGTTAACAACGCTCTATAGCTTACGCTAGTTACTAAGCGCTCTAATAATACTACTACGCCTAAGAGAGAGAAAAACAGCGCAAATAATAAGCCTATAACACCTAAAGTAGACGCTACTAACAACTTAACTAACGCTATATAAGCTACTAGTCTACATAATAAAACGCTCTAGGCTATTATTATAGCTAAATAAGAGAGTTAATATTACTTACCTACTAATCTTAGTAACTAAGACTAGCGTCTACGTATTAAACTTAGAGACTATTCTATCTACAATAGCCTTCTATATATCTAAGGCAAGATATACGTTTTTAATATTAATTAACTTTATACCTACGTCTTAGATTAAGTCTACTATTTACTATGCGCTAGAGAATATAGAGGCAAGCATAAGACATACGCTAAAGTAACTTACTAGTACTACTAGCTACGCATAACCTATAACGTAGCCTAGTATATACGCGCCTATTTTACCTATTACTATACTAAGTTATACTATAAAGGTAAGCAAGAACTTCTCTATCTTCTTCTAATACCTAAGAGGTACTAAAGCTCTATCTTAATAGACTACATTACTTACTTACTATCTTGCACTAATAATAAACACACGTATAAGAATATTCTTATTATAGTAAACTATCTAAGCAAGAAGAAAAAGTTTATCTCTATTATTAATCTCTATATAGATACGCTTATCTAAGCGTTTGTTAAATACGTATAGCAAGAAAAGAGCTACCTAGAATATATTATATTAGACAAAGGCTCTTAGTTTACCTTCTACTTCTAGACTTACCTATACTAACGTCTTAGAATAAGATCTAAACTATCTACAGCGTATTACCTAGAGATAGATAGCTAGATAAAGAACGCTAATACCTTTCTTAAGCAGTACCTACGCGCCTATATTAACTATAAATAGAATAATTAGGCCTTACTACTACTAATAGTAGAATTTAAAGCTAATACTACTATTAATGTAAGCACTAGAGTATCTATATTTACTACAATAAAGAGTTATATACTTTAATTAGGTATAGAGCTAGCTAAGGCGCTTAACGCGTAGCTAACTACTTCTACTTACTATAACTACCTAGACGCTAATAAGTTTACTAAACGCCTAAACAAACTGCGCAATTACTTGCGCTAGCAAATTGTTTAGGTATAGATAAAGTAAGTAGAATACACTAATAATTACTGTATCTCTACGCCTAAATTTAGAGTTAGCGATTGCGTTATAGTTAACTTCTATAACCTAAGAATAACGCAGCCTAACTAGTTACTTAACTTTAAGAACTATAGGCTCTTTCTTATTATCTAGGTTATTAATAATATAGCCTACAAAGTAGCTCTTACGCTAGGCATGTAAGCTTACAATGTCTTCTATTCTTAGCTCTTACATCGCGTTAAAGAAAACCTATTACCTAGTTAGATCTAAGATCTAGAGAGACCTATTAAGTTAGTAGACCTTAATATTAATAATAACATAGACTATTTAGTTAAAGCTATTCTTAATAGCTAAATTAATAAACGCAAGAAGAACCTAGGCCTAAATAACGTAAAGAGTTTGCTATAGTACTACATTTAATAGGCTAACTATTCTAATAGGCCTAATAATCTATTATAGAAACTATACATAAATCTTATAGACTTAGCTAACTTAGTTACTAAGTATTACTATTACTAGCCTAGTAAACTAGAACCTTACGTAAAATTTAGTACGCTAATAGGTAGACAAGATCTCTTAATAATAGCGCTTTATTAGAATAATAATTGCAACTAACTATAGCTACGCAGAACTATTACATTATAAGTAGTTACGTAATACTTTAATATAATATATTACTTACGTATTAGAAAGGCTATCTCTACGTATTATTCTACTATATAATACCTAACTAGAAGCAATACTTATACTATATAACTTACTACACTAGAGAACTTACTAGCGTTACTATTACGCTTACTATATAACCTAATAATAGAGCTATTACTACGCTATATTATATAATATTAACTTAGAGATTATAATTCTACTAGACTAGTGTTAAGATAAAGGCAGTAATAGCCTGCAATAGTATAGAAGCACTAGCTAGCTATTATAGAGACGCTATGCCTGTTAGTACGCTAACTATTATAGATTCTACTTTCTATGTTATTAACGCCTCTAACTATAAAAGCCGCTTTAATGCGCTTTAATTAAACCTACAAAGGCAATATAGAATAGAGACTAGATAATAATAGAGAACTATAGAAGATACTTTAGCCTGCGTAGCTTTACAAAATAGGCGTTTTCTTTATAATTTAATTTTAAAAAAGCGCTTAGGCATAATATTGCTTTCGCGATATACTAACAACTAGGTAAAAAGAACTAGAGTAATAGAACTACTCTAAAAAAGAGAGAAGGTAGTGTTATAGATTAAACCTATAATCTCTACCTAATTAGGCCTAGTGCTATACTAAGCAAGGAATATTAAAACCTTGCGTGTACAGCTGTTTGTTTAATAACGTAGTATCTTACTAGTAATATAATTTTAACTTAATACACCTATTATAATAGGCTAAGATCTTAAGAAAAGCTAAAACGCTAATAACTACCTCTATATTACTATTAACACTAAGGCTTACTTTATAAAAGCTATTAACTAATACTCTTAGTAGTTCTATATAGTAGTAGTACGTATTATAACTACTATAAGTATTTTTATTAAGAACTATAACGTTCTTAGATAGTAAGCTACTCTTCTACTAAACACTATCTCTTATAATCTCTATAAAAAGAAGATAAATTATATTTAGAATCTTAAACGCTTCTTCTATTACGCTAAGAACTAAAATAAAAATAGCTAAGGTATCTAACTCTATAATAATATTGCGAAAAAGCTTAAGGCTATTACTAAGAACTATAATAAACTCTAAGCTACTAATAAAGTATAAGCTAGAACTCTTAAAGAGTAGTCTAAAACTATTAATAACTTTAAAGAGTGTAATCTAGATAATAAGAATAAGCTTAATAATTTCTATAATAAGATAAAAAAGCTTTAAAGTAACTATAATTACCTAAAGAGAGCTATAAACCTATACGCGTAGTAACTAAGAGATTAATACACTCTTACTATAACTTAATATACTCTTATTACTAAAGAAAAGAAGAAGTTTACCTAGTACTTTCTTAACTACGCTAATAAGAACACTAACTATAATAATCTTTAGAAGAAGTATAATAACGTTAAAGATAATATAGCTATACTCTAGTAAGAGTATAACTTAGTTATTATAAAGCTTTAGACTTATAAGTCTAACTATTACTTATACACTATCTTCTAATATAACTATACTAATTATATTAACTATAAAGAATAATAGCGTAACTCTACTAAGTAACGTTATAATACTAACTATTTCTATTAGAATACTACTAATAATAATTACTATAATAATAACTATATCTACTATAATAATAATAAGCGCTTCTACTATAGAGCTATAGCTAAACGTAAAGCTACACCTTACTAAGAAGACTTTAACTACTATTATAATAAGCGCTAAAGTAATAATAATTATAACTATAGTGCTTAGAGATATATACTAGCTATTAGCCTTTATATATAAGCTATATTCTTAGTAGAAGAAACTAGTAGAGAAGTTATCTTTTGTCTCTCTAATGTTAGTATCTTCTATAGTAAGAAAGATAATAAGAAGAACTATAAGAAGTAGCGCTATACTACTATTTATAAGTATAATACCTATATAGATAAGTACGCTACTCTAGTATACTTAGAATCTTATATTTAAGGTAATGCTTAGAACCTTATCTATTATAATATAAAGAGTTCTAAGAACTTTCTTAATATTCTAGAAGCTTTAGACTTATACTTTACTACTAAATTATATAAGAAGAAAATAGAAGCTAAGTTATTACTCTATAATAACTCTTTTATATAGAAGAATAAAGAGACTTTTATATCTTAGAAATAGTAGTTTATAAAAGTCTACGCTATTCTTAAGAAGTCTAACTATAAAATAATTACTTACGCGCGTTAGTTTCTTTACTCTAGTCTTACTACTACTACTACTAATAGTTTCTTTTATAGAAAGACCTTAGTTATCTTCTTAAACTAAGCGTAAGACTAAAACCTAGACTAGAAAGAGATTAATTATTAGTTTATACCTACTATAGCTACTATAAAGTGCTCTAATAACTATAATATCTATAAGCTTTAATATTAATCTTCTAGAGACTATTTACTAGACTAAAAGTGTAGCTCTACCTAAATAGCTAAGCGCTCTACTAGATTTAGTTATACTAATATATAGCGTAATATCTTATTTAAGAATAAGATCTACTTTAAGTATAGTAATAAAACTTACTAAAGCACTAATTACTTTAAAGTATAAGTAGTCTCTTTTAATTAAATTTAAAGCCTATTACTAAACGTAATAGACGCTAACTTTAATAAAGTTAACAACGCTATCTATAACAAACCTAGTAGTAATAGCTTTAATAGTAACTATTAACCTTACGCTAAAGATAAGAATAGTAAGGTAGATAATAAAGAATATCTTATTAATCTCTAATCTAAGGCTTATTTTTAGATACTTCTAAATAAAATCGCGATTAGAAGCTAAAGTAGAGTAAATTACTAAAGAGAATCTATCTTATAGCTAAGCACTATAAATAACTAGAAGCTACTACTTTAAAAGTATTAGAATTAGAGATAACTATGCTGTCTAGACTAGTTTACGTCTCTAAAGCTATACTACTATCTTAACGTAAACGCTTAGCTATAGAAAGCCTCTATTTAGTATAGTAGATAGACTTTAAGTGTTAACTTTAAATACCTAAGAGATAGAAAACTAACGTTAGTCTTATTAACACTAGAGTAAGCGCCTATTTTATTAGCTAAAAATAGGTTAAGAATAACTATATTAATATTATCTAGACATTACCTATTAAGCTTACACTTACTAATAGCGCTATTATAGAATTACTTATAGAAGTAGTAGAGTTACTAATATAGTATAGCTCTTATTATAGCCTAGTTATATATTATATTATAAATATTAGATGTTATAACGTTATTCTTAGAATAGACTAGCTTAATTACTATAGTTCTATACTCTTCTTTAGTTAAGAAAGGTCTATAACTTTTAACTATATCTACTACTACCTTAACTACCTCTGCAATAGTATTACTAATACTATATACTATAGAAATAAGCTCTCTAATAGTAAAATATAATAATCTAGTAAGTAGGCTTCTATTATAATAATTAGCGCCTATATAGCCTATCTTACTATATAATAGTAGCTAGATAAGATTATATAGATAGAACTCTAACACTAGAAATAACTAAAAAACCTACTAGAAGAAGATACCTTTGTATCTTTCTATAATAATATAACTTAATACTCTACTATATTATAGAAAGACTTTAAGAAGTATATAGAGAAGTATAATAAGTCTACATTATCTAATAATAAACTAAAGAAGCTAGTTTCTAACTAGCTCTATAGTAAGATAAAAGATATCTTTAGTATTTATCTTGCTAATAAGTTACTACTACGCTAGCCTAGTATTAACTATACTATTAATATAGAGAGTAATAAAGCTTCTTAACTCTATATCTATAGACTTATATAATAAGAAATAAAAGTAGTTAAAGCTTATATTAATAAGATAATAGGCAAGAGCTTTATCTACTCTAGCGTCTCTCTATACGCTTTACTTATTCTTATTATTAAGAAACTAGAAAGTAGATTATAGATTTACGTTAACTATTATAGCTTAAATAGTATTATAAAGAAGAATTATAACGTACCTTTCTCTATTAAAGAGACTCTTACCTATATATATAAGGTTAGTATTATAAGTATTATAGATATTATTACTATATTTAACTTAGTTTATATTAAAGATAGTAATAAAGAGAAAATAGTATTCTAAACCTATTATAGTTTGTATAAGTACCTTATTATACTATTTAGCTTCTATAATACACTAGAGATATTCTAGACCTTTATTAATAAAACTCTAAAAGAATACTTAGATAACTTCTATAGCGCTTACCTTAATAACGTTTTTATATATAGTAAGAATAAAGAAGACTATAAAGAGTACGTTCTAAAGGTATTAATAAGAATCTAAGAAGCTAGTATATATCTTAATACTAAGAAATACTAATTTAAAGTTAAGCGTATTAAGTATCTTAGCTTTATCTTAATAATAAATAGCGTAGAGATAGACTCTAAGAAAGTTACTACTATACTTAAATAGTCTCTTCTCTACATAGTTAAAGACGTCTAGTCTTTTCTTAGATTTATAAACTTCTATAGGTAGTTTATTAAAGGCTTCTCTTATCTTACTAAAGCTCTTACTACTCTTATCTAGAAGAATCTAGACACTTACAAGACATTTCTCTTATAGAAAATATCTACTACTTACTAAGCATTCTACTAGATTAAGTAAGCCTTTACTTAAGCTAGAGTATTAGCTTATTTTAATCTAGACCTTAAATTCTAGTTAGAAACTAACGCCTCTAACTTTGTTATAGTAGCTATACTATTATAGAAAGGCTCTAATAATATACTTTATTTAGTTATATTTCTCTCTTATAAAATAATACCTATAGAGTATAACTATAAAATATATAATAAGAAACTCTTAGCTATTATATAAGTATTTAAGAAATAGAGATTTAAGCTTATAGGTACTAGAGACCTAGTAAAAGTTCTCTTTAATTATTAAGCCTTATAGACGTTTATAGAGAATAAATAACTTAATTACTATTAAGCTTAATAGATAGAATTTCTTACTAAGTTTAACTTTAAGATTAAGTATTGCCTAGGTAAGTAAGGTACAAAACCTAATGCTCTTACCTACTATTCTAGAGACCTTTCTAAGAACTATAATAATAAAAGGTATAAGTACTAAGTATAAGTTCTTATTAAGCTAGACTAAGTAGATAAAGAAGTCTATATTACCTAGTTATACTTTAAGAAGAATAGTAGTAGTAGATATACTATATACTTAGCCTATTACTTTTTAGAAAAGATTACTAAGTTTCTAATTAAACTTACTTAAGCTATATACTAGCTTAGCGAGAAGAACTACGTTAGTAAAGCCTACGCTAAGTTAGCTTTAATAATAGCTACTTTCTATACTATACTAGTTAATATTAATAATAGTATATATAATATATCTATATTTTAAGAAGATCTACTATAAGCTATACGCTATAGGTATACTAAAGAGAAGAATAAAGTGCTTAAGAAGCTTATTAAAGCTAAGATTACTAAGCTCTATTATATTTTCTATAACCTTATATATAGTAGCTATTATATTAGAATTAAGCTAGCTAACTATAAGATAAAGAATAATCTTCTATATATTAATAATAAGGTTTTTATCTCTAATATTAATTAACTTTATATAAAAGTAATTAAGTAAGCTTATTAAATCTTCTATAGTAGATATAGTAGTAAATATAAGTTATACTCTAGACTTATACGTTAGTACTATTAGTCTAAGATAATATCTAATATCTTACGCTACTTGCGTAATTACCTTATGTTAGAGCTAGAGATAATTAATAATTAGAGATAATTAAGTATATTATAATTAATCTACTTCTAAAAGAAAGTTAGAATAAAATCTCTAGCTATATATCTAAGAGCTAAGCAATTACGTGTCTATAATTAAGTAATTATAACTACTCTCTAACTTTAACATACTCTCTAGAGTAGTAAGAGTATTAATCTACTTTGCTAAAATTAATTCTATTAAATCTACTATAATTAGTATACTCTAGTAGAGTTTAAGCTTAAGAATTTAGAGCGTAGTAGTAGGTTGCAGCCTAATTAAGTGTTTAATTATACTTAATACTAATAGTAGTAAGCTCTTGCTTATTTAAACAAGGCTTAATAGCTTAGAAATTAACTCTATTAGTTTAGAAATTGCCTTATAATAGCCTAGAATACAGCTAATAGCTATAGAAATCTAGGCATTTAACTAGTAAGAGATAATTCTAATAGTAAGATCTAGGCTTCTAATCTCTTCTAGATAAGATTTATAGCGTAATTAATAGCTTAATAAGCTGCGCTAGCTTTTTACGTAGGTACGCGCTTAGACTAGAATTAGAAACTTTATAATAATAAGTCCTCTAATTCTTCTCTTTTCTACTATAATTATCTACTTTTATATTATTAAGACGCTTAAGCTAACAAGCTAATAAGCTATCTATCTAATTAACTTATCTACTTAAGATTCTTAGCTCTTAAGCCTTAGCGCTTTTAAGTTCTACGCTTAATTCTCTACTCTACTTATTATACTACTCTGCTTACTTCTCTATTCTTTCTATTACTATAGTAAGTTCTTACTCTTATACCTAAATTAATAGCTAACTATTATAATTTAGTTTAATAATCTAACTTCTAACTCTAACTTTAGCTATAAGTATTAGTGCTCTAGCTCTTACTATAATAGCGTTCTACACTCTAATTATAATATCTTTAGTAGTAGTAATTATAATACGTAAGCTAGCACTTAGCGTAATAGCGCTTAGTATAATAGTACTCTACTTAACAGCGCTTTATAGTTAAGCGCTTAACTTCTTTACTACGCTTAACTTAAAGACGCTACTACTTAAATTCTACTTTTCTCTTCTAGAATAATAGTAGCTAATAGCCTATTTTCTAGTAGCTTTATATAAGGTAATTAAGCTTCTAATACTTAACTATCTTAAAGCTTTATAAATTCTAATAATTAACTAGATTAGAGCTTTAAGATAACTAGTAGCTTTAGTAATAATAATCTTTATAAAAATTATAAGTAATTAGAGTTATACACTAAGCGTACCTACTTAGGTTATAACGCTCTTTAGTTTAATAACCTTAATAACTAGAATGTTTAAGAGACTATTAAGCCTATTTCTAAAAGTAGTATCTTTATTACTAATAATACTTTTTAGACTTAGAATTTAGGCTTTTAGTAATCTAACTACGTTAAGAACTAAGGCGCTTAAGATTAAGAGAAGTAAGTATCTTTAAGTAATAGTTATAGTTATAGTTACTCTTATAAGAAGTCTAAGGCTAAGGCTTCTATATCTAAGACTCTTCTAGATTATCTATACCTAACGTATACTAGTTATTAGCGTAAGTAAGTTAGAGTGTTATCTAACTATAACACTTCTTAAGTTTCTAAGTATAAGCGTTATATCTATTAGTAGCTTCTTAATAATATTTAGAAAGCTAATTATTTTAAGTAACTCTATTAGGTTACGCGTTATTTATTCTATAACTCTTATAACTACTATACTACTAATTAAGATCTATATAATTACTTTATAAGCTTAGTAGATTACTATAGTTCTAAAGTAAGTTTATAATCTTCTTCTCTTTAGTTCTTTTAATCTTTTACTAACTTAATAATAGCGCTAGAGTACTAAGAACACTTAAAAGTATTATAAGTAGCTCTACTAAGATCTCTATACTTATAAGAAGTAGAAGAAAGAAGCTAAGAGTAGTTCTAAGACTTTAGCTAAATTATTAAATAGAACTTCTAAGTTCTTAGGTAAGAAGAGCTTAAAGAGTACTACGCTTATAACTTTCTAAGACTTTAATTAACGTAGTACTTATAGTAAGTTTATAATACTAAGTAAGAGAATAAGAGAAATTAATATAGATAGTAGTTAGATACCTCTATCTATAATTTCTGCTTAGAGTTATCTACCTATAGTCTTTAATCTAATACTATAATACTTAAGCTATTATTATTAGAGCTTATTCTAGTAGCTACTACTACTAACTTTCTAGATATAAGCTTCTTAATTTAGAAATTAGCTGCTGTAGAATTAGTAGTAAAATTAGTATAGTTATTATTAGTCTTAGTAGCGTAACTACTAGTCTTAGTAGCGTAATTATTAGTTTTAGCTACGTAATAATTATTCTTATTATTATAATCTCTAGCTATATAGTTACTAGTCTAATAGCTCTATATCTAGTATTATAAGTAATAGGTTCTATTACTATACTTAGCGTTAGCTAGCTAAGGCTAAGTACGCTAAGGCACTACTGCGTGCTAAGTATAATTAGATATAGCTTAAGATTTGTATATAGACTTAAGCTACTAAGACTACTTATCTATAAGCTTAGGTTAAGAACTTTAAGAATAGCTAGAATAGTAAGCTAGCCTTTAATAAGAGTAACTATAAGAGTTATAATTAAAGAGATTAGCGCTATAGTAGTTAGTAAGTAAGTAGCTGTATAAGTTAGTTTAGCAGAAAAGTTTAGTAATTTATCTACTTTATACTTACGTTAATTATTAGTAATTACTTCTCTATAACTAGGCGCTAGTTAGAGTAACTAAGATCTAGCTTAAGTATAATTAATCTTTATAGTAGTAGTCTAAATAAAGATCTCTCTACTCTATCTACTTCTTAAGAATTAAATATTATAAATCTTATAAGTTAAGTAGCTATTTAAACTTCTTAAACTATTATTAGATAAGTAATTTAGTTAATCTATCTATAGGTATAATTATAGTTTCTAAATACTTAATCTTAAATAATTCTTTAGTATATTTCTACTATAGCTATATATTCTAAATATTAATATGTCTAAGCTAAGTATTAATATACTTATTTTTTCTAATAACTAGCCTAATTATCTACTAATTATTACACTAGATAGTCTAGAGTTCTCTAAGATTAAGCGCTAGCTTCTTAAGAAAGCGCCTAAGCGCTATAGCTTTCTTAGTAGTATACTTAAGAGTAAGTAGCTCTACTTCTATAGTAGAAGTAGTAACTATACTTTACTTTATAGCTTTCTAGAAGATTGCGCCTTTATATAATATAGTAATATATCTATAAGATAATTAGTAGGTCTTTAGATTATTAGCAAAGAATACATCTCTAGTAATTATTAGATTAGGCTTATTATAGTTACTATACTAGATTATATTAAAGTAAGTATAGTAGAGATATATAATTACTTACTTTATAGCCTTCTTATACTTATTACTTAGATTTATAAAAAAGTGTAAGAGCTTTAAAGTAGTATACGCTATATCTAGTTAGAGTATAATTACTATATAAAGTATAGAGCTAACTATTTTCTAGTATCTCTTAATCTTAGGCTTAGTTACTTCTCTAGTATTCTTAATTAGCTTCTCTAATAGTAGAGGCGTTAGAGAGAAAGATCTATTTCTAAGCTTAAACTTCTTAAGTATCTTATCTATATATATATTATAAATAAGTATAATTATCTTTAGATATTAGTCTTTAATTATATAAATACCTAGAAACTACTCTATATCTCTCTAATTTTAGATCTTATACTTGCTAGAGATCTTAGCCTATATAGCTATTATATATTACTCTATACTCTTATAATAAAGTAATAGAATATTATTAATATAGAAGAGAATAAGAATCTTATATTCTTAATTAAAGAAAAGGTAGAGCTCTTCTTAAGAAGCTATTATACTAATAGCTCTTAGCGTTTCTAAGAACTTCTTATACTATAATAGTAGAAAGTCTTATAATCTATAGAGCGCGCAGTTAAGCTATACGCATAATTCTAGCTTTCTAAAGCTATCTAGTATCTTATAGATTACTAGGTTCTCTACTATAATCTTTATATTAAGAAATGCTTTTATAATATTAAACTATTTAATCTCTAGATTACTCTAGGTAGCAATTACTATTATAGCGTAAAAGAACTTTATAGTAAGTATTACTATATAAGTTATATTAATTAAGTTCTTCTTTTAGAGATTACTATAAACTATAATTTAAGCTTTACATTTAAGAAGATAGCTATTCTAATTATATTTATAAGTCTATACCTATTTTAATAGAAGTAGCTAATCTTAGGCTTTTAACCTATAGATTTCTATCTAGATTCTCTTCTTACTTAGCTAATTAATCTCTCTTTTAGAGGTATCTTTAAAAAGCATATATATTAGATACTAAATTAGTTATTTCTATAATCTAGGCAGCTCTTAGAGATTGTTATAGTATTAGTAAGTAGTTTTTAGCTTATACTTACTAAGCGTAGTAGCTATAATAATAAAGTTTATAGTCTTATAGCTAGCTTAATTATTCTAGTCTTTTTAAAAACTAGAAAGATAAGTCTTATAAAAGTTAATCTAGGCTTACCTATTAACTAAGCCTATAATTACTATATTTACGCTACTTGCGCTGTTACCTTCTAGTTAATTACTAGGCTAAGTAGGCTACTTACTCTTACTCTTAGAGCGTTTTAATAGTTAATAGATATTTATAGAAAGAGAGCGCTTAGGCTCTTTATCTATAACTCTTCTACTATAGCGCGTTCTAGAGAATTTAGCTACTAGCTAATTCTATAGCTACGTTAATTATTAAGAGAAGACTACTAATTTAGGTAGTCTACTTCTTAGTCTCTTTAGCGCTTACTCTAGTTAAGCTAGTTTCTTATTTATTTCTATAGAACTAGAGTCTATTATAATAGACTTAATAGATAGAGTTAGATTCTCTAATCTATATATAAGAGGCTCTCTACCTCTAGGCTCTAATAGATTAGCTTTCTTAGGCGTATACACTACTCTTTAACTATTAGAAACTCTATAATTACTTTAATTACCTATCTCTAAAATCTTACACTTAGACGTAGGTTCTAGAGTAGTAAGCCTAGTAGAAAGCTATTAATTATTAGAAATTTCTAATAGAATACTAGTCTTGTGCTCTATCTCTATTAAATTAATAGAGCCTTAATTATATTTAATAGATAGGCTAACCTTATTACTTTAATTATAGTCTACGTTACCTCTAAGATTTTACTTAGTAGTTAATAGCTCTACTATACTTACTATTTAATTAATAGAAAGAATATTAAACTTCTCTATAGAATTAATAAGCTTACTATTATTAAGTATTTTAACCTACTTAAGTACTTAATCTCTAGTTAGCTTCTCTTTACGTTTACCTTAATAGAACTTCTACTTATTAAAAGTAATATTATAAGTTATAATTATCTAATTAATTGCTAGTACCTATATATAATATATATTAGAAGCTTAATAGCTAATAAGATATTCTATATAGCTGTAAAGCTTAACTTTAAAGTTTTAATAGTACTTTCTAGCTACGCAATTACTATTAAGTAGATACACTTAATAACTATAAGTATAGATTCTACTCTAATCTAGGTAAAGATTAGTAGCCTAGTGCCTAATCTTAGATAGCTAATAATATTAGAAATACTTTCTAAACTATTTATATAATATCTAATCTAGAGATTAATAGTTATAAAGCTATAATAAACTTATTCTATAGAGTTAAGCTACTACGTTTATAATTACTAGCTAGAGTCTAGCTAGAAGATTAGCGCTTATACGTATTTTAATTAACTTAGTAATAAGCTCTTAGCTAGCTCTCTCTACTAAGCTATTAGGCTTATAAGTATATAGTAGAAGCATTATAATTATAATTCTTTTCTTTTTAGCCTATTTCTTATATCTTAAGTGCTCTCTCTAAGATAATATTATAGTATTATTATTCTAATAGATTTCTATAATCTTCTACTAATAGTAGCGCTTAACTACAGCTATAAAGCTTATAATAACTTCTATTACAAAGTCTAGCGTCTTATTCTTTAGGTTATAATTATATAGCTTACCTAAATAATTCTTTTTAATAATTAGAGCTTATTTATTAAGCGTATAGCTTATAGAGAAGTTAAATAGGTTCTATAATACTTTAAAGAAAAGACGTAGTAATAGCTTATAAGGCTAATAAGAGATTCTTTAAAATATATAGATAGTAGCGTAATTATTATATTTACTACACTATATATCTATAATCTCTATATTCTAGGTAGCTTTAATAAGCGCCTTAAGAGCTTACTTATCTAGATAGCTAGATCTTTAGTACTAAAGATTAGCGTTACTAGTGCGCAATTATAGAACTTATAAGTAGGTAATAGTATTTATAATAATAGAATTAGAAGAATAGATAGAAGAGTTATATTTAATAAATAAGAGGTTAAATCTACACTTAAGAGTTATAAGAATAATAGACACTTCTAGCGTACTTATTCTAATTATATAATTATAGCCTATATACTATATACTACTATTTCTAAGAAGCTCTTCTAAGATAATATTAGTATAGAAACTAGAGATAATCTTAACGCTAGTAAGCGTAAGATTAGCTTTTTTAGATTCTTTAGAGGTACTAAGAATAAGACAAAGTACGTAATTACTAATACTAATTACTAGAAGAATCTAGCTATCTACCTTAACTATTTCTCTATTAGTCTTAATAAAGAAATTAAGCTTAATTAAAGCTTTATTATTAACTAAGTAGACTATAGCTCTACTATTAAAAATTATACTAGCTAAGAGCGCATAAGACTTAAAGCCTATACTAAAGATAGAAGGCCTAAACTTAGTAATTAGCTTCTTAGAGTAAATAATTATTAAGACTATATTACCTAGATACTTAGAAGCTAGAGCGCTTATCTTCTAGCTAGATTACTTAATCTTCTTACGTAGGCTACTTTACTTTTCTTTATAATAGCGCTTTTAGATCTTTTACTTATCTTAAGCTAAAAGTTCTATTAGTAGAATATCTAGTAGCCTAGATCTAGTAATTATAGTCTATAATTAGAAATACGTAATAAACTTTTACTTATACTTTATATTAGGTTTATAAAGGTAAGGCTTAGATAGTAAGCTTAACTACTTCTTACCTAACTTAGTAGAAGTAGAGAGTTAATCTATAATAGCGTTAAAGATTATATTAGCTTTTTTCTTTTTAGTAGTAATTAATATTTTCTAGAGAATAACGCTAAACACCTTACTAAGATTATTAAAGCTTAATATATTCTTTCTAAAGGCTATAGTAAATAATTAATTATATTACTACTAGTAAGCTTACTTAAAGTTAAACTTCTTAACTATAGTAAGAAAGTTAGTAATTATAAAAAGTTCTTTAACCTCTAAGAGCTTAAAGATCTTTACCTTCTAGTAGAGTATTAACTAGTTATTAAACTACTTCTTAGTAGTTTCTCTCTAAATCTTCTTAAGATAAGTGTAATACTTTACATAAACTATATATTATATAGTCTAATTAGTAAAAGTAAGTATAGTCTTAAGAGTCTTTATAAGAGACTAGACTATTTTTTTATTATTACTTATAGTTATAAGTAATAGGTAATCTAGCGTAATAGTGCGTATAATCTAGGTCTTAATATTATTAATCTTCTTACTCTTTCTTAACTAC